>JAHTLZ010003526.1:15227385-15240189 GCA_023846285.1 Phrynocephalus versicolor | reverse complement strand
AAGGAAGGAAGGAAGGAAGGAAGGAAGGAAGGAAGGAAGGAAGGAAGGAAGGAAGGAAACAGCCCTTGTTTCACTATTTTCTGGTTTTATTAGGACACTTTCTGCTGTTTTGGTACCCTGTCATTGGGATGCCATTAATGTTGTAGCTTAAGCCATATTGTGGAATTTTTTGTAAAGAGAAAAGCAGGATCGAAATACTTTATATATAAAAATAAAGCAGTGCCACACATTAGATTTGGAGAGAACCAGGCATAGGGCTGCCTTTCTTCCATCTCTTCCTGGTTTTGTTTTCATTTTCCTCCTTTTTTTTCTTCCTCTCCTCCTCCTCCTCCTTCTACCCAGTGTTGCTTGCAAAGTTCTACCTAGAATCAAACAAAGAGCATATGGAATCTAGGGTTCCAAGTCCTGGAGAAAACAGGTCTGGAAAAAGTCCTTCCATCTTTGTATTCTCAAAGTCTTTCACGGCTGGGATCTGATAGCTGTTGTGAGTTTTTCAGGCTGTTCGGCTGTGTTCTGGAAGTTATTCTTTCAGAACATGGCCAAACAGCCTGAAAAGCCCTCAACAGCTACCTTCCAACTTTTTTTATCATCAGAAAAAGCAAGCATCAGTACAGATAACCATGGAAAAGAGGGAAACATCTTTGGTCTTGTTATTTTGTAACACCTTTTAAAACCTGTGTTTGTTATCTCTTATCTTATTGTATAAAAGGATGAGAGACCCCAAGAAGTGATATTGAGACATCCAATATATTCCCGAGAATAATGCTTCCAAATCTTGGGTCCCCAGATGTTCTTGGACTACAACTCTTAGAACTCCTGGCCAGTACAGCTAGTGTTGAAGACTTCCAGGTGTTTTAATGGAATGATTTCTGGGGGTGGGGGGCAAGGTTAGGCATATAACACAAGGTGGTGGGGAGGTGGCACTGTTCCTTCTGAAGGACAAGCACCTGTTGTCCTTAACATTTATAATGCTCAGGATTAGTGTGGTCCCTTAATGCCCCCACTCACACAATGTATAACATAACAGACCTTTTCTTCAACTACTATATCATCAATTACAGTTGCTTATTCTGTGCATTTATTCACTCTAATGGGTTAATTGCCCATCATGCCTATGTGCATTATAGAAATCTAATTCTTTGCTGGAATGGATGGCAGCTGCCAGGAAAGATGCATCAAAATGTGTGTCAATTTCAGTACATTATACTGTGTCATCGTTATGTTTCATATATATTTGTCTATATAGGTAAAATGGTGATGCTGTTGAACCTGTGTACTACGTAGCATAGATGCAGCAATAATCTGAGGTCTACACATTCACTTTCAAACATGGTTTGAAATCTGTAAAACCCACTAGGATTAAAATCACAGGTCTGAATCTAAACATTAATCCCAGCTACCACAGACCCATTGAAGCAGCTGTCGAATGCTAAGGCAACACTTCTATAAATCACAACGGTTCCATGGGTCTACTCTAACCAGGATTACCAACTGGATTTAGGCCAGACTGTTGTAAGAATCATGACACCCAGCCAATGCACACTTTCTTTGCTTAGTATGACATTAATAAACTAAAGCTACTGACTCAAGAGCATTACTGTACTTCAAAGAGGAAAACTTTGCTTTGCTATATATGTCTATCCATGCCCTAGGTCACCTTTTGAGAGCATAGTTTTTTACTGCTTTTTCTTCTCTCCCCCCCCCCCATTTTATCAGTCTCCTGCCATTTTTATCTTCATTTTATCTTCATTTTAGTTTTTTGTTTTATTATGCACCTTGTATTTTGGTTTTTAAAATGTATTCCTTTATTTTATTATGCACCTTGTACTTTGGCTTTTAAAATGTATTCCTTGTTAATTATCATGTTATCACATGTTGTAAACCGCCCAAAGTAGCCCTAGGTTTAGATGGGCAGTATAAAAGTCAAATAAATAAATAAATAAATAAATAAATAAATAAATAAATAAATAAAACACTTTGTTTTCAGAACAAAAAGAATAATGTCCAGGGTGCCATTAGTTATGTTCATGCCTGTCACGTAACCAGTGTAACTTTCACCAGCAACACGGCCATACGTTAAAAAGTATGTGATAGGAAATATCTGCTTTTAATGCTTAGCTCAAGAATTTTTTGCCCCAAAGTTATGCTGCTGGTGTGACACTGGTGGAAAGAGACCATGGGATTCCCATTTAAAAAGCCATTTTGGTATGTTTGCCCTTTCTTCAAGGGGAGGATATTAGGATATTAATCCACATGCACATGTTATGACCCTTACAGGCATTATTTACTTCTGATGTCAACTGGAAGATGAACAAGTGCTACTTTGCACAATCTTTCCCATGCTGCACTAAATGGCATGCATGGAGAGCTGCCCTTAACTGCAGATTCCCCATCAGCATGGCTGGTGGCAGGGATGATAGGAATTATACCCCCAAACATCTGGAGAGCAGAAGGCAGGAGAAAAGTGGTGCTGGTATGAAGCAGCCGCTATATATGGCTGATCATCGCTCTCTTTCTCTCTCTCTCTAACATTAAAACAGCTTAATTGATTTTTCACCAATCCTTTGCCAGTGGAAAGGGTAAATGCACTCCGGAATAATAAGGGCAAGCAAATTCCTGCAAGGATTAAGGGGTGGGGTGGGGTGGGGGTTGAGGGAGCCTTTGCTGACAAGCCCTCCTCTACCATTTGCTGCCCTTTCCAGCCCCATCTGGCAGTGAGATTTAGAAGGGAAGCTGTTCTTCAACTCGGGGTCGGAGGTGCTTGCCGGACGAGGGTGGGAAGGAGAACTCGCTCCCTGCCTAAATAGTTTAAGCAGGGGAAAGCACTGATCCTCTTCCAGCAGCCCAGTTGTTTAGGCGGTCAATACACAGGCAGGCAGGCAGGCAGGCAGGCAGTTCCTTACCGGAAGATAATGGGGCTGCAAAGACTTAAAGATGCGCTCCGCTGCTCAAATCTTCTTCAGCACCGCTTCTGGGAGCCTCTTATTTCTCCAGCTCCAGCACTGGATTTTGCTTCCTTCCTCCGAGGCATCTACCAGTTCAGAAACAATCAGAGAAAACAGCTCAAACTTGCCCCCCTCATTCCTCCCCCCCCCAGACTTTTTGATTTCAGCAACCATCCCGGAAGGGGGTGGTGGTGAATAAAACCAGGAAAAAAGAAGAAATACTTTTTTGGCACCTTCTAGACGAAGGCGTTTTTTCCAGGCATCCTTGGAGCAGATGGGAACTCACTTTTCTCCGTACTTTGGTGGCACGGGCTGCGAGGCACGAAAACTTACCGCCAAGTCTTCGAGGGTTTTTCGGGACGTCCTCCCCGCGCCCCAAACTCTTATTGCTGATTTTTGCTGCAAAGCCTAAACTACCCACGTCCCAACCACCCTTGGGGGAGGGGGCAAGTATATTATTACCCCCTGCAATACCTTGGATAGGTCAAACCAACTTATCGATGGCCCTCCTTGCACGCAGCCCCAAGCCTTCTGGCAGCTGTCTCAAATCATCATCAGCAGCAGCACCCCGATGACTTGCCCCCCTCCCCTCCCCCCAACTTTCCCCGGGGTTCGCCAAGAGACCCCAGCCAAGCAGTGGGATGCGGCTGCTCCCACTCGCCTGCTCTTCCCGAAGGCGTGGCAGGAGGAGCAGCGCAGCAGCAGCCGCCGCCCCAGCAGGAGGGGAAAGAGGAGGCGCCGATTGGCCCGAGCGGAGGCGGGAGGTAGGGAGTTTCCCACAATGCCCCGCTGCAGCCAGTGCGGCCGCCGAGGGATGCTGCGGGAAGGGGCTGCCATTTGTAGCCGCCTGGACCAGCCGGTGGCTGCCAAAGGCTGGAGGGGGGCCCGCTCCGGCCCCGAGCGCCCTGCCCTGATTCGCCCCACTTCTCTGGGGAGTCCTTAACCGCGGGTGCCCCTCTCCTGCGTCTGCCGTCTCTCCCCTTCCCTCCGCGGGTCGCTGTCCCTTCAGCACCGTGATGAACCCTCCTTCGGCAGCCGGCGAGGAGAAAGGGGCTGCGGGAGGAGGAGGCGGCGGCGACGGCAACGGCAGTAACGCCTGCCGGGGAGCCGAAGGCGGTGGGGATCGCAGGAGCGCTCCCGAACCGGAGGAGCCGGGACTGGCTGGTCAGAAAGAGGAATCCTTAGAAGAGAAACTGAAGAGTTTAACCTTCAGGAAACAGGTGTCCTACAGGTGGGTGAAGAGGGCAACGCGTCAGGGGAGATGGGAGGGTGGGGTTTGGAGAAGAAGGAGCAGGACGTTTTCCCTGGTGGGGTTTGACCCACATGAAGAAGAATGCGCGTGAGTGGCTCTCTGAAGTTCCCTAAGAGAAGGAGCAGGAACCTATGAAGTTTCCCTCGCAATTACTTTGGGAATTTACCTTACAGGAGGCGATATTAAGTGCTCCCTTGGCCCACCTCAGATAAATGAGCTCCTCCTGTGGCCATCCTCTTGCTCTTATAATAGGGGTACTGTTGTTTCCTCCTATTTGGGGGTGGGGGGGACTCTATTTGGGAAACCTAATTTACCTTGCTGATCCTAAAGGTGGGGCCCTGAAGGAGCAGGGTTTTTTTTTCCGGATGACCTAATCCAGATTTAAAAGAGGGAGAGTGCTTGTTTCATGAGGAGTCTAAAAAGGTGTGTGATGTGAGCCTCCCCCCCCCCCCAAACACACTCGCAAATCAGGACTGTCCATCGTATGTTTTTCCTTGGGTGACAACACAAATCATGGAAAGATTTTGTGATTATTTCCAGATGGCTGGAATGGTTTTTTGGAAGGTGCTGCAATTGTTTTCAACTCCCAGTTTCTCCTTTCATGGCATCTACAGCCGATGTGGGCACATTTGCCCTGGGAGATAATCTTCCGGTTAAAATCAATGTACCAAGAATTGTCTGTGCAATGCGTAATGTGTGTTTCTGTGTCAGGTCATTACGTGCGGAACAGCTGCTGCCCCAAATGTTGCATTATTATTATTTTTGTCCTCTTCTAGAGCTGCAAAAGAAGGGAAAGGGGGGGGGGGCAGCTGATGCATTTGTATTGGCTGTTAGATCTGAACAGCCCAGGACTTGACATTCTTTTTGTATAAGTCAAATCTTCACTGATAGAAATCCGGACTAGATGTTGAGACAAAAATACCATCTCTGTGATGTGACGGTTGTTTCTTATGGAACTCTGTGTGTGCACGAGTGAGTGTGGGTGGGTGGGGGGTGGGTGGATGGGTGGGTGGGTACTATCTATTATGGGAAGTGTGTAATAATATGTGATAATATAGCGGTTGAGGAGTTAACCTTGCACGGTAGTGTCAATTTATTATGCCAGAATGTACGCTATGTAGGTAGGTCTGTGACAGCAGGAGGTGGGAGGTGGGCTGCCAGTTTAATATTGACAGCAATGCCAAGGATTAGGGGGAAGACAGCACCATAATTGTCTGTTCTGCTCTCCTTCCCCCTCCCTTAAAAACCCAATGCAGCTTGGACTAAAAAGGGAATCCTGATTTATTTATTATCCTTCTCCAAGATGCAATGGTGCAGGGTTCATGGGGTCTGTTTATGGTCACAGGCATCAGGAACATCCAGGAGGTAGTACAGAAGTGTCAGATGACTGCCAGCACTAGAGTGCTATTCTTCAATTTGGATTTTTGAGTCACGAAATAGAGGAAGGTGGATGCAATTAGTAGTTTGATGGCAAAGGTGTGTGTGTGTGTGTGTGTGTGTGTGTGTGTGTGTGCTTTGAATGCTATCTTTGAACAGCAACCAGTTTTGGTAACACTCATGCATTTGTCTAAAGCTACAAAGTCTTCTGAAAATATGTTCCCCACGCCAACTTTCAATATCTCTGTGTATCATTATATAACTATTAGCGCAAAATTTTGTTGAAGGCAACATTACATGTCCGGTTCTCTTGTTTGAAAACTGAATTTTCTCATTCTCAGTCAGAGAAATTCAACTACTGTGCATTCAAAAAAAGGTCCATCCTTTTCACTTGGGTCTCAACCCCATTGTGTGAAGTTTTGTAGATACTATGTGAGTTCAGGGCCATATAAATAGCTTCTGCATGCCATTTCATGAGCGGCAAACACCAAAAAATCTTGGGCAATATGGGCTTCTGGAGGGAAGAAACCACTTATTCAGGAAAGAAAACCCCACTGGCAAATTCCTCTCATTTGTTCAGTAAAAAACAGACAAAACTAAGTGTATCCACAAGACAGACGAAGAGCCCCTGAAAAATTATGGAATACATTTCATGTCTCTGTTTCCCTTCAGAAAAAGCAAGTTTGTAGTAGCCTTATAGTGGTATGAAATAAGTAGGCAATATGAATGAAATCTGTGTGGAACAAACAAAAGCATAGCGATTTTATATGGTCCCATAAATTAACTGAGCATCCAAGTGAGTCTTGCTTAATTTGAAGTGGAGGTGAAGAGAAGGAGAATTTCAAAATTCAGAAGGTTTGGATACAGAATGCTGGAAGAATGGAAACGTCCAGGTCCTGGAGCTTCTCGTTCCTGGAAAAATTATCTGGCCAGGGAGAGTACTTCTAGGTTTTTGTGCTGCCTGCTCGTTTTAGTCAACTTCTGTTTCTGTGACTGAATGTGCAAGAATTTGGTTTCTGGATTAGACAGTTTGATGTTGGAGAAGGTTCTCTAACAGTCTCTTTTCAAATGCTTGTGGGTAGCTATCTGCAGAGTACTCGACTCCAGTCTATGTACATGGACCATTTCTTTTTGACTATGTAAAGAAGAGGCAGACCGTGGAACTGATGCATGCTCAACCAGAAAGGTTTCATCCTCTGGTGACCTTAGTAGGCATTGCAAAATGGTCAGCCATCTCCAGAATATTTCGGTGGCAGCTCCATGTTTTGCCCCACTTTGCCTCCGGCTGGCTCCGTCTTTCGGCACAGATTCTGAAGCACAAGGGAAAGTGTTAGGCTTCCTAGTGGTAGTCAATAGCAGTCAAAGATGGAGCATTTTGCAGATGAGATGTTGACACAGGTTTGAGTGTTAGATTTTCATCCATGTAGGAATGCTGCAGAGCGAACTCAGATGATGATGATAATGATGGTGGTGGTGGTATTTGTGGTGTTGGTGGCAGTGTTGGTGATATCAACATGAGTAGTGCTACACAAGCTGGCCTGATCCATTGCCAAATTTTACTATTATTCAGCCCTGGGTAAAGAGATAACAAAACAATTCTACCCATGAAATGTTTATCTTCTTGTATTTTTAAACCAGGGATGAGGAGTGCATTATACATATTTCCTCCATGTACAACCCACAGTCAAACAGAAAGTGAAAAGGTTGTGTGGTCCCTTTAGAGACTCTAAAAGTTAGGGTGACTGATGCCTTTATTAGAGCACTCAGACTTTCAGACATCAAGGATAGGTAAGCTCTCAAGTCCTGCTGAAAATTATCCCTGTGAACTTGAAGGCTCCTCTATTTTTAATATTTTAGTGATCTAATACTTTAGAATATCCTCTACCTGGAAATTCCTGAAAAGAGTTGCTATGAGTCAGAATTGACATGATGACACACGATGATTATTATCGATGTAGTGGGGTTACCAAACCTTATTTCTGGATTGTGTCTGCGTACTCCAAAATCTTTTTTTCCTCAAGGGTAGCCAGTAAACAAGCCATGAAAGCAATAGATATCCCCACTTTATTACAGCCTACAATCTGGGATAAACAAACACTTTGCCATTTAGCCTAGAGGTGGTATTCTCCATGAAAACGATTCAGAATCTACTTGTTCACCTTTCCATGTGAGAAGCAGCAGCAGCTTTGCTGGATGTCTACCCTTTGCAGAATGATGCTCTAACCAAGTCTCTATTGCAGGGAGGAACCAGCTGTAGGCTATAGAGGTCTTTGCCCGGTTTTAGTAAACTGAAAAGAGTGCATCAAAAAGTTAGCTTCTGGGACTCTGGGATCAATAGTTTGGAATAAGAAAAAAATCCATGCTGAGGTTGTAGAACTGGATGAGATTAATTGGAGGCCCGTTTCCCTCTGTGTGTCTCTTTCTCTCAGTGGAACAGAGAGACAGCGATAGAGCGAGAAACATAGGTTGCATCAACCACATTGCATGTTCATGTAACATGCCTCATTTGGAATGCATGATTAAGCACTTACTCTTTGAAGTTGATGGCAGTCATCATCATCATCATCATCATCATCATCATCATCATCATCATCTGGGAGCAGCAGCAGGACAGGACCCTATAAATCATTGAATAGCCCCTGTCACGGAAGCTCAGTGGGGACTCAGTCTCCCATCCACTGGCTCTGCACTTAGATATGTAAACCACCGAGTTATTCAGACTTGTATGTCCAACACATCTGATAGGCACACATGTAGTCAAGGCTTCAGATTCAGAAGAGAGGCAACCCCCCTACCCCTGCGTGCAAGATATAATGCCCTATGTTGGCACTTTTTGGCGCAGTGGTTAAATGCCTGTACTGCAGGTAGAAAACTGTGCTCACGATGTGGGTTTCAATCCCAGGTAGCAGGCTCATGGTTGACTCAGCCTTCCATCCTTCCGAGGTCGGTAAAATGATAGCCAGCTTACTGGGGAGCGGGGTGCAATGTGTAGCCTGCATAATTAAATTGTAAACTGCCCAGAGAGTGCTTGAAGCGCTATGGGGCGGTATATAAGCAGAACACTTTGCTATTTTTGGTGAATAAAAACACATACCCTTGCATGCAAGTACAAAATGGCAAGTTGGCGCCCTTCTCTGCTGTAGGCATGCGCCAGATGCCATATCTTTCCACACAAGAGGCATGCACAAAGAATGTTAAATCACAAGTTCCCAAGGTGTGTCATTAATTCTTTTTGACTTGCCAACATGCCAAGGAAAAATAAATACTTCCCTGAATGGTTTGATTCCTACATCTTAGTTCTTTTTGAAACCTCTTTATCCCACAAGGAATTTCCCTACTATTAGACTCGAGAGCAAAGAGTTTCAGTAAGTACCTAGATTAGAGCACCTTTGCTTCCCCTAGAGCACTGCTGCTAAAATGAAATTCCTCCCACTTTTAACTTCTTTTTCTCTCTTTTCTGAACAATTGGTACTTAAAATTTTTTTTTTGATGCTGTGAGGCTTTTAGCAAATGTAAACAGGTTATAATGTATAGAGAGCTTTATTTGGAGTTGCTGGCAAAGGCTGTTTTATATAACAGCTTATTGCTAGCTGCTCAAAACACCCTCATCACTTGGGAGTGCCCCCTCTGTATGTGTTTGGTGCAAGCATCTCACACTTGGCAGTCATCGGTCTTGGGAGGTCTGTATTATGAGAAACGTCCCTTGAAAACAACTCAAGACTTATTTATGTATGCATTCATTTATTTATGTATACAACTTATATGCCACCCACTACCCAAAGGTCTCTGGGCAGCCTACCATTAAAATGACCAATTAAAACATTTAAAACATTAATCTGGTAAGCCTTCAAATGGAGGACTACCCTCTGTAACAGAGGATGTGTTCAATGTTTCTAGAGCAGTGGTTCTCAACCTGTGGGTCCCCAAATGTTCCTGGACTACAACTCCCAGAAGCCTCCACCACTCGCTGTGCTGGAAGGGGTTTCTGGGAATTACAGTCCAGGAACATCAGGGGACCCACAGGTTGAGAACCACTGTTCTAGAGGCATCTGCCTCAGTGTGCCTAAGGGTAGGGCCGGCCTCTTTAAGTGAGCACAGCAGGGTTGGATGAAGTCTAATTTCTAAACCAGGCATGTCCAAACTTCAGCCCTCCAGATGTTTTGGTCGGCAACTCCCACAGTCCTCTGCCATTGGCAGTCTAAGCTTAGAATTCTGGGAGTTGTGGTCCAAAACATCAGGAGGGCCGAACTTGGACATGCCTGTCGTAAGCCCTCACCCAAACGGTTTGGGACCTCAGAATCTGACAGAACGGCTCCTCTCAAGATGAACTACCAGGATCACTTGTTTAAGCCAGGTACTGACCCCGAGGGATGCCCGGAAAGTAACAACAAGGAACCAGGCTTTCTTGGTGGTTATACCCCTCTTGTGGAATGGTTTTACAAGAGATTTGCCTGGCACCCTTGCTACAAGCCTTTAAGAAATTACTCAAAACCTGGCTTTATAGGTTGGCCTTCCCTGATCATTCTGTTCCAACCTCCTTCTATAAATGGGACACTACTCTTCCTCTCTGCCTTATGATAATTTTCTATCACCTCTTCTTGTTTTTATTTTTCATTGCTAAGTGGTTTTGATTTACAGTATTTGCGTTTATTTATTTTTATTATTAATATGCTTATTTATGTCATGTTGGTTTTTATTAATTAGCCTATTTACTATTTTGTTTAATGTATTTTTTTGGATTTTGCTTATGTTTGTAAACCACCCAGAGTAGCTTTTCACTAGATGGTTGTGGTATATAAACAAACAAACAAAAACAAACAGTAGAGCTTCTGTTGCTATTGCGTTGTTACAGTCGTGACCAACTCTTTGTGACCCCATGCCCATGGAATTTTCTTGGCAGGAATACTGGAGTGGCTTGCCGCTTCCTACTCCAGGCACCTACAGCACCTGGTATTCCCTGGTGGTCGCCCATCCAGGTACTAACCAGGGCCGACCCTGCTTAGCTTCCGAAATCAGGCACGATTGGATGTGCTCAGGGCATCAGCCACCACTAAATGTTACCAATAATTGCTACCTTTCCAGTAGGGTCGACTGCACTGAAAGGGGAAAAGACAAAACAAAAATAAGGACCTCTGTTCATTCCTTTTCGTGGATGTAGCTGTTCCATCCACTGCCCAGGATCCAGTCCATTGCATTGCTATACAAGAATGTATGCAGTGTAACACACCCGCAAGGCTACCCATATAATGGTTCCTTCTATTTGTGGGCATGATAGGCCTGTGCATTAAGGTTTATGTACTTATGTGGGATTTTATAACACATCCTTCATCATAGTGCCAAATGACTTACCCTTTAAGCCCAGGAGCCACTCTGGGTGGTGAACAACAGCAATTTCCCCTGCGTTGCAACTCAGGCAACTCCTAATGGACTACAACTCTCTGAACAGGGAGTAAAGTTTCCCCAGCAAGCCAGAAAAAGCTTCTCAGCTTGTATGGAAGAAGACAGGGCTTTTCCAGTATTCTAGGTCCAAACCATTAAAATGATTGAACATATTAAGAAGCATTTTGGATTTTGACTAGGAAGGAACAAGAAGGCAGTGCAGGTGTAATGAAAGTGACAATGACCTTTAATTTAATTTTATTATTATTATTATTTTGTGTCCTCCCCTTCTTCTGTCTCCTGACCATAGAGCCATCTTGCTAGGGTTTTCCCTATTTTTTGTACTGTATTGCTATTTTTTTTAACTTGTAAAACGCCCAGAGTTCCAGATTGGAAGATGGGCGGTATAAAAGTGAAGCAAATAATAAATAAATAAATAAATAAATAAATAAATAAATGTTTCAGATTTTCATCTCACTGCTTTGTTCTGGACTGGTTGAAACGTTTGAAAAGGAAGTCCAAAAGAGATAGCATTGTAGAATAGGTAATCCTCAAGCAACATTCTGGGGATAGTTTTTCTTGGAGACTGGAGGATAGCAGAGGTGTAGCCAGGATTTGGAGTGCCTGGGGACAAAGTTCATTTTTGCACCTTTCCTGCCGCCCCCCCTACATTGCACCCACCCAGCAATGGAGGGGTGAACCCTGCAGGTGTGTGTGTGTGTGTGTGTGTACGCGCATGCCTTACACATCTCCCACCAAGGCAAGGAAGAGGAGGAGGAGGGCGCTGCGGCCACCACACTCCTGCCTGCCTGCCTTGCTTCACCACTCACCTGGTGTGCGGCGGTGGACGTGGCGGAGGGGGTGCCGTCACCAAGCCTTAGGGGAAAGGAGGACTGCTGGGTGGCAGGAGGGTGCACAGCTTCCTCCTCCTGCTCCCCCTACAGGTGTCCCCAGATTGCTGCGTCCAGGTCTGATGTAGCCTTCTGCCCCCCTAGATACGTCCCTGGAGGATAGGTTAGGAAAATGTAATCCCCCCTTCATATCTCCCCAAATCCCTGTAATTACAAGTTCTTCTCTCCACACAATTGATGCTACTTGGATTTAACAACAACAACAAAAAACTGCTATAGAAAGCAATCAAGTTTATGGTCCTGATTACTCATTTTATTTTATTTTTTAAGAATTATATATTAAATACATTTATTTGGCACTTTTCAATCCCTCTGGCTGCCAAGTGTTTCAAAGCATTATGGAGTAAAACAGATTAAAACCAGGGACATGGCCCCCAAAAATGAACCAGGAAGTTCATGGGAAAAAAACTGGTTTGTTGGTTCAGGTTAGTGTCTGTATTTAAAAAAGGGCTGATTATATGACAAATCAGTTTGTGGTAGATCAGAGAAACAATCAGAAATTCATAGTTCATGGATCATGCATTTACCTGTATTTTTTGCCCTATAAGACACACTTTTCCCACCCTCAAAAGTAAGGCGAAATGTCTGTGCGTCTTATAGAGTGAATACAACAGGCCCCGCTACATATATATCATGGATTTTCATTTAGAGATAGGATACCTGCATGGAGCCTCTCCCATCTTGTGCTGCAGCCAGGATTCTGCAATTCCAATCACTTAGTTTGATGAGAGGATTCCTCCAGGGAGCCTCTCCCCACCCATCCCCTTCTGCAGCTGAGATTTCCCAGTCAAAAATAATCTTGTTTGCAAAGAGGTCTCCACAGAGCCTCTGCCCTCCCCTTCTGAAGCCTGGATTCAACAGCTCAAGTTACCTTGTTTGCAAGCCTCCCCTTTTGCAGCCTGGATCCCACAGCTCCAATTACCTTGTTTGCAAGCCTCCC
>JAHTLZ010003526.1:15207721-15227375 GCA_023846285.1 Phrynocephalus versicolor | reverse complement strand
TGCAGCCTGGATCCCACAGCTCCAATTACCTTGTTTGCAAGCCTCCCTTTTTGCAGCTTGGATTCCACAGTTCCAATTACTTGGTTTGCAAACCTCCTCTTTTGCAGTTTGGATCCCACAGCTCCAATTACCTTGTCTGCAAACCTCCCCTTTTGCAGCTTGGATTCCACAGCTGCAATTACCTCATTGGCAAGCCTCCCTTTTTGCAGATTGGATTCCACACCTCCAATTACCTTGTTTGCAAGCCCCCCTTCCCCTGCCATAAAACCTTAGGCTAAACATTTTTTATTGTTTTTTTCCTCTAAAATAGGTGTGTCTTATAGGGTGAAAAATATGGTAGAGGAAGCACAAACCATGACAAACTGCCACTTCCCTGGTTTGTGCCCATCTCTACTTCATAGCAGAGTGGGAGTCCATTTTACATAAGCCATTAATCATAGAATCATAGACTAGTGAAGTTGGAAGGGGCCTGTAAGGCCATCAAGTCCAACCCCCTGCTCCATGCAGGAACACAAATCAAAGGATATCTGCCAGGTGGTTGTCCAAATTTCTCTTGAATGCCTCCACTGCTGGAGCACTCACCACCTCTTGAGGTAATTGGTTCCATTAAAGGCAGACTATAGCCAAAGGGTGGAAAAAACTTGCAGGGAGTAACAGTCATACCATGCTTTATTGGGAGGCATTTGGCAACCTTTAATTTAGTCTCTCCCCCCCCCCGACGCCCCTTGCCGATGATTCTCTCTTATTATTGTATTGCCTTTATCTTGTGTTATATTGTTGTTTTAATCCTATTCTTAACCGCCTGGAATTCCCTGGGAAGACAGGCGGTATAAAAGTAAAATAAATAAATAAAATAAATAATAAATGAACCCCCAAACTGCATTTAAGTGAAGAGAGAAAACATTTGTGTTCTTCTGCAATTGACTGGCAACTTTTTTATTGTTTACATGAATGGAATACATAATAAGGGATTCCCGGATGCATACAGGATGTATTAATGCTTATAATGTACTTGGAATATGACTACAATTTCCCCAGGAAAGTCTCATAAGAATCTGGATATGACTCTGCCATGGAGTATGGGAAAGGGAGGGTCGGAGAGAAGAAGGGCATAGAAATACAATATATGAATAATTAAAAAAGAAAAAAGAAAGAAAGGTTAGGATACGAATGGATCAAAAGAAAAGGATTAAAATGAAATAAAACAATTTATCCCCTTTTGTGGATGAGGAATACAGAGGCTGGACTGTGGGCCCATGGCTGGTTAATTCACTCAGTCTGAACATTAGAAGGCAGCTCATGTCTTGACTATAATTATGACACTAGAAAGAACGGAGCAGAGAGATGTAAACACATCACCAAACGCAAACCCCCTTTTCACAGCTTTGCAAACAGCCACTTAGCCTGGGCTCAGTGGCTCAACACAATGTAAGACGGCTGGCAACACAATACCTTTAATTGATTTGAGTCTACCAGCCACAACACACCTTTTGCTTCAACGGGAAATGGCTACAAAGCACTTTCTAAATCGCATGCTTTGATTGTCTTTCACTACACATTGAGACTCTCGGCCTCTTTACACTGGCAGTGAGCAGATTCGCTAGGGAATTCATTAGTCTAATTAAGCGCCATGCTACATGGGATGAAACAGCACGACTGTTTTGCATCCAGTCTAGAATATGTGCCCTCCCCAAGATCAGTGAAGAAGTATCTACAGGAAGGCTACGAAGCAAATGATTCTAGCACTTGTCTGCAGTGAACCAGTAGGTACATGGCCCCTAATAAAGGAGTGAAAAATGGTGAAATAAACCTGTCTAGACCATCAATACAGCCCTGAACTCAGAAAGAAAAATTCCACCTAGTTCTATGGAAAGCACAATAGGGAAACTCTATGTTCCAGACAGTAAATCATGTGTTGGCGTGACAGTCTCAGTGAAAAGAATGAGCTACTCGGTGAAGTTTTACTCAGAAATACTGGCCATGTTGTCTAAAAGTTATGGATTTAAAAATCAACTTCAAACTTGATTTTTTAAAAGAATGGGTTTGCTTGGCACACGCCTTGTTTTTCAGACAAATGGACAAAAACTGGACTGAATCGGGGCACCTGTGCCATTCCAGACAGACTATTGGAACCGAGCAAGGGGGCAACACCTCAGTGCATCATTTATACCCCATTTGGTGTTTGTAGAATTAACCTGCTGCTCTGCCATTTGAATTGAGGAAACGGGAAACCGAAAGTAGCCCATGACAAACTGAACCCTCTATTAGAGACCCACGGGTTCCACCACTGAGGCAGTACGGAGGGCTCAGGCTGGGGTCACAGAAGACTATACAAGCTTCCAGGTGTTGGGTTTGTGTGACAAGGGAGGATGCTTCCCTCTACTCTCCCAGAATCCTAAGTTTGATTGTTCCTTAATTCCTTTTCTTCAGGGCTATATTATACTGGGTGAGCGGACTGTGTTGCCAAGAGTCTAAAGACTAAAGTCAAACCATAGCTATCATCAATAGGCTTTTCTTCTACTTCCTCTGTGGAATTATTTCTAGTGGTGGCCCTTGGGTCTGCCAGGCATTTGGTGGAGCCAGAGGGCAAAGGCAAAGACGTGTATTGCTAGCTGCAAGGGCGTATCTAGGGGGCAGGGGTGGAAGGGTGCATTTGCCCCAGGCACAGCAATCCGGGGGGCACCTGGAGGGGGAGCAGGAGGAGGAAGCCATGGGCCCTCCCGCCAGCAGTCCTCCTTTCCCCTGGCTAAGGCTTGGCAACAAGACCCCCTCTGCCTCTTCCATCGCCACATGCCAAGCAAGCGATGAAGTAGGCAAGCTCTCATCCTCCCCTCCCCTCCTCTTCCTTGTCTTCCTTTGGACCACAGCAGGAGACGAGTAAGGTGTACGCACGCATGCACCCCACCCCACACCCGTCTGTCCATGTACACGTGCGAGTCCCCATCCCACTCCCGCAGGATTGGGCCCCCATTGCTGGGTGGGTGTGATGCGGTGGGGGGGGGGCATGAGGAGTGCAAAAATAAACTTTGTCCCCAGGCACTCCAAATCCTTGCTACGCCTCAGCCTAAATGGTTTTTTTTTATTTGCATTCTGTGGGTTGGGAGAGTGAGAACAGACAAAAGATAACATTTCTTTACCCAGTGTGTTGTTAGTCTGTGGAACTCCCTGCCACAAGATGTGGTGATGGCATCTGGCCTGGATGCCTTCAAAAGGGGATTGGACAGATTCCTGGAGGAAAAATCCATCACAAGTTACGCAAACCATGATGGAGATGTGTCATCTCCAGGCTTAAAACCAGGGTACTTCAAGGGCCAGATGCAGGGGAGTGGTATAAGGAGACAGAGATCTAGTCTCATGCACTCCCAAACACATCTGGTGGGGCCACTGTGAGATACAGGAAGCTGGACTAGATGATCCTTTGGCCTGATCCAGCAGGGCTCTTCTTATGTTCTTATGTTCTTATGGGATGTTCTTCCCACTCAGCTTTGTTTACTAAACCTTACAGAAACATTAACACAGTGTTAAAAAGTCCTGAATGGATTGTAATTTTGTTTATTTCATTAAACACCTCTTCCCAAAACCAATCTTCTTCTTCTTCTTCTTCTTCTTCTTCTTCTTCTTCTTCTTCTTCGTACCATCAGAGATGTTGAAATGATCCATTAAACTGATAGCTTCTTCAACACACTGGTGAAATTGCAGGGTTCTGTTCCAGCATCATACTGGCTCTTAAGCAGGGGTGGGGAACATTTGGCCCTCCAGATGTTTTGGGCCACCATTCCCTCGGTCCTTTGTCATTGGCAATATGGGTTTTGGATTCTGGGCGTTGCAATCTGAGACATCTGGAGGGCCAAGGGTTCCCCAACCTCTGCTCTCACGAAAGCCTTCTTCTCGAGACTTCCTCCTATAATTTGGCAAAGTTTGGCAGCCATCTTAAGCAACAGGGATTCAGAGGCAGTTTACCCCACTCACCTCGCTACTGTCCTCAAGCCTTGTGGCTGTTTCCTCTTAGGAAGATCCGCCATGCCACATGCTCTTGTTCTCCCAAAACGAAGCCTGTAGCTACCTTGCACTGAACCAAAAAAAAAAGGTGACTTCAGGGCCTTTCAGCTTTTTTAAATACTGAAAGGAGGTGATGTCCTGCTTGCATCAAGAGCTCTGCCAGAGAGATATATGAGGCCTTGTTAAATAAGCCTATTAAGTTGCCCACACCTGGGTGACACTGAAATCAAGTAGTGAAGATTAAACAGACCACACGACACAATGAGCAGGGCTCTGTGACCTCCACATTAGAAAAGAACTGATTAAAATCCAATTCTCCAACAATGTTCACCGAAAATTGTGTTCTACGTTGCCTTCTGCAACTTGTATGGTATATTTAGCTTGAACAAATAGGCCTTGATGTGTTATTATTTTGCACTCCTTGCAATCTACATGCTTCTTATTACTTTGAAGTGATCCTTTTGTGCTGTACAGCGGGCAAGAGTAGCAGTGCGATTAAGGAATGTTTTTCTCACTTGCTGTGGTTCAGGAGAGGGACCCAGAGTGGAATGCAGCTGTCCCTAATTTATTATTTATTATTTATTTGTTACACTTATATCCTGCCCACCTTCTGGAATGGAACTTTGGGCGGCTAACTCTGTGGCTTGAAAACCCCACCACCGCCACTAAAGGGTTGCCACTACAGAAGTTATCTAACATGACTTTCCATAAATCTGATTTAGGGCCGGAGGGAAATCATGCTTACAGATGGAATTCAGAACATAGCCTCCAAGACCCTAAAAAAGCAGGCAGCTTTTAAAGCAATTATTCTAGGACAAATGGAATGGTTTAAAAGCATTAACAAGAAGAAGTGAAGAGACTGCACTGAAGACCATGGTTGGTCAGATTCATTGGCACTGCAGGGGTTTGGACCACAACACCCAGAATTCCAAGCCTAGATTGCCAGTGACAAGGGACTGTGGGAGTTGTGGTCCAAAACATCTGGAGCACTGAAGGTTCACCACCTCTGACCTAGAGGCTGGTGCTTGGGGACAACTCTTCAACAATTTGGCCATTGGCCTGAAGGGTTCTGTTGTGTCTCCTGTGTTATTTCAGCATCAACATGAAACTGCTGGGAGAGCTGGTGCAGAGTTCTGGAGTGGATGAGACCCAACTCCATCTCTCCTTGCCATCTAAATCTGAGGAAGCTGTTTCAGATCAGTGCCTGGTGTCCCCAATGGAGAGGATGAGGATGAATAAATGGAACCTTAGTTCAGACAAAACAGAGGTGCTCCTGATCAGTTGAAAGGCAGATCAAGGAATAGAGATGCAGTCTCTGTTTGATGGGGTTACACTCCCTTGCAAATAAATGTGTGCACCTTGGGGACTCTGTGCCTGTGTTTTGGCTGTGGCCAGGAGTGCATTTGTAAAATTAAAAGTAATGGTCCAGACGCATCTGTTCCTGGAGAAGTCTGATCTGGCCACGGTGACATATGCCTTAGTTACATCCCAGCTGGATTACTGTAAGACTCTCCACATGGGGCTGCCTATGGAAAGTGTCTCAAAATGGCAGTGGGTCCAAAAAATTGCAGCCAAATTGATAACTGGAGCTGGTCACAGGAACCACTTAACCGTCCCTGCTACAGCTGCTCCACTGGCTGCTAATCTGTTTCTGGGAACAAAATGATGTTTCTAATCTATAAAGCCCTGAATGACTTAAGTCCAGGCTATCCCAAGGCCCATGTCACAAGCCTGCTTCTCTTGGCCCTGCCACTTTCACAAGTGTGTTTGGTGGACACTTCTCTGTTGCTTCTCTCAGACTTTGGAACATCCTCCCGCAGAAGGCCAACCTGACTCAGGCAAATACCTTTCCACTCAGGCAGTCTTTGTCTTAGTGACTGGCTGCCTGAGTGGGGTTTTCTAAATGATTTTGTCTTACTTCTTTGAACGTGTTTTGGCGTTGCTTTTGGTGTGCCATTTATTTGTTCCTTTTCAGTATTTGTCTACTTACTGTTTTTAGCTTTGACACTTGTCTTTTAATGATGCAAGGTGCCCCAGGTCCTTTTTAAGGGGAAAGGCAGGATAAAATATTTTAAATAATGAAATAATTAATAATAATATTGCATCAACTTCACCACCCAGTTGCTTTTGCTGAGGAGATTTTCGGCATTGGCTGAAACCCACCTAAGGGCTACATTGACTGAATGTCCTCATTTGGGGAAATCAGTCTTCCATTTCAAGGGTTGCCAAAGGATGATTTGGTTTTTGAAGGTAACCCCATGGTGCAGTGGTTAAATGCCTGTACTGCAGGTAAAACAGTGCTCACGACCTGGGGTTCAATCCCAGGTAGCCGGCTCATGGTTGACACTGCCTTCCATCATTCCGAGGTTGGTAAATGAGTACCCAGCTTGCTGGGGGGGGCAATGTGTACCCTGCATACTGTAATTAAAACTGTAAACCACCCAGAGACTACTTGAAGTGGTATGGGGTGGTGTATAAGCAGAACACTTCCAAACTGTCTTCAAGGGCTGCCCAACATAGATAGCATTGCAGTAGCCAATCCTTGAGCGTAATACCAGCACATGAAACAGAGTTATTAGGGACATCCTCTCCAGTAGGGGGCAGAGATGTGCAATTTGCCACAGCCAATATCTTCTTCTCCATTAAGAGGTATGAATGGCATTCTTACCACAGATCTCTGTTATGTTTTTTTTCTTCTTTATTTTCAAAGATTTCTAAGCACTTCCTCTCTACAGTTTTTGGCAGCGGACACCAATTTAAAAGTGTACAATCAATTTAAAAATCACAATATCTGAAAACAAACACAATGTGTGAAATAAATGTAGACACACATACAAAGATCAGTGGTAATTAATGAGCCTGGGAGCTGCAGACATCATGAGCTGAATGTATTATTTTCAGAAGAGTTTTTAGATTCAGAAGAGTTTCAGGTAGCGACCCACAAGGGTTTATCCAGGACTTTATGGCCTTGAAAGAGAAGCAATAATGGCCCTCTGCCAGCTTTCCTCGTGCAGCTAGATTTACTACAGATAGGACAGATGAAGCAAGATGTCTATCTTATCTGGCAAGAGACAGGTGCAACTTTGTTCATACTCAGGAAGATGCATATCTTTGCATGGGGTATAGGGCAGAGAAGACCTCCTTGAGGTTTTTTCGATCTATTGCTGACCTTTCAACCTTGGATTGCTCTTCTTAGGGTGGCTGATGTCACTTCCTTCCTTCTCACACCTTTTTTTTGCCCTTCCAAAGAGGGGACAGCTTGTCTTGGTTCTCTGGACGAGAAACAGGAAGCCACAGCTTCCGATATCTCCCGCTGAATTCGCCACAACTAGATGTTCTACCACTTTCCTATTACACGACAACAGCCCCTTCAGGCACAGAGGACTTAAGTTACTTTTGAATTTGAAGGAGAAAATCCCCCCTTGTCTCCTTCTGTCTCAAAATAAAAAACCCTATAGATTAAATTGTTTAGCAATTTGCTGCCTTTTCAACAACACCAAACATCAGCTCCCCGGGGCAGCCAAGTCATTCTGCCTAATGGTACGGCTGGCCCTGTATTTGGCTTTTAAGAACTCAGTTGACAAATAGGCAATGCTGACAGGAAAAATAGTGACATTCATTGGCCCAAAGCCCAGGAAGACACTCAGTACACTACTGGACCATGATAGATATTGGCTTTTGGGCAGGTACAGTTAGGAATCTATTGCATCCATGAGCCCTTACCTGGCACATTTCTTCCAATTCTCAAATTGCCTGGCAACTTCTCCCTCTTCTTCCTGTAAACTCTATACAGTTCAGTCACATCACAATAGTGATTGGTGGAAAAATGACTTTTTCATCCATTTTAAAAAAAAACCAAAACAAATATAAACTAGGCTTTCCAGATATTAAAACCATCTAAGGTTAGCAAAAGAATTCTGTGAAGATTCCTAGTTGTTCAGTTGAGGTAATCCGAAAGTTGAGTCATGGCAACTGGAATTCTTTTCTTGTGACATCGAAACTACTCCTCCAAGTAGCTTCGTCAGACTGAGGAAAGCTGTTGTGAGGCCTCCAATTTATAGTTCACCTTGCTTTCATGCTGGTCTGGTCTGAATAGGCTCATTAGGTAGACAGTGGCCTGAATAGGCTTGTCAGGTGGACAATGGCCTGGAATGTGTGAAAGTCCTACCTATTCAACCCTTCCAAACTCCATTAAGTATGGGTTGTTAGCCATGGCCTTCCTGGTTGAGGTGTGAAGTGCTTCTGATTTGCCTGGCGATTGATGAAAGGGCAGTGTGATAAGGGGCAGACAGATTGTGCCTAAGTCACCCCATCTCTCTTGAGAGAGGGATTTTCAGTACACACATGATGAAAGTCAAAAGAAAGCCTAGAGTTTCATCTCTGCCTCTCCTTCCAATCGTTTTTGCTCATCTGCTGTGTTAGTTTAGAAGGTGTGGAAGGGAGGTCTGCAAATGAGAACAAAATGTGAGAAGCATTCCAGATCTGGGTGGACATCAGAAGGAGAACTATTTTGTACTGCTGGCTTTGAGCAGGAGGAACTTGCTAGCTCAACTGCATAATTCACTCAAGTGCTCTAGTGTTCCACTACTTGTAGGTCCTCATGTCTCCTCCTGGGGCATATTGGAATTCACTTGTGACTCCTGTCAGAAAACAGGAAGACAGAAGGAGAAGAAGAGGAAGATTGCTGAGTTGCTCTGGGCTCGGGGAAATAATATTCTATTGGTTCTCATAAAACTCCCCCCCCCCTAATTTTCAGCAATGGGATGGGATAAACAGCCTAAACTGACCATGAGTAAGAATTTTAGTTTTGTCAGTGCTCTCTCAATGTCTGAGGAAGAGTATCCTCTCAATGTTTGAGGAAGAGTATCCCACAACCTTGGAGCAGGCACACAGAAGGCCCTCTCCTGGGCTCCCATTATGATATCTCTGGAGAAAATACTATTTAAAAAAAAACAAGTATGGGCTATTTCAGACCAGGGTGATATGAGGTCAAAGTGAACAATAAAATGAAAGACTCACTACTAACTTTCCTCAGACTGGTGAAGCTGTTTGGATGAGCAGTGAAACGTTTCAATCTCTCAAGAAAAGAAGTCCAGTTGCCATGATTCAGCTTCCAAATAAATTCACCTGGATGACTGAGAATCTTTACATACACAGATTAATAAACAGTTAAGATGTTAAAAAGACACAGGGCAGTTTGTTTTCCTCACAACTCATACTGGTATACTCATGGGCTCTGAGCTATCTGTGACGGATCAGGAAAGAGATATTGGTGTGCTGATGGACAGCTCAATGAAGGTGTCTACCTTCAAAAAGGGGATTGAAAAATAAAAGTCAACATTATAATGCTATTGTACAAAATGATAGTAAGGCTGCACCTAGAGTATTGTGTACAATTCTGGTCACCGCATCTCAAGAAAGACATAGTGGAACTGGGAAAGATGCAGAAGAGAGCGACTAAAATGATTACTGGGATGGGGCACCTCCCTTATGAGGAAAGGCTAAAACATTTGCGGTTTAGTCTGGAAAAAGTGCCTGAGGGGGGATATGATTGAGACATACAAAATAATGCAGAGCATCAGTAAAGTGGATAGAGGGACAATCTTTTCCCTCTCACAAAATACCAGAACTAGGGGACATCCATTCAAATTGAGGGTTGGGACTTGGGAGAGTGAGAACAAACAAAAGAATATTTTTTTTTTACCCAACATGTTGTTAGTCTGTGGAACTCCCTGTCATAGGATGTGGTGATGGCATCTGGCCTGGATGCCTTCAAAAGGGAATTTGACAGATTCCTGGAGGAAAAGTCCATCACAGGTTACAAACCATGATGGAGATGTATAATCTCCAGACTTAAAATCAGGGTACTTCAAGGACCAGATGCAGGGTAGTGGTATCAGGAGACAGATATCTAGTCTTGTGCGCTCCCAGTCACATCTGGTGGGGCCACTGTGAGATACAGTAATCTGGGCTAGATGGGCCTTTGGCCTGATCCAGCATGGCTCTTCTAATGTTCTTATGTTCTTAACTTATGAAACTCTCTTCATCCCTTTCTCTCAGCCTGATAACCCTCATGTTCCCAGATGCATTTGGTTGGGCCACTGTGAGACACAGGAAGCTGGACTAGATGGGCCTTTGGCCTGATCCAGCATGGTTCTTCTTATGTTTTTATGTTCTTATGCTCCAGTCCAAAAGTACACTTAAGTTCTTTTTTTTGGCTGCTTTTTATGCTTAATGCATCAGACAGGGTTTTTTTTTTTTTTAAAAGCACATGGAGAACTAAAAGTCCTCAGAAATTATTTCTGCCTCTTTGGGCCATATTATTCCACACACTAGTCTAAAGAATGAAATTGTCTAATCTTCCCAGAAATTGTCAGCCTCTGTTCAAATTGTCCACATCTGACTGTAAGCAATTCAGAAGGATTGGGTACATGCATTTGGATGGGATGAGGCGATTAATGGGGCAGGTAAGGACAAACAATTATGTTTTCTGAAGGAATCCTTTAGAGGGAGATAATTGGCAGTGTTTCTTTCCCTCTCCCAAACTGTACAACACCAATGCAACAGCATACCTACATTTATATGAAATCTGTAGAGATTCTCGTTCCTTCTCTTTTGTAGAAATGAAACCCATGGACACATCTTGATTAACATTTGTTAGGGCTATCAGCAGTCAGCTAAAAGTGTTGTTGGACTGGAATACAATTCCCAGAAATCCTGGGTGGGACATCTAGAGATGAAAGCTTCTGGAGAGTTTTAGAACATCCTGGTAACCAAGATTGGAAACCTTTGCCCTAGAGCAGTGGTGGCGAACCTTCAGCCCTCTAGATGTTTTGGACTACAGTTCCCAGAATTCCAAGCCTATATCGCCAATGACAAAGGACTGTGGGAGTTGTGGTCCAAAACATCTGGAGTGCTGAAGGTTCTCCATCACTGCCCTAGAATATTATTTCTCAATCCTTGGATCCCCAGATGTTTTTGGACTGCAACTCCCTGAAATCCTGACTGCACAACTAGTGGCGAAGGCTTCTGGAAGCGTTAGCTGAAGAACATGTGGGAACTCATGTTTGAGAACCCCTGCCCCAGAGGATAGAATAGGTCTCCCAGCATGCTACCAATCGCAATATAAAAATGCCAACATCTGGATCATGGATGGATGGAATGAGTAATCCTTTGAAATGAAGATTCTCCAACAGTCCTCACTGCAAAGTCTCATTTAAGGTATCTTTTTGAAGATGTGCTGTTAAATGAAGGCTGCCTGCCTTAATTGACTGGCAAATGAACTGAACTTGCAAATGAATGAAGTTGCATTTTAATTGAGGGGACTGTAAACTGAGGCAACACTGCATTGTTTTGGGCAGTATTTTAAGTCTAGTACTGTATATCAAAAAATAACAAAGGGGCTTGTGGCACCTTAACAGCCAATAGGTTTCATTTGGCATAAGCAGTCCTGGACTCCAGCCTATTTTCTCAGATGCATGATTCTGGTAAGTTCTGATAATAGGAAATATAAAACAGCCCTTTAATCTAATGATTAGTGGTTTTTGGTTGGACTGGATGGCCCTTGAGCTCTCTTCCAACTCTATGATTCTATGATCCTTCAGCATCTCAGATAACTACAATTAAATTCATTTCCTGATTTTGACAAAGAGGTAGTATTTCTCTATATTATCCCAACTGATAGAAAGTTTTTGCCACTTAGAACCCGACACAGTCTCCCACATCTTGTGTCACTGTCTGGCACACAGTAAGCTACGCGAACCTTCTTGGAGCAAATCCTCCTTGATTTCCCAGGCCCTCCTGAAGGATATGCGGGCTTTCTCCTTCAGGACAATTCTGAACTAGTCACTGCTGGGGTGGCTGAATTTCTAACAGCTGTGTTTAAAAAAAGAGCAACCCTCTGTGAACTTTAGTTAGACCATTGGTGAAATTTATTTTATAATGTTCTGTGTAACTGCTTAGTCTTTATTTGTGTACTTCCTTTGTTTTAATGCCATTAAAGGTTTATTGAATGGAATGGATTCTATGATTCTATGATCCTTCAGTATCTCAAATATCTACAACTAAATTCATCTCCTAGCTTTGACAAAGAGGTAATATTTCTGTACATTATCCCAACTGATAGAAAGTTAGAACTTTTTGAATCTAAGGAAGTGGGTGGCAGTCCCCAAGTAAATAAATAATGGTCATTGGTTGTCAAGTCAGTTCTGACTTAGAAACTCCTTTCTGGGCTTTCTAGGAAGAGAATACAGTGGTACCTTGCATAAAGGAATTAATTCATTCCAAATGAAATTCTGTTAAGCAAATTTTCCTTTATACAAATTTCCCATAGGAATGCATTGAACACAGAGTAATCCCTAATTGCGACCATTTTTATGTTGTACGCATTTGCCCCATAGACGATTCTGTTAAGTAAATTTCCCCTATCTCCGGAATTTTTTTATGTTGTACAGTTTTTATGTTATACCAACCATTTGTTATATGAGGATCCACTGAACTCAGAAGTGGTTTGCCATTCCCTTCCTCTGGGGGTGCTCTGAGATGGTGCAACTTGCTTAAGGCCACACACGCTGGCTCTACCTGCGGGAGGCAGAAAGGGGGGGGTCCAACTTCCAACCTCTGCCTATGCAGTCAGATACCTAAGGGCACTTTTACATGACCCCTAAAATCCGAGGCAAAGGGCTCCCAGATCCAAAGCTTAAAAATATTTTCCCACCAGCTCCGGACTTAAAAAAAAAATTAAGTACGACCACACCCACCTAAGCGTGTCCCAGCACACTTTTCAAGCACCTGGCCTCCAGGAGGTAAAACATCTTCTGATGTGCATTGTAAAGCTGTGAATGCCAGGCTCCCTCGCCTTCTGTTTGTTTTTTTTTGTCCCCACCGCCCCTTTAAGAGACAGGAATCACTATGGGGCAGCTCGGGGCTGCTTCGACCGGCAGACGGAGGTGAGCCTGCATTTTTTCTCCCTTTTTTCTCCCTCCCCTCATGTAAACAGGAACAATGGAGTGTGGTGGGGTGGGAACACAGGAAGAGCGACAAGCCCCCACAGTCTCTGGTCCGAATTTAAGTTACAGGCGGATTTTAGAGGTCATGTAAAAGCACCCTAAGCCACTCCGCAAAAGCTTATTCCAGATAAATCTTAAAAGTCTCATCAGACTCTTCAAGAGACTCTTGCTCCAATAGACAAAAGCTGTTTCCTCTGCGGAAAAGCTAGTTATTGAACAGTTTGGAACAGTGACTAAGAAGGATGTCAATTTTGTATTTTGGTGCAAGTGAAAAATTGCCATGGAGGTTTAACTTGATTTTGTTTGATTTCGAGACAAGAAATTTCTCAGAACTAAGAGGCTGAGCAAAATGAAATTGGAAGGGAAAGTCAATGGGGTCGAATGCCTTCAGAAATCTTAGCAGACAGCTCAGAACTACAATAAGAGAAGCTCAAGTAAAATGCACACCATACATCAGAAAAAGTAACATTAAGTCCCAGAGGTCGCCACTGCTGTGGTTAATGAGCCTTGTGGAGGAAGCTAAGAAAATAACGGATTTCTTTCAGAAGAATGGAAAGCTTAAGACAAAGAAAAGAAAAGTGAATGCGCACTCACTCAGGAGAAAGCTAAGTAAGCAATAAATGGTGAAATAAGCAAGTCTTAGGGAAACGTCACTCATAATATGAGAGTAATATTAAACATTTTAAAAAGAATATCAGAAGCAGGAAAACAACTTTGGAGGCAGCTGGACCATTAGATGGCAATTGAATTATAAGACTATTAACGGAGGGGTAAGGGACTGTCAAAAGCTGAACAAATTCATTTTATTTATCTTTAAGTCAGAAGATATGGGGCAGATATTCAGGAAAGGAGGCACCTTTTTCTTGAAAGGACACTGAGGAGCTAAAGCAAAGAGCAAGAAGAGGAAATAAATTTCTACACTTTATTAACAAACTAAACTGAAAACAAAATTGTCAGGTCCAGATGGTATCACTTACAAGAACTCAAATGTGATATTGGTGAGCTTGCAAGAAAACCTTGTAAATAATAATTGCCACATGCTGTCAAGTCAATTTAGATTTATGCTTGCTGACCCTTCTCAAGGGTGTCTGTGCCAAAGGTTAAAAATGGTGAGCATAATGCCACTTTCTTTCTTTCTTTCTTTCTTTCTTTCTTTCTTTCTTTCTTTCTTTCTTTCTTTCTTTCTTTCTTTCTTTCTTTCTTTCATTCACAAGGAATCTAGGGCAATCACAGACCAACTGGCTAAATGTCTGTTGAGGTTTAATTAGTGGAAAGCATGATTAAAAATAATATTATCAAGCAGACAGAAGAACAGGTCTACAGAAGGAGACCACTCTGAGACACGGTTAGGTATGAGAAGCAGCATAGAAACGGATTAATTCTCATGGACTGCAATTAAAAAATAATAAGCCAAAACAGCACCAGAATCATGTGAGCTTCAGATTTGTCAGCATATTCATGCTGGGTTGAAGTTTCAAAGTAATGTTTAATACAAGACACCTGTGAAGAAGGTTATACACCTAAGTGACCTTGGCAGGAAGTGAGAGATTCAAGGTCTCAAAAGCGGACGGAGAGACGTAGTGGCATGCACGAGAGTGAAGACTCAGAATGGTCGGTTAAGTGTGACAAGTCATGGGGTACTAAATTGCAAAGGTGATTGGATAACAATATTATATATACTGGACATAGGAGCATATGGAAAGGGGATTTTGTAAAGTTGTGAACGGTTTGGGACATGTCTGCTCCCGTTGATGCTGTATTGCTGTATGCAAGCTGGATTCCTATGCTGGATGTTCTTCAACTTGAAGGTTGGAAAGTTACTTTGTTGAAGGCTGAATTTGGATGTAAAGTTGCTCAGCTGGGTATATGTAAATAGATTGCTGAAACAAAGAAATCTTGTCTTCACTGAAGAAATTATGCTTTAACCCAAGGTAGCAGGCTACGCTGATAATGGTGGCGGACTACATATTTCATGGTCCACACACACACTGGACAAGATTATTTCTCAACCCCTTGGAATTGCATTATACTGAGGGTCAGCAGTGGGAATTAAAGTTAGGGGCAGGATTATAGACTGACATAAATGTATTCATCTTGTATTTTCTAAGCCTACTGAGAATCCCACTGCTGCTTTCCAATGGGCCAACCTACTGATAGTTGGATATACTACTTGAGTTTCCCTGGATCACACATTGCTGAAAAATGGCATGGGACATTTTTAGCAGTGCCTCATGGACCTAGAAGGGTGTGTGCACCTGGCCCCAAAATGTTAAAAGGCTTTGGCTGAAAAAAGTGAAACAAACTGAAGATCAATGTGTTATGTTTAATATGCTATCATTAAGCTCTGGGTAGATATGTTGATGGAACTATCAACCCAATGTGCAGTTGCTTTAAAGAAGAGAAGAATAATTGAGAAATAGGTTGGAAATGTAACTGCTGATATTGCAATGCTTTTATGCATGCCTAGTGTGGTGTAGCAGATCGAGTGGTGGACTGGAAGTCTGGAGAATAGGGTTCAAATCCCCCTTGGTCATGGAAACCCACCTGGGTAGCAGAATAGGTAACACCACTCCTTAATATCTGACATACCTTTAAAGCCCCATTAGGGTTCTGACTTGACAGTACAGAACACACACACACTCGTAGTGCAATTAGAATCAAAATAATGTGGCTAATTCTGATCACAGAAATAATTGAGAAGGAGACTTACCCCCTAATCTAGTGGTTTGCCTCTTTAGATCCAAAGAAGAGAGAAGCATTAATCCTCCATATCTGCTCTCGTCTGTTCTTCGCCTAACCTATTCAGCCTGCTTGGAATAAAGAGTTTGTGCCAAGTGTGGTGCTGAGTCCATTAAGAACTGGAGCAGGCCCAAGAAAGAATATGATGTGCTCCATCAACAGATAATTCTATTAGAAGAAATGTAATTTCATTTTCTGACCTCTTCTTCTGCCACCTGTGTTCTTTTTAGAACACAGTGGAACACATGGAACCACTGGAAGGAGATCCTCCTTCCACTGGTTCTATGATTTTCATTTCATGGATGCTTTGTTTTCTTACAAAATATCCAGCATTAGGATGGACACTTATATTGCAGGGAACATATATCAAAGAAAGGCGGTTCTCTGGCAGCCAAGAGTCTATCAACTGAGATCAGAAGGTATGTACCACTCTGCTTGCCACATCCTATTCATCTTCCTTGCACCCACTACCCCAGCCATTCCTCCACCTCCCTGTGCTTCCCCCATTCTCTTCCATATACCTTGCTGTTAGACGTACTTCCTTAGAGTGAGGCTTAGTGGATGTTGTAGCCATAGAGCAGGGATGTCTAAACTTCGATCCTCCTGATGTTTTGGACCACAACACCCAGAATTCCAAGGCTGTATTTCCAATAGCAAAGGACTGTGGGAGTTGTTTTCCAAAACATCTGGAGGCCAAAGTTTGGACATGCCTGCCATAGAGGCTAGAGATGGGCACAAATTTTAAAAAATGAATTAAAATATGTTAAAAATAACTGATTTGTCTATTCACATCCATATTCCTATTCCTCCCCAATGAATATTCAATATTACCTGGCACGACAAAGTTCCAAATAGCATAGTCCTGAATCGAGCTGGAATCCCTAGCATGTACACTTTATTGAAACAGCGATGCCTACGCTGGCTTGGACACGTTGTGAGAATGGATGACGGTCGGATCCCAAAAGATCTCCTATATGGAGAACTAATGCAGGGAAAGCGCCCCAGAGGGAGACCACAGCTGCGGTATAAGGATATCTGTAAGAGGGACCTGAAGGCCTTGGGAATGGACCTCAACAGTTGGGAAACCCTGACCTCCGATCGCACTGTCTGGAGGCAAGAGATACAGCATAGTCTACATAAATTTGAAGAGGCATTTGTCCAACAGGCAGAGGAAAAGAGGCAGGCACGGAAAGAACGAAACTCGAGGACCGGGCAAGAAACAGAATACATCTGCCCCCAGTGCGGTAGAGACTGCCATTCCCGAATTGGTCTATTTAGTCACACTAGGTGTTGTTTTTAGGAGCTCTACTCCAGGCATGATACCATAGTCTTTTGAGACTGAAGGATGCCAATGATGAATGAATGAATGAATTCCTCCCCAACGAATACAAATTAGCAAAATTTTAATGATTTATAATTCGTTGATTTGGTAGGGTATAGAGACACCAAAACTGCTGAGACGCTTCAACTGGCTGTTCTCTGCAAGCCCAGCAAGTTTGGTGATGTTTGTATTTTGGATGTCCACGATATGCACCCCGAAAGAGGGCTGCCAAGAAAAGTGCCCCCTGGCACCTAGAGATACCAAACTGGCAGAGAATATTTCCTTAACTTTCCTCTGCAATCCCTCCAAGTTTGGTGAAGGCTGGGTTTTGTACATCCAAGTTATACATCCACAAAGTGGGTTCTCTTGAGAGATGTTATCATCTGATTGATGGAAGAGTGAACCAACCTGCCCCGACAGCACGCCAAACAGCAGAACCAATGCCCATCTGATTGAGTCCTAAGATATGCACAGCCATTAAGTTTTAGGGATTTTGCAATGTTTGAATGTTTAGAAAGGTATGGTGTTGATCTCTACAGTAGAAACATATTATGTCAGACATGCAGGGTTGAGAACATTTATGGGGTGGGGGCGGGAAATGAAAGGCTCCAAACTGCCCATTTTCATCCTGTTAATCAAATCTGCAGAAAATGCAAGAGCAGAGAATTTCAAAAGACAAGAATCTAATCCACTAATGAGCTTTCCAGTTTTTATTGAAGGAACAGAAGAGCAGCCAAATGTAGAACTTCAATTTGGTTTGATAGGAGTAGGGAAATCCTATTCACCTGCCAGGCAGTGGCTTCTGCCCAGCATTTCAGCCATATCACCTGCTTCAGTTTTTTTTCTGGCAACTGTTAGACTTGCTTGCTGTTATTCTATGTTTGTTCTCAATCTCAGATCCATATTAAAGTAACACAATCAGTCCCATATAGAGAGGGGCACGAAACGAACAATTTTTCATTTCCGTTTTCGTTTTTTCATTTCGTTACATAATGAAATGACAAACGCATTTTGTCTCTAAAATGAAATGAAACAAACAGAAACACTGGAAATTTTGTCGTGCGTTTCGTTTCCGTTACTGCAATATGAGTGAATTGCTTAAAATCCTAAAAAAAATCACAAAAAAAGAAATAAATGGTAACGAAATGGTAACAAAACGAATGAAAACAAAAACGATTTTTTGCAAAAATTCACGGAAAACGGAAACGAACTGAAACGGACCCCCTAAACGACAAACGACAAACGAAATGCCATTTTTTTGATTCGTGCCCATCTCTAGTCCCATATATACAAAGTTAGAGATCCCAAAAAGTTAAAAATAGCACACATCCCCCTCTACCATGGTTACTGAATTTTTGAATTTGTGCATGTTGTTTGTTTAAGGCACCCTCTAATGAAACAGAGTTAAACTGAAGAAATTAATTTCTAAAGCTACTTGTTCTTTTCCCAGCAAACAGAAATTAGCCAACAGGCCTTCCAGCAACCGTGGCTATCTGCACTTCTTGCCAGCTCCTCTTTAGTCTCTGTTTGCTTACTTGCCTTTTGCTTGCCAAGTGAGTCCTTAAAGCCAAATAAATTACCAAACCACCTGTTTCATACACTCCCTCACTTCTCAGATGAAAACAAGGGCACCTGTGTGTTATTTTCACATCTGAATCATAGAACCATAGAATGATGAAGTTGGAAGGCCCTTTATAGAGGCATCGATTCCACCCCCCCCCCCCGGCCAATGCAGGAATGAATACAAATCAAGGGATATCTACTGGGCGGTTTCTAAATTTCTCTTGAATTCCTCCTCTTGAGGTAATTCATTCCATAGTCATGTTCCTCTAACAGTTAGAACCGAAATTCATACAAATTAATGCAGGGCATGAGTAAAGTGGATAGAGGGACACTCTTCTCCCTCTCACAGAATACCAGAACTAGGGGACATCCACTCACATTGAGGGCTGGGAGAGTGAGAACAGACAAAAGAAAATATTTTTTTACCCAGTGCGTTGTCAGTCTGTGGAACTCCCTGTCATAGGATGTGGTGGTGGCATCTGGCCTGGATGCCTTCAAAAGGGAATTGGACAGATTCCTGGAGGAGAAGTCCATCACAAGTTACAAACCATGATGGAGATGTGTAATCTCCAGGCTTAAAACCGGGGTACTTCAAGGGCGAGATGCAGGGGAGTGGTATCAGGAGACAGATATCTAGTCTCTTGTGCTCACAGACACATCTGGTGGGGCCGCTGTGAGATACAGGAAGCTGGACTAGATTAGCCTTTGGCCTGATCCAACATGGCTCTTCTTATGTTCTTATGAAATCGGTCTTCTTATAATTTGATCCTATTGTTGAATATCCTGCACTCAGATATGATTGAGAACAGATCCTGCTCCTCCACTTTATAGCAGCATTTCAAATACAGTGGTACCTTGTATAAAGGAATTAATTCGTTCCAAATGAAATTATGTTAAGCAAATTTTCCTTTATACAAATTCCCATAGGAATGCATTGAAAATGGAGTAATCCCATTTTATGTTGTACAGATTTTCCCCATAGGCAATTATGTTAAACAAATTTCCCCTATCTCTGGAATTTTTT
>JAHTLZ010003526.1:15178056-15207711 GCA_023846285.1 Phrynocephalus versicolor | reverse complement strand
CACACACACACACACACACACACACACACACACACACACACACACACCAAACAAATATCTTAGGCCAGGGTGTTTTAGAACAATTAAAGCATACAAAAGTAATAGAAAACAATACCTGCTGCAATAATAATTTATTTGCTCGTCAAATAAATAACAGAGATGATCATAGTCAACTGCTGGATAGCTCAGTAATTTAAATATCTGGCTGCAGAGCCCAAACTTGGGAGTTTGGTTCCTCACTGTGCCTCAGTGACAAGGACTAGACTACTGGTGGTGAACCTTCGGCACTCCAGATGTTTTGGACCACAACTCCCACAGTCCTTTGTCATTGGCAATCTAGGCTTGGATTTCTGGGAGTTGTGGTCCAAAACATCTGGAGTGCCGAAGGTTCGCCACCACTGGGCTAGATTCAATGATCCATTGGGGAAAGTACTTTTTCACCCAGAGGATCACTGGTCTGTGGAACTCCCTACCAGAAGAAGTTGTGACAGCTGTCAGCCTTGACAGCTTTAAGAAAGGATTAGTCAAGTTCATGGAGAACAAGGGCATCAATGGCTATCATTATGGATGCCTAAGGACAACCTCCGGGTTAGAGAGATAGGCAGGATATCTCTCAATGCCATTTGGAGGGAATCATAAGCAGGTGAAGATATCTGCTTGGGAATACCCTGAAGCAAATGGTGAGCCACTGTGTGAGACAGAATGCTGGACTGGATGGGCTATGGTCTGTTCCAGCAAGGCTGTTCTTATGTTCTTATGTTCTTATCATTCCAGCTCTAAAAATATTATATGGTATGGTTCCATTTGTCTCATCATTTTTAATGTACAGAATAAGTGTGCATTGTGAAGATCAAGAGCAAAGTTGTTTTGGTACTCCCTTTTACTACGTATGGATGTGAAAGCCTGGCAGTGAACAAAATAAGAGGAAACAAAGAGACTCTTTTGATACGTAATGTTGCAGGAGATTTTTACAAATCGCCAGAAAATCACGTAAGGGGCTGCTACATCAAATCAAAGCTCAACACCCACCCACCCTGAAACAGAAATAAATCAAGGCTGTCATCTTTGGGCACACCATGAGAAGGCAAGACTCACAGGAAAAAACTTGGAAGCTGGAAAATGTTCAAGGCAGCAGGGAAAGAGGAATACCAAATATGAGATGAAATGAGCCCATAAGGAAAGCCAGATTGTTGAGGGCTGTTAAACGATGGGAACCTTTGGAGGTCACCAATTCGCATGGCTGCCGTAAGCCAAAAACAAACTGATGGCACACAGCCACAACAATTGGGGGTGGTATCTGAGTATTACTCACACCCTGTCAAATGTCTGGGCATAGAGCATGTCTTAACTGGCTACTAAAAGGGTGGCCATGTGTCATTCAGGCAGACCTTGCGGGGTGGAGAGATGGAAGATGGAAATGGCACAATAGGAAAAGCCCTCTCACTGTTACCTTTTCCTAGTAAAATATATTTGCTTTGATAGAAATGTCGGGCCTATTATGAAACAGTTCTCACAATTTTTCATGTCAAACAGAAAACAATGAGCAGAATTTACTGCTTATAAGCACACAAACTGCCACCATTGTGTGCAGCAATATAAACACTGGGGAAATCAATAACAGTAGGAAGATCATTTCACAATGTATCTCGATCAAAGCATTTAAACACATAAAGGTGCAATAGAGAACACCAACTTTTAGTTTTACAGTGGCATTATCATACAGATAAGTGGATGATAATAAAACAGGTTGCAAATAGATTTGTTTTCAAGGATTCTTTCTGAATAAAGTAAAAAAAAGTTTCTGTAGTGCTATAAGATAATGATTTGGTTTCAATAATGAACAGGTGAGAAAGAACAGTAGGCTTGCTATTGAAACCTGATTGACAGGGATTAAAAATGGGCCAATTATTATGATTTTGTCCCTTTGGCTTGCACATATGAACATTTTGGCCGCCATTCTGCAGTTGGTCAGATTTCTGATAACTTCATGTGCAGCTTCTACTTTTGGCAAATTGGCATCAGGAATGGTGATGGTGGCTGGCTGGGTCGTTCAGTGGTTTAGGCATCTGGCTGTGGAGTCAGAGTTTCCCCACGGTGCCTCCTGTGGATACAGCCAGACTGTGTGGCCTTAGGAAAACTGCACAGTCCCAGGATACCCCCAGAAGAAGGGAAAGGTAAGCCACTTTTGAATATTTTGTACCTAGACAACCCTGAAAAACGTTGCCATAAGTAAGAAACTAGTTGATGGTACATCCATTGTTATCATTACAGTAGGACCCCCGTATCCACTGATTCAGTTATCCACGGTTGGTAGAGGAAAAAATTAAATAACTAAGCAGCCACAAAGCAAGTGGTAAAAGCAAGCTGTTGTCACAAACAGCAGCTGTAAAGCAAGCTACTGTCACAAACAGCGGCCATAAAGCAAGCTACCATCTCAAAACAGCAGTCATAAAGCAAGCTATTGTCATGAAAGAGCAGTTTGGGGTTGGGTGGGCAGGCGTTCTTTCTTATCTACAGTTTTCATTATCCATTGGAACGCCTGGAACCAATCCCCAGAGGATACCGGGGTCCTACTGTATTGTGATGATGCAATAACAATACTGGGAAAGCAGCTGGGTCTACAGAATACAGAATACTACAGAAAGCAGTTGGAAGCAGTTGGGTCAGTGGCAACCAGGTTTCTCTAGACCAGGGGTGGTGAACCTATGGCACGGGTGCCAAAGGTGGCACTCGGAGCCCTTTCTGTGGGCACCTGACATCGCCCCTTCACAGCCACCTTTGTGTTGTGTCGTTACAGTCGTGACCAACTCTTCGTGACCCCATGACCATGGAGTTCTCTTGGCAGGAATACTGGAGTGGTTTGCCAGTTTCTCCTCCAGGCACCTACAGCACCAGGTATTCTCTGGTGGTCTCCCATCCAAGTACTAACCAGGGCCGACCTTGCTTAGCTTCCGAAATTGGGCAAGATCGGATGTGCTCAGGTTAAATGGTTGTATTGGCACTTTGCAAAAAGAAAAAGAAAAAAGTGGGTCTTGAATCACGGTTTGGGCACTCGGTCTCTAAAAGGTTCGCCATCACCGCTCTAGACCACTCTTGGCAGTGATCTAGGGGTAGCTCTGCGGGTAGGGAAGAGTACAGTGGACCCTTGTATAACAAACAGTTTGTATAACATAAAATCTATACAACATAAAAAAATTCCAGAGATTGGGGAAATTTGCTTAACAGAATCGCCTATGGGGTGAATCCGTACAACATAAAATGGCCACAATTAGGAATTACTCTGTTTTAAATGCATTCCTATGGGAAATTTGTAGGAACATTTGCTTAACATAATTTCATTTGGAACGAAGTAATTCCTTTATACAAAGTACCACTGTATAGTTTACTACTTCTACCTCTATGCTGTGAAGGCAGCCACCTCGCTCAAACCTTCAAGGCAGCCCAATGGTCATTATGTATCATTTAAACACCTGAGATGGTTTTTAAGCCTTTATATCCCGGTGAGTTTATAAGATTTCAATGCCTGCTCTTCTTTGTAGTTGGGTGCCAAAATGAGTGTGCAATAAGGATGACAAAACCCACAATGCATTGCAACTGAGAGGGAAACTAATCAATGCAGACACCTCTGGGACCCAGGACTGGCTCCACAAACACAACCAAGCCATAAAATAAAATAGAGAGGAAGCTTTCACTCACTCTTTGGGGCCGTCAAACCAAAGTGAAATCAATTTACACGCAGGTGGATTGTTGCTGATTGGTGGAGTTGGTTGAAACAAGGGCATGGAAACTGCAGGGATAAGGCGCCAAGCAGATGCCCTGCCTCTCACTTTGACTATTCTCCTGTGCAGAGAATACACAGAAGTGGTTTACCATTGAGACGTACAAAATAATACAGGGCATGAGTGAGGTGGATAGAGGGACGCTTTTCTCCCTCTCACGAAATACCAGAATTAGGGGACATCCACTCAAATTGAGGGCTGGGAGAGTAAGAACAGTCTGTGAAACTCCTTGCCACAGGATGTGGTGATGGCATCTAGCCTGGATGCCTTCAAAAGGGGATTGGACAGATTCCTGGAGGAGAAGTCCATCACAGGTTACAAACCATGATGGAGATGTGTAATCTCCAGGCTTAAAACCAGGGTACTTCAAGGGCCAGATGCAGGGGAGTGGTATCAGGAGACAGATATCTAGTCTCGTGCGCTCCCAGAAGCATTTGGTGGGGCTACCGTGAGATACAGGAAGCTGGACTAGATGGGCCTTTCGCCTGATCCAGCAGGGCTCTTCTTATGTTCTTATGTTCTTATGCCCTCCTTCTAGGGACATCCTGGGACTGTGCAGCTTGCCCAAGAACACACAGGTTGGCTCTTCTGGGGTAAAAAGTGAGGGATTGAATTTCCAAAGTTTGGCCTTGCAACCACAAACCAGCAAACCAGCAACCCAGCCAGCACTTTAACTATTTCATTGGAAATACAGTCCCAATATTGCTTTCCGGATTTTTTTTAGAAATGTTGAGCAGTTCCATCAATGCAACATTTAGGTGACTGCAATTTATGCTCCACCCTGAATACAGAAAAGATCTGGTAAACAATCAAGATAACACTGTTGAAGTAGCCTTTGCTGGTCACAACTACCTGTAGTTGAATTGTTTCCATAGTTTCATTTGTTTGAATTTTAGGTATTCAATATCCGTGTAGGTCTAAAATGTTGAACTGTGTTGCAGTGCTCTGACATACTTTAAATAAATGGAAAACTAACCAGACAAGTTTGAAAATTCTAGAACAATGTGAAGTTCTGAACTCGGCAACAAGTATCAGCTTCGGCCTTCAGATTTTTTTGCTAAAAAGCAATAGGTGTTGAGTTTGTTCCCACACTGCTTGACATAGGGCCCTAGGGAATATAGTGTTGTCTTGGGGAAAGACTCAGGTCAGCCTCAGATGGCTGTTAAACAGGCAATGGATTTATCTCAATAAATTGAAAAAATGAATTAGGAACTCTGAACTCCATAGCATGTAGTATTTGATGGCAGGCCTGTTATTCTTTTGCATTCCTGAAGCAGTTGCATTAAAGGGGGTAGGGGGAACTAACACCTTTCATGATCCATTGAAAACCGCCCGTGTAGGAAAAACTATCTAGTTCACCAAAGTAAGGGAAAGATGGGATGACCCTTCTTTGATACGGTGGTACCTCTACTTAAGAGCAACTCGACTTAAGAATTAAAAACCATTGGCGTTTTAACTGATGCCTTACAAATTTTAGATGCAGTCTGCTCTTCTTACAAATGGTTTTTTAAATTTTTAAATGTTTAATTGTTTAAAGTTTTAGATATGGTACCTCTCCTTAAGAGTTGTTCAGCTTAAGAGCATGCATTTGGAACAGATTAAATTTGCAAGTAGAGGTACCACTGTGTTTAGAAAGAGGGATCCTTCAGATGGTCTACAAACACATTCCCCATTATGTTCCCACCAGCAGTTCAGGATGATCATAATATTGCCAATTGGAACAGTCTCTCCTACTATTCACCTTGTCCCAATAAAAACATCTAGTATCTCACAGCATTTTTGTATTTCCAGTGTTATTGAATCTGCAGTGTTTGCAGGGGGAAAGGTAGAAGCATGCTGAGCTGATTCTTTCTGTGAAAAAGTTTCAGGTAATGCCAAGAAAATGGGAAAGTTCTTTAGGAAGGGCTAATTCTATTTATTTTGGGAGTATGGCACGAGCCTTTGAACTGCTTATCCAGATATATGTCTTTTTCAGGTAAACGGGTCTTATACCCAAGCAAATATGCACTGTAGATGGAATATTTTTATCAACAGAAGGTAAAGTTACTTTCATAGATTGAAACTCCAAGAATCCCCACAACAATACAATGCTCTAAGAATTGTATTGCATTTATTGCCACAAACCAAATAAGCTTGGAGCCATCTCTGATCCGTGCTGCTGACTATATACATGGTGCCAAATGCAGACTGTATTGATGGAGGTGACAATGCAACTATTAATACACCTGATTGGCATAATATGCACCTTTGATCAATGTTAAGCAAATCGGATTCGTTAGATTTAGAGCACTAGAGCAGGCATGTCCAAACTTTGGCTATCCTGATATTTTGGACAACTCCCAGAATTCTAAGCTTAGATTGCCAGTGACAAAGTACTGTGGGAGTTGGGGTCCAAAACATCTAGAGGGCTGAAGTTTGGAAATGCCTGCACTAGAGGATGGCAAAGCTATTACAGTGGACCCTTGTATAACAAATGGTTTGTATAACATAAAATCTGTACAGCATAAAAAATTCCGGAGATAGGAGAAATTTGCTTTACAGAATCGCCTATGGGGCAAATCCATACAACATAAAAATATTTGTGATTAGGGATTATTGTTTTCAATGCATTCTTATGGGAAATTTGTATAAAGGAAAATTTGCTTAACAGAATTTCATTTGGAATGAATTAATTCCTTTATACAAGGCACCACTGTATATCCCCATTTCAAGTACTGAATTCTACGCTGCCATAGCCCCAATTTAAATTTAAGAATTCACAAGTAACAAAAGCAATGTGAGACTCATTAGCGCTCAGTGTTTTCTTCGCTCCAAGATTTGACAAGTATAATGTGCGTAATCTTTTCCCCACCTCCTGGTACATGGCAGAGCTTGACAGCTTGCCATCATCACAGACTTGTCTGGCTCCAGATTTCTTCAGCTTGTCCGACTTATCTTTACACATCAGATAAACATCAATATTTGAGACTTAGGGACAGATGGATAATAAGATGGGTTTAAGCAGCAACTTCATGGCCCCTCTAGTGACAGCTCTGCATGATATCGCCTCATCTTCACAGCAAAGAAGGCTGAGGATCGAATGGAAATCTGTAGGAATCAAGGAAGGGTAACAAAATGTCCCTACTTTGAAGTTTCTCTAACAGGAGTGAGCCAGGTGAGGAAGTAGTTGAAAAGTGCCTTTCAGATATTACATTGCATTGCCAGGTTCTATCTGGGTGTAACAGCCATCAGAGATCCAATTGTAATATGACAAATACTAAACTTCATAAACTTGTTAGCTCAAGAAGACCCCAACAGCCAAGAGGTTTTTCAGCCATCTATCAGTATAAGTCTGAGTGCCATAGACAGGTGGAATCTGATTGGCAAGGATCTGGGGTCAACATCCCTTCATACTCCTTGTCCATAGGACATTGAAGAGGGAACAAGTTTGTTCTCCATGGCTTCAGAGACTAGGACCCAGGGCAATGGTTTCAAACTACAGGAAAAGAGATTCCATTTGAACATTAGGAAGAACTTCATGACAGTTAGAGCAGTTCGGCAATGGAATATGTTGCCACGGAGGGTGGTGGCCTCTCCTTCATTTCTCAAGAACAGCATACAGTTTTTAAGCAGAGGTTGGATGGGCACCTGTCGGAAATATTGTGATGGGGTTCCTGCATGGCAGGGGGTTGGACTGGATGACACTTGAGGTCTCCTCCAACTCTATGATTCTATGATTCTATGTGTAATTTAATTTTAACCATTTCAACTTCATTCTGGAATGGTTAGTTATTGGGTGCCTCTCCCACAGTGTTTCTACTGCTTATGCCTGTGTAACGAATTTAATTGGTTCCCAGAGGCAATTCATTATCAGAAAAAAAAATTGTTATCCAAAACGTGGTTTCCCATTGGAATGAATGGGAAACTAATTAATTTGTTCTGGAGGTCTGAAAAAAGGCAAAAAAAGCTTTTTATTTTGTTCAGACTTCTTTATAAAGTGCAGTGCTGGAACTCCCCCCCCCTCCCGGAAAACCTCCAACCCTGAAGAGATAACATGCAATACCCCCTGCCATGGCTCCCCTTTAGGGCTCCGAAGCAAGATCAGTGGCCGGAACAGGGAAGCTGGCCACTTGGCTCTAGAGCTCCCACCCACCTCTGGCTTGCCGAGCCTCAGTCTGGCCAACGTGAAGGCAGCCGCCACACCCACCAACAAGGGAATGCGCCGCGGCTCGCAGGGCTCCTGCGCCCGTGCTCTGGTGCTCTGCCTCAGCCTGACAGAGGTGAGGGCACGCACAGCGCCCAACAACTGAGGGTGCACACTGTGGCTCTCTGGGTCCCTCATTGCTGCTCTGGTGCCCCTCCTCCCAGCCTCCTTTGACTTTGGCTTGCCAGTGGAGCTCCCATCGGAGGGGGGGGGAGCATGCCATGGCTTGCTTGGTTCCCGCTGCTGTTCTGGCATGGCCCCCGGCCTCGCCCCCCCCCAGTGCCAGGTCACTGGGCCTTGGGGCTCCGAATCTCTGGCCCATCTGCCCGCCAGCAAGATCAGCGGTGGGGACAGATACGCTGCCTGCATTTCTCCTCTGCCCACGGGCACCACACTTTCCTTTTCCTCTACCACCTCCCTCCCTCTTGACCGGCCTCTGACTCTCTGGGTGGGGTAGTGACCTGGACCACCCCATGGAGCGGCTGGACCACAAGCCCTGCTGCCAGCCTCATTTTCCCACTGTGCCTTGACTCAGCAGAATGGAATGGATGGGGATGGGGATGTGTAGGTCCACAGCATCGAGCAGCTGGGTCCTGTCACCCACCACCTGGCTTTGGTGGCTTAGTTCAAGGTTTGGGAATTGCTCGTGAGCGCAACTGCCAAGCAGCTGGGCTATAAGCCCAGCTCCAGACACCTCTCTTCTGCTACTTAATTTTGGTTGGAGGAGAAGGCCTGGTCTAGCGCTGAGCAGCTGGTCCTCGGGCCCCACACCAGCTGCTAGCTGCCGCCGCGGCTTGTCACAGCAAAAGGAGTCATCCATTTATGAGGGTACCTCCCGGTGGCCTGCTCACCCTCCCATGTGCAGCCTGTGTCCTGCTCGCTGCTGCCTCCTTGGGGCCTGCTGTCCCTCTCCCACCTGTAGCCTTTCCTCCAAACCTCTCCCCCTCCTCTCCTGCTCCCCACATCTGCCACTGCTGCTGCTCTTCCTCCTCCTCATCCCACCAGGTGATAAAGGCAGAAGGGCTCACTAGGGCCCTGTTGCGGCCGCAGCTGCACACCATTGCCAGAGGCTGAGCTGCCCACCACACCCACTGAGGTGCCCTCGGAGCGAGGTGAAGAGCGTGCATCGGCACTGAGGCTCTTCACCCCTCCTTGCCTGCCCCCCACCTCTGCCATCTTCTCCCTTGCCATCCTGGGTAGTTACACTTTTTATTTGCAATGCAGTACAGTACTGTGTGAAACATTCGTTATCGGAGGCAGCCCATAGGCAACATTCTTTATCCAAAGCAGCCCCATACCTGTAAATTTGCATTTGTTATCTGAAAATTTTGTTATCAGGGGCATTTGTTATCTGAGGTATTACTGTACTAATCTAGAGAGAAGAACTGTATGCTGTTCTTGAGAAATGAGGAATATAATATCCACATTTATTATGTTTGTTTGTCAGAACTCAGAACCCTATGGAGAGAAAGCCAGATTACCATATATACTTGAGTATAAGTCAACCTAAGTCAAGGCCCCTAATTTAAACAAAAAAACGGGGGAAACTTATTAACTCAAGTACAAGTCTAGGGAGGGAAATGCAGCAGGGCCCGACAGCTCTTCCTTTGTGAATTGGGGAAGCAGTGTGTGATGTTTAAAATGACTTTTAGCCACCGAAGCAGACGCTAGCCTCAGTGGCTAAAAGTCATTTTAAACATCACACACTGCTCCCCCATGATGCAGAGGGGGGGGGGTTCAGGAGAAGCGGCACACTATGTTTAAAATGACTTTCAGCCACCGACCCAAGCACTTGCCTTAGTGGCTAAAAGTATTGACCTGAATATAAGTCAAGGGCCCCCTTTTCAGCCCAAAATTAGGGCTGAAAAACTAGACTTATATCCGAGTATATACAGTATTTTATTTCCTGGTACCACTCTTTACCAATTCAAATCTTGAGCCATAAATTGTGAACAAGGTAAACGTCTATGAGTCTCATGAGTGGGTGTGTACTCTTGAATCTGTAACATTAAAGACAAACAAGTTCTGTTTGGCATTAAGATTTGTGGACGGCAGCCCATTTGTTCTGTTGCATCTGGTGGAGTGGGCTTCACTCCATAGATTCTGCCAAATAAAACTTGTTAATTTTTATTAAGGTGTCACAAGGCTTTTTTTGCTGCCCCCCTTCGTAACTGAGTAATATGGTCACTTGCTTTGATCCTCTTCCTTGTCAATTCGCCATCTCTTGGGATCGTACCTTGAGAAGAAAGTTATCAAACCCATGATCCTGCACAAAAGGTAGAGTTGACTACCTTGTCATATAAGCTTAGATTTCTCTTGCTTTTTCATGAACCTAATGATGAAAAGATAAAGTTACATGGACGGTTACTTCACGTCCATTCTCGTCCCGGGAGGAAGTTCGTTGCGTGTTGATGTTCCATGCCTTTGTTCTCCTTTTTTCTGGCCCGACCTTCCGTTTTTCAATGTTTCGATTCTCTGAAGCCTTGCCTTCAATGCACTACGGAGCTAAGTTTGAGGCATTTATCTTTCAATCTCTCTGCACTGCGTTGCTGACTCCATAGGGAATGTACTGGTGAATGGCACTTGGCACTCCTGCCACTAGATGGAGAATGGCACATTGTGTGATGAGCCTTACCTCACGGGCACTCGTCTCAGAATGAGAAGCGTGACGAGCAGATTCCCGAGGCCAGGGAGGGGAATCTCTCATCCTGCTTAAATCGCAGTTCAGGGGGCATGGTTGGGACAAACTCCCCTCATCCCGCAATGGACGTGCGGTTAGATTACTTCGTACCGGTCCCAAGCGGGACTGTGAACAGTGATGAGATGGACATGAAGTATCAGCCATGGCCTCTGGATAGCTCAGTGGCTTAGGTATCTGGCAAAAAGATGGGAGCTGGATTCTCCACTATGCCGTCTGTGAGTAGTACCAGCCTGGGTGACCTTGGGCAAGCTGCATAGTCCCGGCACCCTCGGAAGAAGAGAACGGTAATCAATTTCGGCATATTCTCTCCTGGAAAGGGTCATCATAACTCAGAATTGACTTAACAGCACATTATTATTCTATTATTATTCTATGACCCTAAAGCAGCTGTTTTAAAGTAGCTTTTGGGAGGAACTGCATGACATTTCAGAAATGGAATATCAAAGGAATCCCGGTTTTACTTATGGGGACATTCTCTCTCTCTCTCTCTCTCTCTCTCTCTCTCTCTCTCTCTCTCTTTCTTAAAGAAGAAATAATTAGAATAGCTACTTAGCTGAAATATGTGTGATCATTGCAAGCTGCCCTTGATTTTGCAAGATGTGAAAGGGACATTTGTTACTTCCATCTCCAACTGCTAAGTGGGAGATGTCCTCCTACATCATCCAATGGTGCCAGCTTTTGGAAGATGACATAGGCTGAGTAAGTGGAAATATCCGTTTTAAACTTTTAATAAGGGGTTTTTAATGGATATCCTACTTAGTGCACTGGTAGGAGACATTATGATGGTGGAGAAATTATATCTCTATAATTTCATAATCTTATCTGTTTTTCATATGTTAGCTGTATAAAACTCTTTAAATGGCTTTTAGAAAAAGAAACAGAAGGAAAACATTTCTGAGGAAGAAAAAGATCAATCTAGAAATGGCATTCAAATGTGAAATTAAAATGTAGACATTTCACACCAGTACCCATCTTTCAAGACATTAGAATCTAGACAAGATAAAAAAAATGTCAAAATATGATGAGTGATTATTTCTCTAATCAAAAACGAATGAAGCCAATTTGGACTTCCTTCTTTTCATCATTTCTCCTCTCTATTACACTTAATCATATACACTAAAGAACTATTTTCATTATTTAATCAGAATTCAAATTATGCTTTCTTCAAAGCATAGTTTCATTCTTCAGGGAATTTCTAATGCAACAATGCTAGTGTAGCTGCAGAGTTTGGGCAATCAGAAGCATTTGTAATTATGTACGGTGTCGTAAGTGCAATATTGAGAGAGAGATTTTTCGAGAAAATAAGCTGAGCTAAAGGCCTAGCAGGCTGAGAAGAAATGACTTGATTGAAAACTGTTGATGATCAGGTTCTTGAGGAGGTGAGGCAAGTATTTTTGTTTGTTTGCCTGCTTGCTTATTATATTAACTTGTATACTGGCCCATATTGCACACACTCTCTTGGTAGTTCATAACACATTAAAATTACATAAAACAAATGGAACAAAATACAATACAATACATAAATACCATTAAATAGATTAATAACCTGCCCCAACTAAACTTGTCTTGAAGTAAATTAAACAACTAAAAGCAAATTTGAAGGTCTCAGGCAATAGAAAACATGAATAAAAAGTGGCTTTAAATAATACTATTTTTACTGCTTTCTTAAAAAATGAGAGGGAAGGTGCCTGATGAAACTCGGTTGGAAACTTATTCTAAATGGAAGAGGCCAAAACCATGACGCCAGTTACTGGTGTCAACTAGAAATCGGCACAAAATGAAAATATAGTGTTTTGTTTCATTTCTTTAGTAGTTCCATTTCATTTCATTAGTAACATTTTTTTTTGGAAACGAAATGAAACAATTCAGAACTCTTTGAGGAGGAGCTTCCTTGGACTCTTCCCTGGAAGCTCCCCAAATTTGGGGCGGTTTCAGATGGTAAGGGGAAGGGTAGCAGGCTGCAGTGAGATCCATTGGCTGGAGTAAAGCCGTGGGCCCCTCTCACCACCACCACTCAGCTGGTTTTGACAGCCCGGGCTGTGGGGAGGGGTATCTGTAGCTTTAATCCAGCCACCGGATCTCACTTCAGGCAATGGGCTAAAGTGAGATCTGGAGTAAAGCTCCCCCCCCCCCAGCATGAGCTGTCAAAACTTGCTGGGTGGTGGTGGTGAGGGCCCCCCCCCCCGCGGCTTTACTCCAGCCACCGGCTCTTGCTGCAGCCTGCCACCTTTCCCTTTACTGTCCAAAACACTGAACCGCAAACTGCTCCAAATTTGGGGAGCTTCCTGGGAAGTGTCCAGTGAAGCTCCCCTGTTTGGTTTCCAAACCAAAAAAGTAGTTCACTTCATTTTGGGCCAAAATGGTTTCTTTTGTTTCATTTCATAACAAAACAATTCATTATGTAATGAAACAACAAAACAGCATTTCATGTTTTTTTTGATACCCATCTCTAGTGTCAACTGTTTTGGCCTTTTCTCAGAGAGAATGTTGAGTGACTCACTAGAAGATTTGTTATATAAAGTTAATCAGACCTAGATTGTTTCCTGAGAACTTCTGATTTTTCAGGAAGCCAAAACCCCATCTACCTTATGAAAATGACACCCATTTGACATTACATTCATGACTCCCATCTTTCAGGATCCTGAATTTCGTAACAAGATTAAATAGTTACGATGTTCAGCTGGAGAGCTTTAGAACATTTCTCTGAATTACAACACCAGAGGTCTCCATCAGGCACTTCTAGGTGCCTTATCAAACTGCTACACATCCCAGGATTCCATAGGATGCAGCCATGATGGTGGCATTAGTGTCACACACTGCCGTTGGTTAGGGCTGGTCTTCCTGTTAAGTAGAACGAGCATGTCACTTCAGGTAGCAGACACTACTGTAGATAGCAGCAGGGGCAGTCTTCTCATTACTCTGCCTGACCTTTGAGTCAATGGAGGACAGATCTTTCCATGCCAAAAGATTTGTTCCGGCCCCCCTGAAGTAGCTGATTTGCCTCACATTTAGCGAGGGACACTATTCTATGATGCATTTCAGTTGAGCAGCTGGGAGCATAACTGCTCATGCCACTGACACATGGCCCAGTTAGTCACAATTCCAATTAGTCACAATTAGCCACAGCAACAAACACAAACCATAGATGGACACTGATAGGACACTGACTAATATATTAAGTACCAGAATAGTTGTTGATTTTTTGTAACACTGGTCGGCTGGTATCTGTGGTGGCCAGATGGTGGAGCTACTCTTTAAAAGTACTTGTAAAATCCTCTTAAGCTCAGGACTGCCCGCTCAGGACTTGCTGATGATACCCTGTTGGTGAGGAAGGATTATAAAAGGTTTCCTGTGTGACTTGATAACTTGCTTGAGTGACAAAGACCTTTCTCGTTCTGCCGTGCTTCAGCTCTGTTCTTTTGCCTGACTTACTGAACTGACCCTTTGCTCATGGCACTCTGTCTTGCTTCGGACTTGTGCCTACCATTGAGCAGTCCAAAAAACTAGAGAGAGTCCCAACTGACTGATGGGAGGCTGGTTATTTAACAAGAAGCAAGCCACTCTCAGTGGCTTATCCATCTGGCTGCAGAGCCAGAGATTAGGGAGTTTGATTCCCCATTATGCCTCTTTGACAAGGGCTAAATTTGATGATACATAGAGTTCTTTTCAGGTCTGTTCTATAGTTCTAAGATGATGATGATGATGATGAGGAGGAGGAGGTTGATGATGATGATGATAATAATAATAATAACAATAATAACAACAACAAACAGCATCATAATGTAGTTGCTCAAATGGTCCACTGGAATTTGTGTCAGAACTATCATCTGCCTGTAGCAAAGAACTGGTGGGATCATAAGCCTGAAAAAGTGACTGAAAATGAGCATACAAAATTACTTTGGGACTTCTGAATACAGACAGACAGGGTTTTGGAGCATAATACCCTGGATATTGTGATTGTGGAGAAGAAAAAAGTGTGGATCATTGATGTTGCTATACCAGGTGATAGTAGAGTCACTGAGAAATAATTTGAAAAAAATTACCCGATATCAGGATCTGAAAATTGAACTTCAGAGACTCTGGCATAGACCAGTACAGTGGTAATCGGCACACTGGGTGCAGTGCCTAAAGAGCTAAGCAAGTATTTAGAAGAACTTGGAGTTGACAAAGTCACCATCAGTCAGATGCAGAAAGCCGCCTTACTGGGATCTGCTCACATAATTTGCCGATATATCACTGAGTCCTAAACGCTTGGGAAGTGTTCGATTACTGATTTGTAATACAAAATCCAGCGTAGATAGCTGTGTGGTTAATAATAATAATAATAATAATAATAATAATAATAATAATAATAATAATAATAATAATAATAATAATAATAATAATAATAATAATAATAATAATAAATAATAATAATAATAATAATAATTTCCCTACAGGGTGATTCACTAAAAGTGTTGTATGTATAAACTTTCAATTGCATCTGGATCCTGATTGTTGTGCATTGTTGGATTTTGTTGTAGAAGGCTTTAACTGTAAGCATTCAATATGGATTGGTTCATATGCTAGGAGAAATAAGGAGTAATTTTTCCACGATTTTTGTCAAGATTGCCATCCATAGGCAAACAGGTTATTGTCTTCAGCCTGAGATGATAGTTGATGAGCCAGTTGTTGATCAACTGTGACAGCTGCTCTGGACTTAAGAAAGAAATACAATAAACAGAAAGCAATTCTACTTAGGCTTCCACCTCAGAATTATAATTCTATTTATGACATCACAATTGGTTGCTGTGGGAACAATATTGATATCGTGAAAAGAGAATTACAGAGAGCTCACCCAAGGAAATAACTAGCTGGAACCAATGACCTTTCTTTCTATGACAAAGGAAAAGAAAAGTAAAGAACGGAAAAGAAAAGGAAGGAAGGAATGAAGGAAGGAAGGAAGGAAGGAAAAAGATAGACAGACAGACTGCTATTTGAATACAAAAACATGGTTTTAAAAATGACTAAGGGAAGTGCAGAAGGTACACGTTATTGTTTTTTGAGGGAAATCGCCTCAAAAATTTTTCCACTAGTCAACTTGAAGGTGGTGCTCTGATAAAGTGAAGGCATATATAGAAGGAACAGTTGACTCCCTCTCTCTCCCCCCTCTACCTCCCTCCCCCTCCCTCCCTCTCTCTCTCTCTCTGTGTGTGTGTGTGTGTGAGAGAGAGTGAGTGAGTGAGTGAGTGAGTGAGTGATTCATGGATCTGAAGTCTGGCATGATTCCCTCCCTTCACACCCCTGCTTTTTTCAGGAATGAATCTATACTTTCCTCTCCAGTAAATATTGCTGTTCTTGTCATTCAAATGGTTCTTTCCTTGGAGAGGAGGCACAACTACCCATTATAGGAAATATAAGGCTGTCACAGAAAATGGAAGCAAATACATTTGGCCAAAACCAAAGAAAAATCATCTATAAAAATGTTTTTGTTTTCACCAGGTTTGCTAGCAAAGACTAACATAGCTACCTCTTCTCAAACTGAAGCAAATAAACCCCCATTTTGTAACAAGTAATATTATATGCATTGAATGGTAGGCCATTACAATGAATTATTTTACTTCCCCAGGCCAGCCTCAAACGTTCTGCTGCCTGAAGGAAGCAGTGTACCAAATGACATCCCATCCTCTCTCACTCAAGTCAGGGTGCAGGGTGTCCCCTGTCAGCCATGTTATTTGGGTGTATGAGGCAGAAAATTTCACAGTTCTTCTGCTTTGTGATGACTAAAATGTACTGCCCTGGGGGTGCCTCACTCTGTCAGCTTTATCTGCTTTCCATCTCTAAGCACATTCAGCTTTTTGATTCCGAGTTGTCAAGGTACTGATTACTATACTGTTCGTGTCCTGTTCTCCTTCAAGAACCGAAAACCAATGGGAAATCAGGAATTGTCCTAGGTTTAATTTGCAGGAGTAAATGGCAAGTAACTAGCCAATGGAACTGTTAGCAAACAGTGGAGGCTAATGATTGGCTAGGCAAATTACACAGCCAGGTACAAAGCTCAATAAGATTATTTTTGAAAACTACCACAGTTGCAATGGCAAGGCCAGCTAGGAGGAAGCTAGATGCTGTAGCCCAATAAAGATATACAATAGTTCCCCGCCACATTGTGCCCCACATATCGCAGTCCCTCTGTATTGTGGGATATGCCACCCCTGCCACCGCTTTCGTCAACAATCATATCCCCCTCCCGAAATACTGACTATGATGATAAAAGTGTATTTTATATGATTTGTGAAAGTACTTTACAGGAAGGAATTCTTCATTCTTAGACTATGATCCTTGAAAAACCAATCTCGTTTAAAAATATAAATGCATTTTAGGGTAAGCTCAGCTTCCAGTTTGGCTTCAGATTTAGCTTGGCTTATTTCTCTGCCAAATAGGAATGCCAGTTGCTCATTCAGCTGTACAGAGAAGAGATTTAAGAAAGTACATGAGAGCCAATCTGCACAGACGCCCTACATCCCTTACAGTTTTGTTAAAATATAAAACTTCTTCCTGGAAGGAGGAATAGACCGGAGGGGGCAATGAGGGGCATTTCCCCCTTTTCTTTAACATGTTTTAAAGGTACTGACTGGAAACCTTCCTATAGCTGAATCCCTAGACAACAATGGGCTCAAGTTGCAATATTAGGGGAAACATCTTAACAGAACAATATGACAACAGAGCCAGTTACCTTGGGAAGTGATGAATGCTTCAATGTTGGAGGCGTTCAAGAAAAAGAAAATAATCAACTTTCAGATATACTTTGGTCCAGATTCTTGCACTGAGCAGGGGTTGGGACTGGAGGGCCCTATAGGCTGCTTCCAGCCCCATTATTGTGTAATTGTGTAATTCTCTGATTCTATAAACAGATCTTGAACACAAGCAAAATTTTAAAAAATCTTGTTCCCTCTGCTTCCTCTCACTTCCAGGAGGATGTTTTCTTGTTTTTTTTTAAATAAGTGATGCAATACAGTAGGACCCCAGTATCCGCTGGGGATTGGTTCCAGGCTTTCCCATGGATAATGAAAACCATGGATAAGAGAGAACGCCTGCCCACCCACCCCCAAACTGCTGTTTGCTGACAGTAGCTTGCTTTATGACTGCTGTTTTGAGACAGTAGCTTGCTTTATGGCCACTGTTTGTGACAGTAGCTTGCTTTACAGATCCTATTGTTGACAATAGGTTGCTTTACAGCCGCTGCTTGTGACAACAGCTTGCTTTACAGCTTGTTTTTTGGCTGCTGAATTATTTATTTATTTTTCACTGCCAACGGTGGATAACTGAATCCATGGATAATGAATCAGTGGATACAGGGGTCCTAGTGTACATCTCTGCTGCTTTAATAGAGTCTATTTTTTTCACCTCCTCTCCTCTACACCTCCATGATGCAGGAAGTATTTAATATACTAATATCCTGAAGTGCACCTTTTCCTAACAATATGGCAACTTGGCGGTGCCAGGCAATTCAACAGTTGCAAGCTTACTTGGGTTCATTTCCAGCAATTGCCTGCACCGGAAACCAATCAAAATGGAGCGATCCTACATGCAACAACAACAAAAAGTAGACACTTCTGGGACAGGCCCAGGAAGGTGCAGGTAGGAATGATCTGGGAGTGGACCGGTGTGCTTCAGTGATTACACCATGTGATTGTCAGAAAAAAGAGAAGTGAATTAACCTGTCACCTCAGTGGGGTAGATGCTCGTCTATCCTCTAGAGTTGAAGATAACAGCCTGCTCCACCATCCATTGACAGCTCTTCAGATATTTGAAGATAACTAACATATTACCTCTCAGTCTTTTCTTCTCCAAGCTTATCATATTCACCTCTCTATCAACCATTCCTGAGAGACTTTTCACCATATTGGCTTCCCTTCTCTTATTGATGCAGACTACAAACATTCCATTCGTATTCCTAGCAGCTAGGCGTTTGGTGATTAACCTCTCTCTCTCCTGAAGTAGACCGGTTATCAGATGGCAGGAACTGTACACCATATTATGTTTAAAGCTGTATCAGGTTGCCACAACCTATTAAACTCTAGAGCAGTGGTTCCCAAACAGGAACCATGAGCCAGTGGAGGAAAAGGCACAAATGGCTTGGGTCTGGATGAGGAAGGGGAAGGGGGTAGAATAGTGAGTTACAGTTTGATAGGTTGGAGGGGATGTCAGTCAATGGCACCGGAGGCTGTGATTGTCTGAGGATGCCTGTAGAGGGAAGTTCTCTATGGCAGCTGCGGCAGTGGCCTGACAAAGGGGGCTTGTGGCCTCTCCCAAGCAGGGCAAGGGGTCACCACAACATGAGGAACTGTATTAGAGGGTTGCGGCATTAGGAAGGTTGAGAACAACTGCTCTAGAGCTTTCTGCTCCACTTGAAATATTATGAGAGTCCAGGGTCTTCTGCAACTCCATCCAAAGTCAGACTTTGTGGAATTAGTCCATATTACTAAAATATTTCCTTCAGTTACAAGGTCTTGCAACCTACAGAGGGTCCTTAAAACATGCAATAATGCTGTACCTGCAATTACTGCCGAGGGGCTGCTGTCTATAGCAGCTTGATACTGATATGTATGGTACAATTGAAGACGTCTTCATCTACATTACTTCTCATACCGATTCATTTTGAGGGCAGAGGTATAATTTCCAAGCAGGCAGAAGTCTGGAATTCTCATTTCACAAGTGAGTTACTAATGTTCTTTTTATGGGATTTGAAAATGCAAAGCCTCCCAGCAACTCTGCAACATTTTTGCATCTTGACTTGCTTTCCTTCGGGCTCTGGCTAATTTATTAATGCTGCTTCCTTCCCTTCAGAGTTATTCTGAAATATCCTATGCTGTAATTCAGAACCAAGTGGGGTCATTTTCCCCATTTCCCTTTTCCTTCTTGGTTTTTAAGTAACCAAAAGCTTTCGACTTGGGTTTGTTTTCTCTCGGTTTCTTTGCCTTAGAAAACTGAGTGAGACGGCTACTCGGCACCGTGACCAAAGAAACCAAAGTGTTAAAGCAAAACATGAGTCACACAGAATACCCTGCACAAGGGAATGAGTCAGCTTTCTGTTTTTGAGAGAGAGAAAAAATTAAATGCTGAATGGAAAGATTTCTGAGAAGCCTGTGTTTTCTGACAAGAAGGCTTTGAAGGTGGTTGTCTGTATTGGTGTCGAAACTATGCTGGGGAAGGGTTATGAAGGAGATTTAGACAGAGAGCCGCAACAAAGGAACTGTCACTTGATCAGTAGAGTGGAAGGACCATGGTAGGAAATTGCAGCATTTGCTCAAGGTGGAAGAAACAGATTAAGGTCAGCGTAAGCACGGCCGAGGTCTTGATGAACTCTGGACAGCTTCATTTATCAAAGTGGTTGATGGCACAGCTTAAGATGAAGAAAAGGAAATAAGTGCTGACCAATAGTAGCCAGACCGTTGATCCACAAAGCTTCATTTTCAGAACTGCTGAGTAGCTCAGTGGCTTGTGGTTTAGGTTGAGAGTTAATTCTCCGCTGTACTTCCTTGAGAGGAGCATGATCCATAGGATCCCTTCCAGCTCTGATGCTCAAAGGATATTGTCATAATCAAGGTAGCAGTTAGTAAGAGACAGAGTTTAGACTGAGGGTGATGGCTTGAAGCCCTTCCCTTCCTGGTACTGCGGTGGTGGTACGGATGAACACTTTTCCTTCTGGGCTATTCAGTAATCTCAGTGGTGCTTTTCAGTATTTTTCAAGTACGTAGTGTGAGGAGCCTAAGGATGGTGTGCCATCGAAAGGCCAAAAGATGAAAGAGAGGCAGGGATCAGAAGAGGAAAGGTCGGGGAAAGAAGATGGGAAAAGGGAAGACATGAAGGGAAAGGAAAACCTAAGCGCGGGTGCAGAAAAGAAAGGGTTAATGACTGAAGAGTTGATTGAAGGAATGTGAGTGTCTGTCAGTGGGGAAGATGAATGGGATGAGGATGTTTGGAAGGAGGAGGGACCAGGGAAGGAGGTGCCCATGTTAGGGGTTCAAACCGACAAGGGACTGACAGTTGAACCGCTGGAGTGGAGGGTGACCGTAGCATTTATATGGAGTGGACTGAAACAGATGCCGTCGAGGATGGATTTTCCCCTCAGGGAATATCGGGAACCTCCCCGGTGGGCGCGCCATCCGTGCTGCGGGACACTCTGCCACGAATATGTGCCGGCACATTTTGGGAACTATGGGAGACCCTGTTAGCAGTGACCATAATCCTCAAGTTATGTTGGAACAAGATCCCATGTTATTTAATGTTCAAAACGCCAGGCTGGAGAGTGAGAGTAAAAATCCATTTATTGTCAATTCTGTTAATAAAACTTTGTTGAAAAGAACAGACACCTTCAGTTGTCAATTCCCTGGAAGAATTAAACATCAATAATGAGAATTGTGAACCCACTCACACATAGAAAGATCAGGCAATAAGATTCTCTCTCACACACATGATCACAGGCATGCACACTTAAATGAGCACATATAAATGTAATGAAGTAAGGACAATAATAAAAAACAACAACAAAAAAACAGGCTGAACTATGCTTTCATCATTGTAAAGCTAATTACACTGGTGACAATGAGGCCTGTAATAAGACTTCCTGGGGTAGGAACTGGCAAGCCACCCCAGTATCCCTGCCAAGAACATCCCATGGATAGAAACAAAAGGCTAAAAGATATGATGCTGGAAGATGAGCCCCTCAGGTTGGAAGGTGTCCAACATGCTACTGAGGAAGAGCGGAGGACAAGTACAAGTAGCTCCAGAGCTAATGAAGTGGCTGGGCCAAAGCCAAAAGGACACTCAGCTGCAGACGTGCCTGGAAGAGAAAGGAAAGTCCAATGTTGCAAAGAAATATACTGCATCGGAACCTGGAATGTGAGATCTATGAACCAGGGTAAGCTGGATGTGGTCAAACGTAAGATGGAAAGAATAAACATTGACATCCTGGGCATCAGTGAACTTAAATGGACAGAAATGGGTGAATTCAGTTCAGATGACTATCACATCTACTACTGTGGGCAAGAATCACATAGAAGAAATGGAGTAGCCCTCATAGTCAACAATAGAGTGAGAAAAGCAGTGCTGGGATACAACCTAAAAAATGATAGAATGATTTCGGTACGATTCCAAGGCAGTCCATTCAACATCACAGTAATCCAAGTTTATGCACCAACTACCAGTGCTGAAGAGTCTGAGATTGACCAATTTTATGAAGACTTACAAGACCTTCTAGAACTGACACCAAAGAAAGATGTTCTTCTCATCATAGGGGATTGGAATGCTAAAGTAGGGAGTCAAGAAATAACTGGCAAGTTTGGCCTTGGAGTTCCAAATGAAGCAAGGCAAAGGCTAATTGAGTTTTGTCAAGAGAACAAGCTGGTCATTGCAAACACTGTTTTCTAACAACACAAAAGATGACTCTACACATGGACATCACCAGATGCACAATACTGGAATCAGATTGACTATGTTCTCTACAGCCAAAGATGGAGGAGCTCTATACAGTTAGCAAAAACAAGACCTGGTGCTGACTGTGGCTCAGATCATCAGCTTCTTATTTCAAAATTCGAACTTAAATGAAGAAAGTAGGGAAGATCACTGGGCCAGTCAGGTATAACCTAAGTCAAATCCCATATGAATATACAGTGGAAGTGAAGAATAGATTCAAGGAACTAGATTTGGTGGACAGAACAACTGAAGAACTATGGATGGAGGCTTGTAACATTGTACAGGAGGCTGCAATGAAAAATATTCCAAAGAAAAGAAAATGCAAGAAAGCAAAGTGGTTGTCCAACGCAGCCCTACAAATAGTGGAGGAGAGAAGGGACACAAAATGCAAGGGAGAAAGGGAAAGATACAGAAAATTGAATGCAGACTTCCAAAGAATAGCAAGGAGAGACAGGGCGGCCTTCTTGAATGAACAGTGCAAAAAAATAGAGGAAAACAACAGAAAAGGAAAAACCAGAGATCTATTCAAGAAAATTGGAGATATTAAAGGGGCATTTCGTGCAAAGATGGATATGATAAAGGACAAAAATGCTAGGAACCTAACTGAAGCAGAAGAGATCAAGAAGAGATGGCAAGAATATACAGAAGAATTATATCAGAAAGATCTGGATGTCCCTGATAACCAAGATAGTGTAGTTGCTGACCTGGAGCCAGACATCCTGAAAAGTGAAGTCAAGTGGGCCTTAGAAAGCATTGCAAACAACAAGGCCAGTGGAGGTGACGGCATTCCAATTGAACTCTTTAAAATCTTAAAAGACGATGCTGTAAAGGTGCTGTATATACGATATGCCAGCAAATTTGGAAAACCCAGCAGTGGCCAGAGGACTGGAAAAGATCGGTCTACATCCCAATCCCAAAGAAAGGAAATGCTAAAGAATGCTCCAACTATCGCACAATTGCACTCATTTCACATGCTAGCAAGGTTATGCTCAAAATTCTACAAGGCAGGCTTCAGCAGTATGTGGAAAGAGAACTTCCAGAATTACAAGCTGGATTTCGAAGGGGCAGAGGAACTAGAGATCAAATCGCCAACATACGCTGGATTATAGAGAAAGCCAGAGTTCCAGAAAAACATCTACTTCTGCTTCATTGACTATGCCAAAGCCTTTGACTCTGTAGACCACAACAAACTATGGCAAGTCCTTAAAGGAATGGGAGTGCCTGACCACCTTATCTGTCTCCTAAGAAATCGGATGATTAAGATAGATATAGATTGTAATCCAGAGATAGCATTACTATCATTGTTAACAAGCAAAGACTATGATGTTACAACAAAGGAATTAATAGCAAATTTTATGACAGCTGCTAGATTAATCATAGCAAAAAATTGGAAGTCAAAATTAGAATTTAAGATGGATGATTGGTATAATGAACTTTGGGATATAGCTATAAACGATAAGTTGTCCTGCAGTTTAAAGGTGAAACGAGGAGAAATGAAAAAAGACATCTTCTACGATATTTGGGGTAAATTTTTAGATTATGTATTAGTTGAAGGAAAAGGGAAAGAGTCCACGAATATCTCACAACAATTCTGGAGAAGAGAACTTTAAGAAGACTACTAGAAGAATAGAAGTTGGAGCAACGAACAACACATGGATGGACCCGTGGGATGGGGGTGCACTTATATTTTGTTGTATTTTTTTTATCCTCATTTTTTTATGTTGATTGTATGTAATTAAATTTATAATAATAATAAAAAAAAATTAAAAAAAAAAGTTTATTTTCTTGGGCTCCTTGATCACTGCAGATGGCGACTGCAGCAACGAAATAAAAAGACGCCTGCTTCTTGGGATGAAAGCAATGGCAAACCTAGATAGCATCCTAAAGAGCAGAGACATCACTTTGCCAACTAAGGTCAGGATAGTCAAAGCTATGGTTTTTCCAGTTGTGATGTATGGAAGTGAGAGCTGGACTATAAAGAAGGCTGATCGCCGCAGAGCTGATGCTTTTGAGCTGTGGTGCTGGAGGAGAGTCTTGAGAGTCCCCTGGACTGCAAAGAGATCAAACCTATCCATTCTGAAAGAAATCAACCCCGAATGTTCACTGGAACGACAGATTTTGAAGCTGAGGCTCAGTACTTTGGCCACATCATGGGGAGAGAGGACTCCTTGGAAAAGTCCCTGATGCTGGGAAAAATAGAAGGCAAAAGGAAAAGAGGACGACAGAGAATGAGATGGTTGGATGGTGTCATCGATGCAACCAGTATGGATCTGACAAATCTCCAGGAGGCAGTGGAGGATAGGAAGGCCTGGCGAGCTCTGGTCCATGAGGTCACGAAGAGTCGGACACGAATGAACGACTGAAGAACAACAAAAGGACAGTAATTGCGATCCTAAGGGGCCAAGATGGTCAATGGCCAGCTGAACTGACAGGAGGCCAGCCAAAGTTGAACAAGGAGGCTAAGTGTGTTTTTCTTGGGACATTGCAAAATTCACCCTCCGCCGATCAGGATTGGTCACAGCAGGAAGTAGGATTTAACAGCTTTGGTGTAGAAACTCCCCTGCTCTTAGCCATATCTTCTAAAGCAACTGCTGAAAATCACTGGGAGGAGGGGGACACAAACAAAGAAACTTATTTCATTATTAGACTGTACTTCTGGAGCTTAATTTTTTTTTGTAACTATGCTAATTAAGAGCTTCCTCTTAGGAGCTTCTGGCAGAGAAATAATCTGTATGGGAAAATGTCATGGCATTAATCTTTATTCCCAGAACAAAATAAAACACATTTGCTGGAGGAACAACCCTCCCCTCAAATAATCCACCCACGCCCATACCCCATTAATAATATCAGATCGACCCTCACTTATGGTGGGTTGATCTCCAGGAGATGTGTAATCTCCAGGCTTAAAACCAGGGTACTTCAAGGGCCAGATGCAGGGGAGTGGTATCAGGAGACAGATATCTAGTCTCATGTGCTCCCAAACGCATCTGGTGGGGCCACTGTGAGATACAGGAAGCTGGACTAGATGGGCCTTTGGCCTGATCCAGCATGGCTCTTCTTATGTTCTTATGTAATATCTCGATGTTGGAGAAAATAGCAACGTCATCAGTGAAAAACTGGGTGCTTTTGCAAGAACAATGCTGTATCTGGAGAAGCTCCATGTTGAAATATTTTGCAGCCTCGTGGCGCTGTGGATAAATTGCTGCACTGCAGCCATTACTGTGCTCATGACCAGGGGTTCAATTCCAGGTCACTGGGCTCAAGGTTCACTCAGCCTTCCATCCTTCTGAGGTAGGTAAAATGAGTCCCCAGTAGAGATGGGCACGACTTGGATTTTTTTTTTCGAGTTGTCGTTTTTCGGGACGGGTCCGTTTCGGCTCGTTTCCGTTTTTCACGAAATTTTTCAAAAATTTGTCATTTCGTTTTTCATTTTTTCGTTTGTCGTTACCACCGCGATTTAGCGCGACTTGACTTCCCAGAGCATTGAGTAGGGGGTAAGGGCTAGGCTTAGGGTACCGGTTAAGGTTAGGGTGGGTTAGTGGGCTGTACCTCTGGGTGCCTCTGGCCCACTAAGAACACAGTGTACTGGCGTATGGGTTCGGTTTCGGTTTCGGGTTCGGGTTTAGGGTTCGGGTTTGTGGGCTTTTAATGCCCTCTCTGGCACACCCAGAAGTCTCAGCAAAACCTGGCCATGCAATTGGTGGAATGGCTCCAAAAATTTGCATGGTCCCATCCTATGGCCAGCCCATCATTGCGCGTGCGCAGGTGTAAAAAAATAAAAATAAAATAAAATAAAATCAACAGAGACGTTTTGTTGCAAGAAAAACCCACTGCTGCTACTGTAAAAATTCAAGCATTTAAAATAGCTAATTTTCGCATGTTTCTTTGGTGCTTTGGTGTGTTTTTGTACCACGATTTCAAAAAAAATATTGCGGTCACCATTTTAGACCCCCCCGCACTGCATGGCAAATGGAGACGCTGAGGATGAGCCCTCCCAGCCTGGTACAGTCTCAGCAAAACCTGGCCATGCGATTGGTGGAATGGCTCCAAAAATTTGCATGGTCCCATCCCATGGCCAGCCCATCATTGTGCGTGTGCAGGTGTAAAAAAAAATAAAAATAAAATAAAATAAAATAAAATCAACTGAGATGTATCTTGGCAAGACAAACCCACTGCTGCTACTGTAAAAATTCAAGCATTTAAAATAGCTAATTTTCGCATGTTTCTTTGGTGCTTTGGTGTGTTTTTGGACCACGATTTCAAAAAAAATATTGCGGTCGCCATTTTGGATCCCCCTGCCCGCACACCGCATGGCAAAGGCAGACGAGACGATGCCCCCCCCTGCCTGGTACCAGCAGCGCAGCAGTAGCACCAGCCAAGGAGAGGGGGGGGAACCCCCCCAAATAAAACACCCTTCTGGCCTGGTAGGTGCCCTCAGACAGTTTTCGCCTGCTTTTAGGGCCGGGAATCGTTTTTTTTTTAACTTTTAAAAACTTTTTTTCTGTGCCGCTTGGCATCGCGGGATCGCCGCGATGCCAGGAACGACAATGACAAATCAGACCCAATTATTCTTTAGTCGGTTCGAGTTCGAGTTCTGGCAGAGTAATTCCCGTTACTGTTTCCCTTCCGTAACGGAAACGAGTAACGGAAACGGAAATGGGAATTCCGCTAAGTCGTGCCCATCTCTCGTCCCCAGCTTGCTCTCTCTCTGTGTGTGTTTGCACGTGTGTGCAATATGTAGCCTGTATAAATAAAGTGTAAACCATTCAGAGAGTGCTTTAAGCACTATGGGCTGGTATATAAGCAGAACAGTTTGCTTTGCTTTGTTTTTTTGTTTTGTTTTGTGTTTTGGCCTGGCCTTATGTGCCTACTGTGTGCCTCTGTTTCTGGACTGGAGGAGTAATCCTTCATAGCTATTGCAGTTATGTAGTATAACAATGTATAGCAACGTAGATGAGAAACACAGCTAGCTGTCCATGTGTCCAGGTTACAGGGATATCTTTGCAGCTTCCACCACAGAAATGTAAAGCAACAAAGATTCTGACAATTTATCACAGAGCTGCATAAATCATTTGGAAAAGAGATACGACAGAAGAATTTACCTCTCAAAATGCTGGACTCAAGGCACCTTAAACCATTAAAAGACAACATTTAAAGATAAAAACAATAAGTATACAAATATTTAAAAGGATCAAACAAACACCACACTAAAAGCAACATCAAAACACAATCAAAGCAGTAAGCCATAGAAGTCCATTTAAGAAACTCATTCAGGAAACCAGTAATTAAGGGAAAGCTTGTTTGAAGAGAAAGGGTAGCTATGTCACGTCACACACACCTCCCGCTATTTGTTGTGCTACACTTTTAGCCAGAATGGTGTGTTTTGGTTGCCTTCCTCTTATCAGTGCCTACCCATTCACTTATATTCCGGTGGGAATGTGATTTTTCCTCCACAGGAGCTAGAAAGTGCTGGTCCTTGCTCCTCCTCTGTGCTTTGGTGCCAGTGGGTCAATAGGCAGGGGGACACAGAAAGCCGGACACACAGAAAGAATGCTAGAGTAGAGTGCATTCCACTGAATGCAGCTCCTCCACACACTGACAGAAGCTTCCCATCCTGTACAGCAGGGGTGTCTTCAAACCTTGGCTTTCCAGATGTTTTGGACTACAATTCCCACAGTCCTTTGTCATTGGCAATCTAGGCTTGGAATTCTGGGAGTTGTGGTCCAAAACATCTGGAGGGCCAAAGTTGGGACACCCCTGTTGTACAGGATCTTTTAAAAAGCCTTCTGCTTAAAACCGCATGGGACGAGGACTTCCATCAACAACATGTTGTATGTGCTCAGTTATGTAGGGAGCAGAAAGGCAAGCCTGGCCCAGGGATGTTGATTGCCACGGCAGAGAAATGTAAAGCACATTGGAAGCTGCTGAAATGCAAAGTCAGACTATTTTTTCTGGACAAAAGGGGGTGAGGTTATACCTCAGTACTGGAGTAAAAGCTCTCAGAAGATTTCTCTGGCACTCTAAGGAGGGCTAGAAAACTGTGGACGATAACTGTCAGACCATGTTGATTATGCTAGGTGAGATGGGCCACAGGTCTAACTCTGTTCAAATAAGATGTCTGGATTCCATGTGCTATTCTTTAGTTTGAAAGACTGTAGCTCTCTTGGAAAGGGGGGAAATTACCTCATCCTTGCAGAATCAATCAATCAGGGCACGTGTGTGGAAACTTTGGCCCTTCAGATATTTTGGACTGCAACTACCACAATTCCAAGCCTATATGGCCAGCGATAAAGGACTGTGGGAGATGTGGTCCAAAACATCTGGAGGGCCCAAGGTTCCCCACCCCCGAATCAGGGCATAATGTTCCTTAGAGGAACATCCAAGCTTAGAGTCTAGCACCCAAGATCGATTGATTAAGCACTGGTTAGGCCCTACCTTGATTATTGTTTCTAGTTCTGGACACTGTACTTCTAGAAAGATGCTGACAAGCTGGAACAAGTTTAGAGGATAATCAGGGGGCTAGAAACCAAGACCTATGAGGAAAGACTGAGAGAATAAGGCAAGTTTAGCTTGGAGAAAAGAAGACTGAGGGGCAATATAATAGCACTTTGCAAATATCTGAAGGGCTGTCATAGAGTAGAGGCACAGGATCTGTTCTCAGTCATCCCAGAGTGCAGGATGTGAAACAAATGGATTCAAGTTAAGGGAACTCAGCTCTGGCTGAATATCAGGAAAAACCTCCTACCTGTTATGGCAATACAACAATGGAACCACTTACCTCAAGAGGTGGTGGTGAGTGCTCCAACACTGGAGGCATCCAAGAGAAACTTGCACAACCACCTGGTAGATATGTGCATTCCTGCATGGAGCTGAGGGGTTGGACTTGATGGCTTTAAATGCTCCTTCCAATTTCAAATGTGGCAGCCAGACTGGTGGCGGGTATGCATCATCATGACCACATCACCCCAGTACTGGCTCACCTGCATTGGCTACCTGTTGTGTCCTGAATAAGATTCAAGGTCTTGGTTTTAATTTATAAAACCCTCCATGGCTTGGGACCTGATTACCTGGCAGAGCGAATCTCCCAGTGGTCAACTTTGGCCCGACCAACTAGAATGTTGCAGGTGCACTCACTGGGGGTGGCCACGCCCAGGGAGGCTCGGAAAACGGTCACCCGTAGCCGAGCCTTCTCTGTGGCTGGTTCCACTCTATGGAACCATCTCCCGTGTGAATTACACCTTGCTGAGTCCCTGCCAGCCTTCAAAAAAGCTTTCAAGACCTTGCTTTTTTGAGAGGCATTTGGTGACTGTTAATTTTTTTTTTTTGCTTATCCACCAGTTGTCTCTCTGATACTGATTTTCATTTTTATGTTTTAACTGATCCTACTGCTTTATTATGATGTAATATTTAACTTGGTTTATTGTCTGTTTCCTGTTGTGAACCGCCCAGAGTTCCGTTCGGAAGATGGGCGGTATATAGGCTCTAAAATAAATAAATAAATAAATAAATAAATAAATAAATAAATAAATAAATAAATA
>JAHTLZ010003526.1:15130124-15163189 GCA_023846285.1 Phrynocephalus versicolor | reverse complement strand
ATTATTATTATTATTATTATTATTATTATTATTATTATTATTATTATTATTATTATTATTATTATTATTATGGTTTGCAGCTCTTAGGAGGTCCCAGACAGCCATTCTGCAAAGAGGACCTTTCCAAGCTGCAGTGATTTTTACAAGCTATGCCCAAGGAAAGATACAACAGTTATACTTAAGTTGTCCATGCAAGTCAACATCAGAATAATTGGATTGCTCACAGCTAATTTTGTTCACTTCTGTTGATAGTTTGGGACACTCCTCTTTTAGGAGGCAATTAGGGCACCATTAGTGTTTGGCTTAGTGTTTTAGGAAAGAAGAACTGCCTTGAAACAAAAGGGCCCACCTTTTTCCAGCTGCTATGCCTGGAAAAATACTGAATGCTTAGGCAAGACTCAGCATCCATAATTCACACAGACGAAGCACGAGATTACACCAGAGACAGGAGGCTCCTGCGCAGCTGCTGTCTGCCTTTCTCCTTCGCTGTTTGTGCCTGTGAGAAAGAAGCCAAAGCCAAAACCTCATCATATTGGAGCGATTCTTTTGGAACCTGGAATCAGATGCAGAAAGTCAGGGAGGTGTCAGGTCAGGATGCAGTCAGGAAGGAAAATCATTAGAAGAAGGCATGCTGATGCAAACTTATAGGTGATGCATTAAGAATGCTAAGATGCAATGCAATTGTGTTGGAGGTAATGAACCAGAAACGTGAAGGTACAAGAGAACTCTGAGTCACTGAAAGGGCTGATGGCATAATGAGGGGGTGGAACAGAAAAGCTGCTCTCTTGGGACTCCTATGCATATTACAAAATCAGCAATAATGTGCCGTTGATGCTATTAAAGATGCTACATGCGGAACACGCCAAGGACTCTGTATAGCCAAACTTCCATGGAGTTTTGAAAGAGGCCTGTGTCGGCTAACCAGTTCTTAGCTTTGCAATACCTACAGAAAGATATACGTAAAAACGTATCTTGCAAAAAGAGTTGGCTTGGGGGTGGGGGGAAACAAACCAAGAGTCAAATAATTAAGAAAGAAGCTTTAGTCTGGAATCCAGTGGTTGTCTGCTTCCAAGCAAGTGCTCACTGGGATGTACTTTCCAGTAGAAGATCAGGTTGCAAGGCATAGTATGGGTAAGAGAACTTGGAGCGAATAAATACATTTTATTTTGAATCTTATGTAACATCGTGGAGCAGTCTAGTTCCCTGCACAATGTCTGGAACACATCTCCTTTTGCACCTTATGAATGTTGTGAGGAAACAAAGGGTTATCTGGAATTGAAGCTATATCAGGAGACAGGGTTTTCTGAGGAGAGATTCCCGTCTTTGCTGCGCTTGAGTGATCAGCTGTTAACATCCTGTAATATTTGTCTTTCCTTATGTGAACCAAACATCCGTGCTTCCTGCCTTTTATGACTTTTTCATCTCTCTTCACTTTCAGTATCGAGTTCTTGGTTCTTCGGATAAAGCCACATCTAAAATGCTTCTGCCATTTTCATGGCATGCCTTACAGTAGACTGAGCGTAGTACTGTCACAACTTGTAAATATGCAACCAACACAGCTGCTTTCAATCACTGCTGCCCTAACTCATGAGGACATGATAGGCCTTAGCTTTGCTACTGGAGAACAGGAGGGAAGTGTTGTTTTGTACCCAACAAGAAGGGCTTCTACCTCAATGGGAAACATAATGATTTTCGTTCACACAAGACCTCCTCCATCCTCCGCCGTCCCACATCCCAGACTCATTTTAATAGGGGGCAGATGTGGAACCAGCGCATGTCCTTTTATATGTGTGTTTAGCTATAAACTGTAGAACAGAATTTGTGGGGGTGGAAGCCCAGAGCCAAAACAGTGGAAGTAAATAGCCGCATTTACAATATACACATGGCTGACTTATTTATGCACTTATTTATTTGCAGGGCTTTGGAATATAATATGCCTTATTTCTCTTCTCTCTCTGTTTTATTATTATTTTTTGTAGATTAAAACAAGGAAAAAGGAAGGAATAAATGGAAGAGACAGAAGGGAGGGAAGAAGGCAGAAAAGGGATGGGAGAAGAGTATAGGCACATTTTTGTTACATGTCTACTTGTGCGTATTGCTTATACAGTATACTGTATTAGACCTATTTAATTGCTTATTGCTATTAATAATTGCCATCTTCTTCCATTTCTATTAGTCTACTTTGTTTTAGTTCTCTTCCATAACTTCTTGCAGATTCCTCTGTCGAACAGGTCCCAGCTCTCGTCTGCTTTCTCCATTGGTTGGTCTTTGAGTTCTTCTGACAATATGTCCATTTCCACAATTTATTGATTCTTCTTGTTTTGGTATCTCTGTCTTCTTCCAGTACATGGTATACAAAATTCTAGCTGCACTTATTACATGAATCACTACATGCCTTACTTTCATATCTATGCATCTACTAAACTGCCTCAATGGCCTGAGCAGTGAGCACATCTGATCTCGCCCGATCTCAGAAGCTAAGCAGGGACAGGCCTGGCTAGTACTTGGATGGGAGACCACCAGGGAACACCAGGTGCTGTAGGTGTCTGGAGTCGGAACTGGCAAGCCACTCCAGTATTCCTGCCAGGAAAACTCCATGGACATGGAGTCACGAAGAGTCGGTCATGACTGTAACAACACAACAACAAAATGCATTTACTATCCATAGTATTCACTATAAAAACTCTGGCTTAAATGGTAAATTACATGACAGAATTTATTTGTAAACACTTGCATACTATTATCCAATATGATCTCACTTCTTTATATGACCATAACATATGGTAAAAAGTCCCCTCCTGTCTCTTACATTTCTAACATTTGTTTGATTCTTTTAAATATATTTTGGCTATTTTTTGAGGGTGACATATGCCATCTATAGAACATCTTATATATATTTTCTTTAAAGCTTACAGACTTAGTAGCACACATATTAACTTTCTATGTGTGTGCCCAATTGTCAGTATCAATATTATGTCCTATATTTTGTGCCCACTTTATCATACAATCTTTGACCACCTCCTCTTGAATTTTATAACTCAGTGTATATTCATAGCTTTTCATCTGTATATAACCACAGCTTCTCCAATGATGTTTTTAATCCATAAACGCCCTCTATTTTATCTTTATGTAAACCTTGAAATCATTTGTGTCACTCAATCAATTTTTATATTTTGTCTCATGAGTTCATCTTTTGTTTTTAATTATCATTCTTTTAGTACATCTTGATACCTCCATCTTTTTTCCTATACCATTAGGCTGGGCTGGGTAAAGGTTTCTACAGGTGGTACCCAACCTGACATCTTTTGGTAGCTACCTCATAGCTATTGCAACCCCTTGCATTAGCCAAAATTCATTATACAGTGGAACCTTGTATAACAAACAACTTGTATAACATAAAATCTGTACAACATAAAAAATTCCAGAGATAGGGGAAATTTGCTTAACATAATTGCCTATGGGGAAAATCTGTACAACATAAAAATAGGATTACTCTGTTTTCAATGCATTTCTTTGGGAATTTGTATAAATGAAAATTTGCTTAACATAATTTCATTTGGAACGAATTAATTCCTTTATACAAGGTACCACTGTACTCATTCTTAACATCTGCACTCCATTAGAAAAAACTATACATTGAGTCACTGTGACTTTGCACTTTTACAGACTCCATCTTTAAATCAATTAAATACATATCAGATATATATAGAATATCCTGTCTAATACATGTATTTCACTAACACAGAGGGCTAGTCAGGGTCTATGGACAGCTGTAAATTAATGCAGACATCAGGGAACAATGCTTCCTACATTCTGATCCAAGGCTTGGAACCGGCAGCTTTCCAAACTGTTTGGTCTGAAATAACCAATGTTCTTGGACCTGATGTTGCAAACATCTGGAAGGCTGAAGTTTGCTGAACTTCCTCACTTAGCCTCTCAGTGTCTAAACAAGTTTCTTAGTTCTGCATACCAACCACCCAACTATCTCACTAAGCTTAATTTCTTCCTGAAGACATCATTTAAGCCTAGGAGGCCCTCACAATGAAATATAGTCTGACTCTGCACTGACTTTAATATCACAGTTATTTACAGCAAGCTGTGCAAAACAAGCAAGGAAGTTAGCCAGCCAGCCCACCTGTTGACTGAGAACTAGGACTAGGAGTAGAAAAAAATACTATCAATATTCTTTGCTCTCATCCATTTAAGCTGTTTTGACAGCACACACACATACTTCTTCATCTCTTCTAGAAAAGAGATGAAGTTCCTTCCTCAACATTACCTGTAGTTGCATCCAATGTCTCTATTATCTTTATGGTTTGAGAAGCAACACAGGAACACATACAGAGAGGAAGAGCAGAAAGACTGGCAGAGAGATATAAACACCCCACCTGGTGCTTCACATTTTTTTAATAAAGGCAGGAGGTCTTCTAGTTGTTTGGCAATTTGGTCAATTGTGCAGGACTGTGTGAAACTGCACAATTCCAGGCAATTGTGAAATATTTTTCAGGCAAAATATTTTTCTTACCAGCTCAAGAAATGACTGTGAGGAATTGAGTCAGATCAATCATTTGGGGTAGTTTGTTTTTCACAAGGCTATCTTCACTTCAGTGCTCCTTATCATGCCCTGGGTGGGGTTTAAATGAATAACTCTGTAAAAATAATAACGTGGCAGAAAAAGAACCCTTAAGAACATCAGAACATAAGAACAGCCATGCTGGATCAGGTCAGATGCCATCACCACATCCTGTGGCAGGGAGTTCCAGAGACTAACAATACACTGTATAAAAATATTTTCTTTTGTCTGTTCTCAGTCTCCCAACCCTCAATTTAAGTGGATGTCCCCTAGTTCTGGTATTTTGTGGGAAGGAGAAGAGTATCCCTCTATCCACTTTACTCATCTCCTGCATTATTTTGTACGTCTCAATCATATCCCCCCTCAGGTGCCTTTTTTCCAGACTAAAGAGCCCCAAATGCTGTAGCCTTTCCTCATAAGGGAGGTCCCGCAGCCCAGTAATCATTTTAGTCACTCTCCCCTTTTTAATAATCGCTAGCATGGAATTGGCCTTCCTCACTGCTGCCACACACTGGGTAGACACCTTCATTAAGCTGTCCACCAACACACCACGATCTCTTTCCCGATCCATCACAGATAGATCACACTATATATTATGAATTGATAGGTAAAGTTTTGATTTTTTGCCACAGTATGCATTACTTTACATTTTCCTATATGAAATGCATTTGCCATTTCACAGCCCATTCCCTCAGTGGCCACCTCACTGCTTATCCCTGTCTCCAGGTCATTTATGAACAGATTGAAAAGCACCGGTCCCAGGACAGATCCCTGGGGCACACCGATTTTCACCTCTCTCTATTGTGAAAATTGCCCATTGACACCTACTCTTTGTTTCCTGGATCTCAACCAGTTCTCAGTCCATAAGAGGACCTGCCGTCTTATCCCCTGACTGTGCAATTTTCTCAGCAGCCTTTGGTGAGGCTTGCACTCAGCAGCTTTGGCGAACCCTTGAACTTCTCTTCAAATTGATCCCTGTGTGTGAATCATGCAAAGAAAAGGGGGAACTCTTCTACTCTTTATATAGAGCAATAATAAAGGTGTCTGGTCGTTTATGCTGCAAAAGAAAAACCAACTTGAATCATGATGTACACAAGAGCTGTGTTGATGATACATAAACGTTTGAATGGGGATTACAAGTATGATGTGTACCTTGAAAGCATATAGAACGGTTGCTATTAAGAACATAAGAACATAAGAATTGCCTTGCTGGATCAGGCCAAAGCCCCATCTAGTCCAGCTATCCAACAGATTGATTTTTGCAAAATTTCAATAATGGTGTTCTTGCTCTTTTTTCCTGGTGTGTGTGTGTGTGTGTGTGTGTGTGTGTGTGTGTGTGTGTAGAGAGAGTATACACATGCAATCAGAGTCTATTCCTTGAAGAGGCAATCAGAGTCTATTCCTTGAAAAGTTGGGATTTTTGGACTATAAATACCATAACCTGGTATTCTAAATGCCTTGCACCTGGTAGAAAGACCTGTTAGAAGTCTTTGTGATTGATTGATTGATCGATCGATTGATCGATCGATTGATTGATTGATATACTGTCCATCTGGCAGCAAGGCTAGCTCTGTCTAAGCTTTTGTTCGGGGGTGGGGTGGGGGTGGGTAGCTCCTAGCTAGCAATGGGGCAAGAATGGGAAGCTTGAGTGAAGCTAGTCCAAGCTAACCCTGAGAACCTTCTAATTTAGGCTTTTCTTTCAGGTGCCAAAATGGCATTTGTTTTTCATTTTTTAAAAATTGTTTTGGGGTAGTTAAAAACAAAATAAATTTTCTTAAAAAAATTATTTCATTTTTCATTTGTTTCATTTGTTTCATTTTTTCATTTTTTTCATTTTTTAAAATTTTATTTTTTAAACTTGCGCTGACCAGCTGGCCCACAGGCCGTGTTGGTGCCACTTGTTGCTGTTGTCGTTTTCTTAACATGTCAACCAGCTAGCCTGTGGGCCAGGTTCGCACATTTTTTAATTTAATTTTTTTTTATCGCACCGACCAGCTGGCCCGCGGGCCAAGTCGGTGTGGTTTTTATTTTAATTCTTTATTTTTTTCTTATTGCACTGACCAGCTGGCCTGTGGGCCGGATCGGTGTGAATTTTTTTAAATTTGATTTTTTTTCTTATTGTGCCAACCAGCTGGCCCTAATGAAACAAATAACAAATAACAAAACAAATTTTAAATTCATTTTGTCCCCAGCTCTACTTCTTAGCTTGACCTATTTCATGCTGAACTGTTGTGGCAGGATTAGTTGCTTGGGATGTACAATGAATTTATTAGAAAATGTAAGGAGGCTTTGGATCAGACAAGTTATGTTGGTCTGGTAATAGATTTAATATTGTTGATTTGGGTCCCATCCTTAAGGCTGGAGAACTTGTGATCCATCATCAGATATTGTGGAATTGCTACTCCCCTTGGGGAATGGGCAGCTGATTGATGGAAATTAGAGTCCAACAATATATTCAGGTGTCCTAGAAGATTTCACATTCCCCAGGTCCTCTCCTGGAACATTGATTGGCTTTTTCCATTGATATACTTGATCTACTCTCTTACATAAGGAGAGCATATCACCTCCATTAAGCTGGAGTACAGAATTTGACTTCTTTACCTTGAGTTTCTGGGACATCATTCTGCAAGGACTGTGGGTTTCCCCTGGGGATTCCAGTTAATGTGATTAGGTTGTACTGTAGTGTCGTTCTTAGAATTAGGTCCAGGTCACAGCTTCTCTTAAGCTTTGCCCTGTCTATATTTCTCACACTCCTGGAGCTGGAACTGGGAAAGAAACTCAGGGTTGGAGGCGAGGGTCTAAGTCAGTGGTTCCCAACCTGTGGGTCCACAGATGTCCCTGGATTGCAACCCCCAGAAGCCTCTACCACTTGCTATGCTAGAAGGGGTTTCTGGGAGTTGCAGTCCAGGAACATCTGGGGACCCACAGGTTGAGAACCAATGGTCTAAGTGAACCTCTTTAGAATGTTCATGTACTGAGGCCTCAGAAAATCCCAGTAACAGAAAAAATAATGTGTGTGGAATTGATGAAATCAAAAGTAGGTTAGCAGGGGGTTGCTATTTCCTGACACAACCTCTGAGGGGCACACTACCGGTAATTCTTTTGAAGGAAATTAGTGAAGATCAGAGATCCATTTTTTTTTAAACCATACTTTTTAAAAAACAGGGCAGCTTTTGGGGTAAAATAAGTGAGTTTCTGGAAGTACAATTTTCTAAGGGCCATTTTGTGCAGACCATATTTGCATTTGTGAATGATTTTTTTTCTTGGGACTGGTAAAATTTATCATTGTAGGGCTGTGTGTGGCCCACAGATATTATGATTTACAAAACAAAGCCACTAAAAAGCAGTGATTCCCAACCTTGGGTCCCCAGGTGGACTACATCTCCCAGAAATTCTGGTTGGTGCAGCTAGTGGTAAAGGTTTCTGGGAGCTTTAGTCCAAGAACGCCTGGGGATCCATATATGTCTTTGTTGGAGGGCCATGGCACACATTTAGAGAAATACATTTCATGTTATTACCATGTTTTCTTATTGATAGTGTGATCTGCTTCAATACATGTCTCTTCAGAAGAAGACAGAAAAAGGAAGCTGTTGCTTCCATTCCACCAGCGGCATAGCAAGGTTTTGGGGTGCCTACGGACAAAGTTGTTTTTGCACCCCTCTGGATCTCCCCAACCCCATTGAATCCACCCAGCAAGAGGGGGCAATCCTGCGACCGTGGGCCGAGCATGCACATGCGATTTACCACTCCCACAATGGCCCAGAGCAAGGCGAGGAAGAGTTGGAGGAGGAGAAGGAGGAGGGCACCGCAGCCACCACGCTCCTCACATGCCTGCATGCATGCATGCTTCGCCTCTCGTCTGGCACGTGCTGGTGGAGGAGGCTGCTGCGATGGAGTGGCTCCCGTCGCCAAGCCTGATGACTGCTGGCGGGAGGGTACAGGGCTTCCTCCCCCTACTCCCCCTCCAGGTGCCCCCAGATTGCTGCGCCTGGGGCAGATGTATCCTTCTGCTCCTCCCCAGATACACCCCTGCATTCCAGAGTATCCAGAGGAGATAGGCTTCTTCTCAGCACCTTTTCAGAATTACACATTCTTTGCCACTTGAGGGAGTGCTCTTTCTAGATATGGGATTAACATAATGTCTCTGGAGACCTTCAGGGTGTTCTTTCCCTAGTGATGGCAGACCCTGGTGAAGGTAGACACCTGCAACTGAATGGCAAACTCTGAACTCTGCCTCTTGGTCTTTTTATCTCACTATTCTCTCTTAGACATTTGAAGCAACTTTAAAAGTCAACACAAACAAACAAATAAAAAAACTCCCATGCAGGTAAAGGATTAAAAACACAGCCAGTATTTTTAGAAAGAACTTGCTAACAATAGGTAGTGCATAAAAATTGAGTGTTTGCAATGACAGTCTTTAAAAATACAGTTCACCACATTTCTTTTGTTCATGTGTATATGACTACTTATTTGGGTCTATAGTAACCATTAACATTATATCCCTGACAATATATCCCTCAGACATCTAGAACCCAGACTTCACCAAACTTGTCAGATTTGTAGTGGATAGTCCGGAAAAGTGTCCATACAATTGCGGTGTCTCTGGGTGCTTGGGGACCATGTTATCTGGTTTTAACGTCCAACATTATCAACAAATTGATTGACTGATTAGTCAGAAAAAAATTGTGAATTCATTATTTGTGATTCGTAGACCATCATGAATCACAAATTGAAACGAATCGCCATTTAAAAAATATATATATGCCCATATCCAGCTATTAGTCCACCATATTTCAGGAGCACTCAAAATACTGTAGTGTGTTGCATCGATCAGAGAGCAGAATTAAAGTTGGCTCTGCCACAGACTCTCTGTATGATTTTGTGTTGGTCTGTCCTCAACTTTCAGGCCAGCCCGCATTGTTTTTTTTGTGATGAGATGATGGAGTTGCTGGATAGCTAAGTGGTTTAGATCTCTGCCTGCAGAGCTTGATGTTAGGAGTTTGATACCCCACTGTGCCTCCTTGCCAGGGCTTAAACTCAATGATCCACTGAGTCTTTTCCAGCTCTACAGTTCCAAGGTTATACAAGTGAATAACAACAAGAAATCCTTCCAGAAAAAGCAGGATACAATGAAGGGGGAGTGTCAACTAACAAAGTTCAAGCCCACCAAACACAGTTTGGGAGAGCAGATTAGAGATGGGCACGACTCAGAAAATTTTTTTCGTTTTCGTTTTCGGCTAGGGTCCGTTTCATTTCGTTTCTGTTTTCGTGAGCTAATTTCAAAATTTTTCGTTTTCGTTTTGTTACGTAACGAAAACGAAAAATGAAAACGAAAATGAAATTTTTTTCGTTTCTCCCCATTTAGCTCCATTATGTGTTTTTCCAGTAACGAAAAATGAAAAATGGCTCAAAATTAGTCGTTTCGTTTCCGTTTTCGGTCCATTTTTGAACCGTTTTTCGTTTTCGTTTCGTTACGTAACGAAAACGAAAAAACGAAAACGAAAACGAAAATACCGCTAAGTCATGCCCATCTCTAGAGCAGATTAAAACTTGATGACCTCTAATATTACAGCCAGAAACACTTTTCTTTTCTTGATTGTTCCTCTGACATTTTTACCATGTCTTGATGTTTATTTCCCTTCCATTGCCCCTTTAAACTTGAAACTTCTTATTGTGAAATAGTCTTCATTGGTCTCCTTTCCTTTCCTTTTTTAAAAAACAACAAGTATGATGCAAAGTGATGGACTGCCTTGACCTGGACAACTAACAGTCCATACTTGGAACAACAACAGCAGTAGCAGCAGCAGCAGCAGCAGCAGCAGCAACAACAACAACAACAACAACAACAACAACCCCTTGCATTCCTTCTGCCCTGCAATGCCTTTTGGTTCTTAAACAGCCAATGTAGGGTGCTACATCTAGGTAAAACGAATGAATTGCACAGATATAGGATGGAGGATACTTGGCTGGAGGATAGTACCTGTGAAAGGGATCTGGGAGTCTTGGTGGACCACAAATTGAACATGAGTCAGCAGTGTGATGCGGCAGCCAGGAAAGCCAATGCGATTCTTGGTTGCATCAACAGAACCATAGTGTCTAGATCAAGGGAAGTGATAGTACCACTCTATTCTACTCTGGTGAGACCCCACCTGGAGTACTGTGTCCAGTTCTGTGTACCTCAATTTAAAAAGGATGTTAACAACCTCGAATGGGTACAGAGGAGGGTGACCAGGATGGTTGAGGGTCTGGAGGAAATGTCTTATGAGGAACGGCTTAGGGAACTGGGAATGTTTAGCCTTTCAAAAAGAAGGCTGAGGGGGGATATGATAGCTATGTTTAAATATTTGAAAGGATGTCATATTGAAGAGGGAACAGGTTTGTTTTCCATGGCTTCAGAGACTAGGACTCAGGGCAATGGTTTCAAACTAAAGGAAAAGAGATTCCATTTGAACATTAGGAAGAACTTCATGACAGTTAGAGCTGTTCGGCAGTGGAATATGCTGCCACGGAGGGTGGTGGAATCTCCTTCTGTGGAGGTTTTTAAGCAGAGGCTGGATGGCCATCTGTCGGAAATATTGTGATGGGGTTCCTGCATGGCAGGGAGTTGGACTAGATGGCACTTGAGGTCTCTTCCAACTCTATGATTCTATGATTCAATCTTTCTGTTCCCACCTTCCTGGTTCCCCTTTTCACTTTGGCAAAACCTTTGCAGCCTACACATTGAACACTTTGTTGCATAGCAGTGGCTGCAGAGAGATCTCTAGTCTCAAGAGATCTAACACTGTCAAGAAGAGGGAAGTCAAGGAAAAAGAGAGGGGGGGGCTTGCTTCTCTGTTCAATTCCTATGAGAGGAAGAGGGATGGAGGAACTGACAAAGACACAAAGATTTAGAAAAGCGAACTGATGCTAGATCATTTAACAAGCAAAGCAGATAAAGATTAGAGTTTCTATGGCAACTGGCTCTGCCTCAGTGGGGATCTAGGGGGAGGCAAATAGTGAGCTTGTTAAACACATATCCTGACATGAAAGGAAACTGAACTGACCTTTTTCTGAGCTTCAGCCCTGGCTTTTCTTCACCATTTGAAGGTAAAATGGTTACCCGGTTTGACCAACAGCCAGAAAATAATTCTTAGCTTTATTTTACTTTAATTGTGGGGAAGGGGGTTGGCGGAAAGTGGCTCTGTGGCAGCTCTCCAAACCTCTGTACAATTGCATCAATGCAGGAAAATAATTAGCTTAAATAAACCTAGCTCCCCTTCTTGTTGGCTATGGTGGCCCACCTCATCAATAAAACAATTAGCTTGTCCTGTAATGGGAGAGACTCAAAGTTAGATTACATGCCTGTCATGTCCAGGTTCTCAGGTTAAATTCCTTGCATTTCTAATGAGAAGGATCAGGTAACCTATGACATGAAAGACGTCTGCCTCAGATCCCGAAAAACCGCCGACAGGCAATGTAAATAATATGGGGACAGACTGGCAACGTCTGATCTGGCTGGCATATGGTAACTTCATGAAATCAACATGGGAAACGCCTCAAGAAGGAGAATGTCTAAAAGAACTCCCAGCTGCATAACTCATATATGGGAGATGTAGGAAGATGTTTTTAAATATAAAAGTTGGAATCCACAAATAAACAGCATAGTTGTCATCTCATACTTATTTGATGACCCAAAGTAGGCTGTTCCAGCTGAGCGTCTAATTAGCTCCCTGTCTAAAGTTTAGTTGGGAGTCAGACAAAACAGTCCTTCTTAATAAGAATCTCAACAAGCAGGAGAAGCCTGCATTTCAGCCTCAAGAATTAGGTTGGTAAGATACCCCCACTGTACTTTTGAAATACTGTCAGAACATAGGTCAGACAGACAATCTGTGGACTTCTAGGTCTGTGAGCACCCAACATCACCCTTTCATAGCCACCCGTATTCAGCTTAAATTGCTGTATTGGCACTTTGCGAAAAATTAGTGGGGAATACCCTGAAGTTCTCCAGAGACATTATTGCAATTTGGGCACTTGGTTTCTAAAAGGTTCACCATCACTGTTCTAGGTTTTGCTGGCCTCCATTTTCTTCTCTTGGTAACATTTGCAGGGGGTGATGGGAGCTGAAGTGCAACAACGCTACAAGTGCCAGCATCGTAAGTTGGCTAGAAGCCACATGGACTGGGTGATTCTGGGAAATGTACCAGTGAAGTACCAGTAAAGTAACTTTCCCCTAGCTTTGTTTGCCTCTTGATGGGTTGAGCAAATCAAGGGCTTTTCCACTCACTTTTTCATCATTCGAGAATGCAACTCTTTCTGACTGTCACCCAGTAAGAACAACTGAGAAGGTGACTTTTTTCTTTAACTTAGTCTTGAAATGAGTAGTCCCGCAAATTCATGGTTGCTTTCTTTAAAGTAACAAATAGAGATGGGCACGACTCAGAAAAAAAATTCGTTTTCGTTTTCGTTTTTGGCTAGGGTCCGTTTCGTTTCGTTTCCGTTTTCGTGAGCTAATTTTCAAAATTTTTCGTTTTCGTTTTCGTTACGTAACGAAAACGAAAACCGAAAACGAAAACGAAAATTTTTTCGTTTCTCCCCATTTAGCTCCATTGAGTGCTTTTCCAGTAACGAAAAACGAAAACTGGCTCAAAATTAGTCGTTTCGTTTCTGTTTTCGGTCCATTTTTGAACCGTTTTTCGTTTTCGTTTCGTTACGTAACGAAAACAAAAAAACGAAAACGAAAACGAAAATTGCGCTAAGTTGTGCCCATCTCTAGTAACAAATATGGTTATCCTGTGCATGCGTTAAGTGCCATTTTAGAACTGGCTTGTCGCATCTGTAATAAGTCTTCAAGCTAAGTGAAATATTTAAGTAGTGGCCAAATAACTAGGTATAACTAGCCTTCGCAAGAGAGATCCATTGAGTGGGACAGTCTCAGAATATCGACTTTGGGGAACTGAAGTGAACAGTTCTCTGAACTGGACTTGGTTCATGCTTACTTGCATCATTAGCACAAATACATCGCCGCAATCTGCCATGTTTAATAAGAATAATGTGCCGCCATGTCTGACTTATGGCGGCCCTTTCAGGGTATTCCAGGTAGAAAATAACTCAGAAGAGGTATGTCATTCCCTTCTACTGGAGATGTCCTAGAACTGCGCAGCTTGCCCAAGGTCACACAGGCTTGACGGAAACCTAAAGTTAGTGGCATCACCAGTCCCTGAAGTAAACTTCCATTCCTTAATCATTGAACATTGAAGTGCTCCAGGTCCCCTTGGCTGCATCTCAATTGCCATATAGTGGCAGTAGTGGCTAGGAATATTCAGTCTGGTGAGAGGATGGCATCTCCTATCACTTTTGAGCTTGGCAACTGAAGCTGCTTTATCTAGAGGACAGCTCCTGGAAACCCTCAGCCATTATGGCCATCAACAGTAAAAGATTAAAGTGTTTTCTCCAGCACCAGTTTTTATTAACTGCAGAACACTTTGTCATATTCACGGAGTGTAGTTTGAGTAAGCAGATCCTTACATAAAAAGATTTGGTGACTGAGAGATTGTCAGCCAGGCAGCTCAGTGACTTGGATGCAGTGTACAGTATATGTATCAAAATTACAGAGAGGTATGCTCCTGGCCCTGGACATGATTTGCCCTTGACTGTAATTGGTGTAATTGTTACATGAGCTGGAGATTTCACATCCAAGACTTATCATGTTCCATGTACTCAGTGGTGTTAGACATCATAGCAGAGGGTTGTGGAGGGGGCGTTTCTCTCTTAGTAGGGTTGTTGTTGTTCAGTCATGTAGTCATGTCTGACTCTTTGTGACCCCATGGACCCTCCTGTCTTCCACTGCCTCCCAAAGTTTGGTCAAATCCATGTTGCTTGCATCGATGACACCGTCCAACCATCTCATTCTCTGCCATCCCCCGTCCCCTTTGCCTTCAATCTTTCCCAGCATCAGGGACTTTTCAAAGGGGTCCTCTCTCCTCATGGAGTGGCCAAAGTACTGGAGCCTCAGCTTCAAAATCTGTCCTTCTCGTGAACATTCAGGATTGATTTCTGTCAGGATGGATAGGTTTGATCTCTGTGCAGTCCAGGGGACTCTCAAGAGTCTCCTCCAGTACCACAGCTCAAAAGCATCAGTTATGTGGTGATCAGTCTTCTTTATGGTTCAGCTTTCACTTCCTAACATCACTGCTGGAAAAACCATAGCTTAGACTATCTGGACCTTTGTCAGCAAAGTGATGTCTCTGCTCTTTAAGATGCTGCCTAGGTTTGCTATTTGCTCTCCTCCCAAGAAGCAGAGTAGGCTGGCCCAAATTGTAACACCTGAATGGGGATTAACTCTGGAGGCAAATGGAGACCTTGTTCACTTTCTCACACAGACTTCCAAGGACAAGCAGGCCAATGGCTTACCGTGAACCTTTGCCAGCTGTGACTCGCCTACTCCTGCTCTTTTTAATTTTGCCTTAAATCACCTCCCTTAAGCAGATTAGGCAAAGACAAAGAAGGTCAAGTGTTTCTGTCTTATCTCCCCATGCCACAGTCCCGTATAATGAACCTGTGCTGTCTCATCCCTAATGGGCTTCTCCTTATTGCTCATTACCATGGCTGTCAGTAAATAAATGCATTTGTTTTGCCCACAAGCAACCTTGCCGTGCTAGGAAAGACAAGATGGACCTTCTTTGCTGGGGGCTGGGATTATTGTGTTGGAATCTGAAGCATTAAATATTTAATGCCGTCATACTGGCATGCATTTCCCCCCACTTACAGAACAGCAACAATGGTTTAAATTGGCTTTCTCCCTGTTTGCCTCTGGCATTGATAGTGTTTCGCGATGTGAAATCTTTTTCTCCATTCTTGATTTGGCTGGTCTGGCTGAATTTCTCAAAATGTTTTGCAAGATGAGTGGCAACTGAAGCAAACATGTGGAATTTTGTCCCCTTCCAATATAATCCTGATTAGAGGTAGGCACTTTGTGCTTTGTAAAGATTCGAATGGAGCACATCTGCGGCACCACAAGTGCCATGTAGGCCCACCCCCCTCCTCCATCCGGGCTGGTCCACTTACTGGCCTCTGCACAGCACCGGGAACCTTCTTGAGGGCTACTGCTCCAATCTAGGCAGGAGCCGGCCTGGCCTTGCCTGGCCCTGCCTTCTGAGGCTGCCTCCTGATCACTCTGGGATGGAGAGACTCCCTCTGTAGCCAATGAGTGGTTGTTTGCCTGAGGAAGCTGAAGAAGGGCCAGCTGGGCACCTGTCCAGATTGAACTGTTGGTCCTGAAGAAGGACCCAAGCACTGTGCTGGCTGAGACAGGTAAGTGGACTGACCAAGTCTGGGGGTGAAATGGGCCTTTGAAGCACCTGTAGTGCCATGAACATACTTTGTATTATAAGAACATAAGAACATAAGAAGAGCCATGCTGGATCAGGCCAAAGGCCCATCTAGTCCAGCTTCCTGTATCTCACAGCGGCCCCACCAGATGTGTTTGGGAGCGCATGAGACTAGATATCTGTCTCCTGATACCACTCCCCTGCATCTGGCCCTTGAAGGACCCTGGTTTCTCCATCATGGTTTGTAACCTGTGATGGACTTTTCCTCCAGGAATCTGTCCAATCCCCTTTTGAAGGCATCCAGGCCAGATGCCATCACCACATCTTGTGGCAGGGAGTTCCATAGACTTACAACGCGCTGGGTGAAAAAATATTTTCTTTTGTCAGTTCTTACTCTCCCAGCCCTCAATTTGAGTGTATGTCCCCTAGTTCTGGTATTTTGGGAGAGAGAGAAGAGCTTCCCTCTATCCACTTTACTCATACCCTGCATTATTTTGTATGTCTCAATCATATCCCCCCTCAAGCGCCTTTTTTCCAGACTAAAGAGGCCCAAATGTTTTAGTCTTTCTTCGTAAGGGAGGTGCCCCAGCCCAGTAATCATTTTAGTCACTCTCTTCTGCACCTTTTCCAGTTCCACTATGTCTTTCTTGAGATGCGGTGACCAGAATTGTACACAATACTCCAGGTGGGGCCTTACTATTGTTTTGTATAATGGCATTATAATGTTGGCTGTTTTATTTTCAATCCCCTTTTTGATAATCCCTAGCATGGAATTGGCCTTCTTCACTGCTGCCACACATTGGGGAGACACCTTCATGGAGCTGTCCACCAACACACCAAGATCTCTTTCCTGATCTGTCACGGATAACCCAGAGCCCATGAGTTGATAGATGAAGTTTGGATTTTTTGCCCCAATATGCATTACTTTACATTTGGTTACATTAAAACGCATTTGCCATTTCTCAGCCCATTCCCCCAGTTTGGAGAGATCCTTCTGGAGCTCTTCACAATCTTCTCTGGTTTTCACCACACGGAAAAGTTTTGTGTCATCTGCAAACTTGGCCACCTCACTGTTTATCCCTGTCTCCAGGTAATTTATGAACAGATTGAAAAGCACCGGTCCCAGGACAGAGCCCTGGGGCACACCACTTTTCACTTCTCTCCATTGTGAAAATTTCCCATTGACACCTGCTCTTTGTTTCCTGGATCTCAATCAGTTCTCAATCCATAAGAGGACCTGTCCTCTTATTCCCTGACTGTGCAATTTTCTCAGCAGCCTTTGGTGAGGGACTGTGTCAAAAGCCTTTTGAAAATCCAGATAGACTATATCCACCGGTTCACCCAAATCCACGTGCCTGTTGACCTTTTCAAAAAATTCTAAAAGGTTTGTCAGACAAGATTTACCCTTACAGAAGCCATGCTGATTTTCTCTCAGCAAGGTTTGTTCTTCTATGTGTTTTAAGATTTTCTCTTGGATGAGGCTTTCCACCATCTTCCCTGGGATAGATGTAAGGCTAACTGGCCTGTAGTTTCCCGGGTCGCCCCTCCTTCCTTTTTTAAAAATTGGTGTGATATCTGCCATCTTCCAGTCCTCCAGCACTGTGGCCGTTTTAAGAGACAAGTTGCATATAACCGTTAAGAGATCTGCAATTTCATTTCTCAGTTCCCTAATAACCCTTGGGTGGATGCCATCTGGGCCCGGTGACTTGTTAATCCTCAATTTATCAGTTAGTCCTAAAACCTCCTCTCTTTTAACCTGTATTTGATTTAATTCTTTGGTCAAGAGGGGCGGCTCAGGCAGCGGAATCCGCTCAAGGTCCTCTGTCGTGAAGACAGACGCAAAGAAGTCATTCAATTTCTCTGCAATGTCCAAGTGCTCCTTAACCTCCCCTTTTCCTTCCTCACCATCCAGAGGGCCAACTGGTTCTCTGGCAGGTTTTCTACTTCTAACATATTTAAAGAAGCTTTTATTATTACCCTTTATATTGCTAGCCATGTGTTCCTCAAAATCTTTCTTTGCCTCCCTTATCATCTTCTTACATTTCTTTTATCAGAGTTTGTGTTCCTTTTTATTTTCCTCATTTGGGGAGGATTTCCATTTACAGAAAGACCTCTCCTTGCGCTTTAGAGCCTCTCTAACTCCATTCGTTAACTATGTCGGCGTCCTCTTGGACTTAAATGAGCTCTTCTTTCTTTGTGGTATGCACTTGTGCTGGGCCTCTATTATTGTTATTTTAAACAGGCTCCATGCACACTGAAGAGATTGGATTCTTCTAACATTCCCCTTCAATTTCTCTCTAACTAGTTTCCTCATCTGAGGGAAGTTTGCCCTTAGAAAATCAAGGGTTTTTATGTCTGATTTGGTTGACACTCTTCCACCGACATGCATGGCAAAGGAAATTGCAGCATGGTCACTGTTCCCCAGAGGCTCAGTGGCATTCACATCCCTGACCAGGTCCTGAGTATCACACAGGATTAGATCCAGAGTTGCCTGTTCTCGGGTGGGCTCCATGACAAGTTGCTCTAAGGCACAGTCATTCAGCAAGTCGAGAAACCCAGTTTCTCTTTCTTGCCCGGAGCTCGCATTGGCCCAGTCAATGTGGGGATAATTGAAGTCCCCCATGATTACTATCCCATCCCTCTTAGCCACCTCCATGATTTCTCTCCTCATTTCAAGCTCCCCCTCAAGTTTTTTATCTGGTGGACGATAGAATACTCCAACTATCACATCACTCCTGGGACCTGGTAGTTTAACCCACAGTGATTCTATGGTGGAGTCAGACCCTCTGTCCATCTCCATTCTGCTGGATTTTACCCCTTCTTTGACATAGATGGCCACTCCTCCTCCAACCCGCCCCTCTCTATCCCTTCTATAGAGTTTATAGCCTGGGATTGCTGTATCCCACTGGTTCTCCACATTCCACCAGGTTTCTGTTATGGCTATTATATCAATGTTATCCCTAGCTGCCAAATGTTCAAGTTCTCCCATCTTTGCTCGGAGGCTTCGAGCATTGGCGTAGAAGCACCTGTACAGTGGGTCCCGCAACAACAGCTGCTGCCTTGTTCTTTTCCCCTCACAGCTTTTATTTTCAGTAGACAAACTGTCACAGTCCATTATTCTCCCAGTGCTAATACCTGCTATGTCATCTCTATGTGATTCTCTACCCTCTCCAACCTCGTTCCCCGAGGATGAGGTGTTCCGAACCGGATGCCACTCAGCTCCTGTCGGCTTTCCCCCAGTTATCAGTTTAAAAGTTGCTCTGCTGCCTTTTTGAGGTTGAGTGCCAGCAATCTGGTCCCATCATGATTCAAGTGCAACCCATCCCTCCTGAACAGGTTTGGCTTGTCTCAAAGTGTTTTCCAGTTCCTGACAAATCTAAAGCCCTCCTCTCGACACCATCGCCTCATCCACGCATTGAGGCTTCTGAGTTCTGCCTGCCTGGCGGGTCCTGCACGAGGAACAGGTAGCACTTCTGAAAATGCTACCTTGGAAGCCCCGGACTTCAATCTTCTACCTAACAACCTGAATTTGGCTTCCAAGACTGACCGCTTATGGACATATACGAAGCACAACATACCCACCTCTAATCCCAATGTACTGTGTTTTTTTTTGCAAAATCTTTGAGAATTTTCAGTACACAATGAGGGTTTCATCTGACACATCACCAAATAAGAGAATGCTAGAATCAACACCTCATAGTACTAGAAGGATATTGAATTGGACCTTTTGATAATGCAGGATACCTGTTACTCCATGCACTTGATGATTGGCCATTTAACCTCTTGGTGAGAAAACTCTGATGATTATGATGGTGATGTCAAAATCATAGGCCTGGAATGCACCCAATGGATCATCCAGCCTACTCCCTGTAAAGGAGGCACATTGGGGAATTGAACTCCCAATCTGCACACTAATCCATGTACCACACAATTTTCTAGTGCTCCTGAAATATGCTGGAATAATAACTAGAGATGGGCACTAATCAGAAAAAGGGTGATTTGTTTCGATTTGTGATTCATCAAGGCTTACGAATCACAAATATTTCTTTTATGGGCAATCCTTTTCTTGCTATTTAAATCACTCGTCTGGCATTGCCCTTTAGAGCAAAAGAACACAAATGTATTCCTTTATCCCTCCAACAGACCTTCCAATATTTTACGACACCAATTATGTAGTGTTTCCTCCAGGCTAAAGACTCGCAACACTTGCTCATAGGACTTGATCTAAAATAGCCATTTTTGTCTCCCTTCTTTGAACACATTCCAGCTTGTTGATACCCTGCTTCAACTGTGGTTGATACACTGCTTAAACGTGGGACCTGGCCAAAGCAGAGAAGGGTATAAACCAAGACTTGACTCAAGATCTGGGCATGTTCCTTCTGCTGTGGCAGCATTAATAGTCATGATGGCAATTACTTGCCCCTGAGTAGATTTTGACTTATGGTGATCTTTTCTGGGTTTTTCTTAATACAGAGTAATGAGAAGTGATTTATCGCCCCCCCTTCTTCAGTTGGTATGTCTCTGTGTTCTGCAAGCATGTAGCATGTCCAAGGCTTTCTTCCTAGGATCCCAGGTAGCAGGCTCATGGTTTACTCAGCCTTCCATCTTTCCAAGGTCAGTAAAATGAGTACCCAGCCTGCTGGGTGGTGGTGAGGGGGTATGTGTAGCCTGCATACTGTAATTAAACTGTAAACCACCCACAAACTGCTTGAAGTGGTATTGGGTGGCATATAAGCAGAAATGAACGCAAAACTCAATGACAGATCCAGGCAGCCGAATCAGCATTTGCCTTTTGACATTGCGAAATTGAAATGCTGCCATTTTTTTTTGTTTTTAGTCTACCAAAAAAAGGACCTCTGGAACATTTTCACATGGAACTGGGGCACCCATCTCCCATCACTAAGTTACTACCTGCCCTGGCTGCTACATCACCTAGCCATGGACTTTAAGAACACCATCTAACCAAGGACTTTAAAAATAACCTCCTGGTAAAGCACATATTTTACCATGTCTGAACTTCTGGGACTGGCTTTGAAGAAGGGCGATTTACACTCGAAAGCTTGCAATGTTCCTTTTTTTATATTTAATTGTGGCCTATAAAGGTATCACCTGTAACCTATTTCTACCTGATGGATTTCTGGTCACACATAAACTTTTCTGAGCTTTTAAGACAATGAGCATTCCCCCTCACCTCTGAGATCACATTTACTCGTAGAAATGTGGAGTTTTTGAGTGCACCTGCAAAGCTAAGCTTAAAATGCAATGTATGGGATTTTTTTTTAGGGCCATCTATAAAGGACGGAAGCTCTCAGCCTCTGGTAAATTTATCTAGTGGCACGCACAGTACACTTGGCAAGTCACTGGATCCACTGCAGCTCTTGGATAACTGCTGGCTTTAGGACCCAAGGGAAAACTGAAGCAAGCTGGCTGTGTCTATTTTTAGTAGGCGCGTGTCTACTCTCCTTGTCATTCTTTTCTTAGCGCTGGCTGGACGGGCTCAGCTATCAATTATCCATGAAGCTAATGACAATATAAGCAAAGCTGAGGGAAGCAGGTGGTCCGAGGAGAGAAAGGGGGGGTGTTGGAAAGAGAGAGGGAGGGAAGTGAGGTTGAGAAGGCATGGGGGGAAAAGAAGAATATTTCTTCCCCCACAACTGCTGCTGTTATTGATGGCCAGTCACGATTGCTAATTGAAACAATCCCAGTGACAATGTCGCAGTGACTTTCTCCAGTTTTAATTCGTTCCCTTTGGCTTAGAAGCTCGGCCATTTATCTTGATTATGGTGGGGGGGAATTGGGGGACTCTCACTTGCCTGCTTTTGCTTCATTTCCCTGTCCGGTATTAGCTTTACCTTGAGAAAGCTTTCAATAGCAAATACCCCCCCCCCATGTTGATTTAAGGGCTTGTGAAAGCAAAACAAGTTGAGGAGCCATGTTGTTGTTGTTGCTATGTCATACAGTTGTGACTGACTCTTTGTGACTCCATGTCCATGGAGTTTTCTTGGCAGGAATACTGGAGTGGCTTGCCAGTTCCTACTCCGGGCCCCTACAGCACCTGGTACTCCCTGGTGGTTGCCCATCCAAGTACTAGCCAGGGCAGACTCTGCTTAGGTTCCGAGTAGCCATCACGAAAAACCAAATACAAATGTTGAACAGGTGATACTGTCAGGCTACTAGAAAAATAACAAAAACGTTGCTAATATTTCGAGGGCGAAACTCCAACCTTTATATTGTATGATTGTATTTGTTTGTCAGGATGGATGCAGGCTTTGGTGTGTGCATGGGATTGGAGAGGGGGATCAGGGTGTCCTTTCCTGGTTCTGCTGGACTGCTCCATGGGTTTCTGTACCATCAAGTGTCATACACTTTTCGGCTGCCTTTCATAGATGGGATGGGACTTGCAAGTACTGTACAGAAGACCATCGTATAACAAACAGTTTGTATGACATAAAATCTGTACAACATTACACATTCTGGAGATAGGGGAAATTTGCTTAACAGAATCGCTTCTGGAGCAAATCCATACAACATAAAAATGGTCGTGATTAGGGATTACTCAATTTTCAATGCATTCCTATGGGAAATTTATATAAAGGAAAATTTGCTTAACAGAATTTCATTTGGAATGAAATGATTCCTTTATACAAGGCACCACTGTACTATTTTAAGCCAGCTCTGGTCTCTCCTGGGTGCTTGAGTTCAGAAGGCAGAACTAGAAGACAAGCGTGGAACATCCTGGCTTTTTAGATGTGGAATCCTTGCAAGTTCAAGTTGGTCCATTCAGTTTCATTTACATATAAAAGTACAAGGACAGGTTGTCCACAAGTTGGACATATGATGCCACCCAGCTTGTCCAAATTGCCCACCCAGCTTTATCTCTTTTTTTCATGTGCATCCAAGGGGGTTGTTTGGGGGTCTGTGTCAGTATCTGATATCGGATGAAGCTGTGCACATTTGAAATAAGACACAGATGCTCTATTTAGCATAAGTACAGATCAGGAAGTAGAAACAAAACCTCTGCTGGATTTGTTTTTCTGGGGAAGAGGTACAGTAGTTACAACCTCCCTGAGGATTTTATTCGCAGTTTCAGATGTGTAGATTTCACTGGCAGCCAGGAGAGAGCTGGAATCTAGCATCTAAACTGGTCCCATTTCTGAATCTGCCTGATCCATTCATGGTGATGCCTGCATCAGTTATATGCTACTACTGTACATTATAAACTAGGGATGGGCACAAAATGAAAAACGAAATGCTGTTTCAACGTAACAAAACGAAACAAAATGAAACAAAACAAGGAAACTGCATTTCGTTACGGACAGAATGAAATGTTTTGTTGTTGTTGTTGAAATGAACAATTTATTTCCATCTGTAAACCGGTCCCTTACCTGCTGCTAGTGTCCCCCCGCCGCCACCACTGCCACCACCACTACCACCGCTGAGACCGCCCAGCCAGGCCAGAGATGGTGAGAGCAGGCCCAGCAGGCTGGCCTGGGCTTCTGTCTCCTCCTCCTCCTCCTCCTCCTCCTCCATCACCGCCACTGTTGTGGGCACTGCTGCGGAGCCTAGCCAGGTTTAGCGGGCTGGTCTGGCCCTCCTCCTCCTCCTCCTCCACTGCCGCCAAAGCCACTGTTGCTGTGGGCACTGCCTTGGGGGGCCAGCCAGGCCGAGCAGACCAGCCTGGGCCTCCTCCTCCTCCTCTGCCACCGCCGCTGCTGACACGTGCCTCAGCCAGCCTCAGAGGCTGAGTGGCCCAGTGATAGACCAGCCAGCCACTGCTGAAGGCCTTGGCAGGTTGGGGAGGCTGAGTGGCCCGGCAGTAGACTGCCCCATGGCCACTGAAGGCCCTGGCCAGATGGGGAAGCTGAGCAGCCCAGCGGTAGACCACCCTGTGGTCACTTAATGTCCTGGCTGGCTGGGGAGGCTGAGCGGCCTGGCGGTAGACTGTCCTGCAGTCACTGAAGGCCCTGGCCGGCCTGAGAGGGTGAGTGGCCTGATGGTAGACCACACTAACGCCAGCACCACCACCACCAAAGGCCTCCACCAGTGCAAGAGCTCAGGAAGAGGGGTAAGTAGGGGGCCCAGAGCAGGAGGAGGGGGTGGGCTGCCTGGGCTTTCCAGCCCCCCCCCCCATGTTTCATTTTGTAAAAATTCATTTCATACAATTTTTTTGAAAAACCATATCTTATGAAATGAAATGAAAGGAAATGCGGCGGGCAGGGAGAAAAATGGAATGAAACAAAATGCATTTATTCCATTTTGTGCCCATCCCTATTATGAGCTCTAAAATCATGAACTCTAAAATCACAAGCAACTGAGTTGGAAGGAATTACAGGAGTCTTTGGGGTCTAACCACCTGCCAAATCCACAGCTAAAGCATCCATGACAGGTAGCCATCTCTTTCAAAAACCACCCGCCAAAGCAGTCCATTCTACTGTTGAGTAGTTCATATTGTCAGGAACTGCTTTCTAACATTTAATTGAATTGTATTTGTCATCAGTTGAAACCATTACTTTGAAACCTACCTCTTAAGCTTCAGAAAACAAGCTTGTTCCATATTACATGCAATAACCTCTCTGTGGGAAACCTAGGGCTGGTCCCACACCTTAGTTGTCCATCTTCCAGCAGGAAACTTTTTTTATTTGGGAAGCTTCTTGGAGATTGAGCGCTATTAATTATGAAAAAATTAATGCCCATCAATCAAAACTGTAAGTAAGGCACCCCATGCATGTGGGGGTGTATAAGGCATAAAGGTTTTCTGGAGATGAAATGGTAAAGTGCACTTGCTTAGCCAAGGGAATAGCTTTAAACAGCTTAACTAGAGATGGCGACAAATAAAAAAAAATGTGATTCATCATGATTCATGATTTGTTGGTGCTGACAAATTGATGAATTTCCAGTGTGGTGGGTCCCTATTTGGGGGTGCATAACTGAGAGATCAAAACTGTCAGAATGTGCAGGCCACTAATAGCTGTTGCGAGAGGCTGGTTAGAGCCTTTATAACCAGGAGCAGTGCAGAGGTAAAAAACAACACAAGACTCAGGTGTTTTCCCTTCACCACCAGAGCTGTATTTACAAAATATACATATATACATATGAGCACCACTTCAGAATTGGCAGTCAAAATATTCTTATATGTCAGTGTCTGATGCAATCCTTACTCCTCAACTCGAACACTGCGCATGTGCAAACATGTCACCTGATCTGGCAAAATGCCAGCTAGAGTGACACAGGCTTTTTTCCTTTATGTTAATCATTCTCCCATAAGGCAGACAGGCAATTTATATTTTCTGCCATGTGCTGACAAAAACTCCAATCTCTACCAAAACTGGAGGAATCGTAGAGGAGAGTCAGAGGAATCTTATCTCAAAATCTAGCATCTTTTGGAACCTTAGGATACATATTATGGCCCAACAAATTAACAACGTTTGATAAATGTTGCATTCATCAGGGGACTTCATTTATGATTAATACAAATTGATGAATTTCGGCAAATTCACCAAATTCATCAGAAAATGTGATTTGTTTTCCAGTTCATCCCCATCTTGAAGCTTAATAATTTTTAAAAATAATTTATGGACTTCTGGCTGAAATCCATCTATAAGTCACAACTAAAGAAGACCTGTTGAATCAGTGGGGATTAGTGAGTCAACTCCTTCATAAGGCCTATTGATTTAATGACTGTACTCTATTTGTGGCCAATGATGGCAATTTACCCACTGAATCTAGAAACCCATGGGCTTTAGATGGTTAGTTTAAAGGTACTCTTACGTGTGACTTTATTAGAATGGTGCTCAGGAAGACATTACATGTATTTGAAGATCACTGGTTTTGGAGATTGCGTGAGGGCAAAACCTTTCAACTCAATTAAGTAAGAAAACATTTAGGTCATGTACCATAATAATTGTAATAAAGGCAGATAGTTCAACATAAAATCATGACTGCATTGCTCCTCACTGTCATGACACCCTTGCTGATACTGCCTTCTCTAGAACAAAAAGATATTAACAATGAAAAACGAGGCCAAAAAATGAAAACAAAATGAGAGCAAAATTGACCAGTCTGAGTTCCTCAGGGATCTTCCAGTCAGATTGTTTTTTTCTCTTAAAAGTACTAGACTCTGCACCAGTTTTATTTTCCCACTATCCATAGAATATGAGTTTTTTTCTCTCTTCATTCAGTCCTTCTCCCTGCAACTTTCCACCCCGTTCAGTCCCAGCTGAAATCATGATTTATATTTTTGTACTGCTTTGTTCCTGGGGTGGGTGGGAGAAATGTCACCCGAGAGAGCTTCCTTACTGCTTAGAAGCTTTCAATTACTGCTTTGAACAACAACAGGAGCGGCGGCGGCGGCGGCGACGATGACAACAGCAACAACAACAACAGCAACAACAGCAGCAGCAGCAGCAGCAGCAGCAACAACAACAACAACAACAACAACAACAACAACAACCACCACCAAAGCCAGAGCAGGGTTTAGGCAGGGAAATCTATATCTTTATCATTTCTTGAGGCTTTATTACAGAGAAGCACTTGTCTTAAAGAGAAACAGATTTTTCAAGAGAAGTTTGGATGGGAATCCCAGTTCACGCCGTGTTCCTTCAGCTCTAAATGACAGAGAAGGTGGTGGTGCAATGGGTCCATCTGGAAGAGTCCTTAATTCATGGGAGCTTGGGTCTTGCCAATAAATTTACTGGGTAGTAAGCAACGGTGATTGTAAGTTGGGAACTTGTGTTGCTACTGACTTTGGGATTAAACAAATCACAAATCTCAGCAGAATTGCGTAAAGACTGAAGACAGGCATGAGCCCCTTGGCATTTGTTCAAGTACTTATTTGCACGTCCTTAATGTAACCTCTCTGGCTTGTTTAGCACTATGTTTTAAATTCTAGTTTGCAGTCATCCGTGGCTTTGCTTTATGCCACAGGTTGCTTTTACACCAGCCTTTTACACTAACAGTAAACAAGTGGGCTGCACGTTTAAAAATAATCAGTATGGTGAGAGGAATTTCAGAGAGATAAAGGAAGAGAGACATCACCCAATGGGTCAGAACTAATTTCAACAATAATTTATCACTTGGGCATATTCTTTTGGTGGTGATGGGCTCCTATGAAAGATGTGAACAAAAGATCTGAATGGGTAAGTTCCGCCCCCTCTCCTTATAACAGCAGCTCAAGTTCCATCACTGCCATCTGCTACAGCATTTTAATCTACTTTCCCAGTAGAAGATTGTGACTGACATACGTGTACATGGGTCACTCACTGGCTGGACATGCATGATTTTAAAAATGCACCTTCTTTGCTTCTGGTCACCTTGCATGCCATTTATTCTTCCCAGCGACAGCCTCTGATGATCTTTTGGCTTACTAGGAAGAATTCCTGTGGCCACCAGACTTTGCTCTACTAAGCAAAAGAGGAATTGTGTAGGGGCCTGGATTCCCACCTACAGTATTCTTCCATTACAGAGCTAACTTTTGGTAGGTTCTGTGTTTAGGGTTTTTTTTTTTTGGTGGATCTCTGCTCGCAAGCTATGAATGCAGGATGCTTTAATTTTTTTCACAAAAATGGAAACAGACAGAGCCATTTTAACACAGCAAGCACTTTGGAGGGCAGGTAAGTGTGTTTCTGTGTGCGTGTACGCATGTAGCTCCTTATCTTCATTACTCCACCCAGTAACGTGTTTGGTTGCTAAATGCTAATACAATTAAATACATAAATGAGGTCAACAGAAAGTGGTGCAATAGGGTATGAGTTACATTTCATGGAACTGCTATTTTTGGAATGCTAGTTGAAGTTTTAAAAGCAACGGTTTATTTTATTTTATTTTATTTTATTTTGAAAACAAAGAAATCCATTTTGGGCACCCTAACAGAGCTGGCAAAATATTACACCAAGACTGCCTCTAGACAGACCTTATTTGGGGGTTCTTACTCACTGATCAAGAATGCTCCTCAGGTATGCGTTTGAGAAATTGTAAAATAATGGGAATCCCTACTAAAGGAATGTATACTTTAAAAGCTGTTACAGAGCTTCATGTTTCTTCTGACACACATAAGAAGTTCCTGGATGCCCTTATCCCTGCCCCCAACAATGCTAGATGGAATGGGAAATGTGTTGATTTAGCAGCTCATTTACAGAGTTGTGCCTATAAGCTTGCAAAGGTCCAGTGGGAAGTGTGTCATCCATGTGTTGTGATTCTGTCAGGACACCCAACTGACATTTTAGATCAGAATCAAGAGGGGTGAGCATTGGGATCCTGTAGTCTTTCTGACCTTTCCTGTCACATTTGTGTTATATGATCATAATCTTTTCCGGGTTTGAAAAGTTGAGTGATATTTTCTGAAGTCAAGTTGTATATTAAGTCATAGATGTTTAGCATCAGCTATTAATTTGCTTTTGCCAGGGCAGCTGCCATTGTCTGCATCTCATCTCTCTTTGTGTTCACCCCACGTCACCATGTACTCTGTATATGTATCACAGTAGCCTGTGTACTGTGCATAGGGAAAAATGGGTTGAACTCCTACTAGTATCAATGTTAATGTTTTCTATTCTTTTCATACCTATTTCATTAAAGTGAACTGAGCCAAAGCAGTAGCTAAATAAATATGTGCTGCGTTGTCCTTCTTGTAAACTCAGAAATTTTTGGGTGATTTTTAGTAACCGTTTCACTGTCTCTCAAGATATGGGAACGAATCAAAAATGGTGATGCATCATGATTTGTGATTTGTCAGGGCTGGCAAATTGATGAATTGACAAATTTCTCAGTGATGAATTGCTGAATTAAAATGCTATAAAATCCCCCATGGCATCTAGAGACCCCATATTTTCATGGATGCTTCCTCTGTTTCTCCTCTATAACGGTGGTCCCCAACCCCCGGGCCGCGGACCGGTGCCGGTCCGTGGACCGGTCGGCACCGGGCCGCCTGGGGAGGCCGGGGAGGCTCCTCCCCTTTTCCTCCGCCGCCCTCCTCCTCCTCCTCTTATCTCCCGCGGGCGGCCGGTGGAGGAGGAAGGCTGGAGGAGCGCAGCAGGAGCCGCCGCCTTTGCCTTTGCCTTTGCCTCCCTCCTCTGCCCGCCGGCGGCGGTGGCGCCTCCTCCTCCTCCTCGCCCTCCACCACCACCACCAGCAGCAGCAGCCACGGCGGCGGCGGCGCGTCCTCCTCCTCCTCCTCCGCGTGGGGGCCGGCGGGGAGGAGGGGGCGCACGTGGGGTGGGTGCAAGGGAGAGGGAGGGAGGGAGGTGCCCCTGCTTGCCTGCCCTGCCCTGCCCCCGGCGGGCCGGCCAGCCCTCCTTCCCTCCAGCCCAAAGGAGGAGAGCGCCTCTCTCTCTCTCTCTCTTTTTCTGCCCGTCCTGCCCCCTCGCCCGGCCCCCCTCGATTTGCCCCACTTCCCCGGGCAGAAGGGGAAGCATCGGGTGGGGTGGGGGGCGGCTCTGGGGTGCGACCATCCTGCCGGAGCAGCCGCACGCTCTCCCGGGGCTGGCTGGCTGGCTGGGGTGGGGTGGGGTGGGCTTGCACGCGCCCCAATTTTGGGATGAGGAGAAGGCGCCCCCTCCCGCATTGGGCTGGGCGGATGGCAGGACGCTGGGGTGGTGGTGGTGGGTGGGGGTGGGGGGAAAGAAACCTTGGTCCATGCCGCTGGCCTCCGCCCCCTCCTTCCCCCCTCCCTCCCTGCCAGCGCGCCCCATCCTGTGGGGCAGGCGGGCGCAGCGCTCTGCCACTTGCTCGCCTTCTCTCCCCCCCTTTCTTCGGCCGCCGCCCACCCCAGCCCAGGAGAGGCGCGGGCAGCGGACAGGCCCCCTCCCTCCTCCTCCCCCCCACCGCCTCCGCCAAGATGGGACCCGCCGTCGTCTTTGTGCCGGTGAAGACGGGAACGGTGAGTCCCTCTGTGTGTTTTGTGTGTGTGTGTGTCTGCCTGCCAGCGCAACCCTCCCCCGGCCCAGCATTGCAGGGTCCCGAGCGCGGTGGGTGCCCGAGGGGGAAGAAGGGATGGGGGGGCGGGACCGTCCCGTCGAAGCCCGTCCCAAGCCCATCCCGGGGCGCGCGTGGTCGGGCGGGCAGGCGGGGCGCTCCGCAGCTGCCTTGCCTGCCTTGCCAGCCTGCCCCCGACGGGACATGCATGGCGGGAGGTTATTGCGGGTGGGTGGGTTGGGTGGGAAGGAGTGGTGGTGGCGGCGGCTGCAACGTGTGTGTGTATGTGTGCGCGCACATGGAGGCGGTGGTCCCTCCTTGGAAGCGGAACCGGCCAGCGCAGAGACGCCACCCCCTCCCCGGCCTCCCTCCCCTCCCCCCTCCCGCTCGCCCGCCCGAAGTGCGCCGCCGCCGACAGGAGGAGGAGGTGGGGGCCCGCCCGCCCAGGAGCCCCGGGCTCCCCCCCACCCCGCCCGTGCGCGCGGGGGGAGCGGCACGCCCGACGCCCCCAGCCGGCGAGCGCCGCTGCCGCTCCCATGCCCCCCCGCAAGGCACACACGCCAAGCCCCCCGCTCCCCCTCCTCCCTCCCCCCATCCCCCGCCCCCCCACACACCCTCCCCTGCCCCCTGCCCGACCCCTGCACCCCCCATCTCCCCCCCTCCCCAGCCCCGGGCCACGGAAAAATCATCAAACATTTATTGGTCCGTGGGGACAAAAAGGTTGGGGAGCACTGCTCTATAAGACCTGCAAGTTTGGTTAAAATTGGGATTCAGAATTTCAAGCTATGTACCCCCAAATAGGGCCCACAGGAAAGAATCCTACAGGGGCCTAGAGACAGTAAACTTGCAGAGAGACTCCTTCCAACTCTCCTCTACAATTCCTCTAAGTAAGATGAAGATTGGATTTCAGATACCTAAGTTATACACCCACAAAGTGAGGCCCTTAAGAAAATGACCTTTAGAAACTGGGTTGGGGAAACCCAATATTCACCAAACTTGGAGAAATTGTAGAGGAGATTCAGAGGAAGATTCTTTGGAAGCTGGTTGTCTCTCGATTCCTGGGGAGAACTTTCCTGGGGATCAATTTGGGGGTACATACCTCAGACATTAAAAGTCCAATCTGCACCACATTTGGAGGGGTTATAGAGAAGAGTCAAGAGAATGTTCCCTCCAAAATTGGTGTCTCTAGGTTCCCTTGGAGGACATTTTATAGCCTGCTGAATTAACAAATCAAAAACTGCTAAAAATCATCCATTTATGAAGAATACAGATCGACACATTTTGACAAACTTGCCAAGTTCATCAGGAAACGTGATCTGTTTTTCCAATTTGTCCCTATCTCTTGTCTTCCAATAATGTCCATGCATGTCTGTGCTTCTGTTATTGAGAGGAAAGCTGTCTCTGATACTGTCATATATTGATAAGAAGTCATGAGGGAGGGGCTTGGCTACTGCACAAGTGCATCTGAGTTCCTCAGCTCTGTGATGCTCCTTTACAAAAAACAAACAAACAAACAAACAAACAAAAAACCCTACACACAGTGGTTGGATAGAGGGACACTCTTCTCCCTCTCACAAAATACCAGAACTAGGGGATATCCTCTCAAATTGAGGGTTGGGAGAGTGATAACAGACAAAAGAAAATATTTTTTACCCAGTGTGTTGTTAGTCTGTGGAACTCTCTGCCACAGGATGTGGTGATGGCATCTGGCCTGGATGCCTTCAAAAGGGGATTGAACAGATTCCTGGAGGAAAAGTCCATCACAGGTTAGGGAACTGGGAATGTTTAGCCTTTCAAAAAGAAGGCTGAAAGGGGATATGATAGCTATGTTTAAATATTTGAAAGGATGTCATATTGAAGAGGGAACAGGTTTGTTTTCCATGTCTTCAGAGACTAGGACTCAGGGCAATGGTTTCAAACTACAGTAAAAGAGATTCCATTTGAACATTAGGAAGAACTTCATGACGGTTAGAGCTGTTCGGCCATGGAATATGCTGCCACAGAGGGTGGTGGAGTCTCCTTCTTTGGAGGTTTTTAAGCAAAGGCTGGATGGCCATCTGTCGGAAATACTGTGATGGGGGTTCTTGCATGTCAGGGGTTTGGACTGGATGGCCCTTGAGGTCTCTTCTAACTCTATGATTCTATGGTTCTAATAACATGGTATTTCAAAGGCCAGATGCACGGGAGTCGTATCAGGATACAGATATCTAGTCTGGTGCACTCCCAGACACATTTGGTGGGGCCACTGTGAGATACAGGAATCTGGACTATATAGGCCTTTGGCCTGATCCAGCATGGTTCTTGTTATGTTCTTATGTTCTTATGGTTATTCATGCTTTTCAAAAGTTCATTCGCTAAGGGACTGTAACTGACTGACAGGTCAGTCACAAGGGTCAAGTCCTCAAATACAGTTTCTATTGGATGTGTGACCTCGTATGTACAGAAGGCATCTGTAGTGGTGTTTTTTTTGCCACTCATGCTGGCACTATCTCTGTCATGTTGCTGAAAGTTTCTTCTGCTGCTCTAAGTATAACACACAATGTTAAGAAATCATTTCCTCACCTGGTAAACACATGAAAATAATTCTCCAGTATTGGTGATAAGCAAGTAGTTATATTTCATTGACTGGCATATCTGTTCTTGGGAAAGTGTTTGAAAAAGTCTGAACTTCAAGGACTTCTATGTGTCCCCACTGGTAAAACGTGTCATTAAATGAGAACCACTGGAGTCGGTGACAATTGAGTTTTCCTCCCAACTCTATAACTGCGTTTGTTGGCTAGTAAATCTGATCTGTCAGTTATTCACTGTGTGAAAGCACTGGGGTAAGTGAAATAGCTGCATGACGTTTGTGCACTTCTTGAGGAGATGTGATTTGCAGGAGTAATCAGAATCTCCGTGTTCTATTGCTGTTTGTTTTGATTTGCCTCATTCATTTGCAGTATATCTACAGCACGCTGTGTGCCTAAAGACACATAAAGTGATGTATTGAGATCAGCCAGTTTATTTGAAGTCATAAATTTGTTCGTGGCTTGCTTTTGTGAAAACGAATATTGATTTAGGGAAAACATCAGTCAGAATTGACTTGACAGCACACACAATTATTATTATTATTATTGGTTTTTATAACCATTTAACCAGAGAATGGCATGATTTTCAGAGTTCCTTAATTGTGCATTTTGTCCTTTCATACTCAGTGATTGTGGATTGCAGGTGCACTCAAGAGAGGTAATCCAAATTGTTAAGTGGGAAGCAAATGAATTCATGCAGTCTATACATTTAAA
>JAHTLZ010003526.1:15060719-15087254 GCA_023846285.1 Phrynocephalus versicolor | reverse complement strand
CCTCTTGATGGTAGTGGGTCACGTAGCATGCTCAGATATTTTTAAACTGCTGCTAAGTTTGGGTTCACCTTCCTTTGGCTCTCTCAACTCAGTTAGGTACAAGAATCCATTATCTTTTGAGACATGTGCATCTGGTGAGCGTTGGTTTCAGAAAGAGTGAGCATAGAAGCTAATTTAGGGTACAAGCACACATTGTTCGGCAATTATCTTGTATAGATTAGAGATGTGCATAAATTTTGAGACAATTTGAAAAATTCATCTAAAACCACCTGTTCATTGAAAATTCATCACTTCATATTTGTCACATGTAACACTGCTAAAGAATAAAAAGCAACAATTTTAAGTGTTTTTTTTGAATCATTAATTTGTTGTGATTTTTTGCCCCCCCTTTTGGCTTTACAAAATTTGGTCGGGGGGCTTTTGGGGGGCAAAAGTTTTGTAATTTCATGATTTGTAATTCATCAACCTCGAATCACCATTTTTGTGATTCGTGTCCATCTCCAGTACAGACATAACCTAGGAAAACAGACTGAAGGAGTACTACAATTTCAATTCATAGCATCACAGTTCCACCTGAGATGTCTTTTATCTTACCTTATTAAGGGATGCTTCTTATGTGTGCTTCAGAACAGCTGGCCATCATTTCATGTCTTCTTTCACATCTGTTTTACCAGTGTCAGGGTCATTTTTTTTTTACAACCCTCATGATGTGGTGTGGTTTGGAATGCAAAGATTTAATTGAATGTAACTCTGCACTGCTTTTCATTAATATTCATCCCTTTCCTCTGATGCCTTCTCTTGCAGAATTTTGTCCGGCACCACTGGGTACATAGAAGGCGGCAGGAGGGAAAGTGTAAGCAGTGTGGAAAGGTAGGGATAAGACCCACAAAATTCATGGCTTGTGAAACAGCTACACATTATATTCTATTGTTTGCCATTACATTTGCATGATACTATATTTCCCACCACCCAAAGAACTTGGGCCTCACCCAATGGATCTCTTCCTTTTCTGTTTCCTCTCTTGTCATCTTCTCCTGAAGTTTTTTTTTTTCTGACCAGGAGCAGACACATGGATCATTGCCCCGCCCCCCCGGGCGAAAGAAGACATGAGACAGTCAATAAAGTGTGGCCCTTATAACTGAGGGCCACACTTTATTGACTATAACATGCTACAACACATCTTGTCAACATATAACTTTCTGAGGGGCCTGCCACAGATTAGAGTCGGTACTGGGGGTCTCCCGGGACCCCACCAACTAGAGAGCCTTAGGGCGAGTCCCACCCCCTGGGCGCCTGATATAGCCACAGACACGCAGGGTTGGCAAATTCCCTCCCCTTTACCCGGGTCCCCAGGGTGCTTTATTCATGCCCAGTGGCCCAGGCAAGGCTTCTGAGCGCATCCTTACCTAATCTCTGAATCCATAGCGTTCAGAGGTTGGATGGGCCCGGAGGGGATCTTATAATTTGACTCACCGGCTCTAACCCCTCTGCGCTACCTTTAGTGTAACCGTGTTTGCTGCTTTATCAAATTTATGGGCAGAAACCAGCGCGGGATAGGCGAAAAATCCCCGCTCCGTGCAGCCAATCCTGAATAATGAACAATTGCTAATGTATCAGTTCTTCCAGAGACAAGACTGTGCCATTCATAATTCAGATATTCAGAAAGAATGCTTTGCATAAAAACAATGTGGAATGAAACATTTTTGTTTCACTCACGAGAAAGAGCTATGACATTGATGAAATAAATGGAAACCATGTAGAGTTGGAAGAAGTTGACTTTTTAGTGGACAATTATTGGCATTCTCTGGCTTGTATGACTACTAGCCATTTTAGTTGGGGCTTTCTTGAGCAAGTAAGCCTGTGGTTTTTCCAGTCTTTGGTGCAATGATAGGTTCTATTCCTAGCAATTTTCCATGTACACGCTTCAAAGCCACCACCCCCTTGCACCTCCCTCCCATGGCCCATTATCACAGGGCCGATCAGGAGGGGAGCTAAGGAGGCCACACAGTGGGCGTTATCATGGGGCCAATCGGGAGGGGAGATAAGGGGCCGCGTAATGGGCGCTGGGAAAAAAGTGGGTAAAAATGAATAATGAAACAACGAAACAATGAAACAATGAAATGAATTTTTTTCACAAAAATTTGCGAAGAACAAAACAAAACGAACTGAACTCCTTAACAAAACAAAATGAAATGAAACACCATTTTTTTCAATTTGTGCCCATCTCTAATGCAAAGCTTTGAAGGCCAGGCTTTTTCAGGAATGGCAAGCCATAGAAATAGAAAACGGTGTTGTAATTTCCAGTGCTCACATGATGGAGTGTGATGTCGCAGGTTTTCCCCAAGCAGGTTTGTTAACTCAGCTTAGCAGCCAAGCAGGCTGTAGCTGATCGGCAACCGATAGGTGAGACTGAGGCATTAGGAACCATCAGTGCAGGGCCAGCTCTCCCATTAGGTGAAAGGAAGGAACTGCCCCAGATGTCTGATGCTGATGCTATCAAAGAGACTCTGGTCTCCCTTACTTGTTGAGTCTGTGGCTTTTGCTTAAGGACAAGATTGTGAATGTTACAAAGCCTGACCTGCATGACCTTCACTAGCTTGCTGTCCTCAGCTGTTGCTGAGGATTATGTATTTCCTTTCTCAGCTTGGAAGTCAAGCATGGAATGCCCTTTCAGTCTTGCATGAATGTAGATTCGATGAGGGCATTATGTTGTCTTTTGGATCAGGTAGTGAAATGCCTCAGACTGGTCCTCCATCAGTGCCAGAGAAAGGTCAGCCGGGGCAACTTTCTTGCTGGCTCCAGGAGCCTCCTTCTGACGGCCAACAGGTCCCATTCCTTTTTAACTGGTAAAAATAAGTAGACACTGGCAGTGTTGCAACAGGATGAAGAGACACCACAAGCCCCAGGCATGCCACCCATGACATATTTCAAGATTAGCTGAGTTTTTGTCTGCTTTAAGTTCAGAAAACTTAATGAAACCCCAGATGACATTTGAACTACTAAGGGATAGTGGAAAGCTTGATTAATTTTGCACTTTTCAAAACTGCTTAAAAGCACAGCTCATCTTTTAATATTCATTGTCGGCTCCACTTTCCATTTAGCAAATCTGAAAAATCAATTTGCAGGAACCTTGGGAGGAAAAAAATGAGAGCCCAATTATCTCTAAGCAGCATCTTCAGTTCTTGCGTCACTCAGTCCTCTTAGTCTGTTCCAAATTATTACTTTTCCTTCTCGTTCTCTCTTTCTTGCTATGTTTTGTTTTAAACAGACACAAATGTCTTATATTTGAACAGCTACCAATGATGCAGTTCCTGATATTTGGCTTTTTATTCAGACCCTAACAGAGAAAAAGAATTTTTTTTTTTTGCATATATCATTTGAGAATTTGCTCGTCCTCACTTGCTCTTAACTTATTCTTGATCTTTGACTTTGTGAGTGACGTCATTGATTTAGTTGCTGATTTAATTATGTTTTAGTGCATCCCATTATGTGGCATTGTTTTCATTTTATTCTGTTTTTATTGTATATTGTATTTGGTGTTTTTGTTGAATTGTTGTAAACTGCCCAGAGTGGCCTTGCCACCAGATGGGTGGCATATAAATTGAATAGATAGTAATAAATAATAATAATAGCAAATGGTGTTAAGATGCAGTTGAGCCTGAAACAAGATTGCAAGAGTGTTTGGGTGAATTACAAATAGTGGCCCGAATCCTGCTCGTTTCTGTAATTGTGCCTGGTATTACAATTAATGTTGAGTATGAAGTTACACACATGGTAGTGAGTCCTACATGCATAGCTACTCCATTAGATCACAGCCAGTATGATTTCTGTATAAATGGTCTAGGTTTCAACAACTAATCCTTCCAGTTAAAGCAGGACTAATGTCAGGAGATGGCAGGTCCCAGCTTTCATCAGGATCCCCAGGTTGACTTTCAGCCACTGCCATGACTAATTTACCAGTCCTGCTTGTTGATTTACCAGCCTTTAGTGTTGAAAGAAAAAGGCCTTAGAAAAAATCCAGTGTGCATATTGTCTTCCCTCCCATGCTTTCCTTTCAATATTTGCCTTTGCAACTTATCTGCACTTCAGGCTCAAAGAAGAAGTGAACATGGTTCCCTTCTGACCATGTCATCCTCACAACAGTCCTTCCGAGGTAACTCAGTCAGAATGACAAAAAAAGGAAAAGAAAAAGAAAAGAAAAGACTCACTTCTTAGATTTCATGGCTCATGGGACTGATAACTGGATAACCCAAATCCAGTCCAGTGCATTATTGACCACGCCACCACCGCAACACAGAGGATGAAAGGCCTATCCAAGCTAACTTGAAGATTTTTCTCTGAAACGTTATGGATGACATTGGGAAAAGTGGAGTAAGGAAATGGTACAGTGACCCCCCCCCCCGCCTATCACGGGGGTTAGGGACCTGATAGGCGGATGCAGATCAGTTTGGGCCTGGGGGTCCTAACTGGGGGCTCTTGTACTTACCCCCAGCCTGGTGCTGCCCTGAACGGGCCTGCGAAGGCCTTCCCAGACCTTCTGGAGCCCCCTCGGAAGGTCCTCACAGGCCCTTTTTGGGCAGCACAGTCCTGTGGTAAGTATGGGAGACCAGAAACAGCCTTTGCCCCCTTACCCCTGGGGATAGCAGTATATGAAACGCAAAAGGGGGGGACCACTGTACCCATAAGCAAGGAAGGGGCTTTCTACAGCACCATGACTTGTTTCTCTGCCTGACTGTGTTATAGTTCTTCTCTATTGTTGACTACTCCAGCCTTTTTTCTTGAGAAGATTTAAGGGATCACTACTGAGATGAAATCAGAGCTGAAGGAAAGCAGAAAGAGAGAGAGAGAGAGAGAGAACACTTTAAATGTACTACCTGGTCAAGTCTCTTTGTTGTAGGAGGTCATCAGTCACATCTGAGGTTGTAATTGGAATGGTTGGATATTTTAATGGATGTGTGAATTACCCAGACATGATTAATATCTACTGAGTTGCAGGACGAAACAGGGGCTAAATCTTATGACATGATACAGGCTAAGAATGACTTGCCATTAACCTTGTCTACTTGGATTAATTTTACATTTTACACCCTGTATTGCAAAAGCTGTAAAAGGAAGGAAAGGGGAAAAAAGGAAAGGAAGAAAGGGAGCAAACATACTACTAGAGTCTATATATTTGCACCAAGGCCCTTGACTGGAATATTCCATTAATAATGATACATAGAATCATAGAACCCCCTGCTCCATGCAAGAATAAAAATCAAAGATGTCTTCAAGATGGTTGTCTAAATTTTTCTTGAATGCCTCCAGCACTGGAGAGCTTATCCCCTTCTAAGGTAATTGGCTCCATTGGCATACTGCTCTAACTATTCAATCCCCCCCCTTAAGATTCAGCTGAAATCTGGCTTCCTGTAATTTGAAGGAAAGCCATAAAAACATTTTGATGATGATGATGATGATGATCCCTCTCAGAATTTTCTAGGTGCAGTGTACTCAGAAATGGTGTGCCATAACACAGAAGCCAATTAAATAACTTGAGAGACTAAATACACTGAACCTTTTGGGAAGGGGTAGAGCTGGGTACAAATGTGATCATTCCTTTTTGCTCTTGCAGGGATTTCAGCAAAAATTCTCCTTCCACAGTAAAGAGATTGTGGCCATCAGCTGTTCATGGTGCAAGCAGGCGGTAAGTGACTTTTGTCCAGGGAACTGTGGAAATGTCCGTGTGACATGGATAGTTCTGCTGTGACACCACAGGCGCATCTTAGGAGCTTAGACCTAACAAGCTCGTTGCAACTAATTCTTTCTCTATTAACACAAGTGCCATTTAGTGGCATTGTAGCAATTTAACAGGTGATTATTCCATCCCTTTGTGTTATTATAACTGTAACTTTCTTTAATGACTTTTATAGTTACAGAGGTGTGGCCTCACTAGATAATGGGAAACATTACACAGTTGACATGCTTCCTTGTCCTGTTCCTAGGGTCCCGAATGAATTATGAATGTTGTGATTGATGATAATTTATGCATAAGGGAAAGTTTGTACCATGGTTGAATGGTTTGTTTGTAGCAGTCAGATTTCCCCCCTGCAAATATAACTATAAATACATTATTACTAATTATAAGGAATTATATATTACTAATATATAGAATATATTATAAGAACCATTCTACAATTATAAACTGTTCTATATAAGTGTAATTGCAGTGGTGACTAAGTATTTCTTTGGTCCTTGGACCTATGACAGTTATTGAATTACTCTTGGGGAGGAGGAATATTCAGAGCTCAGATAATCTTTAATTTGCTGCTTGTTTTGAGTGAACTGATTTATGGCTTTTCTGACACATTTCTTTGGAAAAAAAGTGCTTAATATGGGCAATGAATGGCATTAACCTACTCTGGAAGTCACCAGAATGCCCCCAAATAAGCTAAATAAGCAACACAAAGCTGTTGTTAAAGGAGAAAGTAAAGTTGTCCACATTTATTAGGAACATTTTGAAATGAAAAATTACTATTCCCTTGTTACAAAAAGGAACAGCAAGTAACAACATCCTCATCATCAGAACATGGAAATCACATTGCTTGTAATGTGTAATTTCCACATTATAAGAATGAGGAGGAGGATGCTTAAGAAATTAATCGAGGAGACCATTTGGCTAACTTGCTACCTCGAGTGTAAGTAGAATGCACAGAGAACCAACATGCACATCTTAGGGTGCAGGAATGTGTCATGTGTCAAGGTGGAAGATTTCTTGCAGATGATGAAGAGACAGAAGTTCATAATACAGGAGGACCCCAGTATCTGCAGGGGATTGGTTCCAGGCCTTCTTGTGGATAATGAAAACCATGGATAAGAGAGAAGGCTTGCCCACCCACCCCGAAACTGCTGTTTCTTGACAGTAGCTTGCTTTATGACTCCTGTTTTGAGACAGTAGTTTGCTTTATGGCCACTGTTTGTGACAGTAGCTTGCTTTACAGATGCTATTGCTGACAATAGCTTGCGTTACAGCTGTTCTTTGTGACAACAGCTTGGTTTACAGCTTGCTTTGTGGCTGCTGAATTATTTAATTTTTTCCTCTGCCAACCATGGATACTGTATATGTTTTCTCCGACCAGATGTATTGGACCATTCGTATCAAACGTCATCTGGTCTAGAAGAAAATTATTTAATCACACCTCTTTCCCCATGTATTCCTTTTCATATATGCCCCTACCCCACTGGATAAGCCCTGTGCTCTCTTTGGCCTCTGTAAAGATGTTGCAGAACAATGGTTCCCAACGTTGGGTCCTCAGACGTTCTTGGACTGAAATTTGCAGAAGTCTTCACCACTAGCTGCGCTGGCCAGGATTTCTGAGAGTAGCAGTCCAAGAACATCTGGGGACTCAAAACAGGGAAACACTGCTGAAGAGTGATAGAAGGATTGGGATATATCATTTACTAACCTTTATTTTTCCCCTCCTCCCTCCCTCCCTCTGCTTTGCAATTGACTTCTGTGCTCAATCTTTGTCCACTGACTCTTCTCATTTTCCTTCCTCAAGTTCCACAATAAAGTCACCTGCTTCCTGCTGCAACACATAGAAGAGCCATGTTCCTTAGGGGCTCACGCAGCTGTTATTGTGCCCCCCACCTGGATCATTAAGGTGAAGAAAACTCAGGTAACTGCATGCCCATGTCTGTACTGACACTGTGGGTCTCCTTGCTTGGCTTAAATCCCCCATATGTTACATCATGGAGGCATGCTTCACTCCACTTGGCCCGCTAGTCCCCCGCCAGTCACACTCATTATTGTCACACAAGCCATGATTTCTAGTGCTATTGTTTGAAGGAGAAAAGGGCTGCAATAGAGTATTTGCTTGCAGAAGGCCTGAGGTTTAATCCTGGTATCTCAAGGAAGGGCTGGGAGAGGAAATGGAAGCTCAGAAACCCATCGCCAGTCAGAGGTGACAATACTGGGCTAAAAAGACCAGAGATCTAACTCATTACAGGACAGCTGCTTATGTTCCTGTGATTTGTTTAGTCTTTGTTTTCAACTGCTAGAATTAAAGTCTTCAGAGGTAGAGTTATTATCAAAGCTTTGCATTATCATCCTTCCTTCCTTCCTTCCTTCCTTCCTTCCTTCCTTCCTTCCTTCAAATAAGTTGATGCTAGTAGGATTGGACTGCCAGATTGGCATTTTAAAAATCTTAGTATCTGAGAATCCTGCTTTCATCTTTTGTTTAGGTTTTTATTAAATATTATAAAACTACAATACCAAAAAACAGATAAAACAACAAATATCATAAGGGAAAGGAAATTAGTCAAAACACACACCAATATAACAAAAATATAAAATATATAATAGACGAAAACCCAGTGCAACCCACCCTGCTCTAGTCAGTACTGACTAGATGGCACACAATAATTAACTGATAGGGATGAGGAGAGATACTTGTGGAGTTTTCTAACATCATGTACCAAAATATTTTTTTCCGGTTTTCAGTATTGTGTACCTTTGCTTGATTTGAAGTCCCATTGCTGTTCTGCTCCAGGCAGTAAAATGTTATGGGATGACCCTACGGACAATTGATGACACTCCATATTATAGCTGTGCATCCTTCAATATGATCCTTGTTTGGACTCTTCATCCATGTATATGTTGACTAGATGGTGTGTGTGTGTGTGTGTGTGTGTATCAGGCTTCTTCCCACTGGTCCAGGCTACTCTCCATATGTTCCATACATGCAGCTACATATGTGTAGGTGGAAATTGTAGATGGTCTACAAAATATGTGGAGAGTGGTCCTGGTGGGTACAAGCCCTGTTCCAGCATTAAATAAATAAATAAAAGATAAATAAAATTAAATCAACAGTGATTTGTTGGCCTGGAAGTTCCTTCAGTTCTATCCAGCACAGCCAATGGCCAGGAGTTACGGAATTTCGAAGACACCAATTTCCTTCCCATGATGTAGACAGAGCTGGATTCACAGGCTGAGAATTTATCCCCTTAAATACTGTTGTAAGCCGTTGTGGGTCCTTTCATGGAGAAAGGCAGGATAGAAATATTTTAAATAAATAACTAACTGAATGAATGAATGAATGAATGAATGAATGAATGGTCACTTTTATTTTGAATGTGAAATTTCAACAATTTTATATTGAATATGGTGTTGAAGGACAAACTAACAGAGGAATTAGCTACATGGCAGGTCAGTATGTTTTTCAAGAATGCATGGACTGAAAATTGCTTGGTAAATGAATGTATGGGGGATGTTCATAAACTGCTTATGTACATTTTGGAATGTCCTTGACTGTAAGGTACCAGTTTATGATTACAAGAACTGCAGATCTATTTTAATCCATATTTGATTCTTCTTTCTACCTTTAATCCATAGTTAAACAAACAACAGCATTGGCAGCATTCTTATGATTTATTATACTTATTTATTAAACAAGATACACTGCTAAGTCAAATTAAAACATCCTTGGGGTGTGTGTGTCTAAGAATGATGGCTACAATAAAAGAGATCTATAAACAACCGAGGCAGAATAATGGGCAGAAAAATAAAAACCTGGAGAGCAATACCTTTCCAGCACCAACAAAAAACAAGTCATCCTCTATTTTTTTAGGACTGAATCCAAACAGAAAAGGGAGAAACAAATGTCATATGTGCTTTACATGCCTTGTCCCTATCTTTGGGACACTGGCTAACATATTTCAGAAGTGAAGCAAGTAGACAATAGGAAATACTTGTTTAAAATGAGTGATCTTTCAAGCCAAGTATCCTTCTGTCCTTGCAGTGTTGTTCTACTTTGGATTGATTACAAGAAATGTAACATTTGCAGGTTCTTTAGGCTCTGGTGTTAGGATTACTTGGTATTTACTAGCAGAATGCAGTGGCTGAGTGCTGAGCTTATGGTGAAAGTAATGATGCCTCTGGGAACTGGCATTAAGAAAGAAAAGAATTAACTGTGCATTTTTGAAGATACCAGTTTATTTATTTATTTATTTATTTATTTATTTATTTATTTATTTATTTATATAGCTTGTATGCCGCCCACTATCCAAAGGTCTCTGGGCGGCTCACAATCAAAATAGACAATTAAAACATCAAAATTACAATAAAATTAGAACAATAAAAACATGTAAATACAACAAATACATTAAAAATACAACACTAAAATTGCCATCAGGACCCACAATCATCAGATAAAAACTTCTGGAACAGGAAGGTTTTTACCTGGTGCCAAAATGTTATCAATGTTGGCGCCAGGCGGGTCTCACTTGGGAGGGCATTCCATAGTCTGGGGGCAGTTGCTGAAAAGGCCCTATACCTGCAAGCCATCCCTTTCACCTCCTTGAGGGATGGCTCTTTCAGGAGGGCTCCCTGACTAGATCTTAATTGCTGGGTAGGTTCATATGGATGTGATGAAGGGTAAAGAACCCTAAAATTTAATGTACAGTAAATGTCAAGGTTCCTCCTGATAATCAAGTCCAGTTGCTACCAAATATAGGGGCTTATCTCTTTTTCTAAGCAGAAGAGTTGGTGTTTGTCTGTAGACATATGTCCTTGGCCTTAAGTCCATCACTGACATAAACCCACCAATGCACAGAATGCCATTATCTTTCCACTGAAGTGCTACCTATTTATCTACTTGCATTTTTACATGCTTTGTAGAAGCTCCTAATGTGTGCTAGACTATCTCTCCTGGGTAATGTGGAGAACCAAGAAAGAGTAAGTCATCTCAGAGAAATGTAGGGTACCCTAAATATAGACACATCTTATGTTAGCCATAATGTGTGCTAGTTTTTGTGTGTTAGCTAATGCGGGGAATCAAGAAGGAAATGGAGCATCAATCTGCAGGTAGATCATAATAAGATACACCCAAAAGCATATTTAGGCTTCTTATCAGAAAATGGTGATTTGTCATGATTCATGATTTGTTAGGAATGGTGAATTGATGAATTTCCAGTGACAAATGGATGAATCAATGAATTTAAAATGCCATGAAAAGCCCCCCCCCCCGGACTTGAAGTTATGTTAAATTATGTTCTATGCCCAGGGAGAAGGGGGTTGAAATCCATGGGAACGCCTACTAATATCAATGTTAACATTTTCTTTTATTTTCTTACTTATTTAAAGTGATCTGAAACAAAGCAGTGGCTAGAGCAACATATGCAGCATTGTTCTTGTTGCATACTCAGAGACCTTTCAGGGGATTTTTGGTAACTGTTTTACCATCTCCCATAGATATGAGGTTGAATCAAAAAATGGTAATTTGTCATGATTCATGATTCAAGCCTGACAAAACAAATAACTGATGAATTTCAGCTAACAAATTGACAAATTTATTCATCTCCCCTTTAAATTCCTATGAATGTGCCCCCCCATGGCATCTAGAGAACCAAAATTTACAGGGCGCTTCCTCCTTGTAATTCAGATATAACATTGTGTTGCTATTGTATTGCAGCATTAAGATGAGGAATTAGCGAATGGGTGTTGATCAAATAAATATGGCATGTTTGTCTAAACTTGACCATTGCCATTACCATTGGGGAGAAAATTTGGCCCATCCCACTTTTTTGACTTTATAACTCTATTATAAATGATTGAAATGATTGGAATGCATGTTTAATATCTATATCTTTGCTTAAAGAAAAAAAGTCCTACATAGATAACATCACCATGTCTATTTTAATATGCAAAATATTACCTATAGCAAAATATCTTAGAGATCATATTTCTGCAACTTGATCATGTGTCCATAAGTTGGATTTTGACATATTTTGAAAATCTTCTTCTCCATGCTAAAACACTTGCCTTCCTTGCTACCTCCACTGAAATCTGAAATAGCATTCCCTCTTGCTAATTGCAGAGATGTTCTCCACAAACTCTGCTCACAATTTCAAGGAAATATAATGAGGCAAAATTAAATTTGCCCACAGTAGCCCACAACCTGTCTTATTTAGAGAGCCATACTGCCCTGGGCAGGGTTCGTCTGACCCAGAAAAATCAAAGTGTGTGGCTTTAGCTGAAATGTCTAGATTGGCTTTTAAGCAGTTGCCTTCTGAGATTTGCCTCCAGCTGTGAGTCTCAGCTAGAGTATACCGCTGAGTCAATTGCAGAAGAGTAAGTCGGCATTATACAGATCCCAGTGATTCAGTGTGTCTAAGCTACCTGAGATGAACATTTGGTTTTGACCCTTAGCTTAGAAATATCAATTCAACTTAATAGGATGTTCTTCTAATCTAAGTAAAAATGTGAGGAGCTTAGGCCCTGCTGGTTCACTCCCAGAACAGAGAAGAAGACAGAGAAGATGTGGGTATTGGTGCATAGTGGGCAGGTGAAGATAGGAGACAGCTCACCTTCTAGTTCTTCTCTATGTGGCCAAAGAGATTGTGACCTAGACACGGAGCTAGTTGAGCCAGCCATTGGATCGTGACCTAGACATGGAGCCAGTTGGGACAGCCATTGGACCAGTCTGTGTGGCCTTCCATTTTCCAAACTACAGTGGACCCTCGTATAACAAACAGTCTGTGTAACATAAAATCTGTACAACATGAAAAATTCCAGAGATAGGGGAAATTTGCTTAACATAATCGCCTATGGGGTGAATCCGTACAACATAAAAATGGGATTATTCTATTTTCAATGCATTCCTATGGGAAATTTGTATAAAGGAAAATTTGCTTAACATAATTTCATTTGGAATGAATTAATTCCTTTATACAAGGTACTACTGTAGTACCAAAGTGGCATGTGTTCTGCTCCCATTACCACATTACTCCAGATACTTAGGGCAATTCTTGGGATGCTGTTGAACAACCATTGCATAATCAGGTCCAGGCCTCCCTTCCTCCATCCCCTCTCTGCCTGTGCAGATCTCACATGACGCAGGTTTAAGAAATAAGACAACACCACCTTGCATGCCAAACGTGACCTGTTACAACTAGAGAAAGACACCTGCAGGAGCAAGGTGGGTTTGAGGTCAGTAGCTCATGGAGTTAGACCTGTGAAACTGGAGTTTGGGAGTTTGGGTCCTCATTGTGCCTCCAGGATGACAAGCCAGTCTATGTAATCTTGGGTTAGCTGAACAGTCCCAATGCACCGACTATCGGAGGAAGGGAATGCCTATCCACATCTGAGTACTTTATAACTAGAAAACCCAGAGAAGAGTTTCCATAAGACAGAAATGACTTTATTGGATTTGAAAGCAAAAGCAAAAGCAAAAGCAAAGTGTTCTGCTTATATACCACCCCATACCACTTCAAGTAGTCTCTGGGAGGTTTACAGTTTTAATTACAGTAATGTAGGCTACACATTGCCCCCCACCAGCAAGCTGGGTACTCATTTTACCGACCTTGGAAGGATGGAAGGCTGAGTCAACCATGAGCCTGCTACCTGGGATTGAACCCAAGGTCATGAGCACACTTTTAGCTGCAGTACAGGCATTTAACCACTGTGCCACAGAGCTCTTGAACCCAAGATCTTACTAGAATTGCAAGTAAGAGTCTGTGGTAGAAAAAATAGTAAATGTATAGGTATCTGCAGAACAATAATGGGTTTCCCAATATTTAATTATGGAGAAAATACTTGGTAGTATCCTGCATGCTATGACCAAGGGGAAGAGATCTAGGTGGTTGGCCTTATGTAAAATACATATGAGTACCTTGAGAGGGACTCATGTAGATGCAAACCAAGCTAGAGTAGATCCATTTCTTCAACTACTGATTGGTGAATGAAAATATGCAAGTCCTTCTGATCCATTGGGTTTACTCTAGTTGGGCCAGTGAGTGGAATTAGCACCATGGAGGATTAGACAGCATTTAATGCCCCCTCCCAAAGAGTAGGAACTGGCAAACCACTCCAGTATTCCTGCCAAGAAAACTCCAAGGACATGGGGTCACAAAGAGTTGGTCATGACTGCAAGGACACAATACACACTCACACAGGGAGAATGTAATAAAATGTATATTGGATAACCCTGTTAGATCATGTTTCACTTCCAAAGAGTGAAGAGATTAATATATGTGGGGATGGATGAGAGCAAGATTTTCTCAATTCCACGTACCATATTTGTCTTTTTTTAAGAAATAAAATTTACAGTTTCCCTTGCCTTTTGTTTTTGTTGTTTTCAGCTGTCTCAAGAGCAAAAGAAATCACAAAGTGATTGAAAACTATAAGCATGAATTTATGCATTCCGTTTTTTGTGATTGCCCTACTCTCCATTTGCAGATTAGAAATGCTTAAAAACAACCATAAATTAAATGCTGTGCTTCTTTTTCCTGCCCAATTTTCTCCAGTCCAATGACACTAGGGCAATCCATGCTGAGCTTATTTCTACTCTGAAAGCTATTTATGATGCAAAATTATTCCATGGTAGTGGCACAAATGAGCTCACCCTGTGTTTGGTTCTTTTGATGCACATGACTGCTATCACCAATTCATATAGTGAGCTGCTGGCAGTTGGAGACTGAGTGCTGAGAATTAGTAGAGATTTGGTTCCAGATTGACCTTGCAGTTTTTACAAACCTTCTGGGTCACAGGGAGCCAAGTTTTACCATGCATGATAACAGTCAACTGCATAACCTAAGAATCTTGGGGCATTTATACACGACCCCTAAACTCTGGGGCAAATGGCTCCCAGCTCCGGAGCTTAAAAATGTTTCCCCACCAGCTCTGGAGTTTACAGGAAATTAAGTGCGACCCCGCCCACCTAAGCGCAACCCAGCGTACTTTTCAGGTACCTGCTGTTGGGAGGTGAAAATTTCTTGATGCGGATGTGCCGGGCTCTCCTCGCTTCTTTTTGTTGTTGTTTTTTTTGCCTCCTGCCCCTTTAAGAGAAGGAATCAGGAAGTGATGGGGCTTGGGGCAGCTTCCACCAGCACCGCGAGGTAAGCCTTTATTCTTTTGTCCCTTTTTTCTCTCCCTCCCCTCACGCAGACAGGATCAAGGAAGTGCGGAGGGGTGGGGACGGAGGAACAGCAACGAACCCCCAAGATCTCTGGTCCAAATTTAAGGGGCCAGCGGATCTTAGGGGTCGTGTGAAAAGGCCTTTGAGCAGCCCAAGAAGGACTCCAATCTGTAGCCTAATGGCCAAAGCGTAGAAAAGTTTCTCTACTACAATGTGCAGTATTCCTCAACCAATGCTAGCCACTGCTCATCCTAGTTGGAATATTCAGGATAAATTTCTTGTTTCCCAGCAAATCAAGTACAGTGGTACCTTGTATAAAGGAATTAATTCATTCCAAAAGAAATTTTGTTAAGCAAATTTTCCTTTATACGAATTTCCCATAGGAATGCATTGAAAAAGGAGTAATCCCTAATTGTGACCATTTTTATGTTGTATGGATTTGCCCCATAGGCGATTCTGTTAAGCAAATTTCCCCTATCTCCGGAATTTTTCATGTTGTACAGATTTTATGTTATACAAACCGTTCGTTATACGAGGATCCATTGTACTGTAGTCTTGTTTCCTTTCTTTTCCTTTTAGTTTATTTGCAATTTTTTTTGCAAAACACCACCACCATTGTGGGAGTTCTGAGACTTGTTGTTATCCAGAAAGTAATGGCTCCACGTTCTGCTTAAGGAGCAGCAGCACAACTAGCTTCTGAGTTTTCAGTTATGTCGCTGCCCAAGAAGGGGGACTTGACAGCACAAAGATATCCCGGGCAGGCTACATATACGAATGTACAATTGCTGAGATGCATTTCACACTGATATCCTGAACAATATTGGCAGTTCTGTGAATGTAACAAATAGTAAGGGCACCGGGCCAGAATTCTAGGAATGAACCTCCACTGGATGTGCTGGATATTACTCACAGCTGACCAACACATAGTATAAAAGCAAGCTCATTGCCCATCTAAGCATGATTCTCCTAAATCACGGGGCACTCTTGTGTTTGAGCAAACAGGGACATTCTGATGTTTGCTAGCTAAGAGGATCTTAGTGGCTAGACTTTTGCCCCACGCTGGTGGTTTGCCTGTTAACTCCTTGGCATCCTTGGTTCAGATCAGTGGAGCCACTGTGTCCATTGATTTGAACAGGCTGCGCTAATGCACTTAAAAATATACCAAACTACCCAAGATGAACAAAACTCTTCTGACTTAATCCCTACTCCCTAAATAGTTGTCAGTCCAAATATACAATATTGGGGTGGATGGTAAACCAATGTGTCATGTCTACAGCTTCCCATGTAGGACCTACAACAGGGAAAAGGAACATCTGTATGGTTAATAACTTGGGTTTAGAAAGTAATCTGTGACTTGATGCCCCAACTAGAACTTTGAAAAGTTATTTTTGAGGGTTTCAACTCTCCAGATCCCTGAAACTGCATGTCCTTTTAGGAAATTCTCAAAGCTAAAATCCCGGAAATTAGGTATTCCAAGCTCTATACCATTAGGTCAATGAGGGCAATGCATACCTTTGGCACTTGCCATGATTTAAAAAAAAAATCCCATGCAGCACAACTCGCTTTATCTTGTTCTCCTTAACCTTTTCACACAGGTGGTCTCCGCATCAGGAGACGAACCTGATTGGGCAGGAGACTGGAGTCCCGGAAGGAAAACGGGCGTCTCCTACCTGCATTGGGAGGGTTGGCAGGTACAACATGTGCTGTTATGTGAGTCTACGGGAGCATCTAGTTTTCTCCTTCCTCACAGCGTTGGAAAGTTTCCAGTTCTGAAAGTACCAGTTTGGTCTCAGTGTGTGGCTTCCTCCATAACCAGTGGTGTGACAGTGTAAAGCATGAGACGCATGTCTTTTCAAGCTGCGCATGTGTGCCAGATGGTGTGTCATTCTCCGCAGGTACTGCCACAATCACAAAGGCGTTTCTTAGAGGAAAACTTGCCTTTTCTGGTTAATTCTTTCTGAATACTCTTTACTTTCCCTCCCTTTTTATAAATGCAGAATTCATTGAAAAATTCAACCAGGCGGAAGAAGAGGACGTCTTTTAAAAGGAAAGCCAGCAAAAGAGGGAATGAGGTAAATCGCCACCACCACACCTTTAGTTGGCAAAATGTAGTTGGTTGATTGCCTGCACCTCCACTCCCAATGACCTTATTTATTTGTTTATTTGTTTATTTGTTTGTTTAATTAATTAATTCAAAATATTCACATGTACTCTCTAGGAGGAACAGAGAATAATTTTGTTACATTTGGCTTATGCACAACACTTTAGTATGGCGCAGTGCTTAAATGCCTGTACTGCAGGTGAAACTGTGCTCACGACCTGGGGTTCAATCCCAGGTAGCAGGCTCATGGTTGACTCAGCCTTCCATCCTTCCGAGGTTGGTAAAATGAGTACCCAGCTTGCTGCGGAGGGGGGCAGTGTGTAGCCTGCACACTGTAATTAAAATTGTAAGCCGCCCAGAGACTACTTAAAGTGGTATGGGGCGGTATATAAGCAGAACCCTTTTTTGTTTTTGCTTTTAGTATTGAAAGGGAGGATTTTTCAAAATTGGATGTTTCTTGAAATAGTCCTGAAACATTGTTATCATCATCAATTACTTTTATTATTATTAAAAGGATCTCCCGGAGATCCAGCACAGATGCCATTATATTCACGGTTCTTTCCAAACTCGGATCCTAGATCAAGGTTGGCGAACCTATGGCAAGGGTGCCAAAGGTGGCACTCGGAGCCCTTTCTGTGGGCACTCGACATCGACCCTTCACAGCCACCTGTATACAGGTTAAATTGCTGTATTGACACTTTGCGAAAAAATTAGTGGGTTTTGAATCTCAGTTTGGGCACTCAGTCTCTAAAAGGTTCGCCATCACTGTCCTAGATGCTCTTGGTGTACAACTCCTAGAAATCCTGTCCAGCACAGCTAATGGGGAAGACTTCTGGGAGTTTGAGTCCAAAACCACCTGTGGACCCAAGGTTGGGAGGAACCGCTATGTTAGAGGCTCTCTTTACAATCCACAAGACTGTTAAAAATCCAAACATTTCTGAGTTGAATCCTTGATTTAAATATTATCATATTATGAGAGGCACATTTGGAGACGTATCTCTCTTGCTGATGTTTTTGCTCAGCGGGTTTATTGATTCTTCTGGCAAAGAAAAAATCAGTATTACCTGCAATCATGATTTCAGAACTCTTTTCCTAATTAAAATGCTTTTGTGTTCTCTAGCTGGTGATTTTGCACCTCCCATGAAAGTTTACACCACCTTCTTTTGTTTATGTATCTCTTTTTATTTCCTTCTCTAGGAGAACAAAGGCCGACCGTTTATAATAAAGCCTATCTCCTCCCCACTTATGAAGCCCTTGCTTGTATTTGTGAATCCAAAAAGTGGAGGGAATCAGGTAAACATGGGATGCTGAACATGTTGGCAGCTTTTCTGAATATTGGAGTGGATTTCAGAAAGAAGTAAATTTGCTGAACATTAATTTGGACTGAAAGCACTAGGGTGGAGAAATTAGCTTTTTTTCTTAATATGTTTTACAGACTTCATTCCAGAATATGCAGAGATTGACAGAAATGGAAGAATAATGTTTGAGAAAAACTAAGCATCTTCTTGCATTTTCTTTACAGGGTACGAAGGTTCTCCAGATGTTCATGTGGTACTTGAATCCACGTCAGGTCTTTGACCTCTCTCAGGAAGGGCCAAGAGATGCGTAAGTTCTGAGGTGTTTAATGTGCCTTCTTCTGTCATATGGGGAACAATATGATGGGTGTCTGAGGGAACTGTCAGCCTAATGTGTCATCATTTATTTCATAAGGCACTGCCTACTCTTAAGTAACTTGAGTGTCATGGTGGGCAATGTATGGATGGCCCTCTAAACACTGTTTTACTACAACAGGTCTCCTTGTTCGCTGTTGGCTATGCTGGTTAGAAATATATTCTGCACCTGCAGCCCCACTCCCTTTAATATTTCCACTGTAAACTTAGAGGTCCCTAACATTTGGTCTTGCACTCCAACAAAACTAGGAGGAGAGCTCATTGTTCAACCCTAACTAATATGATGGTCTATGACTGAAAGATCCAGCATATGTGAGGCAAACACAAGTGGCTTTTTCAGATTTTGGACCACATCTACCACCACCTATAGCCAACATAACCAATTGTGAAAGAGGTCAAGAACTGTATTGCAACATCTGGATGGCCGCACGTTCTTCATGTCTGCCCTACAGAGTTGGTACAACATAGCAATGATTTGTCATATTTTGACTCTCAATGGTGATCATGCCCTATGAGGAAAGACTGAAAGAACTGTGTATCAGGAAAGACTTCCTGACTGTTAGAGAAGTATGGCAATGGAATCATTTACTTTGGGAGGTTGTGAGTGCTCCAATGCTGGAATCATTCAAGAGAAAATTGGACAACCATCTGTCAGATCTTGCTTTGACTTTCCTATATTGAGCAGGGGGTTGGCTTCCAACTCCATAGTCGTACGGGTCCCCTGCCACTCAATTGTTCTATGATTCTATGCCTTGAGTGCTTCATGTGTAGCAACTGCAAAACACAATCCCTTCATGTTCATTGTTGTCCCTCAAGATGCGTGGGGAAGCTGTGACCATTCTCTAGTTACTGATAGATTCTAGGTCAGCTGTGGCCTGCACAATCAATGGTCAGGAGTTATGGAAGCTGTTGTCTGACAACATATACAGAGCCACCTGTTTCCCTTAGATATGTCAAAAATTGCATAAATACATTGAACTTATATGCTTTTGGTGAGGCCTGATTGGCTATGGTGTGTGTGTGTGGAGTTGGGCTAAGTCTTTCTCTCCTGGGCAAGTTGAGGGAAACTCTCAGAACCTGGTATTTAAATGTTCACAGAATAATACATTAGTACTTGTGGAGGCTTCCTTTTGAAATATATACAGCAGCTTCAGAGAGATGTGGCAGGGAAAGATGGAGCTAAATCATCCTTCCTGATCCTCTGTGGACCTAATGCTGCTCAGGCTTCTCTGTGGCTGCTTTGTAAGATGGAAGAAATGCACTCAGTAAAAATCATCCATTTCCGTAACTCAGATCACCCTGAGCACATTTTTCAATGCCACAAGATGGTGCTCGTGGACAGTAACTAAATCCCCTCTTAACTATGAGGTCTTCTTCACATTTTCAGTCAGTGCTATGTTGTTTTTCATTTTATTATCATATGTACATAATCCACAGGATCACTGGCAGATTTCTTGCTGCATTTTGCAGTGCAGGTAACAACAAGACACAGGTATAACATTACACCTGCAAAACTGAATAACTGTTCTAAACTGAGCATCAATTTAGACCACTCCAAGAAACCCCAGTGAAACATTATTTGGAGCAGGGGTCCTCAGATTACACCCCACAAGCCAGATCCTGCCCACTAGGGTCCTCAATCTGGCAGCCGGCCATTGCAGAACCCCCTCCTTGAGCTGAAAACTTGCCGTGAAGCAGCAGCAGCTGCCACCGCCTCAGCCGCCGACGTGAAGGCAAAGCCTGCCGTTGCCTGCAGTGTCTTGAGGGGTAAGTAGGATGGGGTCTCCCCTACCCCTTTGGAGTTGTGGGAGAAGTAGAGCTACCACATGGGCTGGCAGGCAAGGATTGTGGCTTTGGGCTGAGGTGTGAGCAAGATGGGCCCCACTGCCCCTTTGGAGCCATGGGAGAAGCCATGGGGTATGGGAGGCCCCATCCTATTCACCCGCAAGACACTGCAGGCAACAGCAGGCTTTGCCTTCACGTTGACAGCTAAGGGAAACCCATGCGGGTTGACAGGTGAAGAGAGCAACTTTGGGCAGGTGGGGTGAAGCAGGCTGGGCCTTCCCTCTCCCCCCTCAGAGCCATGCCAGGGAGCTGTAGGGTGCACCCCCCAACACTGTCTGAGGGACAGTGAACCAGCCCCCAGTTTAAAAAGTTTGAGGACCTCTGATTTGGAGGGACAATTCTATCCTGCGCTCCCTTAAACTAAAGACAACAAAGAGGTTTTAGGAGGGGATGCTGGACTTTGTAGTCCAATAGGCAAATACGACTAAGCTCTTGTTTAGATATAGAGAGCAGCACCCTGTTCACATTACCACATGCAGAAGGCCAGTCGTGGAGGCGGCTGTTGTGGTGTACAGAGGTCCAAATGCACGCTCGGCCATGTGTCTGCTTGTCTTCTACATGGCAGCTGACTGGCCTTATGCATGCCATCATTTGACCAGGATCCGGGAAAACAAGAGTTTGCTATGATTTCCTTTGAAGGTATTCATTGCCAGGGTCACAACCAGGAGGAGATATGTGGGGTCTGCCACCTCTCCAACCTGGTGAGAGAAACAGGAGGTCAGCATTTGTCATCCTGACTCAGAGGTCTGCATGTGCTGGCATAACTGATCAAGGAGTATCCTGTATTTACTGAAGACAATACCCGAACTCTTCATTTGTTCCCACATACTTGCTGGCACCTCTTTCTTTCCTTCCAGTTTGTCAAATGAACACCCCCGTGTCTGTCCTACAGCATAAATGAATGTTGTGTAGCTCTTAACCGGCACTCCAGAACTGAGCTAAGTTATGTTAAGTGCTTTTCCTTTCAAGTTTGCTACAAAGTCACATGTATGAGACAGATACCCCACAGTTCAGTGTTACATGCTTCTTTGGCTCTTGCATGCAAATTCTCCAACATAGCAATGAATACCTTCCAGCTAGAAGCCATTGCCTGGAATCGTATTGCTTATTTGTGCTAGAGGAAAGTCAGTGGTGTAAGTTTCATTGCTGAACTACCAGGTTAAGAACTCAGAGCAGGCATTTTCTATAATATATTAAATCATGCCATTGGTCTACCATGGTAAATGATTATGCTGAGTTCTTAGTAGGTGGTGATTTGCTGCTGAAAATTATACCGCTGAAAAGATTGAGCAGAGGGTTGGACTTCATGGTCTTATTGGCTCCTTCCTACTCAATTATTCTATGATTTATGATTCCAAATCATGCCACTGGCATTATGATGGTAGGTGAAGCCAAGATGATTTTAGCTAGTGCTTTAATATGACCACTGGAGATGGGTACAAATAAAAAAAAATGGCATTTCATTTGTCATATGTCGTTTGGAGGGTCCGTTTTGGTTCGTTTCTGTTTTTCGTGAATTTTTGCAAAAAATCATTTTTTTTCGTTCATTTCGTTACCATTTATTTCATTTTTTTGTGATTTTTTTAGGATTTTAAGCAATTTACTTGTATTGCAGTAACGGAAACGAAACGCACGACAAAATTTCCGGTGTTTCTGTTCGTTTCATTTCATTTTGGAGAGAAAATTTGTTTGTCGTTTCATTGTGTAACGAAACGAAAAGATGAAAATGGAAACGAAAAATTGTTCATTTCGTGCCCATCTCTAATGACCACTAGTAATCCTGTGGTCTGTATGGCCATGAGGTTTGGACTATTAAGGAGGAGATGCTCAACAGAACAAACACCTTTGAAATGTAGACATTCAGAAGATTTGTTTGCATCCCATGGACCGACAGAATAAAGAATGAAAATGTGCATCAACAGATGGGGAATAGAATGAAACAGAGAGAGAAGTGGAAGCTGTCCTGTCATGGACACTATGCTGAACGGCTAACATCACAGACTACCTGAGACTTAACAGAGAAGAACTAATCTACTCAGTGAGAGATAGCTGGAGATAGACCATGGTATCCCACCTCAGCAACTGAATTAAGAGATCAATTTACTGTATATGGTAAAAAAAAAACCCTTCCAGATCTTGCCTGGAGATTATAAATTGTCCAAGGACAGACGGGCCATCACTCTATGTGCACAGAACAAGTTGCTTGTTCATGGCTATGCTGTGAGGTACTTGAACAGATAGTAGCATCTACACCACAGGAGAAAGTCCCCCTGTTCTGTGGCTACAGCCAGCCTATGTTGCCATTGTGAGTTGCCTAGCCATAAAGTTTAGTTTTCATGCACTATTACTTCTTTCGCACTTGTCCTGTGTGGTGGCAGGACCCACTGTTTTGGATTGGAGAAGCCATTTTTCTTGATTGCTGGCTTGGTCAGGGTGTAAGCAGGCTATTACATGTCATACCTTCATTTTCTAACTTTCCTTTGTTCTTCTGTAAGCTTCTTTTCTGATACTCCTTTCCCCCCAATAGGCTAGAACTGTACAGAAAGATGCCAAATCTGCGAATCCTGGCCTGTGGTGGGGATGGAACAGTAAGTCTTTTCTGTTTTCTCTTTGGACTCTTTGTTGTTTGGGGCAGTGATATGAAAAATGTTTCCCAAGGCCGACATGTAGAAGGGGGAGTTATGTATTATTTCATAAACAGCATAGCCTTGAGTAGAGCATAAGGGGCACAGGGCGACATAAGTTTGGGGAACCCAAATTTGGAGGGTGGAAATTTTGCCTGCTCCAAATGTACCTATTGCTTCCCCATACCCATACTTGGAAAGAAATGTAGGCTCAAATCCTCTTGGGTAGCTATGCAAACTGGGTATTTTTTGTAGGCAAATTTCCCCATATTAAGAAATCACTGCAGGCATTCTATTGTACAACAAATCATAACAGCCAGTACGTTGCCTGTTCCTACATGGCCTGGGACCTCAGTATCTGGTGGAATGTATCCCCCCTCCTGGTCTACATGATCCTCCCAGTCCGTTGTGCTATAGGGGGCCACCTCGAGGCAGACCAAAAAGACAACGACACCATGCCTTTTTGGTGGTGGCCCCTGAAATGTGGAACCACCTGCCTGCAGAGATAAGGCAGGTTTCCTCCCTACTCTCCTTTTGGAAGGCCCAGAAGACCTATTTATTTGAAGAGGCCTCCCCCAGCAAGTGGGGTTTGTTTTGTTCTTCTTCTCTAACCCCCCCTTCCACATCGCATCAGAGAGGGGGCACATCTTTGATTATGGCTTTTATTCCCCCCCCCCCCCAAATTGAACAGGATGAGGTGTTTGCCATTTAACAGATTCTGTTAATGGTGGTTTTACATATGTTTTAATGAGGTCTTTTAATTGAATTTTAACTGTATTAACAGTATTTTAATTGGGTTTTATTTATAGCTCTATTTATTTGTATTTGTATTTTATGAATTTTTGTAAAAAAAAACACCCGGGTAGTGCAAGTTGCACTAAGGGAGAGATATAGAAAAATAAATAAATAAATAAATAAATAACATTGGGCAATTCATCTCCAAATATATGCCATTTGTGATATGACAGCATAATTAGGTAAGAGGATTTGGGCATAAAACAATAAGCTCAACATGGAACTGATATGTCGGTCACATGCTCACGTGCCCATGTTCCTTTCTATTTTCTTCCATCTCTTCCTATATATCTTAGTCTCCTATGCCCCAAGCATAACCAATCAGGTAGCTGAGCCTCACATGCCAAAATTCTTAGTGATGGCTCTGTCACTGACCCAAAAGGAACAATCATATGAGTGGCCAAGTAAGTTCTCTTTGATATAAGGCCGTTGTTTGTTTATGTGTGTGTGTATGATTGCAGGTGCGAGTGGGCTGACTGATGCAACTTCTTTGACACAACCCTCCTATGTTCTTAACCATCATGTTTCTTAATAGTCTTCCTTTAGTCAACTGCTGAAGATTAATGGCCAGCTCGTATAGAAAAGTTATTACTTTTTTAAAAAAGACTGTAACTCCCAATCTCCCACAGCCGACACGGCTATTGTTGTGCTAACTGAGAGATTCTGGGGAGCCGCAGTAGGAATGCCTGCCCCGCTTTTGCTGCTCCTATCTCCCTGCCACTTGACAGATCCATACTTGGATTAATATATCATTTGTGCCTCGCAGCAGGTCCACGGGAAAGCACTGTGTCCTGGTGATGCATGAGAGAGCCGAGTGCTGTGTTGATGAAAATGATCTAAATGTTCTGCTGTTATGATTTTGATGGCCCAGAGTCAGCATATTGCAAGTGCCAAGAGTTAATCATGTTTATGAGCATCAGGGGGGCCTGCAGTTCACAGTGAAGCTGGGTAATGAGAAAGGTCATAGGTGCAATCCCCAGCATCTCTTGGTAGGTCTCCACCTGAGACCACCAGTCACTGTTGGCAAGCGCTGGGCTAGATGGACCTGTCTCAGTGTAAGGCAGTCTCCTGTACTTCGAAGCATGGGAAAATCAAGTGACTGTACATTCCCTAAAATGGCATATCTGCTGCTACAGTGGCTGTTATTTTTCCCATAATTTTCATAGCCAAGCGTATTTGTTCATATGTTTTTAATGAGGCGATTCAGGCCACTATCCACCTAATGAGCCTAAGCACTGATCAGCTGTAGTGCAGGCTTGGGGCAGAAAAAAAATGCATAAAACTCCCTCCTCCCCCCCCACCTGAAAGGAAGGGTTTTAAAACATGTTTTTACCACCCTAAGCCCGAGCTACAGCTGACAGGTGCTAGGGATGGTAAAAAAGAAAGAAAGAGAGAAAATTAAAAAAAAGAAAAAGAAAAAGAAAAATGTTTACAAATCCCTCCCCCCCCATCAGGTGGGGAAAAAGAGGTGTTTTAAAACATTTTTTTACTGCCCCAAGTCCATGCTACAGCTGATCGGTGCTTGGGGCAGAAAAAAATATTAAAAATCCCCTGGTTTCCCACGCCCAGCGCATTGGGGGGGGGAACTGCGGGCTTAGGAATGCATTGTTTCAATGCATTCCTATGGGAAACTTAAAAATGAAATGGAATGAAATGAAAATTTCTGTTTCATTTCATTTCATTTTTCTTTGAGGGGGCAGTTTGTTATTCATTTTGTTATGCAACAAAATGAATAACGAATAACAAAACAAATAAAGAATTCATTCTGTGCTCATCTCTATATACAATCCATGATGAATTGTGGCTTGTTTCCATTTTCTTTTCATCTACATTTCCCATGTTGAGCTAACAGGGGCAGCACCTTCTCATTAATATGAGATACACATGATTTGTCTTTGCTAAGATTATGTTTGATGCAAATTAATGCCTCGTCGTTCCAAAAGCTATTAAATCTAGAAATGAAAATCTTGCTGAAATAGATTTGGTGAATATTCAGTGTGACTAGATATTACTTTGCATTAATGAAAGGAGAATGAAAGTGGGGGATTTTTCCAGTGTCTCTAGCAAAGCATTAACTCCCCCCCCCCCGTACACTGTTGATAAATGATTCATTGTCAGTTCTGAGGTTTCTCTAACCTAGACTTCTAAGAAATCACAAGGTATTTTATCTTAAATCCTGAAGATGGCACTGAACATTTGGGATCTGTAATAATATCCTTCATGTGGATATTTGAAATGATAAAACAAAGCACCTGTACATAAATGGTTTGTCTCATTTTGGCAAGAAAAGCTGAGAAGCAAAGTTAGAATTAGGCCACAAATTTTTGTCCATCATAAACCATCCTGGAGACTGTAGGATGACATCTTACATTTTGTCAGAGATAATACAGTACTTTAACTGCCTCCATTCCTGCAACTACAATTAGCCATACATGGCCAAATAACTAAGTAAGTAAGTAAGTAAGTAAGTAAGTAAGTAAGTAAGTAAGTAAGTAAGTAAGTAAGTAAGTAAATAATAATAATAATAATAATAATAATAATAATAATAATAATAATAATAATAATAATAATAATAATAATAATAATAATAATAATAATAATAATATACC
>JAHTLZ010003526.1:15025196-15051128 GCA_023846285.1 Phrynocephalus versicolor | reverse complement strand
CTTTCTTTCTTTCTTTCTTTCTTTCTTTCTTTCTTTCTTTCTTTCTTAAAACCATCCCAATGCCAGGCTAAATAAAGATCTGAATGCCTGATGGAAAGAACTAATGCATATTTTACCATGTTTAAGATGGCTGCAAGCCGTAAGAATAATAATGAAGGGCCAGGGAAGGGCATCACTGCTGTGATGACAGCAGTGTGTTCCTTTCTTTATGAACATGTGCTGAGATGCATGCTAAACGTGCCCGTGTGACTCTACAGCATGGATGAGGTCCCAGGAGGCTTTCTGACTTAGCTGTAATATTACTTAACCATGAAGTCATAGTGCTCTATAACGAATGAATGGGGGTTATTCCAGAGATGCCAGCAGTAAGTGTAGCCCTGCCAAATGAGGGATAAAAGAATGAAGAACGCCCCACAAAATGAACCAAACCAAATGAGGACAAGGAAAATACTTGGGCAAAGGAAAGTTGCCGGCTAATGGGAGTAGCTTGGTTTCCCTGTATGCCCCCACTTGAAGGACAAAGGGCGCTCATTCAAAGGTGAGGATGTACACATATTAGACAGAGAATATAGGTGGTTTGAGAGAGGAGTCACGGAAGCCATTCATGGTAATGTCCCATACTTGATGGGTGTCCCTAATGAGCCTATAGAGACTACTGTCCACCTAATGAGCCTATTCAGGCCATTGTTAATCTTATGAGCCTATTTCAGGCCAGGGTGACATGAGGTCAAAGAGAATTATAAGACAGAGGACTTGCGACTAGCTTTCCTCAGACTGACGAAGCTTGATGATCACCGAAACATTTCAATCTCTCAAGAAAAGAAGTCCAGTTGCCATGACTCAACTTCCTGAGTTTATTTTAGAAATGACTATTTTATACCTTTATACTTTGTGATTGCTGTAAACTGCCTAGAGTTCCTGCTGGAAGACTGGCATAAGGTGACCAGAACTATATGCAATACTCCAGGTGTGGCCTTACTATCTTTTTGTACAAAGGCTGTTTTATTTTCAATCCCCTTTTTGATGATCCCTAGCATGGAATTGGCCTTCTTCACTGCTGCCACACACTGGGTAGACACTTTCATTGAGCTTTCCACCAGCATGCCAAGATCTCTTTCCTGATCTGTCACGGATAGCTCAGATAGATAAAGTTTTGAATTTTTGACCCAATATGCATTACTTTACATTTTCCTACATTGAAACACACTTGCCTTTTGACAGCCCATTCTCCCAGTTTGGAGAGATCCTTCTGGAGCTATTCACAATCTTCTCTGATTTTTACCACTTGGAAAATTTTCGTGTCATTCGGGTCCATTCAATTGGATGCATAACAATCATAAAACCATAGAATAATTGAATGGCAAGGGGCCTATAAGGCCATCAAGTCCAACCCACTATTCAATGCAGGAATCCAATTGCAGGATGCATTCCTATAGATCAAATGTGCAAGGAAGTATTCATTCATTCATTCATTCATATTTTGCAGTCTTCCAGCAGGAACTCCGGGCAGTTTACAGCAATCACAAAGTATAAAAGTATAAAATAGTCAATTATAAAATAAAGAGATAACTAAGAAAACTGAAAACAAATCAGCAAGGCAAACATATAACCCCTTTGTCTACAAAATGCCATGTTTCAGTAATGCATTTAGTCTTGAAGATGCAACCACTTCAACATTCCCTCTTTTATCTTTTTGGAACGAAAAGAGTGGCTCTTTTAGTAATAATGGAATGGTGCTTCCTTAATTAATCCAAAACCACTCTCCCACAATATTAATAATTTGGGCAATTAAGACATTGTGATTCTTGGCAAGGCCAATTCATAACACAATTGGTTACACAGTGGTTTCTTGAAAAAGCTCTCTGGAGCTTCTCTGACAGCTTTTCCACCCCCTAACAACAGAATGCACATGGAGATCATATTCCTTTTGTGTGTTTTAACATTTTTTTTCTAGGAAGGACAGTGTGTGTGTGGGGAGGGGAGTATTGTTCCTGTTCGATTCTCCTTTGGTCTTATTTTAGCTTCCAAAAATAAAAAGTGCAGCTGCTGACATTGGCAAGTAATCCAGTTATTTGCCCAGTAGAAAGAGAAAACTAGCAATTGAACTGAGAAGGGCAATGTATTGCTTAACTGATCTAAAGCCGCTCTGTGTCTGGCTTTCTTTATTACAGAAGCAAATCCTGAAAAATTCAACAGCCGCTTCCGAAATAAAATGTTTTACGCAGGGGTGAGTTGAAATATGTTTTTCTCCCATCTGATATTGACATATACTGTGTTTTTGGAATATGTTGCCTTTTTCTTTTATTGTCTTAGCTCTTGAGGATCTTCATTAATCTGCAGACTAGGAGAAGGGCATACAGGCATGCTTATGTTAAGGAAGAGGCACAGGAAAATAAGCCCACATTTTCATGCAGAATTATATGGTAAATTTTGCCTTGTTTGCTGAAGGTTGCAGACAGGCCAAAACAAACTTACAGTGAGAGAAATGGAGAATTCAGTGAAATCAAAATCTGTATATTCGACTATTTCTATTCTGGAGTTGAATGAGAACAGGGTTCGAACCCCCCACTTGGCCATGAAAATTCACAAGGGGGGGTGAACAAGCAAAAACACTCCTTTTATATCTCACTTAACCTGAAAACCCTATTAGGATCACTGTTAGTCAGTTCTGACCTGATGATACAGAACATACATATCTGGAGCTACATAGATAAATGTTTGGGGTATGTGGCTACAGGGCTAGAAGTTGGGGGGGGAGGGTTCTGTTCTTCTCTGTGCATCCTGGAAGAGCCGGCCTATGTTGCCTTGGGCAAGCTGCGCAATTCTAAAGCACCCCCAAAGAATGGCATGTTAAACTAATTCTGAGTACAGTTAGACTTCTGGATTTGCAGGATTAGTATCCACAGGTTCACTTATATCTGATCTGAAAATATTAAAAATATTTTTAAAAATCCAGAAAAACTATTTTCACAGTGTTACTAGCATTGACCACTAGATGGAGCCAGAGACCATGCTATGAATACTTGTAAGTGAAGAACACATAGCATGGTCTCTGTGTAGTGGCCAGTGCTGGTAATACATGTGAAAACAATTTTTTTGTTTTTGTTTTTCTTTTAAACATGCTATATATAATGCCCCTAATTATGAAAAATTATGAAAAATTCAATTTATGAAGAGAAATCTGTGGGGATGGAGATGCTTCAAGATAAGAAAATTTAACCCTGTTTTTTTCTGTTATGAAGTGGAAACAGAAAGTACAAGATTCCTTTTCAAAATGGCTCCTGCTTGTTTGCAATGGCAATACTGCCATCTTGTGGCCACACCCACTACAGTGTTGCAATTGAAAAGAAGAAGGAGCCATTTTGAAAAGGGAAGCTAAGAACCGGGGCTTCTGTTTTTACGTGACCTGCACAAGGTGATCTTTAGAGCCATTCTGGAACTATTTGGCACTGTTTTGGGGACTTTTAAAGATAGGGAGCTGAGCTTCTGTTGTTTACATGCCTGTTAATTTGCTTTTTGAATTTGGTGTGTGTGATTTTCCACTTGGAACAAAATAATCTGTTTCCAGTGCATTTCTATGGGAAACCCTGTTTCAAGATACAAAAATTTCAAGTTAAGAAAATGCCATTGGAATGGATTAATTTCATAACTGGAGGTGCCATTGTGTAGCATTTGCTGTTATCTGAAGTTTCATTATGGGGGTCTTAGTGTATTTGCTACCTAGAAAACCTGGAAAGGGTCATCATAAGACAAAACTTTCCTCACAAAGAACAATTATAATTCTGGAGTATTTCAGATTTTTACAGCTCTCTTCATTCCTGATTCAAGGGACCATTCACAACCGGAAACTGCAAGCATCAGAGGTTGCTCTCATATGTTCCCGTTAAATGATAATAGGAAAGAATGAGATGAAGCACAGTAAAAAATTTCATATATAATAACATGAGGCAGACTTCATCACAAACTGTGCCTTGAAGTGTGTTTATGTACTGTGGGACACGTTTGCTGAGCAAAGCTTTCCTTTCATTCTAGATCTGAAAAAAATGACAGAAGAAAGTCAGATGAAGGTCTTAATATCAAGTTTCTTTTCCCTTTCCTGTATCATTTAGGCAGCCTTTTCCGACTTCCTCCAGAGAAGTTCCAGAGATTTATCCAAGCATGTAAAAGTTGTGGTAAGTATGGGAAAAAGGATTTTGTTTTCTATTGACAAGTGCCAGAAATTTAGCTGTTTTTTGAAGTCCAGCCCCATCGGACCATGCTACCTTGTGCCTTCCAAGAAGAAGCCTGGTGTCCATCTTGCCAAGTGAACTTTTAAGAACTCTCTCCTGGCAAATGACATCCCTTGCCATGTTTGGACTTCTATACCTGCTTTGAAAAAGAGGGCTTGCTCTCGAAAGCTCAGCAACTTTTTTCTTCTTCTAGCAGCTCATGAAGGTATCACCCATAGTCTAGTTTTGCTTTTGTTTTAATGGCTGCATGGCTACAAACCTCTTTTTTTACTGGGTTTTTTAAAATGTTGCTTTGCTTATATATATTCTCCAGCTGACACAGTGTGAAGAATTGGCTTTTCCTCATCTCGCTCACACCTGAGACCTACAACTTGACATTTGTCAGTCCTAAGACTGAACAGTCTCTGTGGCTTTAACTCTGGAATGAGGAAGCCTTTGTAATTTGAGAACAGTTGTTCAGTTGAGGTAGAGATGGAATCAAAGGCATAAGTGGCTGGAACCAAAGCCCATCATAGGCAGACCCAGTCTCTCTCTCTTCATCTGGAACTGCATGATGTGTTTGGCACATTTTTAGAAGATAAGGTCTCACAAATGGTGAACGCTGCCTAGATTTTCCTTACCCATATATCTAGCATTTAGCGCGCTTTGTGTTGCGATTGGTCATTGGAAGCTAAACATAAGCTAAACATGCCTGGATGTTGAAGCACTCATCTCTATGGAAATCCTCTCATGGGAGGAAAACCCTGTCCCCTTCCATTTTCTTCCCATATAAGTGAAAAACAGGGAATTTTAATTTCAGCAAATGGAGTTTTCACTTTTCCGAATCCATGATGAGTTAAACCTAACTATCTATTTGTTTACTGAACAAATATGGGTCTGTCATGTGGTCTGGTCTTTATATCTCCCCTGTTTCATATTAAGTCCCAGATGCCATTGAACTAAATCCCCTCAATGCCTTTTATGATATTTGGGTCATAAAAACATGATACTTCATTCGGAATGGGCACAAAACACCAAAATGGTGTTTTGTTTTGTTTTTGGTTTCTTTCCCCCCATTTTGTTTTGTTGGTTATGAATTTTTTTTAAAAAAAATTGTTTCATATTTCGTATTTCGTTTTTGTTTAATATATATATATATATAAGAAACAAAAAACAAAAAACTAAACTAAACTAAACAAAATACGAAGCAGTTCTTTACACACACACACACACACACACACACACACACACACACTGTTGAGGCCAGGCTGGCTGGTTGGCTGTTGTTTTGTTTTGCTTTGTTTTTTTCTTCCTGCTGACTAGCTGGTGTTTGGGGATAGATATGGGCACGAAACGAGCAATTTTTCGTTTTCATTTTCGTTTTTTCATTTCATTACGTAACAAAATGAAAAATGAATTTTGTCTCCAAAATGTAACAAAACGAACCAAAACACCAGAAATTTTGTCGTGCGTTTCGTTTTCATTGCGGCAAATACATTGAACTGTAATGAATGCTAACGAAACAGCAATTTTTCATTTTCATTTTCATTTTTCGTTTCATTACATAACGAAACAAAAACAATTTTTTTTGCAAAAATTCACAAAAAACAAAAATGAACCGAAATGGACCCCCTAAATGACAAACGACAAACGAAACACCATTTTTTTGAGTCGTGCCCATCTCTATTTGGGGAAATGGTTGGTGGTTTATTTTTATTTTTATTTTTATTTTTTTCGCCAACCAGCTGGTGCATGGCCCTGATATCAGCACTTTTCAAAATAAATAATAATAAAAAAATGGAACAGAACAAAATGAAAATTTCTATTTTGTTTCATTTCTTTTTTAAGGCACTTCATTTTTTGTTTTGTTAGGATATGAAATGAAAAATGAAAAATGAAATAGAAAAACAATTTCGTTTCGTGCCCAACTCTAATGGCAACTGGATTTCTTTTCTTTTGTGATATAAACGTTTCACTCCTCATCCAAGTAGATTTGTCAGACATTAAACATTTCAATCTCAAAAGAAAAAGTCCACATGCCATGACTCAGTTTACAGATCACCTCACCCGGATGACTGAGAATCTTCACAGACATAATTCTCATTCTCTCTCTCTCTCTCTCTGTCAGTGTGATGGCACAGACTTGACCTCAAAGATTCAGGAGTTGAAATTCCAGTGTATAGTGTTTTTAAACATACCCAGGTAATATTTGTTCCATCCTCGGTGTTCTTATGTCTGGTTAGAAGTCCTTCCCAAATGTTTAGAATCTGTGTGTTGGGGGTTCGGGTAAGATACCAGGAGGATTTACTTCTCACTTGTGTATGTTCCTTCAATCCTGTGGAGATTACGTGAGCACAATAGCTCTCTGCACATATTTCAAGTTTAGAAATGCTAGCTGGTCAACTCCAGTCCAAGAATTTTCATTTTGTTTGTCCTGATTATCTGACACGAGAATATTGCAACATATTCCTAATATCACTGTAGTTTTCCAGTAGAAGAAAATGAAGAGAGTGTGGCAAACTCGATTATCAGGAACTTAAATAAAAGAATATGAGCACAATTAAAGACAGCACACTTGGTTTTACATTTGTTTGCGGCAGGCTGAACACACTCACAATATACTTTAGATTGCCAGGGGTGATGGCACCCGACCAAGACAAAGCATTTCAGGGAAAGTTGTTTATTTTTAATTGATCTATATTCCTATCAAATATCTTGTGGCCCTCTTTTTTGCTGTGAGTTGGCACCACATTTACCTTTTGTCTTTGGGCAAAACTAAATAAGTGACTGGGGGTAGGGAATCACAGTTTCAGTTTTAGGGTGTTATGCATGCATCTAGTGGCTGGAGATATAAATGGACATGAGACAGGGCCTTCTTGGTGGCTGCTCCCAGACTCTGGAACTCTTTCTAAGGGATATTAGGCTGACCTATTCCATGGTCTTCTCCTTCTAGCAGGGACTTACATTTTCATTTAGGCAGGCCTTTGGCTACTGATTCCCTAAAGAGGAAGGGCTTTATAGTGTTGCACTTCTTTTTGGTGTCTTTAATACCTGACAATTTTTATGCTATAATTTATTTAATGTTATTTTATTACTATAATTTATTCTCCAAAATCCTGTTGCTCAGTATTTTGGGAGGCAAAAGCAGAATATTCAGTTGCACTTAGCTGTATTTAATGAGCTACTAATGGGATTATATGTCCCCTGGCAGACTGCACACGTCAGAGTCCCAAGTGAGTAATGTCAGTGGCCAGCTAGTAGTAAGCACTAAAAGTGGCTTTCTAAATTTGAAAAAGAATGTTTTCTTCCTGATAGAAAGGGATAGTGACATAATATTTTGAAACCCTTTGGGACCACATGAAAAGATCAAAGCCATTTATGCAGATGATGGCATACTTTGCTGCTGAAAAGTAAACAGGGCATACCTGTCTGTCTTCAACTTCTTTCTATAGGTATTGTGCTGGCACGATGCCCTGGGGGAACCCAGGAGACCACCGAGAATTTGAACCACAGAGACATGACGATGGTTATATTGAGGTCATTGGCTTTACCATGGCCTCCTTGGTGAGTTCCCCTCCCTAGATGATTTCCTGCAAGCAAGCCATCTGCTAGACTGAGAGTGAATTTACACAAAATAAATGCAAGAACTGAGAAGTGAATGGCTGAAATCCTGTTACGTAAATTGCTGGAAGTTAAGAAATCTCCATAAACCACTGCAGAACTTGGCTTGCAACAGATAAGATCTATGGAGATGGCTTAATTTATGGCTGTTTTCTTCTAAATGTTACACATTTTGCATAACTGTTCAACCGGATTTCAATGAATAGTGAAATCACAAATTCCCAAATGCAACTTGCAATTTGCAAATTGACAACTAAGAGAAATCTATGAAATTATATACACTAAATTATATATGATATTAAATAGGGCTGTATCCAAGTCACCCAATTTGATTTGTAAGGCCATTTGGGGATTCCAAATGAATGCCAATTCAAGAGCAATTTGTGCTCTCAATCTGAGTTGATTTCTAAATTTGTAAAGTGAAAGCTATATATATATTTGATTTCACCCTGATGTACATGAAATTTGAAAACACTCTAGATCCCAAAGAGGAGGGAAATCTGCCAAATTTCAGACAGCTATCTTCAGGGTTTGCATATAGTTGTTAATTTTTCTTTTTAAAAAGTGCAGAACGCTCGAACAATGTGTACTCAGTGCAATTTGATTTATGTTCCAAATCCAATTTAAGCATGTAAATCCACTACATTTCAGAACTGAAAACTGACTGATTAAAAACTTCCATGCACTTTTAAGAAAAATACATATTTTTGCAAGGATATTTAAAATGTACGCAATTCTGTGTACTCGTTTCCAGCTGTGCTCAGTTTTTCAGCTGACCTTTTAAACACAATACCTGTAAAACATTTTGCATTCATTTACACACACACATCATGCATTTACTCCCCCAAATGTGTGTGCTTTGGGTTAAGTTTTATTTTGAAGAACTTGTACCACAGACTTCAGAGAAAGTACAACTTACAAGACCTGTATGTCTTTTGGTTAGCATTTAGCTTTGAGAACTACTAATGTGGCAAATATTCAAAGAAAAACAAATGACTCACTCCTCTATGCATGCATTTCCCTTTATAACCGTGTCTCCCTCAGGCTGCTCTTCAAGTGGGAGGTCATGGAGAAAGGCTGCACCAGTGCCGGGAGGTGACATTGTTGACGTACAAGTCTATCCCCATGCAAGTGGATGGTGAGCCTTGCCGACTGGCTCCCTCGCTCATTCGCATCTCCCTGAGGAATCAGGCTAATATGGTGCAGAAAAGCAAGAGGAGGACATCCATGCCTTTACTAAATGAGTAAGTTGCTTTTTGGGACAGAGGAACCAAGAAAGAACTAAGGGGTTAGTTAGAGTATAGACTCATAGAATCATAGAGTTGGAAGGGACCTCAAGGGCCATCTAGTCTAACCCCCTGCCTTGCAGGAACCCCCATCACAGGACTCCCAACAGATGACCACCCAGCCTCTGCTTAAAAACCTCCAAAGGAGGAGACTCCACCACCCTCCGTGGCAGCATATTCCATTGCCGAACAGCAATAACTGTCATGAAATTCTTCCTAATGTTTAAATTGAATCTCTTTTCCTGCAGTTTGAAACCATTTCCCTGTGCCTAGTCTCTGAAGCCATGGAAAACAAACCAGTCCCTTCTTCAATGTGACATCCCCTCTCAGTCTTCTTTTTGTAAGGCTAAACATTTTGTAAGGCTTAGACAACAAAGGTAGTGATGGAAAAGTGGAGAAGTTATGAACCTCCAGATGCTGCTTGACTACAGCTCCTTTCAGCCTTAGCGAGGGTACCATTGTTGAGTGCTGATGAGAGTTGCAACCCAGCATCATCTGGAGGGTTACATGTTCTTCTTTCCTGGAATAAGAGCATGACACCACTGTGTGATTAATGGAGGCTAGAAATGATAGCTACACACATTGCATCATGTATGAGTGGAGCTGACCAGAATCCTCTTGATTACATACACTGGCATAATTCTTAGGCATGGGATTTATGAAACTCATGGACTACAGTCCCCAGATGTCTGAAGGAATTCTCTCTGTCAGACTTCTGGGGTCTTTAATCAAGAAATCAAAATCCTGCCAGGTTCTTTCAAGTCTGTCAGTCAATTTCGCCCTGTGAAGAAGACAGGGGAAATAGGTAGGCAGGCCCATGGGAGCCACAAGGCGTTATGGGCCTTCTCTACAGGATGAAAATGGCTGCTGGACAGACTCATCAGCTTCAGAACTTGAAAACCCCTGTTTTTACTTAGATTTCTTGATTAAAGCCCCTGGAATCTCACTGGAGGAATTCTTACTGACTTCTAGAAGCTGTAATCCATGATTTCTGAAAATTTCATGCCTAGTAAGTGTAGTGACATAAATCACAGTAACAAATTACTTCTAATTAAGGACTCATTGCTTGCATTCCTCATCACATGCTGGTTATTTCATTGATGTGCAGTGAGAGATACACGTGTTGACTCATTAACCAGGGAGAATTTGCTCTTGCAATTCTCATCATAGCATTATGCCCATGCAAATAATGTATGCTAGTCAGTTCAGTATTTGTTATTTGATTAAAATATTAATTTTTGCTTTTCTGTCCACCAGGGCTTTCAAAGCAATGTAGAAAAGATTTTTTTTTAAAAAAACATTTAAATAGATTTAATATACAGCAGTACCCCTACTTACGAGTTTAATCCGTTCCAAATGCATGCTCATAAGTCGAACAACTCATAAGTAGAGCAGCCATATCTAAAAAAATAAACTAAAAATTAAAAAAATAAAAAATAAAAAAATTGTAAAGTAGAGCAGTCTGCATCTAAAGTTTGTAAGGCAGCAGTTAAAACACCAATGGTTTCTGCTTATAAGTTGAATTGCTCATAAGTAGAGTGTAGGCACCACTGTATATATATTTTTAAAAAGTTGTTTGCCAGTATCCTCTTACAGAGCTCTGCCAGCATAGCAGGAACGTCAGCATTGGTAGTACGCAATTGCCACAAATTAAAGTGCCCCTTTTTTGCTTTGGGGTTTCACACGACTGTATTTGCATGCAAGGAGATGAAGTAACCCACAGTCCAGTGTCAATTAATGCACTATTCAAAAGGCAGCAATCTGCCACTCCTGGTGACCTCACTTCTGCAGTGGAGACGGAGATCCACAAAAGGAGTCATCAATTACAAATGAATACACTTAAACATCTTGTGCTTTTTTCTATCAGTGGCTGGGGAATGCTTGCACAATGGGCTTTTGCATGTATTTTGTTAGAATTAATCCCCAATCCCATAGACACTAGCTGGTAATTGGGTATGTACAGAACACCGGACTAGATAGGTCTCCCATCTGATCCAGCATGGCATTTCTTAGCATCTCATTCTGATGAGTATTCCATAACTCTCTAATGGACATGCCTCTCTCTCTCTCTCCTTCACTGCATCCGTCACTTGTGTTTGTGCTCTGCATGCAAAGTCTCAGACGAGCAAACCAAACCGTTTCCTTGTTTTATTCTTCTAACCTCGCACAATATGACATGGATACACTTTCAGGACAAGTGGGGACAGGATGCGGTTAAGCCCCAACTATTCAGTTGAGGAACGTCTACTTTATGTGGACATGGAATGGGTTTCACCGCAGTACCATGTCCTTTTCACTTGGTGCCTTGACTAGGTGATTGCATCCTTGCAGGACTCATACATTGTAGTGTAGTTAACAGACAATTAGTCTTGATTTAAACAGAGGAAATGACTCAGGATTATCCTTGTAGTGAAAAAATATATTTCCCTGTCCATGTCCACCTCAATTTTTCTCTATATTTTACATTTATCAAAATATGCTCGGGCTGTAAGGATATTATCTAGGTATTCTCATTGCCAGTATTTTGACTGAGACGTGAAAACCTGCTGGCTTGTGATTTTTCCCGATAATTTATTCTCTCCATTTACCAAGTGTCTCCAGAGCCTTGTCCTTCAGTCTACTTGTGTTCTTTGTGCGAGTGATATTTATCTTTCATCCAAATGGCTATCCATCAGCTGAAAGATTACAAGCCTTTAAACCAGTGATAGCATTTCACAGCTTAATGGAGCGCTCAGAGCACTGCCCGTGAACATTATCTCTGGTAATTCTTAGAACAACCTTGTCAATATGGTACTTATATTGCAGGCAGAAGTTGGAGAAGGGTAGAGAGAGTTGAGATTGGGGCAGGCCGCAAGTTGAAGAGTGCTTCCTCTCTGCCATTACAACAAGGTTCTGGGTGGTTGTGTAATGTGAGGACTACCCATGGACGCCTCAACACCCACACCCTGTAGCCACATCAGAGGTGTAGCCCCATGAGAAAGTGACTTACATCACTGAACGTGACTCCCTTCAAAGATCCTGGCTTGCTACCCCACATCATCCTGGCTTGAGGATGATGGGAGCAGTAGTTCAATGCCCCCCGAATGCATGCTATTGTGGAAGGTTGCCTTGTACAATTTACATGTGATGACGGCTAAAACTGAGCTTGTCTTGGCATTGCCATGTGTGAGAAGCAGGCTCTTTTGCTGTGTTTTGCCACTCAGTTCCAATGTGAGTGGTCAAACAAATAACAGAAGCAGCCTCTTCCTTGCTTTAAAATATATAGATAAAAGACAAGTAATACGGAGATTTCTAAGGCACCAGATATGGAATGTTAATATTTGGGTGCCGCTATTTAACAGAGTCTCTGGACACAAGTCCTGTTCTATTGAATTGAAACGGCTGAGATCTTTAATGATCCTGGCAGCTATTTGCTTTCTGTTTTGATTTGTGTATCTCCCACCCCCCAACACACAAACACATTTTATTTTCTTGGTTGTTCTTGGTGAAGGAGGGTGATTTAAATTACAGGCTAGGAAATAATGAATCTGTCTTGAGTTGATCATTGTGTACGGTCTTCTGGGCTCATCTGAAACCTGAAAATATTATTACTGGATAGATTACGACTTCATCTGCTTTGCATTTTATTAATACATTCGGCACTCAATGGTTTGAATTGATTTACGTGCCATGATTTACATGATTTACATGATTTACTGCCTGAGGAAAATGCCTTCCGTAGGTCTGGTGGGTCATTTATTGAGGTTTTATGGCCAAAGCCGAAGACCTAGGTGAAGGTCCTTGTGATATTGCATGCAATGAGCTATTGGAATGTCATACAGGGACTGGTCAGCCCCTGCTACACAATGAGGTGTGCTTGCTTGCACAAGACAGAAAGACAGTGCTAAGACCCAGTGAAGAATTTAAATGCCAGCCTGCAAATTCCAGTACCAGCAACAATTCTAGAGGATGGAAAATAATGGTGGAAGCACAGCTGTTTAGCATAGTAACATGCACTAGCACAATCCCGTGGAATTAACTGGGATTAAAAGAGCTCTTTGAGGCACAACAACTGCCTTCCAAATTATATGTAAAATGGGTAGTAAATTAAATGCTAGTCCTATCTTGGCTAGTCTGGACCTGAAGCTCCTAAATGTTGAAGGATTTATGCTTGCAAAAAGTGAAATGGCATAGGTTGCAACGGTTGAGGTTTGCTAATTAAAGAGATGCTGGTTGCATTCTAGGGCATACACCCAATTGCGTGGTCAGTCAGCATCCAGGATGCAACTGGCACCTTGTTAATTAGTGACAAGCTTCTGCTGTGATTGACACCACTTCATTCATGCAAGCATAAATTGCCAGTTGGGTTCTAAGGCTATATAGATAGTATAATGTTCAAGTGGGTGTCCAGGTAACTATTATATGGGTATTGCTCCTACGAAAGTAGCTCCATGTGAACTGTCTTCTTTATCAATCCAAACTGGGGTATAAATAAAATACTAAGAATATGCACAGCAGAATGGATTACTGAACATGTCAAAATGATCAAGAATGTATCCTGGGCAGTCAAGAATATGTTTCTTTTTCTCCTCAGTGTAGATGCTGGTTGAACACTGGTTAGACAAGTGGGCTTAGAATACACAAAATGTGACCTATATTAAGTTAAATGTAGATGTTCTTCCTGAAGTGATTAATGGCTTGGATGGAGATTTACCTTCTTGGCAGATTCTGAAATGCTAAGAAATGACCCTATGCAATATGGATCTGGTAATTATTTTCTCTAGTGTACAGTATTTGCTTAAAGTGTTTTTCTTCTGCAAACATCCTCCTTTAGCTTCACCCAGAAATCTTGGCAGAAAGCTAATGTGAGAGATATGCAATCTTTACTAAGCAAATTAGTTTGAAGTTCTAAAGTTTGAAATAACATTTGTAGATTTTTTTTAAAATTGGCAAACAGTGTTACCTTTATTGATTGAACCTGCAGAGTTTCTGCCAGTTGTATTGGTTTTTCCTCTTTTTCTGGACCATTCCAAGTTACCTTTAAAAGCCCATTTACCTATTTGTGCATTTTGGGAGTGTAAGACTTTATATTGTTTAATACCAGGTGACATGTAGGGTTTGGGGAATTAAGTTTCTATGGAAGATTACACGGACAGCCACTTGGTGCTCTGTAGAGGGATACATTATCTTGGAACAGAAAGACTTTTGGGCTCTCTGATGTATCCATTGGTGAGAACATCAAAACTGTTAAGATGCTTCAAGAGAAAGCTAAACTGTATTGGTAAACACAAAAGCCAAAATCAGTTACTTATGAGAACAGTCTGAGCAGTACAGTGCTTTTATATCTACTGCTTCCAAAAGTTGGAGAATGAAGTCTCCTTTGTAACTGTAGCCACTGGTTCAAAGCAAAGCAAGAAGACATGGAGGGGTTGGCAGGAAAGTCTCTGAAAAATCAAATTTTCTTTGTCCAACATCCAGGCAGCCTGCTTATAAGAGGGTAGAGAGGCTCTAGTAGAGCAAGTCCAGCTAAATGTTGCACACACAAATATAAGTGTATGTTTTTAAACCCACCATGTCTGGAATAAGGGCGAGTTCAAGCTTTAGAGTGTGGAGATGGGTAATTTGGACCTACTGCATGCGTCTCATGGAATCATAGAATAGAATCATAGAATCATAGAGTTGGAAGAGACCTCAAGGGCCATCTAGTCCAACCCCTTGCCATGCAGGAACCCCATCACAATATTTCCGACAGATGGCCATCCAGCCTCTGCTTAAAAACCTCTACAGAAGGAGACTCCACCACCCTCTGTGGCAGCATATTCCACTGCCGAACAGCTCTAACTGTCATGAAGTTCTTCCTAATGTTCAAATGGAATCTCTTTTCCTGTAGTTTGAAACCATTGCCCTGAGTCCTAGTCTCTGAAGACATGGAAAACAAACCTGTTCCCTCTTCAATATGACATCCTTTCAAATATTTAAACATAGCTATCATATCCCCCCTCAGCCTTCTTTCTGAAAGGCTAAACATTCCCAGTTCCCTACGCCATTCCTCATAAGACATTTCCTCCAGACCCTCAACCATCCTGGTTGCCCTCCTCTGCACCTGCTCGAGGTTGTCAACATCCCTTTTAAACTGAGGTACACAGAATTGGACACAGTACTCCAGGTGGGGTCTGACCAGATCAGAATAGAGTGGTACTATCACTTCCCTTGATCTAGACACTATGCTTCTCTTGATGCAACCAAGAACCGATTTGGCTTTCCTGGCCACCACATCACACTGCTGACTCATGTTCAATTTGTGGTCCACCAAGACTCCCAGATCCCTTTCACAGGTACTATTCTCCTAAGCCACTGCTTTATGACAAAGAATCCTCAGATGTTCTTGGACTACATTCTTGGACTACAACTCTCTTCCACAGTATCATGCACCAGCACAGCTAGTAGTGAAGGCTCCTGGGAGTCCAAGAATATCTGGGGACCCATGGTTGGGACTAGAGATGGGCACGACTCAAAAAAATGGTGTTTCGTTTGTCGTTTGTTGTTTAGGGGGTCCGTTTCGGTTCATTTTTGTTTTTCGTGAATTTTTGCAAAAATTTTCATTTTCGTTTCGTTATGTAACGAAACAAAAAAACAAAAACAAAAACAAAAAATTGCTGTTTCGTTAGCATTCATTACAGTTCAATGTATTTGCCGCAACGAAAACAAAACGCACGACAAAATTTCTGGTGTTTCGGTTCATTTCGTTTCATTTTGGAGACAAAATTCGTTTTTCGTTTCGTTACGTAACGAAATGAAAAAACGAAAACAAAAACGAAAAATTGCTCGTTTCGTGCCCATCTCTAGTTGGGACCCATGGTCCAAATGCATCATTTTTTATATGACAAGAACTGATGGGAGTCACCGTTGCAAGTCCAAAACAAAGCTTGAAAAAAAGGTGCGTGGTGGACTAGAGCTTGCATGATCCCCTGCCACCATGATCAGTACCGGAGGAGTCAAGGAACATTCCTCTTCCAAAGTCTGGTCTAAGTGTGCTGGAAGACCATAGTTGCCCATCTCTTCTCTTTAGAATGTTGCAGGGAAAGGTGTCAATTCTTTTCGCCACCCATACTTGAGCTTTGCCACTTTTTTTTTTTACAGAAAAGGGAAGGCATTTGTGAATGAAAGTATCTGTGGTTTGGTGCTTTTAAAGCTTTTTAAAGTTATGTTTCCTTTTTGTTATTCCTGTTGTTCCTTGTGTTTTTTAGCTAATCAACAAAAACATCCTGGGGCTGTGGGTTCGATTGTTCCTACATTTGTTATTCCAAAGGGGTGTGCGTGTCTTTTTGTTTCATTTTATAATTGTCATATGCTGTTTCTACAGTTTTGTTATGCCGGAACAGGTGCCTTTATTGCCTCTTGAATGTTTAAGGAGTAATACTATTAGGTGCTGAGTTTGCATTTGAAGTAGGAAACTGCCCTATGCCGCAGCAGGGTACACCACTAGGGGTGGGATTTGGGGATCTTTTGGATAACAAATCCCATAATTCCTTATTCTCAGAGTTTTCCTGACAGACACCTTACAGAGAGCTCAATATGTCTCACTTGGAAGAATGGCCAGAATGGGAAGTCTTTGAGATCTAACCCTGCCTAGCTCTGTCTGGTCTTTTTTTTTTTTTGAACTGGACAGTAGGTGGAACAAAAACTTCCAGTTTTGTCCTTCTTTCCACATAAGCCACAGTTAAGCTTCTGTATGTCTGTGAAGATTCTTAGTCATCCAGATAAGGTTATCTGCAAGTTGAGTTATGGCAACTGCACTTCTTTTCTTGTGAGATTGAAATGTTTTTATTTATTTTTTCTATAATTGTTTTGCTGCTCAGCCAAACAGTCTGAGGAAAGTTAGTGATGAGGCCTCCAATTTATAGTTCACCTTGGTTTCATACCACCATGGTATGAATTCAAGGTGAATTCAAGGTGAATTATAAATTGTTTGTAGTGTCTTGAGGTTTTGGGCTGAGTAGCAAAACATTTCAGTCTCACAAGAAAAGAAGTCCAGTTGCCATGACTCAACTTCCAGATTATGTTTATATAAGGTATCTGTGCACCAAGTAGAATCCCCAGAATGGAGAATTATGGGAAGTTTACCCCCCACACACCCATCCACCCACAATTTTCACTCCTGGACACTACAAACAAACTTCCAACCGGGTTTGGGGCATATAAATTTGTTAATGAAATGCCCTTCTCTTAGTGGCATCTTGGTTTGGTTTCCAGTTCTTCAGTCTGAAAAACACTTATTACAGTAACTGTTTTCTTAAAGTGTTGGAAATTGCTTCATAAATATATGGATGGCTTTAGAGCCTTTATGCTAATGTTGATTTTGTCTGGATCTAAGATCTGTTGATTCATGACAGGTTCCAATTCCTTGAACAAATAAATCTACAAGACCCCAGCTCCTGAGTCCCAGTACATGTAGTTAAATCATGACGTCCAAGTAGCCATCTTAAAACAACTGCAACAAAACATAAAAGGACCTTCGCAAAATGAGGGAGTTCGGGATTCTATGTGACCATATCTTTGTAAAACACAACTGCATCTACATATATATCTGTAAAAAAAACATATGTCAGAGGTAGCCAGCAAAGTTACAGCTCCCATGAGGGTTTACTGCATCCAATGTCAATATTGTTTGTGTCTCGAGAAAGGAGAGGAGGAAAAATATGGATGTGAAGCAATGTTGCTCTTGTTTATAGCCCTTATCTTTGGTCCATTTGTTTTCTGAGTCATACCTGTTAAATCTGGTTGCAAAGTTTTACTGAAGTTAATCTGGGGAAAGTCAATTTTGCTACAGAAGAATGAGCTACATCTCACTGTGCCTCATGCATCATTAACAGAATTGCCTGTTAAGCCTCTGTTCCAGAATCACTAATAGAACAAAAGGAGGGGGGGAGAGACCCAGTGATAAATGGAAAAGAAGGGGAATTGGCAAGATAGCGACAATTCCGCGGTGTTGGCAGATCGGAGAACCAGGTCTGATATGTAATTTGAATGTCTCATCGAAGAGAAAGTACTATATAATCAGCCTCCAATTTCCCAACAAGCCTTTTTCTGATCCAAATGAAAAGTTTCAAAATACGTATGTTGCTTTGGAACATAGCCAAGTTAAGGGCCATCTGCATTGTTCTTCCGTGGATGTACATTTCCAGTTTACATGAAGGGGGTTGGGGAGCGGAGCTGTAAAAATTAATTTTTAAAAACTCAACTTGGTTGCAAGAAAGTCAAGTAGAAGTACCAGAAATTTACCACCAATCTCTCCAATCCAGTTTCTTCAGAGGCATAAGTTCTTTTTGCAATTGTTATAGGTCCGTCCCCGGGGTACACTTTGGATGCATATTCCTTATCTAGTCTAATAATGTGAAGTCTGGAAAGATATCTTGGGAAATTATGATGAAGAAGGACATATATCTTTATGTCAACTATGTTGTTCTATAGTTCTGTACCTACTTCTGGGAAGCATGAGATTCAGCATGCCATTTCCAGAGAAACCAGGTTGATCACTGAATAGAATGTTCTACTAGATAAGCCTCTGTGTTGATCTACCAGGGTTTCCCCTATGCTTTTATAGATGTCAAACAGCAGGACCAGCCCCAGATGTTTGGAAGCTTCTAAGAGAGCTATTTGTTCCCAATCCACTTCCAGAACAAAACAGCACAGTCAGTTTCCAGGAGACTGGACCCCTCGGCTCGCTGCCACGTGTCCGGGAGTCACTTCTCCAGCGCCTCCAGCCTTTCCTGCATTCTGTTGAATGCCAGGTCAGTCCATAATAAAATCCCCATTATACATGATTCCATCCAAGATGGGCGGGCTGACCTGGCTCTCATCACCGAGACCTGGGTGGGTGCAGAGGGGGGGGCTTCGCTCTCTCTTCTGTGCCCGCCCGGGTATCTGGTTCAGGGTGTGGGAAGGCTGGAGGGTCAGAAGGGTGGTGGGGTCGCTATCGTTCATCAGGACTCTCTTTTTGTCTGCAGGGCCTCGACATTGGTTAGCCAGGGGCTAGAGTGCCTTCACCTGTTGGTGGGACAGCGGGACAGATTTGGCATTGTGCTGGGTTACCGTGCTCCCCGCAACCCAGCACAATCCCTGCCGGAGCTCTCCGAGTTCATCGCGGCGGCGCTGTTGAGGTCCCCGCGCCTTTTGGTAGCGGGTGACTTCAATGTGCACGCCGGCGGTGAACTTTCCGGTGCAGCTCTGGAGTTCATGGAATCCATGGCTTCCATGGGTCTGTCCCAGCATGTTGTATGCCCCACCCACAGGTCTGGCCATACCCTGGATCTGGTTTTTTCCTCCATGTCGGGGAATTCGAGTCTGGAGGTAGGGGGCATTGTCTCCCTGCCTGTGTCATGGTCAGACCACCACCTGCTTTCCTTCCCCCTGGCGATCCCGGCCCCTCCTCGCGGGGACCATCGGCCTTCTGTTTTGGCCCGTCCCCGAAGACTTATGGACCCTTCTAGGTTCCAGGAGGCCTTCGGGGCGTTTCCTGGAGAACTGACTGGCGCGCCGGTCGAGGTTGTGGCTAACCAGTGGTTTGAGACAGCTGCCCATACCATCGACCGGATCGCTCCTAAGCGTCTTCTCCGGTGCCGAGCTCGGTCCTCTCCGTGGTTCACGTCTGAGCTCCGAGCAATGAAGCAGGTGAGGAGAAGACTAGAGCGCAGCTGGAGAAGAACCCGGACGGTTATTAATAAGGCTGCTGTTGTTTCCCAGACTAGCCGCTATGTCAACGCGATCAGGGAGGCTCAAAGATCTTTTTTCTCCCTGAGAATTGGTGAGGCCTCGAACCGCCAGGCGGAGCTCTTCCGGGTGGTTCGGGACCTCACCAATCCTAGTCTGGCCAGGCCTCCTCCTACTGATTTCAGTAGCGAGAATTTTGCAGCCTTTTTTTGTTCCAAGATTGAGGCCATCCGGGCCGGCTTCGACTCCGGTTGCAGTAGCACTGTCCCGACATCCCCGGTGACTGGTCCGCCTTCGTCGCCTCGGTTGGATGCGCTTGGGCCTGTTTCTGCTGCCGAGGCCTCTAAGGCTATGGCTTGCTGCCGGCCGGCGTCCACTCCGTTCGACCCCTGCCCTGCCTGGCTTATAAAAGCTGCCAGTGGGACTATGGCCGAATGGGCTTCAGTCATCGCCACCGCCTCCTTCAGCGAGGGGGTTTTTCCTTCTCGTCTGAAGGAGACGGTGGTAAAGCCCATTCTTAAAAAACCAGGCCTTTGCCCGGACGATTTGGCTAATTATCGTCCTATAGCTAACGTCCCATTCATGGGTAAGGTGGTCGAGAGGGTGGCGGCGGTCCGGCTGCAGTCGTACCTGGAGGATCGGCAGTGCCTCGATCCTTGCCAGTCCGGGTTCAGGCCTCGTCGGGGGACCGAAACGGCTTTGGTCGCGCTGCAAGATGACCTAATCCGGGCGGCTGACAGGGGTTGCTCTACCCTGTTGGTTCTCCTGGATTTGTCAGCGGCCTTTGATACCGTCGACCACGGTATCCTGTTGGATCGGCTCTCTGAGGTTGGAATCGGAGGCACTGCTCGCAGTTGGCTCCGATCCTTCCTGGAGGGCCGTCCGCAGTACGTTCAGCTTGGGGGGGAGTTGTCGGCTCCTTGGATTCTCCCTTGTGGGGTTCCACAGGGGTCGTCGCTGTCCCCTTTGCTGTTTAACATCTACGTAAGGCCGCTGGCTGGGGTCATTAGGAGATTTGGAGTTTGCTGTCATCAGTACGCTGATGACACGCAGCTCTATCTCTCCTTTTCCACCTCTGCAGTGGAAGCCGTGAGGATCCTTGATGAGTGCCTGGATGCCGTCCTGACTTGGACCGGGGCGAACAGGCTTAAGCTCAACCCCGAGAAGACGGAGGTTATGTTCTTTGGGAGTTCACCATCTGGGTATGGTGGCCCTTTTCCCTGTCTGGGGGGGGTTTCCCTCCGGCCAGTGGAGAGGGCGCGGAATCTGGGCGTGGTCCTGGACCCGGCGCTGACCATGGAGGCGCAGGTGGCGTCGGTTACCAGGGCCGCTTATTACCATCTTCGTCAGATCGCCCAGATCCGCCCATACCTGGATGTTGACTCTCTGAGAACAGTGGTCCAGGCACTGGTGATCTCGAGGCTGGACTACTGCAACGCGCTCTACATGGGGCTGCCCTTGACTCTTCTCCGGCGCCTGCAGCGGGTCCAGAATGCAGCGGCCAGACTGGTGGTTGGTGCGCGTCGTTATGACCGCATCACCCCAGTTCTGGCCCGCCTGCACTGGTTGCCCGTTGCAGCCTGGATTAGATTCAAGGTCTTGGTTTTAGTTTATAAAACCCTCCATGGCTTGGGTCCGGACTACCTGACAGAGCGTATCGTCCAGCGATCCATCTCGGCCCGTCCTGTTCGGCAGGTGCGAGCGCACTCGCTGCGGGTTGCCACTCCTCGAGAGGCCCGGAAGACGATCACTCGGAACCGGGCCTTCTCAGTGGCAGCCCCTTCCCTTTGGAATGCCATCCCCAGCGAAGTGCGCTCTGCAGAGTCCCTGCAGGCCTTTCGGAAAGCCTTAAAAACTTTTCTGTTCCGAGAGGCCTTTGGCGACCTCAGTTAGGTTTTTTTTTTTTTCTTTTTCCCCCGCCATCGCTATTGTTGATATTTAGTCTGTTTGGCATGTCCAATTTTTAACTTTGTTAGGATTTGTTTCTCCACATGCTGGGATGTTGGAGGATCTTACATGTTATGTTGTATTATTATTTTTTGTTGATTTTGTCTATTGATATATTCTATTGTTGTTGTTTGTTTACATTTCTTTGTTAGCCGCTTAGAGTACTACATGTAGTAGATAAGCGGGATATAAATACAAGAATAAATAAATATAAATAAATAAACAGGAGTAGCCATATTAGTCTGTTGCCAATGGAGGCTGTTGGGTCTGATGTCAATGAAATGTTGAGTTCACCTAGGTTTTTGTCTAAACTTTCCAGAAGCTATTCTGAGGTGCTAAGCGTAGAATAGCTTCAACACCTTGGAGAGGTCCTCTAAAGTTTGGACTTGAGTGAATTCATTACACGACTAGCCCTGGAATATTCAATATCAAGTGTTGGTTGCAGCAAAAGGGACAAGAAACTTTTGGAATCTTACAAATAACTTTTATCTGACCTAATCTTTTGTGGGCTTCAACCATTGAGCACCCCTCCCAGCAATGTCAAAGATTAGGCTATTTTAGTAGGCGGCTCACAAACGCATCTCCATGAGAGGTGAATGGGTATTGGAGACTTAGGAGGAACACCTGGAGAGCATCCACTGTTGTCCTCACCATCTGGCACATGAAGCAGTTCCTTCACGGGATAGGTCCAGCCCATAAGACCCTATGTTTACATGAAATGTATGTTGCTGTTGTGCTACTTATGTTAAAAGCCTATGGTTGTTCAGAGAGGCTACACATTTGAAATGTGAATGAACATTCTGGCAATATATTTTACATTTGCATTACAAGTCTTGCATTTCTTGCTGCACAAACAATAACACAGTAACAGTTATTTAGTCTAGGACATGCAGGTTGTCATATCCGTAGAATGTCATTACACAATATCAGTGTTTCAGGCTATAATAATTGGTGCTGAACTTTGGAACTGCTATGTTTGATCACTGTGTACATGTCTGTGTGCATGTCTGGCTGGCTGGCTGGCTGGCTGGCTTTTGGGGGGAGGAGAGGGAGTCCACACATTTTTTTCCAGCTTCATCAATCTAAAAAAATCTGAAAAGGGTCCAAAAGTGGGATGGAATGGTTGAAGTGGCTGAACCATTTGCAAGACATCTGAGATGACTTCACATGATGATGTCCTTCAAACCACGAACCCTCTCTAGTGCCACTGAAGAATTCCTTGCCACCCCATTCATGTCTCTCAACAGAGGAATGGAGCACTAGAAAGGCCTGAGCATGTGACCTTTGGGTAGTGGGCGGGATATAAGTTGAATAAATAAATAAATAAATAAATAAATAAATAAATAAATAAATAAATAAAATATGGGGGGGATACAGGCCTGCCAGGTCTCTGCAACTCTGGTTAAAATTAGAATAAAGTGTTGGCTGTTTGATTGAAACTGGGGCCATCTTCCTTCATATGACATCTGGGCCATGTGCATTGCGAATGCATGACCTGCATAACAGGGATCCTGGTTGGCTTCAGTCTGAGCCTGAAATTTCTGGCTACAGGCAATGAAAAATGTAGAATTTTGTACACTTGATGGATAATGATAGAGGATAGAAGAGAGCTAACAGTGGTTTATGAGATATCTTTGTGGAATGTGCAGTGGTAAAGGGTAAGGGGCTCTAGTGCCAGTTTCTTGACCTTCTGCTTCAAATACCTTTGTGGTTTTAAAGTCATATGGTGCTGCAGTGCTCAAGATCAGAGTATCCTCTAAAACCCAAGTATCAGCCCTCGGTCTCCTTTCTCGTTGGAGTTTTGTCATTGCTTTCAATTGGGCGCCATCTTTTAGAATAGCTATGTACACACAAGGGGGACTGCCTGTGGTCATTTATATGTGCCCGCTGAGGCTGCTGGGCAGGTTCTTGTTTTGGATGGACAACCTCAAGGCCCTTGATCTCCCTCTGTAGGTTTCTTGATCTTGAAACCAAGCTTGGCCTGGACAGCCCACCCAATGGAGGACGCTATCAGATAGAGTGCTTTCCTTCCTAAAAGAGGGCAGGTGGACACCCTTACCTTTTCCCTCCATGGTGCTTGCTGGTATCTGCCACTGGGTTTTCTGTTCAGGGTGTGCTGCTCTTGAGCTTAGCATACATCTCACTTAGCCTTTATGTGATGCTTTCCTTTTGTTTCTGTTTACATGTTATATTGTATGTCTCTCTCTTTCTCTCTTTCTCTTTCTGTCTTTCTCTCTTTCTCTGGGCTCTTTCCTTGTCTGTCTATGCTGTTGTGCTGACCCTCTCCTGACTACTCATTTCCTGCTGCCTATAGCATCCATAAAGTGCCCTCTGCCGACCTGAGGAGAGTATCAGCTCCCCCTGACACCTTCACAGTGTAAGTACTTGCCTTTTCTTCCCCTACTTTTAAAATGCCCCTGATTTCTTTGCCTCTGTTTCCTCCCACTCTGCATGGCTCTCCCTCCCGTGCTTTTGAAATGCTTTTAAGTCAAACCTCGTCTGTGTGTCATTTTCATTGGATTATGTGATAATAGGGTTCAGAGAGGTTCTGGCCCAGCAGGTGAGGAACAGGTGTCATCTTCTACTTGAGGCATGAGTTTGAATGTTCCCCCAGGAAAAAGGAAGAGGAGAATGTGGTGCCACGCCCCCCCCAAAAAAAAACAACCACACAAAGATAGTTTCCGCTTCCCTTACCCACAAAAAACAGTGAATAATATAGGGAGGTGATTTTAATCCTAGTAACAAGAAGTGGGAGTAAAGAAGAAAACTGCATATGTTTTAAGAACAATGCACAATGCTGTTGGCTTTGTTGACCTGTGTGTCCTAGTTGTTGCATGTTGTGGCTTCTTTCCTTCTTCCTTTATTTGTATTCAGAATGTTAGACAATTTAAAAAAAATAGAGGTACATTCAAAAACAAATTAAGATATTTAGAGAATTTTTTGACCCGAAGAAGGATACTTCAACAGTGTTATCTCGATCATTTACTAGATCTTTTTTTATACACATGGTGAGGCATAAGATCAGTCACCTCTCATTTTGGGATTTCCTTAAAAATCAATGTCCATTCCCTCTTTCTTGTTTCACACAACCATCACATGTGTACTGCAAATATGATTCTTCTTTGATCTTCTGATTTTGCTTCCAAGTTTATCATGCAGTTTTCATATGGTCCAGCTAAAGTGGCTGTAACTCCTGCATGAAAACTTCCAACATGTTTTCTCCGTATGCTTGGTTTCTTCTTTGTGAAATGGTAGTGAATGTTTAAAAAAGGAGGGAAGCCATTCTAACAACACAAATGGGACGTGTAAATCTGCCAGAAGACAAGAAGATGAAGTTCCATAATAATCTCTGAAAGGATAGATATGTGTGACAATGGAATAATGTGTTGCTCTTCATTAAACAGCAAAAGACCAATTCCCTACTCCATCTTTTTATCAGAACACTTATGCCAGGCATGTCCAAACTTCAGCCCTCCAGATGTTTTGGACGACAATTCCCACAGTCCTTTGCCTTGGAGAGACAGGCTTGGAATTCTGGGAGTTGTGGTCCAAAACATCAGGAGGGCCATTCACCCCTCTTTTTACTATCATTGTGCCCCAGCTTTCCCTGATCCCCTCATTCTCCAACAAAAAATAAAAATAATAAAAATACAAAAATAAGAGTGACATGCAGTTCCTCAAAGCCTCCAAAGGTGATGATGATTCATATTCTACGTTAAATGAGTCACAGAGGCAACCCGCCCTATTTCAACATTCACAAATACCTGTTTCCCAGGTTTTTTTTCCCAAGTGGACTTCCTATGAGCACCACTTTCATAGACTGCCTTTTTGGTGGCCATTTTTGGTAGATGTTGAAGCCCTCTGGACGGATGTCATGTTGGAAAGCTGTCCCCTAGATCCACCAGAGTTGTTCACCCGGCTCTAGAGAACCCACTGTCCCTTCTGACCATCTTATGCCTTCCTTCCGTTAGACATTAAGCTATATTCCTCCATAGGGCTCTTACCTTCTTGAAAATATAGTAACACAGGCCTGGTTTTAGGGAGCTTCTGTCAAGTTTTTATACTTGAACAAAGTTATAAAAAACATAAGAGACAGGAGTTCCTTCGGGAAGACGGGCGGTATATAAGCCCAATAAATAAATAAATAAATAAATAAATAAATAAATAAATAAATAAATAAA
>JAHTLZ010003526.1:14985619-15025015 GCA_023846285.1 Phrynocephalus versicolor | reverse complement strand
GGTGGATGGCTGTCTATCTAGGGTATTGGAGGGAAAATATCAAACACAGTTATTTGAGCTGGCTTTTTCTTATGCATAATTCACCCTGGAGCATGTCGTCCATTGCCGAGAATGTGCTCTTTTTCTCCTAATGAAATGCTTGCTGTGAACTCAGAAAAGAATTACCGGTACGCCTTTTCCAGCATACAGTCTTAACCTGCAGATAGGGTTCATTCCTTGCCGTCAATTCTAAGACAAGACAGTCTCTGTGATTCATCCTTGTGCTTTTCCTTTGCTTAAAAAAATCTACCAGGAGGTGACAGATCTGTTTTTAGCAACCAGGCAACGTAGAAAATAACCCCCTTCAAATTTTTTGCTAATTGCCGTTGTGGTAGACTTTAGTGGAAGAGGGTCAGTGAAAGTATGTTGACTAAGGTCCAAATGGATACTTTTGACAGAGGCAAAACCCTAACAATATAATCATTTACAAGGGAGTAAATGTACGGTTTGAATTTATATATCTTTATGGTTAAGGTTAGTGGAAGTACATATTTTCCAGCTGCAAACCTGTTTATGCCGACATGTGGATGGGAAACAGCATAATTAGGTTCATATTTTAATGGGGACCTGACTAATTTGTGCTTCCTAAACTACTATATACAAACGGAAATGCCATTATTGTCAATATTTATACTTCTCTGAATCGTGTGCTAAAGCTTCTCGGGTCAGAAAAAATGTACAGTACATGGAAATGCAGAGATTAAAATGCACAGATGTTTGTTTTAGAAAAAATAGCCTCCGTCACATCTAAAAGCCATTTTATTATGGGAATCTACTTGCAAAATGCATATATTATGCAAAATCACACGAAGAAATGCATGCATTAGGAGAGACATGCATGAAAATACACAAGCCTTTTCACATAGACTTTTTTTTTTGCAAACTGATAGGGAAGGGAATCATACTTAGCATTTCATTTTGCATTCTGCATCACAGCCATGGGGGAATCACATAAAAGCATCGTTAAAATTGGCCCTGCACAGTATTCTTTTAATGACAAGATCTTAAGAGCTGATTGAAGGAGTGAGTTACTTATTTGTCCATGGCTTCGTTTAAGTGAGCTTCACACACTGCATGTTCAGTTCAGATCACAGGGCACTCTTTGCCTTCTGGATGACTGAAGGGCAGAAACATTTATTTAGAAATAAGTAGCAATATTTATTGGCAGACATTTTTAGAATGCCTTTCACTTGTGACCCCTTTCTTGATTTCATAAAGCAAGGGTAAGCAGCTTCTGGGGGCATTACCCTGGGAAATCTGGGAGCATTACCCTGGGAACCTTGTGGAGCCATCCCTGTTCCCTTGTCCTGCCTTTCAACAATAGTTTTTGAAACTGAAAATCCTCCTTTTATCCTCTAGTGCAAGCATGTCCAAAGTCAGGCCCGGGGGCCATAGGCAGCCCATTTTCATATTTTGAGCAGCCCGCGGCTTCTTTTCCCTGCAGGCTCAGCCTGCCATGCATCCCTGCCAGCTGGCCCCTCTCCATACTGGATGGAGGCATTAGCTTGCAGTTTTAAGGTTTGCCTGCCCTCCCTGCCTATGTCCACTCCCCCAGCCACCTTCCCAGCCTACCCACCCCCAGCTTTGTTGCTGCAGTGTCCTCCCTGCCTCTTTTCATTTTATAGAGACTTGTCCAAAGTCCGGCCCGGGGGCCAAATGTGGCTAAATGGTCGCCCCCCCTCACATTTTTCACCTTGCCAAATCTGGCCCTCCTTGCAAAAAGTTTGGACACCCCTGCTCTAGAGGCATTTTTAAACTATGGTTTTTTGGGGGACAAATCTAGGAATTGGCCCACACTGGGCACAATTGCCGCCAACATTCTCAGAAAGTTAAGGGGGACTTTTGTATTAAAAATGGAACATAAATAAGTAAGGGTACTGGAGTGGCATTTTGGGGCCCTAAATGTAAAATGAAACTTAGCTTCATCTTTAAAACACGGGGAAGGAAAAAGGAGCTTTCTGTGGCATGTACAAGACAACAAGAAACACACCGGGTGAGTCTGTTGAGGAATATTTCAAATAATAGTGCCATCATTGTAAAGGTCCTTATATTGAGTGGGTGGTGTGCCCACAATGGCTCTGTGCTGAAGATCTGAGTGTAAAGACACCAGGTTGACATGGAATTCATCCCAGAAATAAAGTTTATATTTCTGACAAGAAATAAGCATAAATCCACAGGTTGATTTGGTTTGTGGTTTGATTTGTAGTTTCACTTGGCGATCCTGTCTTGCTGAAACAAAATACTGTACAGCACTGAAGCTTTTTCTACTCGGCACCCCTTTTTGCCAAAATGGATGCCCTCCCCCCCTTCCTGCTGTCCCCATTGCTTCTCTACCTGGTCCTACCAACACCACCATTTTTAAAGACAATGGCCTGGCTTCTCTTCTGGAAGCCCAATCTGCCATCTCTAAAAATGGCAGTACCAAAGGACGAAGAAGAGGAGGGGGCAGCAGGTCCTGGTAGGGAGGCAACAGGGCAGTGGGAAGAGGGCAGGTGGATGGGAGAGAGGGTGGAGGCATTAGACCCCTCTCCACCAGCCCTGGATAAGGAAGGGGGAATGAACCACAAACCAATTTGTTTTCTGGTCTTCATGGGTGGTTTGTGGTTTATAGGTAGTCACAAACTGCACCGATTTGTTGTTTTTCTAGTTTATGCCCATCTCTATTTCTACCTTTTCTGTAGAAGGTCTTTTTGACCCTTCTGGTCTCCAAGGACCTGTAGTAATGAATGAGGGGGAGCCTCCCCCCCGAGCTTGCCATTTAAGATTGGCAGCTCCATGCTTCTGGGATTTCTATCATGTGAAGGCCTTGGCCCTACAGCTCCCATTCCTCTTTTTATTCTGGGGAAATTGCATTCTCCTTTCTGGCAGTGTATGGCATTGACCCCGCATTATGTCCTGACAGATCTCATGTCTTTCTTCACAGTCCCCATGCCATCCCAGAACGCCTACGGATCAGAGTGAACCGAATTAGTTTGCAAGATTACGAGGGACTGCATTATGACAAAGAGAAGCTCCGGGAAGCTTGTAAGTTTTTGGTTTGGGGGTTTAACACTGTGATTTTTCTCTCTTTGTGTGTTTTTGTCTTAACTGTGTATGTTCCTCCTGACAAAGAGGCCACAAGCTTTGGTGAGGTTTACTAGCTAACCACAGGTGTCAATTTGTCATTGCAGCCTGAGTTTCATGACATGTACTGTGCCCATTCCTGGAGAGATCTGATTGGGCCATGATGACACAAGTTGTCGTTGCATCCAGGTTGGATTACTGTGATGTTCTCTGTGGGTTGGCCTCAGGAAAGTATCCAGAAACTTCAGCGAGTCCAAAACAAGGCAGTCAGATTCATAGCTGGGGCTGGACCATATAACCCCTTTGTTACAGCTACTTCATGTACAAAGTTAGCTTCCCCAGATGCTCATGATGGTGCCAACACTGAACAAAAATCATCGAATAAATCTATTGGTTGTACTGTGGAGCTTCAGACACCAAGGATAGGCAAGGACTTATCAAAATGTATCAACTTGAGTGAGATCTCAGGGGTTTGGAAAGACTTAGTCCAGTGGTTCTCAACCTGTGGGTCCCCAGATATTCCTGGACTGCAACTCCCAGGATCCTCCACCACTCGCTGTGCTGGAAGGGATTTCTGTGAGTTGCACTCCGGGAACATCTGAGTACCCACAGGTTGTGAACCACTGACTTAGTCCACAATGGGCGGGCAGTTAGGACAATGAAGTAACTCTGTATTGTTTAGTGCAGTGGTTTCCAACCTTGGATCCCCAAAAGATTGTGGGCTGCAACTCCCAGAAACACTTATCAGCACAGCTAGGGGTAAAGGCTTCTGAAAGTTGCAGACCAAGAATGTATGGGGACCTAAGATTGGGAGCCACTAGTTCAGTGGCATCTATTGTTATGACGGACAAAAATGCAATTCCTCTTTTCAAAATGTCTGCGCCTGGCAAGCACCAAGTGCTCAGGGTTATCAGTGTTGTGTGGATGCTGGATCATGCCCTATTCATGGACATGTTGTGTAGTCTGTATGGCTTCACAGATTCCCGGACTATATATGCTTTTCTAGCTGACACATGACAAATATCAATGGAATAACACATAGTCACTGAGAAATGGAACTAATGGAATAATCCCTGTCGTTGATGAGAAAATTCCCATTCATTTTACTGAAACTTGGATAAAGACCTCATTAGCCTAAAAATCCTTATTTCCTCGCTAGGAGAAACAACATGTCATTTCTGGAGAAAGCACAACAATAATGACCTGTCTCATTCAATTAATGATGAAGAAGTCAGTGGAAGAGGTCAGCCAAACTTGCAGTGTTCTTGGTGACAACACTTTAAAATGAAGTCGCTATCCTTGGTGACACACACTGAGTCATTCATCAATGCACAAAGCGGGTGCTTGTGATAACACTTTAATTGAGTCTTATTCAGGCATCTGCCTCATTATTCATATTCATTTACGAGGATGGTTGTTATGTAACAAAGCTTCGACTTCCATATATTTATGGCATTTAAGAAATGCTTTGGAGAAGTAATTACTAGGATCAGTAAGGAAAAAAAATGTGTCTGTGTGCACATCTCTCCTAAGAACATAAGAAGATTCCTGGTGGATCAGGCCAAGAGCCCATCTAGTCCAGTTTCCTGTATCTCACCATGCCTCCCACGACAGATGCTGCGTAGAGATGTAAACTTTCCTGAAATTTTGAAGCTTGGAAAAAAACCATTTTTTCTGTGTTTTTTTTAAAAAACCACAGAAATATTTTGAAAAATTGAAAAAATGCTATTAGCACCCTTCCCCCTTTTACAGCTTGAAAGTCATTCTGTTACTTTAGGAACATAAAATATGATTATGGACACTTTGACTTGACATAAAAGTATCACAACTTGCATATTATAATATAGTGTATCCAAACAATTATTACAAACAGAATTTACTTTCTATAAACTAATGTAGCTAAATGATTCTATTTTCTGGAATCAGATAAATGTAAACCCTTACATTTTTAAATTAATTAGATTAAATTAAGTATGTACTTTCAGGTTATTTTTGTTGCTCTGTATTTTCTTCCAGTGCTTTGAGGCCTAGTGAAGAGGACAGAATGGAACTAAACATACCCACCCACATGCAAAACAAAAGTGAAACCTTTTACTTTTTCTTGTGGCAATAGCAGCGCCTCCTAAAGGAAGAAATGCATTTTGTTCTTCAATTGGAGAGTTCAGTTTATGACCTAGGACAGTGTTGTCTTGGGTGCCAAAGGTGGCACTTGGAGCCCTTTTTGTGGGCACCCAACATTGCCCCTTCACAGCCACTTGTATTCAGTTTAAATTGCTGTATTGGCACTTAGAGAAAAATTAGTGGGTTTTGAATTGCATTTTGTGCACTCGTTCTCTAAAAGGTTCGCTGTCACTTACCTAGGACTTGCTTGTCCTCAGTGCACAGAAATTAGAATAACCTGTTGCTATGCATATTTTTTTTAGAAATGATTTGGAAAATATTTGAACACCCTATCTTAAAATATTTTATTCATCATGTTAAAATAAAACATTCCATAATTATATTCCATAATTATAATCATTCTTTTTCTTTTTTCAATTTTTCCAAATTCTGTGGAACAAAACCAAAAAGACTTCAGGAAAAAAAATGAAAAAGCAATATTTTTTCCTTTGAACTTTTCTGGACCTTCACATCTCTACACATGAGACAACTAGATACTTGTCTCCTGATGCCACTCCCCTGCATCTGGCATTTTGAGATGTTCTTCTTATAAGCCTGCAGATAACAGGTATCCCCATCATAGCCTGCAGTGGACTTCATCACCACATCCTGTGGCAAGGAGTTCCATAGACTAACAACACACTGGGTAAAGAATTAGTTTTCTGTTTTCACTCTCCCAACCCTCAGTTCGAGTGATGACCCCCTGGTTCTGGTATTGCATGAGAGGGAAAAGAGCTTCCCTCTATCCACTTTATCCATTCTTCACCTCCCCCTCCACACCTGTGTTAAAATAAACAGGCTTTGGCCATTGTCTTCTGACAGTGATGGAAATACACACCAAGAAAAAGAGGCTGCACTCTTTAGCATGCCCCAAATTTACTTGAGCATATGCAAAACTTTCCTTGCCTTTTCTGCTGGAAATTCATTTAGAGTTACTGCAGTCAACCATCATCCTGTGCCCTCATAGTTATGGAACTGCAGGATGCGGGGGCTCCTGTATTACCCATTTCATATTCAGGGAAGGGAAATGAAAAGGGGAAGGAAGAAAAGATGGAAGGATTTCACCAGGAGATTTCTTTCATCTTTCTTTTTCAACACAGGTAAGCTAGTTTTCTTCTCCTTGGAAAAAACCACGACTGCTCAATGGTTCAGCTATCTGGCTGTGGAGCCAGAGGTTGGGAGTTCAATACCCCACTGTGACTTCCTTGGCAAAGGCTGGGCTCAAAGATCTATAACAGTGGTTCTCAAGATGTTCCTGGACTGCAGCTCCCAGAAATCCTGGCCAGCTCAGTTAGTGATGAAGACTTCTGGGAGTTGCAGTCTAGAAACATCTGGGGACCCACTGGTTGAGAACCACTGATCTATAGCCTCCCTTCTAGCTCTGCAGTTCTAAGATTATTAAGTCTACTTGATGTTCATATGGACAGCGGACAAGAGGGCTGAGAAGGCGAGTGGATAGAAAAAAGAGCAAGGCTCTTTTAAGAAAAGAACCAAACAGATGAGCGTGCCAAACTGACCCATTTTCACTAGAGAATCAGAATACATGTGCAAGGAAAGATTTTTGTTAAGTCCACCTTCCAACAAATATGGACAGGCATTTTGCACCCTTCCAGGACTTTTTTTTTTTTTTTGGAAAGCTCTTCACAATCATTGTTGAAATCCTTGGAAAAACTCTCTGGCTACACTCCAGCTATGAAAAAGCAAAGCTGTGTATCTCTTACACAGGGGCGACTTTCCCATAGGCCTTTGTGGTTCAAAGAACCAGGGCGCCTGAACCCCAAGGGCGCCTGAACCCGCAGAACCCGAAATGAAGCTGCTTTTCTTTGCTTTCTCTGCCCGAATGGCAGCTACACTGCCGCCGGCAGCACATAGTCGAAGCACATGGGGCACTCTAAGAGCAAGGTCAGCTTGTGGTGCTGAGGCGAGGCTGGCCCCCGCTGCCGCCGCCTTCCCCGCCTTCGGGGCTCGAGAGCACCGCCGCCGCCGGCAACGCCGAAGAAGAGCCTGCCGCGGCGTTAGTGGCGGCAGCGGGAGCAGCCACGGGAGCAGCAGCGGTGGCGATGGTGGCGGCGGCGGCCGCCGCCACCATGGCCACCGCCGGCGGAGCCGAACTGAGCTGCTGCTGCTGCTGCTCCCGCTGCTTGCCGCAAGGTTTGCTGCTATTGATGGGTCTGGCGGAGGACGGGCGGCTCATGTCGGTCGGAGGGAACCATCGAAGGGCGGACGCCGAGCAGCGGGAGGAGCGCTCACCGGCACCCCGCTGGGCCCTGCAGCCTGTGGGACTGGGGCCAAGGAGGAGGAGGAGGAGGAGGAGGAGAGGACCACCAGCCCTCCGCGGCTCCGGCTCCGGCTCCGGTCCCCACTTCCAGGCGCCCACCGAGCCCCCCTCCACCGCAACCCAGGAAGCCAGCCGAGGGCGCCTCCGCACGCCGTGGACCCCTTCCAAAAGTCGTCCCCAAAAAAGGAGTCTCGCCCGGCCGCGGCGGGCCACTCCAGCGCTCTGGGTGAGAGCCTGTCCGTTCAGCCGCCTGCACACGCCCCGCCACGAGCAGCCCCTTCCGCTCCTGCTCCTCCTCCTCCTCCCGCGGGCGAACAGCGCATGGTTCCGCCGTCTTGGCTCACCCCTCCCCGCTCGTCCCCCCACCCCCACCCCTACTTGCCCGGAACAACAGGAGGCCCCCCACGCCGGCGGGAGGGACACCGAGGTGGGCAGCGGGCAAGCGGGCTGGGGCCGAGCCGCCGCCGCCGCCGCCTCCTTCCAAAGCCAGCTGGCCTCTCTCTCTTACGGAGCCTGCCCTGGCGTTTGCTCCCGGCGGGCAGGGGCCGAAAGAGAGCGTCGCCCGCCCTGTCTCCCCTTTCCCCCGACGCCTGCGATCGGCCGCGGCCCAGGGCGGGAAACATTTAGTCAATCAGTCAATCAATCAATAAAACTAAAATAAAGGTGTATTGGGGCGCGGGGCGGGGCGGAGGTAACAACTATTGTTTACGGATGTTGCGAAGCCCGAAGAAGGCTCAAGGTGTGCCACCTGCTGGCCAGTGAAAGCTGCTGGTCAGCCGAATTTTTTATTCTGAAATACAGGTACTGTAACTGGATTTTTCTGCCCGTAGGCAACCCACGGACTCGTGCAATTGTGAATCCTTTCTCCAGAGCTGGCGCTTTTGGAAGAGTCAGGGAAAGGGAAATTGGTCGGGGGAAAGTCAGGGAAACTGTGATTATAGAATTTCTAACTTGATTGTTAGGTGGCTTCAGAGAAACCATTTTACAATATGTCTGTATGTCTGAAGATTCTCAGTCATATTCTAGGTGAGTTTATCTGGAAGTTGAGTCATGGCAACTGGACTGAAATGTTTTGCTGCTCATCCAAACAGCTTCATAATTTTACAGTACATAGAATGTTTATTTAATTTTAGTGTCCCTTTAAAGCATTCAAAGTGTCCCTTTTAGTGTGCCTTTAAAGCATTTTTAAGAAAGTGATGTCATTTGTTTACTTGAATTGAAGTTTGCATCTTGGTGTAATTTGTGGTGCAACTTCAAAACAGATGTTGGTACACTTAATGTTGAAAGAAGCTTATATTAAATCTACTACAACAAATATATGTTGCAGTTGAGACTTGTGTAGCCTTGCATTAATGCAACACAATTTATTTATTTTTAAACTTGTGGTTATATTTGAATGGTGGTCACGGAAAATGACAAAAGTTGGTCAGGAAGAGTCAGGGAAATAAATAAAATGTTAGTGGCAACCCTGTATTCCCTGTTTTTGAAAGGAGGAAGAGGAGGCTGCAGTGTAGAGGGCATAGCCATAGAGGAACTTCACTATTCCTTTTGGAAACAATTGCAGTTATTTATTTATGTATGTATGTATGTATGTATGTATGTATTTATTTATTTATTTATTTATTTATTTATTTATTTATTATTAATGGTCAAAGACCAAAAACAAAAAATTACAGTATTTTTCTAAGTATAAGACCATATTTCTGTCTAAAATTGTTAGACTGAAAATTGGAGGTTGTCATGTACACAAGTAAGTCGAGGAGAGAACCATGCAATTGTAAAGCTGAAATTTTGGTTTGGAAAAGCAGAGGGCATCTTATACACAGGAGAGTCTTATAGACAAAAAATACGATAGTTTTCCTTCTAACGAAACAGGAATTACTATGTACAATCTCTTTTCCCCATCATGTTTTCCAGTAATCTTATAGCTGAAGCAGAATGGTTTCATTGATCAAATCCCAGACAAGAGAACTGAGTTCAAATCTCAACTTGGCTATGGAAATGAACGGTGGGGGGCGGTGGTGCTGAACCAACCTTTGAACATCTGTCACATCTTGAAAACCCTGTTGTCATAAGAGGGATGCAACTTGAGGCAGCTGGAGGCAGGTAACAACTCTGGGTAGAATGATGCCCTGCCTTTATGGAGAGCAATCCCTTATCTCAGCTCAATTGAAGACCTGCCCAGTCCAAAACTGATTTAAATATAAAAGACTAGAAACAGGGACCTTAACATTGCTCATCAGCTGATAGTATCTGCACATTGCATGGCAGAACTATGTGACTCACCTGGTCGGTGTCTCTACTACCAGCTGGTACAAGGTATTATATTTCTAAAGGATAGGCAGAAGGTAAGGTAGCCATGAAGCAACAGAAAAGTCTGGAAGTTGAGTCATGGCAACTGGACTCCATTTCTTGAGGTTGAAACGTTTCGCTGCTCATTCAAATAGCTTTGTCAGCCTGAGGAAAGCTAGTTGCAAGTCCTCCATCTTTATAGTTCACTTTGACCTCATGTCACCCTGGCCTGAATAGGCTCATTAGGTGGACAACAGTCTTTTAGCCTGAGTTGTTCAGCTTCTGCTACTGGCAGATGGTTGCTTTGAATGGCCAATTCTGTAGCTGTGATTAAATCCACAACAGGAACCTGTTTGGGTGTGATAGCAAAAATTAGGCCTTTGAATAGGACCTCCCTCTCTGCCTGGGTGAATTCCCTGTTCGAGAGGTTCCTGTTGAGGATTTCATCACAGCTACAGAATCGGCCATACACAGCAACTATCCCCACATCCGCAGAAGCCAAGAAGAAGGAAGACAGGCACCTGAAGACAGCACTTAAGGCCTGTGGATATCCCAAGCGGGCCTTCAAAAAAGCAGTGTGCCGACCCAGAAGAACAATGGATCGGACTGAGACCCAGAGCCGACGGAAGAACCTGGTCTTTCCCTACATGGCTGGAGTGTCTGAGAAGTTTAAAAGGATTTTTTTTTTTTTTTGCAAACACCACATCCTGTTTACTTCAAACCCACAACACACTAAGGCAGAGACTTGTCCACCTAAAGAACCCGATACCAAAAGGAGCAATATTGTATATGTGGTCCAGTGCAGTGAAGAGTGTGCAGACCTCTACACTGGAGAAACTAAACAGCCATTAAACAGGAGGATAGCCCAACACAGGAGGGGCAACAGCTAAGGACCAAAATCAGCAGTACACCTCCACTTGAAGGACAAAGGGCACTCATTCAAAGATCAGGATGTACACATATTAGAGAAGGTAGGTGGTTTGAGAGAGGGGTCAAGGAAACCATTCATGTGAGTATTGAAAATCTGTCTCTCAACAGTGGTGGTGGGGGTGGCTCAGGCACAGCCTATCTGCCGCTTATGAGGCATGTGATTTAAACAGTACCCAGACAAATCAACAAGACTTTACAACTCCACCACCAAGGCCATAGCTAACAATCTATACTTTATGGGTTTCATTGTTCACCTTCAGCCTGAATTATATATACTCAAATAATTTGACATCAGTATTTCCGAACTTGTCCATATCACTACGTATATATTTAACAGTACCAGTGACTGTTGCAGAAGGTGAAAGAGCATTTTCAAAATTAAAATTAATAAAAAATTATTTAAGATCAACTATGTCTCAAGAAAGATTGTCAAACCTTGCCATGATCAGTATTGAAAAAGAAGTAGCAATAGATACCAGTGACCTTATAAAGGATTTTGCTCATAGAAAGGCTCGAAAAGTAGATTTTTTGGGACATTAGCAAACAAGCAAAAACAAAACAATGTCATGGTATTGTATACTTAATAAGTGCATTGTTAATAAATGAGCAACCTGAAAAGTTTCCTGTTTTCTTTATAATATTTAAGTGTCGCGTTAGCTCCCTTAAAAAAGGAAGGTAGACAGCTCTGTGAAACGGGGGGGGGGGCGCCAGAGGGATCTTCGAACCACGGCTCCACATATCCTTAAGACGGCCCTGCTCTTACACAATACAAAGGCAAGGGCAGGTGATACATTTCTTGTCCCACTTTAAAATAAATAAATAAAGAGCTAGATTTAGTCCTATGTCTGTTCACACACCAGACTGTGCAGAGGGTTGGACTGCATGGCCCTTGAGGTCTCTTCCAACTCTGTGATTCTATGATTGTATGATTCTGTGACTATGGTATGCTCCAATATGTTGTGGATATGGCAGAAAAATTATATGGGAATCCTAGAAATCTTAGCAAATGTTTATGCCAGGTATATTTTTTTAAAGGTAGGTTCAAAAATGTCCAAATGTCCACATGTAGATTTAAAAGTCTACCTTGGTAGCTATTGTCTGAAGTTTTTGTCCTAACACTTCAAGCAACGAATCAACACTGATCTGCATTCACATACAGTAGGACCCCCGTATCCACTGATCCATTAACCACTGATTCAGTTATTCTCAGATGGCTGAGGGAAATAAATAAATAATTCAGCTGCCGCAAAGCAAACTACTGTCCCAAACAACAGCTGTAAAGCAAGATACTATCACAAAACAGTAGTTTGGGGTGTGTGTGGCATTCTCTTATCCACGGTTATTGTTATCCATGGGAAGGCCTGGAACCAATCCTCATTGGATACCAGGGTCCTACTATATACCCATCACCTTCTTTTGAAACTCAGCATTTCTATTTGGCTAGGCAAAAGGTAAAGCAGAATTTGTTGGAGAGCAGGGTTGTGTATGTTGTATGGCCTATCGTGAGAGCACAGACTGTATTCATATATGGCTTGGGATGCTATCACACTGCCAGTACTAAATACAATTGACCTTTTTGTCTCATCAGCATCCATTTGTCCAGTAGTGGCAGTAGGTTGCCTACTGTTATCCTTCCTGTCAAACAACGGAATAATCTGGGTCAGCCCTGAAGGAGCATGATTGCTTTTTAATGTGCCCCCTTTAAAAAAAAATCCATCATGTACAAGTAAATAATAAAATGACAGAATCAAAACATGGAAACCAGTTAAAGAATGAACCATTTATTTATCACTTTGGGGAGTACTGCAGGAAAGTTATTAAGATTTTTGCCCGAGACATGTCTCCCTGATGGAGCATCAAATACTCTGACATCTGCGTAATAACCTGGATCATCTAGGCTCAGAGTAAATAAATGTGGCTCATCTTGTTTGCTTGAAATACCAAGTTGATTCTATCAGTAGCCTCATCTAAAATTGAATTTTTTTTCTTTGCTGTGTCTAACAACTCGTCATGCACACTGTTTGGGGGAAGATTAATCTTGGTTTCTCCAGAGGTAGACAACTCATTTCTGAAAACCTTTCGTGCAATTAAATGATGCCATGTTTGAAGAGAATATATTTGAAGAGAACAAGCATCTTGACCTGATTATTTCCCTCTGTGGAACTCAGCAAATGGTGTATTGTCTAAATCACAGAATGGTACAAGACTCTTATAAGGGGTATGGTCTTGCAGTGATGAGCATGTATAAAGCAGGTGTGCCAAGAGTTGGTGTGGTCTAGTGGTTAGAGTGCTAGATTAGAATTGGGAGGTCTAGGTCAAAACCCCCCACTCATCTGTGAATGTAACTGGGTGGTTTTGGGCTGGCCATTGCTGAAAGGAGGTGGAAAGGCCCTTTGCTGCCTAGAACTTGCTGGAAGAAAGGTGGGGTATACCTATGTAGCTAATAAATAATATGAGGAAAAGTAACCTAAATTAATTTCCTCCATGGAAATATTCCTCAGGGAAATGAAATCACTCCTATATTTATTTATATTTATTTATATTTATATTTTTATACCACCCATCTTCCAATGGAACTCCAGGCGGTTTACACCAATCAAACACAGGAACAATTTAAAAAAAGATCAGAACAATAATGTTACAAAAAATAAAAGTAAAAGGAATAAGAGTGATCAGCAAAGATGGCGACAATAGTTCACAAAGCAGAACAAATCAAAGCAAAAGAGAATGAATAATAATAATAGAATCAGGAATAGTGCACGAGTTGGTTTTTTGAAAGACGGAAGACCCTGGATTCTCAGGTGAGGGGTGCAGCCCTCGAATTTGGTTAAGTTTTTTTTTGAGGGGGGGGGAAACTAACCAAATGAAATTATTTGTGATATTATTTTCACTATTTCTCTGCTCCCATAATGGAATGTCCATTGGAGGTGGGTGGAGGAGAGAGGACAGGTCTCTTTGTACAGTATAATAATTGCACAGCTTTTAAAACTACCTCTAATAGTTATCTGCCAGCTGGCTAGATCAGTAAGGCTGATACGTCACGTCCCTCTCGCTGCAGTTCGCGGCCCTGCTGGAGACCGGTTCAAAGGAATGTAACCTCACGTCCTTGTGGGGTCAATCCGAGTCCACCCCAACCACGCCCCCTGAACTGCGCTCCAAGCAGGGTGAGAGATTCCTGTCCTGGAGCTCGGGAATCTTTTCAATTCACTTCTTGATCCGTGTTGAAAACCGATTTCAACATGGAGGCAAGTTCACCTGGGCTCGAGGAAGGATGTGAAGTAACCACCTAAGCCAAATATCTGGCTTTGGAGTCATAGGTTGGTTGTAGAATTCCACAGGAGAAGAACCAGCTCGTGTGGCCTTGGGCAAGCTGCACAGTCAAGGACACCCCCCGGATGAAGGGAATGTTAAACCTTTTTTGAGTATTCTGTACCTGGAAAACCCTGAAAAGGTTGCCACAAGTCAAACTTGTCTTGACAGCACATTATTATTTAATCTCTGGGAATCTGTGGGTTGCCCAATGTCACAGATAACCCCCACATGTATTGCAGTTAGAGATGGGCACGACTCAGAAAAAAACCTTCGTTTTCGTTTTCGTTTTCGGCTAGGGTCCGATTCGTTTCGTTTCCGTTTTTCGCGAAAATTCGCAAAAATTAGTCGGTTCGTTTTTTCGTTTTTTCGTTGTCATTAGTACTGGTTTGGGGGGGGTAGCGGGCTCCTGGAGGCAGCTGCAGGAGTCAGCCAGAGCCACAAGTGACGGACTGGCAGACTCTTTGCACATGCTGCGTTTCACATACTTATATGTAGTGTAATGCAAGTAGATCTGGCTTAGGATTAAGATGGGTTAGCAGTGCACAAGAGCTAGGGTTAGGCTAGTGACGGGTGAGGTTAGGGTGAGTATTGGGGTGCACCTCTGACCCACTTAGAAGGACAGTGTACTGGTGTATGGGTTAGGCTTAGGCTTAGGGTTCAGGTTCGGGCTACGATTAGTGGGCTGTTTATGCCCGATTGGCACATCCCAGAAGTCTCTGTGGTCAACCTGGCCAAGTGGCCTTGCGATTGGTGGAAAATTTGCATGTTGCACTCTCATGGGCGAGCCCATCATTGCGAATGCACAGGTGTAAAAAAATGAAATGAAATGAAATAAAATAAAATCAACGGAGATGTTTTTTTGCAAGACAAACCCACTGCTGCTACTGTAAAAATTCAAGCATTTAAAATAGCTAATTTTCGCATGTTTCTGTGGTGCTTTGGTGGGGTTTTGGACCACGATTTAAAAAAAATATTGCGGCCGCCATTTTAGATCCCCCCGCACTGCATGGCAAATGGAGACGCCCTCCCAGCCTGGTTCAGTCAGCAAAACCTGGCCATGCGATTGGTGGAATGGCTCCAAGACTTTGCATGGTCCACTCCCATGGGCGAGCCCATCTTTGCAAATGCGCAGGTGTAAAAAAATAAAATAAAATGAAATAAAATAAAATCAATGGAGACGTTTTTTTGCAAGACAAACCCACTGCTGCTACTGTAAAAATTCAAGCATTTAAAATAGCTAATTTTCGCATGTTTCTGTGGTGCTTTGGTGGGGTTTTGGACCACGATTTAAAAAAAATATTGTGGTCGGCATTTTGGATCCCCCCGCCCGCACACCGCATGGCAAAGGCAGACGAGACGATCCCCCCGCTGGGGGGTAGCAGCAGGGCAGTAGTAGGAGTAGCCAAGGAGAGGGGGGCGAGGAAACCCCCACCCCCCCAAAAAAACCACCCTTCTGGCCTGGTAGGTGCCCTCAGACAGTTTTCGCCTGCTTTTAGGGCCGGGAATCGGGGTTTTTTTACTTTTAAAAACTTTTTTTCTGTGCCGCTTGGCATTGCGTGATCGCGTGACGTCACGCAAGTAACGAGCATGACAAATCAGACCAAAATTGTTCGTTCGTCGGTTCGAGCTCGAAGTCTGGAGCAGTAATTCCCGTTACCGTTTCCGTAGAGTAACGGAACCGACTAACGGAAACGGAAACGGGAATACCGCTAAGTCGTGCCCATCTCTAATTGCAGTAGGCAGCGTAACACACTAGGACCTGGGAGACTTGGACTGAAACCTGTGCTTGACTACAGCAACTCACTGGGAGTTGGCAGTTATAAAAATACACATTATGCTTCTCATAAGAACATAAGAAGATCCATGCTGGACCAGGCCAAAGGCCCATCTAGTCCAGCTTTGTGTACACACAGTGGCCCCACCAAATGTGTCCAGGAGCACACAAGACTAGATATCTGTCTCCTGATACCACTCCCCAGCATCTGGTACCCTGGTTTTAAGCCTGGAGATTACACATCTCCATCATGGTTTGTAACCTGTGATGGACTTTTCCTCCAGGAATCTGTCCAATAACATGCTGGGTAAAAAAATAAAATATTTTGTTTTGTCTGTTCTCAATATCCCAGCCCTCAATTTGAGTGTATGTCCCCTAGTTCTGGTATTTTGTGAGAGGGAGAAGAGCGTCCCTCTATCCACTTTACTCATGCCCTGCATTATTTTGTACATTTATTTATTTATTTATTTATTTATTTATTTATTTATTTATTTATTGAATTTCTACCCCGCCCATCTTCTCTAGGGAACTCTGGGCAGCTTACAGTGAACTGATCCAATCTCACATGCCACCAAAAACCTATTAGGTCGCCATTCCGTTGGATGCAATTTGACAGAATATAACAACAGCACCATCTGAAATTCCCTCTTTCCCATAATGATTAAATATACAATTCACTGTTCTCTTTTTTATGTGGCCACCCTACCTTGCCGGCAGGAACAATTTAAAATGAAATGGTTGCTTTGTTTTCAGCATAATGGGCCTCTGTCTCTCGTGAGAACATGCTTCTTTCATGGAGGCTTACAAAATTAATAAAAGAGATACAGGAGAGGACCAGGAGAATTTATGCATTAATATGTATTCTCTTAACATTCCTGTTTCCTCTGAGGGCACATGGATGTTTATCACTTGTTGATGAACTGGTTCTTGTTTCAGTAATCTGGAGAAGAACACATGAGCAGTTACTAACGAGGGAGTGGCAAAATTAGACCTCCTCTCATATGGTTTTATATTTGAACAACTTTATTGAATAAATATGGTGAATCAAGCCAAACAATAATAGAGTACAGTACAAACAGATTTTGTCTATCCAGAGAAGCAAGTTCCAACTGTTTTCTCTGTTTGGGTGTTTTTATTATTCAGGGGCACAAAATATAACCCAAGGAGCATTGCATAAACTGACCCTTCAAACTGAGCATTACAGGTCTCCCACTTACATCAAATTGAGTTTGAAGTGAGAGACCACTTTTGAGAACAGTTTATAATAACAAATGATTTATTGAAAGACAAAATTTATCGATTAAATCATCAAGATCTGGTGGCTACAAGACTGCTAATTTAAGATCTAGGGAACAGAAAGGGGAAGAAAAGGAGAAAGAATACTAAGGCAAAAATGCAAACTTTCCCCATAATCCTTTAAAGAAAGAATCTAAGATTACTTTGCCAGTTGCACTTCTAAAATACCTCATATAGCCTGGTTCCCATCATTTGCTTTCGTTAGCCCACTTGGTCTTTCTTCAGGCAAGAAGAAAAATGGGGAAAATAAAACAAAACAGATCACCCAGTTCTGCAAACTGAGACTGGCACTTTTCTATCCTGTCCTTGCCTATGAACCAACTTTGCCATTTAGACTTCACCATTGACAGGAATCAAGTCTTTGCAAAAAAACTGAAAGTGTACAAACACTGTCAGGGACATGGACAATAACTGGGTTACAGTACCTCCATAAGGGCATAGGTTGTGGCGGGCAGCCCAAATGTGTATGTTCTGTATATGAGCCAAGAGCAGATCAGAAGCTCTGTGCCCACCTCTCTTAGTGTTATTATTATTACTAATTATGGTGGGGCAGCCTTACTTGAAAAGGGCAATCAAGGATGGTGTTCTGAAATTCTTCTGCAAGCTTATCCATCAGGGTGAGAAAGCTCAACAGGTCCCAAGGCCATGTTCTGCTTTCTGACACCAAACGTGAGCCCCATTTTCTCAGTGAAACTGTGAGCATGGATTTCAGAGAACTTCAATGCCACAAAATGCTTTCTTTCAGGAAGCAAAAGATGGTTGCAGGAGGAGCACTGTGCTTGGTTTCAAAGGAGAATGTAGAGACCTCTTTGGCAGTTACTTCACGTCCTACCTTGTTGCGCGATTACGTTTGTACCGTGACAGCGTTGTTTGCGGTCACGTGGTTTTGTCCCTGTTCAGTCCCCGTTTCCGTTTACTCACGGGCGTGATTACTTGTCTCGTGACAATTGTTACTTCACGGTCTTGTTCCGTGACAAATTCTGAATTTGTCTTGCTTTCTTAACCCTTTTTTAAATATCGTAAATAAAACTTTTTCGATATTTCAATTTACTGGCCTTCCGGGATTTACACGTCAATGCTACAGAATTTTCAGTACTTTCTTTAATAAACATTTGCACTGCATGGTGTTTCCCATAGGGAAAGTAATGTTGAATGCTGCTTCAGCCACTGACCACTAGGTGGACACTGGTTGTTGTGTAACAGTTGTTACCACACGGTCCCTTGTCTTGGAACAGGAACTGGGAACGAACCATGACAAGAGAATTCCCTAGCCCAAGGGCAGGTATGGCTTGTCACACTCTGTTCCCGGTTCCAGGGGAGTGATCGAGAAAACTTTTTGCTGTCATGCTATGGACGTGAAGTAAGGTTTTTTTGTACCGGTCCCAAGTGGGATAGGAAGGAGGGACGAACTGGACATGAAGTAACCGCCTTTGTGTGTGTGTGAGTCTGTATGTACTATGTACATGTTCCGGGGGACTGTAAAAACATGGAGAGAGGACACAGGCTACAAGTTGCATTATGCCTGTTCTTGGTGGATTCACTTTTCTGGGAGTAGGACCCCTGAAGTCAATGGGACTCACGTCTAATGTGTGGCATTCATGCATCTAAGATGAACTGAAAGTTTACATAAGAAATTTTCTCTTTGATGTCTTCATAGTTTGATTGTGACCCTTATTTATTATTCTTGTAGCTATTCCTCTGGGAATCATAGTCGTCCGAGGTGATTGTGACTTGGAGACATGCCGTATCTATGTGGATCGCCTAGAGGAGGTGAGTTGCTGCAAGCGAGGCTGATTGCCCTTTGTCCACTTGAAGGACAAAGGGGCACTCATTCAAAGATGAGGATGTACACATATTAGACAGAGAAGAAAGGTGGTTTGAGAGAAGGGTCAGGGAAGCCATTCATGTGAGATGTCTGTGAAGATTCTCAGTCATCCTGGTGAGTTTATCTGGAAGTTGAGTCATGGCAACTGGACTTCTTTTTCTTGAGAGATTGAAACGTTTCACTGCTCATCCAGACTGAAGAAGCTGTTTGGATGAGTAGCAAAATGTTTCAATCTCTCAAGAAAAAGAAGTCCAGTTGCCATGACTCATCTTCCAGATAAACTCACCTGGATGACTGAGAATCTATATAGACATGATGCTGATCTTAGGCACAGCAGAACTTCATAAATTCTCAGTGATTAGTTTCATTATTTCATGACACATGCAGTATTTCAGTCACATCAAGTGATGACGACAACGATGATGATCCCATTGGCTGCTTGAATAAACATGAACAAATGAAAGAATAAATAAATTGCAAAGTTTAAGAGGAGTATATTGACCATTCAGAATGTAGGGTATTCCAAAAGGTCAACCAAGAGACTGGAAGCCAAATCTTGTTATGAATGGTTGAGGGGAATGGGATATTTATTTATTTATTTATTTATTTATTTATTTATTTATTTATTTATTTATTTATTTTGAGTATTTTTACCCCACCTTTCTCCTTAGAAAAGGACCCAAGGCAGCTTACAGTAACCAGTCCAATGCAATTAAGACATGTTCAAGTATTGAGAACAAGGAATTGAGGGACATCTTACAGCATTAATAGTCAACATTACATTAAAGCTACAAGGTTATAAGTAGTTATAAACACATAGTCTATGTGAACCTATAGATTCACATTAAAGAGACGTAATGGTCAGCCATCATTCAGGGAAAGCTTGCCTGAAGAGAAAAGTATTTTCCTGTTTCCAGAAAGACAACAGAGATGTGGCAGTCCTGGCCTCTAGTGGGAGGGAGTTCCAGAGTCTGGGCACAGCAGTCAAGAAGGCCCTTTCATGGGTTCCTACAAGAGATACCTGTGAGGGTGGTGGGATGGAGAGAAGGGCCTCTGCAGATAACCTTAACACCCGAGTCGGTTCATACTGTGAGATTTGATCTTTGATGTAGCTTGGACCCAGGTCAGACAGTGCTTTGTAGGTCAAGGTCAGCACGTTGAATTGTGCCCGATAGCTGATTGGCAGCCAGTGGAGTTGTTTTAATAGGGGTGTAATGTGAACTCTGTACCCTGCCCCAGTCAGCAGTCTGAAGTTTCCTGAGACTTTTTCATCGATACGTAGTCCCACATTACAGTAGTCTAGGCCATGTGTCACTGTGGCCAGAGCTGGTTTCTCAAGAAAGGGGCATAACTTGCGTACTAGCCTTAATTGTGCAAATGCTCTCCTGGCCACAGCCATGACCTGGGCATCCAAGCACAAGGATAGTCCAAGAGCACCTCCAAGCTACATACCTGATTTTTCAATTGGAGGGTGACCCCATCCAGTACAGGTTGCATCCCTATCCTTTTTTCGCTCTTTCGACTGACTCTGTCTTGACTGGGTTTAGTTTCACTTTGTTCATCCCCATCCAGTTCATTACTGCAGCTAAACTCTCATATAGATTTGCGATAGTAGCTCCCTTAGAGTCTGGAGGAGATGAGAGGTAGAGCTGGGTATTGTCAGCATACTAGGCTGTCACGTGGCAGATAGAGGAAGCTTGCTTTTTGCAACTCCAGGAGTATAATGGAACAAAATTTCAAGAGATAATAGATTCAAATTGCAAAAAGGAAAACACTAGGGAGAACTTTCAAACAGTAAATATTCTTCAGCAATAGGAATGATGTATCTCAAAAGATGCTGGAAATTTCTGAATGGTTGGGTGGCTATCCTTATACATGATTTACTTCTAGATTTCCTATTGTGACAAAAGGGTTGAACTCAGTAACCATGGGGTCTCTTCTAGCGCTCCCATTCTATGGCTGAAATCCTACTGCATAGTGCAGTAGGTTGCACTAGAGTCATCTCATTGTATCCATGGATGTTTGTGGAGTCAAATCCTCCATACATTCCTACTCTAGTTTATTTATTTATTTATTTATTTATTTATTTATTTATTTATTTATTTATTTATTTATTTATTGGTAAGGTAAGGTAAGGTAAGGTAAGGTAAGGTAATATTTATTGTTACAGCATCAAGCCAGACATAAGATAAAATAGAATACAGCAGAATAAGATACAATATAAAAACATTAGCTAGAAAGTTTAAAAACTGGCAAACATTACAGTGATCAATATATAAAACAATAAGTTATTTTTAAAAGCCTTTAAGACAACAGATATAACAATATAAAACAAGGTTTAAAAGCTCAGCTATCTATCTGTTGCTGTGACATGCCACCCAGAATTTTGCCACCAGTTCAGTAATAGTCCGACTTTGGTCAATTAGCAATTGATTACGATAGTCCGAGTCCGATTGGCCTGCCATATCTTTTAAGAGTGGTGTGATGTATTTTGCCCGGGTCTTTTTATGCCTACTGCATCTGAGCATCATATGCTCAATGGAGTCTGTCTCATTAGAGCCACAAGGGCAGAGTCTCTATTCCCTCGGGATGCCCTTAAATCTGCCTTCCAGCACTGCAGAAGGGAAAGCCTCACACCTGGCCAGAGTAAAGGCTTTCCTAAACTTGTACGTCTCCAGCTGTGACAGATAGGTCATGGGGAGTGAGCGATATTTATGTGTATCTAGGACTCTAAAATTGGGGCAACTACTGAGATCTGAGATCTGCCTGTCTCTCTGTTTAAGGGCTGAATTTGCTTCATCCCATTGCATGCTCAAGATTGCTTGGGAAGAAAGACCCATAGTTTGCAATTTATTTAGGACTGATTTTAACCACTTAGATTGGAAGTTGTCCACTAAAAGTAGATGGGTTAATCCCTGCGGTTGGAAGTTTATCTTAAGCCAATACTGTAGAGAAGTTAATGTAATTTATTTATTTATTTATTTATTTATTTTTACAACTTACATGCCGCCCACTACCCAAAGGTGACACTAAGCAATAGGAATTCAGCTCTAGAATCTCAAATCAGTCGGTCAGTCTGTTGTCATACTGGGCTTATGTTGTTGCTTTAGCCTCTTGTTAATGGAGATATGATGGCAGATGAGGCAATCTTGGAGCAAGCAACTGAAAATTAAGGGAAAATGCAGCATATTCAAATGAAAGGGACAACATCTGACAAATCTAACTGCAGAAGTATTTCACCTGTCTGAAGGTAATCAAATGACACTTTGGGAGGTATACTGGAAGCCAGCTTAGCCACAGTGAGAAATCAGCAGCCTGAGAGAGAGAGAGAGAGAGAGAGAGAGAACACTCATAGGGAATGGCTATGTCAAAACTAAGTAGCAACTGCCCAAGCCGGAATTTGTGAGGGAGGCAAAGGACATAATCTTTTATCCCCTAAACTGTCCAGAGTGGCTTCCCATTAGCTGGGCAGTATATAAATCAAATGAATGAATGAAAGAATGAATGAACGAATGAATGAACAAATGAACAAATGAACAAACGAACAAATGAATGAATATGACCTCCAAGTAATTTTGTATCCCAGCATCATTCGCTTCAGAAATCAAGCCATATCAAACCATACCAGACCACATAAAATTATTTGCTAGTCACCAATATGTGGAAGAATCCTTGCATGTTATTAAGTGAACCATTTTATTTGGTGGACAAGTATGTTTGCTTCTGACTATTTTGTAATGTCTCTTGAGTAGACAGTTGGTGCTGCTGAGCAAATTAATGGGATATTTTGCATGGGAAGGAGATTGAAACAGGTTTTGGATTAATCACTATTTCCATTGGGCTTTCCTCCTGTAGGATTTACAGTCGGTATCTTCAAATGCCCAGAGAGTCCATTACCAGGTAAAAACATCTTGTATCACTTTCCTTTTTAAGGGCTTATCTGGGCTGAACTGCACCAGTACTATTACTGACTGCATTCCTTTTACCAGAGGAATGGTTGGCCTTGGTCAATTCAATAAAAAGCTCAATAGTCTGTAAATATCTATGGATGACTAGTATGTATATATAATATATGTTTAAATTATGAATTAAAAATTATAATTCATTTAACTAGCAGTCTCAAATCCATGACAGATCATGTTGCGTAGACTTAGAATTGCAAAAACTCTATAAGTGACATTCCAATGTTTATCATCCTAGCATCTGCAACTAGAATGAGGGGGCTGGTTATTTATTTATTTATTTATTTTCCCATCCATCTGGTCTAAAAGCAGCTCACAACATTCATAAAACAACACCTCTTAGGGGCTACTCTTAGGCTGTGGAGCTCCACAACAAGAGAAGGCTTCTCCCTTGTTGCTTTTTTGTCCGTAGGCAGACAGCATTTTATTCATGCAATCTTGCAGGAGTTGACCAGCTGCTAAGAAATGTGGTTCCAAAGAATTAGAAACTGCTCCCTTATAGAACTCACTTTCAAGTAGGGATGGTCACAGAGAACATCATTTCCTCTAAGGGAAAATCAGGCTGCCTCCATCCCTGACAATTTTTGGACCATCAGCCAAAATGGTTTCATATCACGTTTGTTGCCTAAAGCTGGTTTCACAGCTGCCATTTATGGCATCCTTGACCCATTTTTAAAGAACATTCGCTCTTAAATTTGGCATGTGAAAATGGCCCTTTTGTCTGTTTTACTGAACATTTTGTATTCCTGCTTCAAGGACGTCAAGGGCTGAGAAGTGTGAAGGAAACACTTTTAAAGGTTTATGTAAATAAATTCAACTGGCACATTTTTTTTGTCCTTTCATGATGCCCTACCTAATGACAGGAGCATCTCTGATAAGAACAGAGATGCTGATGAAGGGGCCAGGTTGCCCAGGACATTCTGTGGGACAAAGAATATAGTTTGGCACTGATCAGGCTGTTGGGACTGATATGCCAAGTTGTCTTGGTAAATAGTACTTATATATCAGTGCACAAAATCCCCTGTAGAGGTTCTAGTTTGCACTCAAAGTCGAGAATTTTGGAATTTGCCCTGTAGCTGGAAAGTTGAACAAATTCCTTTGTTTGATACAAGGGGCTGAATTTCTTCCAACTTTCATTATGGGGTCATCTCCTGTTATCCCCACCATATACTTTAAGACCTGTTCTCCACTACAGAATGAAACACATACAATAGCTTGAGTAGATGCTGAACATGGATGTTTTACTAAAGTATAACATTGACAAGGGTACCTTAAAAACAACAACACAGATCCTCTCCCCTTCATTCAGGGCTGTAACGTTTCAGTGTGAATTTCTCATAGGGAAAAATGGCTCAGGTTCAGAAGATTATTGAGGATTGTATCAAAGTGTTTGGCTCTTGCTACTACAACTGCTGGGTGTCACAGTGGTTTAAATTTCTGGCTGCAGCGCCAGAGGTTGGAGTTCAATTCCCCACTGTGCCCCCTTGAAAGGGGCTGATGACTCATAGGTTCACTTCCAAGGTTCAAAGGTTATGATGATAATGAGTAGTTACTCTTGGGGGGGGGATTAAAGAAAAGATAACCAGTAAACATTGAGGCTGTTCAACATCACATAGGACTCCATCATCTCTCCATAATTCCATAGAATAGATCTACCACTGGCCCAAATCTTCTTCTGTAAGGTGAGGTTGCAGAAGAATGATGCCATCAGCAACAGAGGGAGATTTTTTGCAATTCAAGTGTTCCTGCTTCTGAACTATAGCTTGCCCAACTCTCATGAAATCCGTTTCACTAGAACAGAGGCAGTAACTCTTGAATTTCTGAAAATATCTCCCATGCTGTTGACATCACCAATGTTCTGCAGATGTAATATATGTTACAGGATGTTGACCACTTTGGGGCACAGGCAGTCCACACACCCTCCTTTGCTTCCCCTGTCCTGATCCCACAATATTGAGAAACACCTTGTCTTGTTTTTGAACTAATTGAACACACCCCATGTAAACATTGATTATTGTCTGTGGATACCTAGGCAGAAGGGAAGATGTGTAGATACTGACTAGGTACTTCAGGAAATAAGTTTAGCTAGTTTTCCTCTGTCCCAACTGAATGAATGTGGCCAGTCTGAAATCAGATCATGGACTAGTGGAAGACTAACTTGAATGGGTAAGTATAGGGATTGACTAGGTATGAGGATTTATTCTCCTTCCAACTCAGGTTGAAATGTGGAAGGAAATATTTGGGAATCCAGTATTTGAAAGAGATCCTTTAAGAGTGCCCAACATTCACATTTCGAAGTCCAGAAATGACAGCATCACTCAACACTGGCAATTTTTTTTTCTTTTTCCATTTCTTGTCTTCCATGTTGATCCTTGAATTTCTCATGGCTGTTGGCTGCATATATTTGTGAATTAGCCATCGCCTTCTGCTAGCAAGCTTCTTTGAAGCTTTTCATCTGCCATAAATTTTCTATGCATTTTTTCATTCTGGGCAAAACTCTGCTTTTGAGTTTCACTGGTTCTTTTTGGATTGCTCAGTTATATATATTCTCCACAAAGTGCCTTGCTGAGGTTAATGTGAGGATTCCCCCCCTCCCACAAGGTTGTGATCAATTGTGCATATATTATGGCGCAGGGAAGCAAGCGAGAGGACAATAGCTCTCAAGTCATTTAGCTGGCAAGTCATTTAGTAAACAGTAAACCATATTCATGTCTCACTAATAAGGTATCAGGGGCACTTTTAGAGCCTACAAACAGAAAACATTTGTCTCTTGGGTTTCTTGCAGTTTTCACTGGGAAGAGTCAGTAGAAACCATTCTTGTGTGAACCCAGCTGCAAATGAGAAACTTTGTCAATAGTTGCCAGTTTGTGTTCTTTTCCTTTTTTTCAAGCTGATTGCAGTTCTTATAGATTTAATGTACAGACATCCACCCTTTCATGGCTGGATGGATGGCTCAGAAGTTTAGGTAGAGGTCAGTGGGAGTTCTATTGCCCGCTGTGTATCTCAAAAGAGCCAGCCTGTATATCTCAACTATCCCATGACACTGTCAGAAGAGGGATCAGTAAACCATATCTGAGTAGTGTCTGCCTAGACAGCCCTGGTCATAAGTTTGAATCAGCACAACAAAATTATTAATTGTTCTTTGTTCTTGCATGAATGATAGAACTATCTTCCTCTTTTTCAGCTGCAGTATTAGACTTTTTTCTGATATAGATACTGATATAAAATGAATATATCTCTATTTCTGGTAGATTCTGACAAAACTTCACCCCATCCTGACTGTGTAGCTGGACCCAGGAAATTTTACAAAATTTTAAGATAACAAGCACATTAAGAATTTCCCGGCACTTTATACCACAATAAAATGCAGAATGCTGGAATGTTTCCCTCATAGAAGGGAAAAATAAGAAGTACATGTTATTATAGTTGATCATTCATGGTAAAACAAATGGGGAAATTAGCATGGGCGAAAGGAAGAATTTATTGGTTGATAAATCTTCAAGACAAGTTTTAGAGGTGTTGTGTGATCATTGAGCATGTGCTGGGGTATGGAGGCAGAGACACAGACTGCTTAATTATCTCTTCTGGAGAATTTTGGGCTATCTGAAAAACCAAGCATGCTGATACAACTTTCTTGCGTCTCCCTTTGGGTCACAGTTCTGCTGGTGCTCTCCAGCTAAGTTTAAAGCAACAGTAATATCACAACAATCTACTTTGACGTTTCTAAATGAGCAGATATTAGAAAGACACTATAATTACCAGCACTCTCAGGCTAAGGAAATAATCTCTCAGACACAGAACACTTAGAGAAGTGGAGGAATGCAAAACAATCAGCCTGAGGCATAATTCTTTATTTGATCCTGGCATGAGAAGCAGATTCAGTGTTGTGTGATAGGAATCACATTACCAAAGGCAGCATTAAGTAAAGCATTCCTTCTAAACACTAACCGTTATCTTTGAATCTCATGGTTGCTTATGTAAGGCGTCAGGAACGTATGTTTCTCCAGGCATGCAGAATAAAAGAGGGGAGTGGGTGATGGATGGATGGATGGATGGCTTTAATAAAGTCCAAAGAGAGGAGGGAATGTGGAGAAACTTGCTGGATCTAAAGGGGCTGACAAAAAGCCACTAATCACCTGCAGAAATCTTGTGTCACTGGCATAAAAACACCCTCTTGATAGTGCAAGAAATTAGAAGCAAATTTCCTCAATCAGTAGACTAAACCTTGATTGGTTTGATTGTAAAATTACTCAGGGGCAGGGGAAGGCTGGCTTGTTACACACCACAAATACCTTTCTGTGCCAATAACATCACAATATTTGGAGCCTACCATAATCCAGATGGTATTTGCTCTTCAGTTACAATTTTTTGGCCCATCTTTATTGCCAGCCTGATTCTTACATCTGGCTCAGTTCAAGCCTTTCATTAGTGGGTGGTACTGATTGCTAGAATTTTAAAACTGATGTGCCAGATAATCTAGTATTCTGCATTTTGTACACATTTCTCAGTACCTATTCTAGATGGTGTACATTAAAACCAAGCATTCATTCCACTAGGTAAGATCAGGGATATAAACAACAGCATTGATATTTGGCCGTATGTGAGATTGTTTACATTGTGTGTAGCTTTCTCATGTAGATTCACAACAGCTAAGTTCAAAGATAGGAAACTCAACACCTGACAGATGTGTTAGTTCTCATTTCCTGCCCTGGGCATTTTAACTTGGGTGAAGGAAAGCTGGAGTCTAAAACATCTGGAGGGCTCCTAGTGTCCAACTCCTTCTTTAGTCTAATCAATCACAGACTTTAAAAGAAAACATTAATAGTTTAATGAGTGAGGACTGATTTCTTGCTACCAAAAATTAGCCTGTGATTCTGGGAAGTTTAATAAACTTTTCTATGGCAGTGGATGTATCTTAGTGCATAGCGTGTCCTTAAAAAAAGAATTTTCCACTTATGATTAAGAATGTGGGAGTGTAGTAGTCCAAAATGAATTGCAGCCAGGGGCCATTTGTTCAGCTTTGAGAACGCGCCTTAGGCAATCATTCAGGTGCGCATATCCGTCTTCAGCTGCTAAAACCTGAACATGTGAGATGCCTTCTTTGAGAAAGGATCCTTTTGGGGCTCTGCAGTGTGGCATGGCATGATATCTCAGTCACTAGGAACATTGGAATCTGCCTTACACCATCTGATCACTGGTCCATCAAGCTGAGTATTGTCTTCACAGAGTGACATGCTTTGTTCCTCAGTTTCAGCTCAGTATCCTTCAAGGTACACTTTAACACTGACTACAGTCTGTAACAGTGGAGGTTCCTGACTCCCATGTAACAGACAGTGGTGATGGCGAATCAGCATCAGCCTTTCCTGGTCTATACCTTCTGACCTTTCATTTGAGAATATATTGCAGGGTGTAATCAGAGCAGTTACCCATTCAATGTAAACCTTTCTGAAATACAACAGCTCTTGTCCACAACATGGCCAAATTCTTTTGGAAGTCCTAAGATTTCCATTGAAACTAGCATATAGTTGTGATGGTTCAAACTCTCTTGCTTCCTGCAGACCTCCTCTTAACACCCGTCTCCTCTGTGTTGCCTACAGTGTACCTGCTAACTCCCCATTCCTAATGTTGCCAATTTTTAAACGTCTGTGTTGCAGATCTTGGAAATTTTCCTTTTTGGCACCAGAACTAGAATGGCCCTAGAAGTCAGAATCCAAAAAAATGTAGATTGTTTAAAGTTGTTCTGTAATAGTATTGATCCACATTCATCTTTCCATTTGTTGCCCGTTGTCTATTTTACACTGTGAGGTCTGTGGAAGCCTCCATATTTTCCCTTTGTATCTTTGAAAGGTGCTGTTTAGCACTACATTTATCCCTGTATGGGGCTGTCTGGCACGATAGCATAGTATACATGATGAAACCAATGGCCATAATTGTTTAGAGAGTCTCTTTTATCTTCTCCTCCTCATTCAGGACCAGGAAGGTACTTTTCCAAGAGTATCATCAGTTCAGAGACTTTCTCCTAGGTGGTGCTTCCTAGATGGTAAGTATAAACAGTGTCCTTGCAGCAAAAAAAGCTACAATTTATTTATTCAATTTATTTCACTGCATTTTTATGCTGCCTTTCTCCCAGCCTCTTGAGGTTCAGCATTCCACAGCCTATGACAGTGTTGACGAACCTTCGGCCCTCCAGATGTTTTGGATCACAACTCCCACAGTCCTTTGTCATTAACAATCTAGGCTCTGAATTCTGGGAGTTGTGGTCCAAAACATCTGGATTGCCAAATGTTCGCCACCACAGGCTTATGAGAAGCCTGAGAGAAGCACTCATGCTCCCACTAGATGTAGTTGTGATGACACTGGGATTCGGAGAAGAGCCTCCTTTGAAGATCTTGGAAGTCAAGAAAATTCATATATTTTTAACAAATTGATCCCAGTATAGATAAAATTCCTGTTTGTGCTGATTATACATGGCTGCTAATAAAACTGGGAGGACACCTACTGTTTATATTGCACAATATAGAGAAAAACTGTCCCCGCACAAGTGTATGCTTTTTGTATATGTGTGAACCATGACCTCTGATATGAAAGCATCAGTTCATTGTTACTAAATTTGGGCATCTATACAGTAGGACCTCCATATACGGTGTGGGATCCGAAATATGCCTTTCCAAGGTATATTAGCAAAATGGGCCACTAGGGGGAAACAGATTATACATATGATCTCATAGTCCTATTGAATATGCTTATGGATGGGGAGTACGGATGGTCACAAAACAGAAAAATAAAGTTTCGTTGCATTTTGTGCCCACCCCCGTTTCATTTTGTTTCATTTCTTATGGATTTTTTTTTAAAAAAAAACATAGTACGAAATGAAACAAAATGGCTCCCCTGGGTCCTAGAGGCACCAGATGTGGTGCCCGGGAACCATTTTAATTGGGTCCATCTGGGCTAACATTGGCTGGACCCCCTTAAAACTGGTCCAGTTGCCACCAGGGATCCCCCCAGCGACAATCTGGTGCCTCTAGGACCCAGGAGAGTCATCCCCCACCCACCTCCTAGCTGAGAGGAGCCCAGAAGCCAAGTCTGAGTGTAACCTCCTCTTCTTCCCTCTCCTGGGCTTGGGCAGCAGTGGCAGTGGCAGCTCATTGTGAGCCCAGCAGGTAAGTGACCCTTACGAAATGGTTTGTTTCAATAAAAATAAACTGTTTCATTTCTTCTGTAAGAAAATGCTGCTTCCTTGTTTCGTTTCATTTTGTTTTCTTTTGTTACCAAACGTAACAACAAAACAGCATTTCATTTTTCATTTTGTGCCCAATTCCCATCTCTAATGGGGAGTAATTTTATTGCAATCTGAGAAGCAGAATCTGGTAAATGTTCAGCAAATTGTATTCATGTTTTCGTTATATTTTTTCCTGTTTACTTTCAGCAACTTCTGCTGATCGTTTTTACCGCATTGACAGATCTCAGGTATAGTATGTTAACATTCTTTTGCTTTTCACCTAGAGGTCTTTACATGATTTCTATGAGTTGTACAGTATAGAAATAAAATAATGTGACACTCACCAGGTTTAAGTTTCCTGTTTCCTAAAAATATGTTCAGTCTAATTGCATAATGGTGGAGCATAGGATGTGTCTTTTGATTGTCCTGTGATTCCCCACTGAATGCTAAATTAAGGAATGTGGGATGCAATGTGCATGCAGACCTGGTAATCAGTTAACAATGTACAAAAGTCCTTACAGGACTTTGAACCTGTAAGGATCGAAATTATAATGTGTGTTAAATAAGTAAGATCAATCATTTACATGACAGTGACCATGTGTAAGCCACCTTGGGTTCTTTTCCAAGGAGAAAGATGGGGTAAAAATACACAAAAATAAATAAAATAAATAAATGTTCCGAACTAAAATCATTATAGGGTGAGATTTAATTTTCATTCCATTTAAAAAATCCCCTTGATTAGAACATTTAAAAAAAATATCAGCAGAAATGGATTTTATCTTTTTGTTTTTTGCCTTCATATATTGGACAAGTTTTAAAATTAGAAGTCCATGTTGCGAAAGTTAACACCGCCCCCTCTTATACACACCAGTCCCAGCCTGGATAGATGCAGCTGATATTTATTTTTGCAATTTAAATATGCTAATCTTCATCGTATATATTTAATATATTGTGTAGTTTGACTCTGAGAACTTGAGCTTCTTGTTAAACAGCCGAAGTGCAAATAAAATACGTACAGCACCCAAAGAAATTATCTCATTCAGGAGCCTCGTTCTAATTTGATTATACATTCAGTAGCGAGTGAATTAAATAAAAGGCCCTCTGTAAATTGGAGGAAGGCAAACAAAGTCAAAGAACAGATGGATCATCTCTGCCTTTCAGGCTTAAATAAGCTTGATGTCTAATAGCACAACTTCATGTTCCCTGTTTTCCTCCCCCCCACCCCCTTTCTGCTTATCTTGCTATGCCTGGGACAGATGCATTCAAAAAGAAAATCTCAAAGTTTATCTTCTCTTGCTGTTTACAACTCCCCTAAAATCCCAATCCTCTCTGTGTGAGATAAGATAACTCAGCAAATTATGATAATATTACAGGCCTGTACAAAATATTCACCAGCCTCTAGAAATATCAAACTCAGAGGAACAACTTCTGTCTAGTTTCTAGTTTGTTGTGCGCTTGTTGCACGTTTTCCCAAGAAGGTAGTCGTTCTTTCTGGACTTCATTTTTTTTAATTGAAAAAGCATTCAGTTGCTGTGCTGTTGTGATACACAAAGCAACTGTGTGTGCTTGCCCCTTTTTGAAACTTAAGAAAAATCTGCTGTACGCCCACTGCAACATCCTTCATGTATTTGCCAGTTGAGTTTCAGTATATTGGGTGCAATGTGATCCTTGGCTTGCATCGTTAAGAATAATCTTAGTGGATTCAATGGATGCATTGGGTTGCAGCTTTAGTGGATACATCCTGAAAATTAGGAACATCCTGATGGTTAGGAAGAACTTCCTGACGGTTAGAGCTGTTTGGCAGCGGAATATGCTGCTATGGAAGGTGGTGGAATCTCCTTCTTTGGAGGTTTTTAAGCAGAGGCTGGATGGCCATCTGGTGGGGGTACTTTGATGGGGCTTCCTGCATGGCAGGGGGTTGGACCGGATGGCCCTTGAGGTCTCTTCCAACTATATGATTCTATGATTCTATGATAGCATGCTTTCATTTCATTTCATTTCTAAGACCCCTTGGTGGTTGTCTTCCTCATTTTTATAGCTAGGAACTGAGACTGAGAGATGAAGGCTGCCTTTAGGCCACACAAGTAATCCAAAACTAAAAACAAAACAAAAACAGCAACAATAAAAAAACAAATTATTTCCAGTGGTCCCATTCCAATGCATTCTCCATTGGATTTAAGGGTCCCCCCTAGGAACCTCTGACTTCATTGTGTTCAGCTGGAATTTCTGTGCATATTGCTTCATTGGCCAAATTCCTGTTGGGTATTTACAGATCTACCTGAGGATTTACAGATGTCACCATGGTGAGCTATAGTTCATTGACAATATGCTGGAAGTGTGCTCTGTGAATGCAGGGGGTGTAATCATGTATGTGACCAGACACGCAGCCAACATGCAGCTGGAAGCTCATTAGTTAGCCAGGGCTGCTTCTGCAATTTCTCTTGCACATGGGTGAATCTCCTGCAGAATTCTGTTCATTGGCAAATGGCACCCAGTTATAATGCACACTACCCAGTTTCTGCATTCCACAAGTGCAGGGGAATGGTTTCGACTGGCCTCTAGAAGCTCTGACAGTATGATGAAGCTTCAGGGTTCCAGAGGCCTTGTAGAGAAGAATTATGGGAAGCAGATCTGCAACTTTGGTTCTCTGGGTGCATTTTTATAGCCCAATGACTCAAAAATCTCACAAAGAATATATGTTAGAAGGTCTCATTTCACTCTGTCAGCCTTACTTCTGGGTAAAGATACTGCACATAGGATGGTAATCTGTGTCTCTTCACTTTCATGCCTTTGCCGCAGGAACATTTGCACTTTGTGACGGAAATTTCGCAGGATGAGATTTTTATCTTGGACCCAGAACTGGTGGCAACTCAGTCAGCAGGGACACCTCTGGGAATGCCTGATCTGGTTGTGGAGCAGGCCTCTGGGTAAGGATTACTTCTCTAGCTTCCCATTCTTCTGTCAGGCTAGATAACCAACACAAGGTCTAATGTTGGCGACTTCTGAGGTTTCTCCATCTCTTACTCCAACTCAGAAAAATTAGGCTAAAAGACAAACTAGTAAGCAAACCGAAACAGAAGGACACCAATGTTGCGGCAACTTAAAGAGTAATTGCTATATTTTAATGTGAGCTTTCATTGATGATGTACACTAAGTAAGGGTGCATCCACTAAACCAGTTTGACTAGCTTTTGAAACCAGATGTCATGGCTAGCTTTCAAAAACCTGCTTCCCGGTTTTGTTTTGTACAGAAATGTCTAAAATAAGAGAATATTCTTTTTAAACAAGAATTGCACCATTGGAGCTGTTGTCTGTGAAGATTCTCAGTCTTCCAGATGGGGTTATCTGGAAGTATTATCCCGAATAGGCTTGTTAGATGTACGACGACCCCAGGCCACTGTCCACCTAAGGAGCCTATTGAGACCAGAGAGGTGTGAAACCTGGGTGAACTATAAATTGGAAGCCTCCCGCCAACTTCCTCAGACTGACAAAGCTATTTGGTTGCGTAGTGAAATGTTTTGGCCTTGCAAGAAAAGAAGTCCACTTGCCATGACTCAACTTCTGCACATCAGAGCTGTTATTCTTCCATTCTCAGGGGAAAATATTTGGCTGGATTTTTTTTCTTCCTCTTCTTCCTCTTTTTCTTCCTCTTTTCCTCCCTCGCTCCTGGGGGTTTGGGTCTTGCTACAATTGGAAGGCACACAAATCTCATCTATGTATATCCTACACTGTCTTGTGAGCTGTTGGTCATATGAGTGTGAGGAGGCCTCTTTGTCAATGATTCTGTTAAAGGGCCTGATCTCAGTTTATTCGCATACTACCATTCTGACTTCCTTGTTTGGAGGCCAAGACAATAAAGTAGGTTTGCAAGTGATTTGCATGCACAGTGAATGCACACCTAAGGCACCTTGCCCCACCTTACTGTCCTCCATGTGTGTTAAAGTCCTAGTGCCAGAATCCCTCCAGTCCAACACATCTTGAGATTAGTGGGTTGAGGGAGTCTACTTGTCATTAATGATTTGGCAAATAAAAAAAATCCAAATTGTTGGTAACAGTAGGAGTAGGACATGGATCAGAGAAGTGTAACCACAGCACAACTTTTATAGAATTGACCAAAGTAAGCTGTAAGATGGGGTGTGCAGTCTCCAGACTTCTAGAAACCTTGTTGGTCCATCATTGGAGTTTGGAGAACTAATAGTAATCCTCCCTCCCCTCCCCTTTTTTTAAAACAAAAAAGGAGCGATAACTGAAAAAGATAAATTTTCCCTCTAGTGTCGCAAATTATTTTTCTTTAAAAAAAAAAGCTTTGGAGGTGAAAAGGGTTAGAAGTTCCTCAAAACAAGGCAAAATTGGTTCTGTGTCCCCAGATGGCAGAAGGTTTTTTTTAAAAAAGTTGCCTCTAATAAGACCACATCCAAAATATACAATTTCAAAACTGACTCACAACTTCTACCCTCTCTGCTGAGAATATTCAGCGACAAGGAATAGGAAAGCGTGCTCCGGGACTAACAGGGTTTTCCATTTGGATATGTTTTCCTTAGAATATCAGATCAGTGTAATCCAGCTGTTCGAAAGCGTATTCTGAGTGACAGTGGCCTGGGGAAGATGTCTTCTCACTACGAGGTACCTGAAAAACAAAAGGAGGCCAGCCAGACGCCCCCGCTGCAGTAAGAGCCCTCTGCCTTTCTCTGCTTGATGCTCCATTGCTGCCATCACCAAAGGCAATTCTACCTGCTCTTTTACAATACGTTTTTGGTACAGTGTCTGCGTGTATTGCCCTCTCTGCTTACGCTGGTCTTCCTGTTTTGGCAGTCTGCCTTTTTCCCCATCTGAGAGAGGTTTGTTTTTGAAATACCTGCTGAATGCCAGCTGAGATGGGGAAGAAGAGGTAGGAAGCTGCCTTGCAATGAACCAGAACTACTTTGACTGGCAGCAGGTCTTGAAGGTGTCAGGCAGGGAAACTACCTCACCATCCCTGGAGGGACAGGATCTGAACCTGGCATTGCTTGATCAAAAAGTTACAGCTTCCAAAGCCTGGGCTCAGGTAAAACCCAGAAGCGTATTCCTGAAATGGAGGTCATTCTAAAAGTTAGCAGTGCTGTATGATTACTGCCAAAATCATTTCTGCCTAGTCCAGTTTGTCCATAAAGGAAATATCACCTCACCTGACATAACCATTGGGCATGGATTGTGTAATGTAGGAATGGGAAACCTGCAGCCCTCTATAAATTGCTACTCGTTTTTCCCACTGTCCATGCTGGGTGGAAGGAATCGGAACACCACAAGATGAAAAGGGATGCAGCAGGTATCTATATTATTCTCGTACCCTCTAGTTCTCCTATTTTAGCTCTTCAGACATGATCCACCCAATTTATGTTGGCATACATTTCCAGCTGTTGCCACATCAAGGTATAGTCACCACTATGTTTGAACTTAGCCTTTTGCAGATTTGTTCTGTGGCAAAACAAATCAGTGTCTTCTGGAAAACGATCCATCAGATTTCTCAACTATCTTACACATTTCACTACCATCCTAGTAGATTTTTTTTACACTGAACCTGTTTGTTGGGCTATCCCTTAACAGCCAGTACTTTGTGCATTCATGGAGTTCCTCTTAAGATATGCCAACTTTCTATTGATAATCTTTTATATTGCTTCCAGCTTTTATTGGGACACATTTATCACCATGGAGACCTGGGCAGTGAAAAGTAAAAGTGCTGAAGCAGCCAAAGTTGGCCTTATTTGTAAGCAGATGTTGTAAGCTTCAGAAGAGGGAATACTATCATCATACATAATTTTCATCCAGGAATGTTATTATATTTCACCACTGTGGGATGCCAAATTTACACTGTCTTCTGCAGGCACAAATTATCTTTGGTGTTGTTTTCCAAACAAAGGAATGTATTGTGCTGTGAGCTTTCATATGATCCAGCTGACTGCTCTCCTGTGATCAGCAGGCTGAAATGGGGGAATAAACCTTAACAAATATATAGTGAAGGTGGTGATTGAAGCAGCAAATGTTGCTAGATCCAACTCAAAAAGCACATGTTCAATATTAGTGTAAGCGAATAAATGACCCCAGTTGGAACTGGGTGAATTAACAAGGAAAGAGAGATTTCACATGGAAGCTAATGGCACCAAGATGTGCCCAAACTCTAGTTGGGTAGAGACCACAGTTGAGTAAGTTAACAAAGCATGAAATTTGCATGCAGACAGAAACTGGAATGTTTCATGGACATCTGTCACTCATTCAACTTTTGCTAATAAGCTAAAAGTCTAATAAAATACATTTTGAATGAAAAGGGTAAAATTTAAAGCTTGTGCCAATTTTAAATGGGTGTTTACATTTACATTAACTTACCCAAATGAAGATGAGGAATCCTATCCATAATCTGTCTCTTCACCATCACCTCTCACCCTTCTTTTGAGTCTTGGACAAAAAGCATCAGTTGTGTGAATCTGAAAATTCTGAATTCTTGTTTGCCCAAAACCATTATCGTGCTGTTTCTTTCCCCTTTCCTCTTTATTGCATCTCTTGTACACTATTCTTCTCCTTGTTCACATCTCCATACTTATTCCTTTCCTTTAGCTTACCTTAGGACTCTTCATCAGGGTGGACAATGCACAACGAGGACCAGAAAGCTCAAAAACAAAACAAAACAAAATCCACCTGGTTAAACTCAAGTTCTTATAGGGACTGCAAGCATGAAGAAAAAGCATGAGGTGTGGTGATATCTTTGTGCTTCAGTCACTTCCCCAAGAATAGCTAAAATAGGTGTTGTTGAGAAACATGCTGACGTCCCTGGGAAAATGCAAAATGCATAAATAAATATATCTGCTCAATAAAATGTATACTCTAATGCATAAATTAGGTGAAGAGAATGAACAAATTAGTACAGTGAGGGAAACAGAAACAGACACAAAAATGTGCAGGGATTTCAAATGTGAAATTTCAAGAAAGAAAGAAAGAAGGAAAGAAAGAAAGAAAGAAAGAAAGAAAGAAAGAAAGAAAGAAAGAAAGAAAGAAAGAAAGAAAGAAAGAAAGAAAGAAAGAAAGAAAGATCCTGATAGAGTTACTTGGCCTTAAAATGATTTCTTGGGTGAATTTTTTATATTGTTAGTTCAAAATTGTGAAAGGGAAGTTGGGCTGCTGTTTCTGTGCATGTGGATGGCTATCAGCTGATAGGCATGGCCTGCACACAGAGAACTGGCCTGCCGCTCAGAAAGGAAGCCTGGTCACTGTCTCCAAAGGTGGTGACAATGGGAGATGAGGAAAAGGCAGTGGCAGGGCCAGGTCCATTTGCCATTTTATTTTGTCTCAGCCAAATGGGATTCTGAAACTAAACTACAAACTAAACCATGAACCAGCCCAATTTGTGGTGGTGGTGGTGGTGGTGGTGGGGTTTTGTTTGTAGTTTTGGCTCATGCTCATCTCTATTTTTACATGTTTTATGATTCCCAGGGTGTTTATTTCTTGGACTGCACCTCCCAAGATCTCCCAAACAGCATGGCTGGGGGGCCACTTTTATTTTCCCCTGTTCTGTTAATATGGCACAGTTGTACTCTGCCATATTCTACTACTATCTCAAAGAGAATACAACGGGCCAATCCGAACGCAAGTTTTGAAACAGTTCCAACATGTTTGCTCAGATCTGTTTACTATGCAAATGGAAGTTTTCCTTGAGTAAGCTTGACCCTTTCCTTAACCTGCACTCTCTCATAGAGATAGAATCAATAAGAGATGGAGTGAAAGCAGCTGCATTTGATACAAAGGGCATTTTTTTTCTGGCCCTAACCAGACGTGATGGAAAGTACTGCACATTCTGATGGAAACATGTTGGTTTGCTCAGTGCCCTCTGTGCTTCAATTTTGAGTGAAGAACTATATACAACTCATATCCCCTAAGGTGGAAAGAAGACTGCTCTTTCTTTCTCCCTCCTTGCAGTTTTGGAAAGGGGAACTCTTAATTATATTTTTGTAGCATCTTTGCACCTGATGCATTGCAGAGGAGATTTGTCCAGCTGACAAATTGTTCTGGCAGGTAGTGATACACAGAACACACTCCACATGCCAAGAGCTTACAAACTGGCATCTCTCAAACAAGTGCGCTGTTGATTAGCACCACCTCCTTCCTGTGTCTGCCATCCAGCATGCCCGTTTTCCTCCCTCCTCCCCTCTCCCCCTTCCTCGAAATGAACAGTCTGGGGGGGCCAAGCTCCCAACATTTCATTGGGACATATTTCAAGGATCACAATGAATACTTGATTGCCTAACTGCATCTCCTGCTCTGGCATATAAAAGTTTTGATGCAATTCAGCTTTTAAATGTTCCATCAAATATTGCCAGAAAGAACATAAGAAAAGCTGTTTTGGATCAGATTAAAGGCTTTTTTTTGGGGGGGGGGGTCCAGCATTATGTTTCCACAATAACCAAGGTGAAAGTTAGCAGCTAGGTATTCAATGGCAAGCTATCTCAGATACTAAAAGAAGAGGGATAAACCTTTACTTGCTAGAAAATGTTTTTCTCACCTTGCAAAAGAGAAATATGCTTCTTGACCCTCTGAAACACAGTTCTTATTAGTGAGAATGAGTGTACAAATTTTGTAATTGCACAGAACTACAATGGCTGATGCTTTGTTTGCACAGAGTTTGAGGGATGAGAAGCAGTGGATGGGTTGTTTGCATCTTTTGAACAGTTAGCCTGTTTTTTCCCCCTCCTTAAAGGGAATGAGGTTCATTGTACCCTGGGATCCTGATGAATAAAGAATATTCCACTTTTTCTGGTTCTGGGTATGAGAAATGTGGAGGGCTTGAGCTAGATTTTTATTTAAAGTGGATTTCCTTGTTGAGGGATCTTATTGTCTCTAAATGCCCTGAATAAGTGAGAATGAGTCCACTATCCTATTCACCCTGTTATTTCCCCATCTGGCCTCTGTGGTCATCTTGGCCAATGGAGAGATGGAACTGAGCCTGAAAAGGGAAGAGAGCAAGCAGAACTGGCAACCTCTTGCACACAGAGATACCTGATTCTTGCATGAGAATCAAAAAGCTAAACCCATTTTTGTGGTTTTAAAAAAGTATAAATGGGAAAAGTACAAATGCACCAATAGGATTCTAGGCTTTTCCAAATACTTGCCATAATGGTGTCAGTTTTTCCTTCCTGACCTGGCTCATTGCTTTCAACAGACAACAAATGATACTTTTTCTTTCTTTCTTTCTTTCTTTCTTTCTTTCTTTCTTTCTTTCTTT
>JAHTLZ010003526.1:14972913-14985609 GCA_023846285.1 Phrynocephalus versicolor | reverse complement strand
TTCTTTCTTTCTTTCTTTCTTTCTTTCTTTCTTTCTTTCTTTCTTTCATTCCTCCTTTCCTCCTTTCCTCCTTTCCTTCTTCTCCGATCTTTCTCTTCTCTTTTTGTTTTTCTGATGTCTTCACCTGAATAAAAGAAATAGATGATAATTTAATATTGCATGGAGGAAAAGCTTGTAGAAATATCATGGTGATTAATGGCTTTCCATTCACTGATAGGTAGAGATGGGCACGAAATGAACATTTTTTGTTTCCATTATTCATTATTTGTTTCGTTACGTAATGAAACGACAAACGAAAATTGTGATGAAAATGGAACAAAATGAACAGAACCATGAAAATTGTGTTTGTTATGTTTCGTTTTCATTAATGGCAACGTGCAATGAAATGAGCTGTTTAAAATGCTAAAAAACGCCCTGGACATCCATAAAAACGCAGCGATAACTATTATACTGTCTGATAATACCTACCGGGGGGGCGTTGGGGTCCTTAAAACGTGCATTTATGTCTTTTCTCAGATCGCGGTATTTTTTTCCTTTAAGGGGAGTTAGGGGACATCAACCCAAAACGGCTCCCAGATGCCTAATATTGATTTCTTGGGTATTAAAACGCCCTGGACATCCATAAAAATGCAGCGATAATGTGATAATTATTTGAAATTATTACCTACCAGGGGGCTGGGGTCCTTAAAACGTTTGTTTTTGTCTTCTCCCATTGCAATGTATTTTTCTTTTCCCTTTAAGGATGACAAAATGGATGTTGCCACTCCAGCCACAACATGGAGGCAAGCCATGTGATGGGATCATGTAAATTCTTGGACAACTTCAACCAATAGCATGCCCAGGTGGCAGACTGGGCAGGTCTGGCAGCCACAGAGGGCTTAAAAAGCTCTGGCAGTCCACATCCTCCTTGCAGTCCCTGGTGGGAGTTAGGGTGGGATTGCTGTCTCTGCGACTCTAGCTTCAGTCCTGCAGCCTCCCTGTGTGCATGTGTGCGTACCTCTCAGTGAGTACCCTCCCCTGCCCCACAGTGCAGTCACTCTGCGGCTGCCTTGCACCTTGGGCAACGCCGGCCATTGACTTTGCAGCCTCCCTGCGTACCTAGTCTATACTGTGTCTCTGCCAGCATCAATTTTTTTTAGTGTTTTCCCTCTGGTCTGGGGCATTGGGGGACGCCCCCACGAGGAAATGCTTTAAAAATCACGCAAAAAGTGGGTAGAAACAAAAAATGAAAAAATGAAAAATGAAAACAAAATTTTTCCAAAAATTCGCAAAAAAATGGAAACAAAATGAAACAGATCTCTCAACGACAAATGAAAAACCGAAATGCCATTTTTTATTCGTGCCCATCCCTACTGATAGGTGTCCGATTTGACCATGATGTAAAGGAAGGACACTTAGGAATTTGATCTTTTGGGTGTGTTTGCTTCTTAAAATGCAGAGATGAACAGTGAAATCTGTATTGAAATATGAAAGATGGAGGCCAGAGACACAGCATCTGCTGGCCAGCTGTTCTTCATTTTCACAGACTGAATATGGAATGAATCCACAGTCTTGTTCTGATTTAAAATAATCTCTAGTTGTTAAGGACTATGGCTTTTTAATTGGGTGGACTTGTGTGTCTGATTCACAGTGGTGACAGTGGAAGTGATCTCACACAAAAGCTGATGTAGAATTAAAGTGAATTTCTCTAGCACTTTAAAAGGATACATCAGTATCCTCCCATTAAATTTAGAGTGGCTGGGTGGGTGGAAAGAAAAAAACATTCATGCAATAATCCCCACACCATCTACATTCTTGATTCATAAAGTCCAGGGACCACTTTACTCAATGAACCCACTCTAAGCCTTCATTGAAAAGGGCCATATTTCTTCCAAAACACATTGAGACTGTGGCTATTGTAAAATATTCTCTGCTCAAGTCTCCTAAAGCTGAATGCAAAACAATGTTGTTGCTTTCTAGATGTTCAAGTGGATTTATAGTCTGACATCGGACTCCGTTCTCTTTCCTCTTGTTACTCAGTTTCACCCGAGCTCCTCTAGGTGGCAATAGAATGTAAAGAATTGTAACAGGTTGCATAATAAGTTTCATTGTTGTTGTGTCATTACAGTCGTGACCGACTCTTTGTGACCCCATGTCTGTGGAGTTTTCTTGGCAGGAATACTAAAGTGGCTTGCCAGTTCCTACTTTTATTATTATTATTATTATTATTATTATTATTATTATTATTATTATTATTATTATTATTATTATTATTATTATTATTATTATTATTATTATTATTATTAATAATAATAATAATGATGATGATGATGATGATGATGATGATGATGATGATGATGATGATGATGATGAAGAAGAAGAAGAAGATGTTTTACAACTCCGCTTGAATAAGGAAAAGAAAAAAACAAAGTGAGAAGCTAATGCGGATGGCAAATACATAAAGTTAATGGTGAACAAAGCTGCAGAGGAGGGAGTAATATCACAACCACTACACACCTTATATTTAAGATGCCATATCAGCTCCGTAATATATAGCTGAGAAGTGAAGCATTACACTGGTCGATGCTACCATGGTTGCTTCTAAAGATGGACAGTAGAGGGAGAAAAATAGGAAATAGGAAAATGCCAGTTTTTTTTAAAAAATCAAGCCACTACATGTGAGTTTTATATACTTTCAAGCCATATCTAATGTAAACCTACCTTAATAGAAGTTTCAAGGCAGGTGAGATATTTCAATGATTTTTTTTCCAGTGCCATCACTCATATTGGTGAGTTCCCATGGTCAAGCAGAGATTTCAGCCCAGGCCTCCTAAATCCTAATACATCACTCTGCTTCACCACAATAGTTCCCTGTTGGCACTGTGTACTTATATTGTTCTGTCTAGGTGAACCTTGGCATTTCCCACTAAATACCCACCAAACTTTCAGGGCTTGTCCAAATCAGTTAGTAGAAGCATCTCTGCACATGTGGGCCACCTGGATACTAATGGGGTCTGTTTCCAGAGCATTTTGAAGGAGGGATCAATCAACTCCTCTTTTTGTCACTGGAAATTTGTTAATTTGTTAATTCATCAATTCATCAGCCCTGACAAATCACGAATCATGAGGAATGCCCATTTCTAAAAAATACATCTGCATCTCTAGTCCCCATCTCTAATAATGGGTGTCAGGAGAGTGCAAATGCAAATGTAGTCTTGCTGTACAGCCCATAGTTATCTTAAGTCCAGTACTGTCATTCTCAGAGGTTCGGAAGTTACATAAGAACATAAGAACAGCCTTGCTGGAACAGGCCACAGTCCATCCAGTGCAGTATTCTGTCTCACACAGTGGCTCACCATTTGTTTCAGGGTATTCCCAAGCAGATGTCTTCTTCACCTGCTTACGATTCCCTGCAAATGGCATCGAGATATATCCTGCCTCTCTCTCCAACCCAGAGGTTGTCCTTAGGCATCCATAATCATACTCATTGATACCCTTGTTGTCCATGAACTTGCCAATCCTTTCTTAAAGCTGTCAAGGCTGACAGCTGTCACCACCACTTATTCTGGCAGGGAGTTCTACAGACCAGTGATCATCTGGGTGAAAAAGTACTTTCTCTTATTTGTTTGAGATCTAGCACCGAAAAGTTATTTTTTAAAAAAATAAATTTAACTACCATGCTGATATTTAGCTCAAAAGGTAACCTTTGCAATCCTTGGATAGTTTGAAATGCATTGGACACTCTGGTGGCAAACTTATCCTAGAGATACATGATCGCTGCTTAATTTTTTGGGGAGTGTATCATTGTTTTATTTATTTAAAGTATTTTTACCCTGCCTTTCCCCCCACAGAGTGTCAGGGAGGACCTGCTTTTATAGGTTTTGTTTCATGTCTTATCAAATAACTGCCTTATATATGTGAGGAGAAAAGGAAGCAGAGCAAAAGCAATGAGTCTGCATTTGTAGGCTTACCATAACAAATATCTCTAGAACCATTTACACCTCTCTTAAAAACAGTATCTTAGAAAATTGTTCATTAAAAAAAAAAACGAACTTTCATCAGTAGCAGCAGAGATACAAGTGAGTTTATGACAGCTGAGAGATACAAAAAAGGGGCAAATGTTTTAGGCTCTCTCTGTTTTTGTTTTTGTTTTTGCCAGTTAACCAATGAATAAAATCGTTTCAGAAGTTAGCAGCTATCTGGAAAATGCATTACTTGGTTAGCAAAGCCAAGAAGAGCAGTAAGTCTCCACAGAGGTGCTATAAAGGTATTGTTATTTGGCACTTGAACTTGTTGAAGGCTCTGCTTTAAAATGCCTGGGTTGCAGAGGGCCTCAGTTACAGGGTTATTGATAAAAATAGCTGCTTTACCTCAGCTTGCTCTTACTCTGGAGGGCTTTGTCTTTATGAATAATGTACCCAGTTGCTGGAGTTTGGCTTAGAATGTGCCTCAAGGCAGCAAGTTATATTTCCATGAATCCTCAAATCACATAGACTGAGATCTATTGCTGCAGATAATCCCCTTTTATTCTTGTTTCCTGTCATGTAAATGAATTCCTATGCTGTTTTCCTCTTTACCTAACCAGACACGAGAAAATAGAGGGGAAGGGACAAATATGTGGTAATGTTAAAAAGGGTCCAGTTGGCCAATATTTTACTTCACTGGAAGAGTTCTATTGGTCCTTCTTCATGTCAAGTCAACAGACCTTTAGAAGAAAAGTTCCTTATGAACTGGCTGAGCGGTTGTTGGACTAGCTGGGCCAAGATTTCTGGGTTTTGAGTCCAGCCCCTTCTCCATGTTGGATGTGAGATTTGGGCACATGCAGTCAAAACAAACAAACAAAAACAAAAGAGTAATTTGTCCAAGTTCTGTAGGGAGTTACCATGTATTTCCTGGAACAATATTGGCTAAAGTACTGACTTCACAAGTGTCTTTCATGTGGACACAGGAGAAGGTCTTCTCTGCTACTGTTCCCAAACTGTGGTACTCCCTCCCACAGGAGGCCAGACTGTCCCCATCATTGCTGTCCTTCTGAAAGCAGGCCAAAACATTTCTCTTCAGGCAAACTTTCCCAGAGTTACTGGCTGCCTGAGTGGGGCCTTTAAATGGAATGTTTTGCCTTATTTCTTTGAATGTGTTTTCGATGTCATATTTATTTGATTTATGTTCAGTATTTGTATATTTACATTTTTCGGCTTTAAATACAGTATTGCCTTTTAATGATTTAACTGCTGGATAGTTCAGTGGCTTCAGTATCAGGCTGTGGAGCCAGAAGTTGGGAGGGTTGCCAGAGGGAAGAGGGCATTGACTTATTCCCAGTTGCACCTGAAGGTATGACAAGAACCAATGGGTGGAAACGCAGTCAAGAGACCTTTATTGGCTTTAAAACAACAAATAAGTTGATAGTACAGTTCAAAAGAAAAACCGGAAACAAACAGTTAATAGTTCTGATATAAGCAACTAATAGTGAAAACAGAAGAGGGAGGAAAGGAGAACCCAGGGCCACGAGCTGCTAAAATTCTAGAAGCAAAAGTTGGGGTGGAAACTCATCAGAGGGAGAGACAACCTGGAAATAAGGAGACATTTTCTGACAGTGAGGACCATTAAACAGTGGAACAGCTTGCCTCTCGATGCTGCGGGTGCCCCATCGCTGGAGGTTTTCAAGAAAAGATTGGACAGCCATGTGTTTGGGGTGTTATAAGGTCTCTTGCCTTGCATAGGATTGGAAGACCTCCAAGGTCCCTTCCAACCCTACGATGATTCTATCTGATTCCTCACTTGGCCTCCTTGACAGGGCCTGGACACAATGATCAATGGAGTCCCTTCCGAGCTCTGCTTTTCTCAGCTTACTGTTGTTAAAAACCACCCTGAATAGGGATGGGCACGAAATGGAAAAATTGTGTTCTGTTTCATTTTGTTTCATTCCCCCCTGATTCATTTTGTTTTGTTAGAAATTATTTTTTTTAAAAAATTGTACAGACTGAAACAGTAAGGAACCAATTTGTTATTCCCCTGGGTCCTAGAGGCCTGATATTGGTGCCTCTAGAACCCAGGGGATCCGCTTTACAGCAAAACAAATAAGTTCATTTAAAGGAGAGGGAAAAAACCACAATTTCATTTCATTATTAACGAAACTCTGCTTCCCCGTTTTGTTTCATTTTCTTAGCTAACGAAATGACAAAACAGCATTTTGTTTTTCATTTGGTGCCCATCTCTAACCCTTAGTCCTTTTACATGAGAAAGGATATGTGTAAATAAATAAACTAAGGATTCCCAAGATTGACTGAAAGACAGACTTCCACCTGTTTCAAAGGGGATAGAAACCTGGAAATTCTCTTTGGAGCCCAAGAAAGCCCCATAACAGCAGGACTTCAACTTGTATTGTTTTCTTCTTTTGGTCATTTCAGATGCAGCACTAATTGCCTTTGCCTCTCTTGCTGTGGTAGTAAATGCTTCTGAGTGTGAGACATTTTAAAAAGGTTTTAAAGAATGTTTTTGATAGCAAAATGTGCATAATTGTTTTTCTGTGCTGTTTGACATGCAGTACCTGTGGCTAGCCTTCCCTCCTGTTACTGGGGCGGGGGGGGGGGACTAAACTGAAGGCAAGGCATAGATGTGTATGGGGTTAATAACTCATAAAAGGGTTTCCACTTTGCTTGGTTTTCCTGAACTGCATAGGCAAAAATATAGCTTAGGTGGAAGTTTCACAGATACCAGTATACCGTATTAGCTGACCATATTAGCTCAGTGTCTTTCACCAGGAGAGGGAATCAGAGAAGCAAGTTTCACCCCATACCATGTCAACTCAATAAAAAGTTGTTGTTGTTGTTGTTGCTGCTGCTGCTGCTGTTGCTGTTGCTGTTGTTATGAGAAAGAACTTCCCAAATCTAGGGGGACCAGCAGAAGCAGGTCTCAGGATAGCATCTTTCAATTAATCTGCTACCTGATTTGTTAAAGTGAGGATGCCAAATGACCTGAGCCCTTCAGCATGCAAAACTTTTATCACCACTATACTTGTCCTTGTCTTATGCTGTGGGCTGGCTCCATTCATCCCTGTCCCTCTGCACACCCAAAAATGAATATCAGCTGCCCAAATGCCAGCCTTGATAGGCCATTTGATTATCCATTCCCCTTTGGCCTGACCCGCAAAAGCAATTATTTTGTTATTTTTCATACTCGGTCATGAGATAACTGAAACATTTCAATTGCATGCCCAGACTGAAGGGAAAGGGATAATGGATGGAAACCATTTTGTCCCTGGGAGTTCTAAAATGGAGTCAGAGACTGCAGGTCGAGTCTGAAAAAGAAGAGAACCTGAGAAAACAAGGGTTATAAAATAAGATGTCTGTCAATAGTCCCTTCCACTACTTCATCTTTTCCTAGTATTTTCGTTCTTCTGCCTCCTACTGCTCAGTTTGATTAGGAAAGGAAATTCAATTTGATAAATATGTTTTCCTGTTTTGTCATTATGGACTGTCAAGTCACATCTGATTCCTAGCAGCCTTACTAAGGTTTTACACATAATGTGAGATGATTAAGGAGCAGGTTTACCAGGTCTGCACCTCAGTGAGATTAAGTAGCAATTTGAACTAAAACTTGTAGTTTTTTTCATTCTGCACTGCATATACAATTCTTGTTTTCTCCCTTAACAGTTATGGTGTTGTCAGTAGAGCAAAATTCTTTTTTTAAAAAAATCCTGCACCTATCAGATCAGAACAAATACAGTGGGGGCTGTAGACATGTCACTAGAAAACATGATAGGCTATAGGGAAAAATGAGGATGAATGTTAGCCTCTAAAAATCAGACATCCAGAGCTAGATGCAGGGGGAGTGGTACCAGGAGACAGATATCTAGTCTCATGTGCTCCCAGATGCATTTGTTGGGGCCACTGTGAAATACAGGAAGCTGGACTAGATGGGCCTTTGGCCTGATCCAGCACGGCTCTTCTTATGTTCTTATGTTCTTGCAATTTTCACAGTGTTGAAATAGATAATTAATTGACAACATTGACCTTGATGGCTGATTTTGATTCTCCACTTCATTTCTGGGTCTGCCATGCCATTTCATCTTGCAAAACCACAATATAGTCCAAGAAGAGGTTTGCAGTCTGTCTGCTTCTGTGTGCATGGATGTTTAGGAAGAAAACCATACTTTTTTTAAAAAAAAAAAAATGAGAGCTGGTGTTAATTCTGAGATAGCAACCTAATGTACTGTACCTTAATAAAAGTCAGATCTATGTTCCAAATTATCTAAACAGAATAGCTGCGGCCCCTGCCTGTTTTCGTACAAGAGTCTTTTCTAAAAAAAATTCTAGGAGTTTCTAGGAATTAACATTTTTCATGTAGTACATATACTGTGCCAATGAACCAAGAAACATCTGGAGCAAATGTCTAATACTTTTTAATTTTAGATGATCTATGCAACCCCTCCCACCTGATTTAGAGAAATTTAACCTAAGTTAAAATTAAATGTAAAGCTTTAAATATATAGCATTGGAAAGCTCACTTCTGATGTTGTTCTTCACGTAAAGGTGGAAAACATGTAGAGAAACTGGTTTTGTATTCCCACTTGAACTTGTCTTGAGGAAGTAATGCTGACATTTTGGGGCAAGTATTAAAGGAGATCTCCTGATTCGAAACTCAGCATACTCATGCTTTAATTGTTTTTTAAAGTAGGGTTTTGAGCACAGGTTGCAATTTAACAGTAAGATTGGTCTAGGCCAGATGTTTTAGACCACAACTCCCACAGTCCTTTGTCATTGGCAATCTAGGCTTGGAATGCTGGGAGTTGTGGTCCAAAACATCAGGAGTGCCAAAGGTTCGCCACCACTGGGCTGGGCTAGAAGAGAGTTGGTTACCTTTCAGTTTGGTAGGAGAGCAGTCATTGCATCAACCTCATTTTAACGGCTGAATCCATATTAAAGAGTATTTCTCTGTCTTTTAAGGGCTGGGATGTAAGTACTTTCCACATTTATGGGCCTCTTCCCATCCTGTGACATTTAAAACCATAACAGTGACTATTGTTCTCTTGGCGCTTTTAAAATATAACTTGTCACTGATTATTTTTGCAAAAATATTTCTCTAAGCTCTGATAGAATATCATTCAAATAATGCTTGTGCATTTTCTGGTATGTGAACTGAAGCCAAATCTTGCTTTCTTCAAAGCCACAATAGTTTTGAGATTAGGGCAAAGGTATGTAGGTGACGGGGCATCTGGGTGGATTTTCATCAATATTTAAATTTTAGAACCTTTATCCTGTAGAATAAATTCCCTCTAATCTCAAGGAGAACTGTTGAATCAATGTGCCTTACATAAGGATGGATTTAGCATGACTCAGCCATTTAATAAACCTTCTCAAGTTAGGAGTTTTAGTCTTTTCATATCAATTGGGCTCCTTTTACTAAATGTAAATCCTGGCAAGTGCTTAAACCTTGTTGTAGCTTTTTCATTATACTGAAAGCAAATGAAACAAAAAAAAATCTGATTTGTCTTTCTTGTTTACTTTCAGGTCCCCAGTTTCATCAGAAGATCAAGGTAAGAAACCATGTTCTTGTCTTTTTTAGAAGCCATATTCAATAATTTTTTAAATGATAGATTAAGATTTGTTGGAGCACAATTTGAAAAGATAGTTTGGAGTGGAAGGAAAACAACGTACAATGCAATAGATATGTGTGTTTTCTCTTTACGATTTGACTGCATTTCTACGGTTCAGTTGTTCGAAAATGATGCCTGTGATGGAGCTCTGTTATAAAATCAGCTCAATAAAGAAAAAAAATGTGGTGTTGGTAAATTGGATATACTGTATGGGATTAAGGATGGAAAAGGAAATTGTGCAGGTTGCATTTCCCTGCAGTATATAGTGGTGTGTGTGTGTGTGTGTGTGTGTGTGTGTGTGTGTGTGTGTGTGTGTGTGTGTGTGTGAGAGAGAGAGAGAGAGAGAGAGAGAGAGAGAGAGAGAGGTGATGTGTGATGTGATGTGATGTGATGTGTGTGTGTGTAGTGTGTAGTGTAGTATAGTGTAGCGTACATGTGACAATGGATGATGGGACAAAAAAAAATCCTACCTTGGAAGCCCATGGATTTTTGAGGCTTCCAATGAATCTTTTAGCGTGTTTCAAACCATGTGCGCCACGTGTTACAGTACCTTCCCACCAGGAAGGCTCTGCCTGTGGCAGAGGTTCATTCATGGTGGCACAATGGTTATAGTCCCGTTCTTCAGAGATCTCTTGGTGTCCCGCACTGTTGTTTTTCTGGTACCAGCTACAAATGTGCTTGTGCAAGTGTTTTAAGGAATAAGGAAAATAAGCCATTGACTGCTGTCTGTTTGTATTATTTTGCAGCCCGTTGGAAGCTGTCATGTTAGATATTTTTAATTTTAGGTATCTGCAATGCATGTAATTGTTGACTTGGTGGCCTGATCATTTAATATGAATAGTTAGCCATCCAATGCTCTTTTAATGAAGGGCAGAATATAAATCAAATTGCTAATAGTAAGCATTGGTGGACATCCCAAAAATGTGCAACAGGAAAAAAGCCATGCAATATATATTGGTATAACGCATATATGGGGATAGAGCACACTTTTAGCCCCATTGGAACCAAAATGGGCAGTGATACCTGCATGGCCAGATCAACTGAACTGGATTTGTGCATGTGTGTGGGGACTCTAAGAACTGCAATCTCCCCCCGACACATATGTCTCGGTGTGTGTCGGGGGAGATTGCAGTTCTTAGAGTCCCCCTGCTAGTGTGGTTTGGAGGGTTCTGAGAACTGTAGTCTTGTTAAGTCTTTTAGTCTATAAAATGTCCCCATGTATAAGATGACCCAGTTTTCCAGCCCAAAATAACAAGTTTCTCTACAATGCGGCTCTGTCATCGGCTTGCTTTCGTATATAAGACAACCTTGAATTTTCAGTCCCAAAAGTTTTCGTGAAAAATGTAGCCTTATACATGGGAAAATATGGCTCTGGGCAAGCCATACTCTCCTCCGAGCCTTTGCAATGTCATATCTGAGTGTCAAGCAAGGACACTTGTTCTCCTTGTATGCGACCCTCGCTGAGTTATGCATGCATTTCAGGGCATCCTGGCCAAACCTTGACTTCCTCACTTCTTACTCCCACGCACCAGAGGGAGTAACATGACATTTTAATCAAATGTCTGGGCAACAGTATCATCCTACATGTCAATGGGTGGTGACTTATTGACTGGGCTTATAGGTTTTCCTTATATTTATATTATTCCTCTGTCATTTTATCTATTAATTTGACCGTCAGGGGCATCTGTATGGAACTTCTAGCATTGGATTCCAATATTTCCTCCCCTTCCCTCAGCTTTCATCATTTTTCTCCCTTGGTGCTCATTCCTCTCATGTTCCGTTTACCACCTGTGCCTCAGAGGCCAGGGCCGGCTCTTCAGTTGGATCGATATCCGTAACCACTCCAAAACGATAAAAGCATTTATGAGCTGACTTTGAAATGAGAACCAATGCCTCGAGCACTCTTCGCCCATCACATCAAGGACAGTAAAACCTTCTGTTTAATGACAGTGAAATAGCTGGCTGAGAAAATGTCATACCACCGGTTAGCATGGTTATAGGCTAGGGGGAGACCTGAGATATCTCATTCTGGGTGCTTTTTATGAACTGCTGAATTCAGAATCCATAGCATTTGCATTTTAAGAACACTGTTTCACCAGGAAAGGGACCTATCCCTGCAGAGAGATGATGTTAGCAGAAGCAACTCCTTACAGTTTAACAATAAACAGGGGATGTTCATCAAATACCTGAGAGTTCAAAGCATTTTTTAAAATTTGTTTGAGGGTGTGTATGGCTGTTTATGAAGCTGCTTTGATGCAGGCATATTACATTAATTGGGGACAGAAAGAAACAGAGGAAGGAAGGACAGACGGACGGACAGAGGTCTTGAATTTTATGCACATCATTAGCAAAGCACAGAAACTTACTGTATTCTGGAAGAAGGGTAATCTTCAAAACTACAGGGCAGTTCAATTTTAATATTCTCTTAAGGGGCCAGGGAATAAGCCTGTTGGATTTCTTTCCCTATGAAGGCTTTTCTTTCTTGTCATTTTTAGTAGGATGTTCCTGCTCTGCTTTTCTCTTCGAAAAATCTCAAATAAAACAATCCTGAAGGTTACTTGTACTCTTACTAATGAGTAATTGCTTCTGTTTTTGCAGTTGTAACACATCCTTCCTTATACATTGAGATGTCAACATAAAATAAAGGAAAGAAATTACATACTTAAAATAGCCAAAAGGACCAATCCTGTGTGTTTACTTGTTGGGAAATTTTTAGAGCTCACTGGAATTTAATAACATGGTGGGAGAGATGCTGGTTCAGACCAAACGTTTTTTTTTCCTGTTCAATCTTCTGTTTCCATCATGGCTCCCCAGATGCTTCTAGGAAGTTCTCAGAGAGAACCTGGGTGCTACTCAGTAACTGATATTTGAGGCATAGCTCCTCTGATACTGGTGTCCAAATACAGTCGCATTGACTGATAACTATTGATAATTCTATTCTCTGTTGCAGAGTTTGGAATTTTTGATTAAATTCCTTTAGCTGCGCAGTAGAGGTACAGAGATGCACAGAGAAAAATAGCTACAAGTTCCCCAGAGAGCACATCCGTTTTCTCAACAACTGCCACTTACAGTCTCAATAACTCACTCTTAAGATATTTGTAGGAGAAGAATAAAAGTGTTTC
>JAHTLZ010003526.1:14947245-14972903 GCA_023846285.1 Phrynocephalus versicolor | reverse complement strand
TGTGTGTGTGTGTGTGTGTGTGTGTGTGTGTGTGTGTGTGTGTGTGTGTGTGTGTGAAGCTTGTATTGCATGTAAAAACCCTTTATGTTTTATCAGCTACTGGTATTTTGCACAAATACCTGTGTATGTTTTTGCAAAATAGTGCCAAAATTGGGAAAATATACAGTAACTCTCTAACTCTTGTCTAGTGGGTGGAAAGCATTTGAAAACAAAACCACGAATTACATCCCTAGTCAAAATGACATGCAGATCCCTTTACGTCATGGCAATGAATCCTGAGGCCAGGAAGCAGTGCTTGAAAGATGCCTAGGCCTGACACGGGGGGGGGGGGGGAGAAAATCAAACTTTTTACCTTGCCTGTGATTTGTTATCCACCTGGAAACCTAGGGCAGCATAGCAATTTCCCAAGGCTTCACCCTGGACCCCAGGGCATAACAAACCTATTGGCACACAAGGCAGTAATAATAAAACAGAAGGCTCGATATTTTATTGCGGTTGCACTGAAGTTGGTCCCTGAGATGTACCAAAGTAATCTCTTGGTTATTTATCATTTAAATTGGCCCTAATATCATCTGCCATTAGCCCCCATGAAAAACAGCACACATTGCTTCATGCATGGTGGCTGGTGAAAGCTGCTTTGCCCTATCTCACCACTGCCAGCAAACCCGTCTGCAGATGCTTCCATGATAGCTTTATCTCTGGCAGCCTCTACAACTTGAGTGCACGGTACTAGCTGGGACTTTTCTTTTGCAGCTGGAAGAGACAGCTGGCTTGTGCTCAGGTAGCACCATCCTCTCATCCCCGCCCTTGACAAAGAGACAGCAGATAAACCTCTTGCAAGGACTTCGATGCCCCTGGGGGACTTTGCTGACAAAGTAACAAGTGTCAAATCCTCTCTTTAAGCAGAGCCTGCCCTGTGGTGTGCATGGTATTCTGCTCTGGGGACTGAGGTGTCACATACCTCGAGGGAACTGGTGAGAACAGTTGAACAAGGAAGGATTTCTGTTACGGCTCATTGTCCGACTCTCCTTGTCCAATATCTATGATTTTTGGAGGGCACGAAACAGGGTTTCAGTTTTCCTTTCTCCATGAATATGATGCCTATTGCCTGCTTTCATTACTCTGTGATCCCAGCATTATATATATATATATTTTTCTGGTACTCTGTTCATTTTTGGTGAATGAATAAATTCAGGTACACTGTTGCATGAAATGCAGGAAACTAAAAGGGCCAGATCTTTAGAGAATAATCTGAAACTGTGGATGGATTGTCCGCATTTATCTGGTTGGATCCTTCATCTAAAGTGGGCATGTCCAAAGTCAGGCCCGGGGGCCAAATGCGGCCCGTTTTCAAATTTCAAGTGGCCCACAGTCTCTTCTCCCTGCCAGTTCAGCATGTCGCACACCTCTGCCAGCTGGACCGTCCCCATACCGGATGGAGACATCAGCTTGCAGTTTTACCATTTGATGCCTTCCCTGCCTCTGCCTGTCCTCCCCAGCCAGCTGCCCAGCCTACCCACCCCCAGCTCTGTTGCTGCAGCATTCTCACCACCTCCTTGCATGTCCTAATGCAGCTCAATTGTCAGCCCCCATACATTTTCGCCTCACCATATCTGGCCCTCGTTGCAAAAAGTTTGGATACCCCTGATCTAAAGGATTAAACTGGGAGGTGGTAGACCTGGATTCAAATCTCTCCTTCTGAGGGCCTGATCACATGGACCTTTTGAATGGGCCATTTATTTTTCTCTTCAAACAATTCCAAGCAGGAAATGGCCCGTTCTCTGCTCAAGCCCTCTTTCCCCTTTCCTTTCTTGCACCTGCAATGGACTAGGACAGGCATGTCCAAACTTCAGCCCTCCTAATGTTTTGGGCCACAACTCCCAAAATTCCAAGCCTGTATTTCCAATGGCAAAGGACTGTGGGGGTTGTGGTCCAAAACATCTGGAGGGCCGAAGTTTGGACATGCATGGACTAGGAAGTGATCTTCATCTGAGCAATGTATTTGTGTTGTTGTTGCTGCAAGTGATTTACCGATATATATTTTCTGGAAAAAAAAATTAAAAGGCAGCAAGCACAGTGGCCATGAAGTGGCCACAGCACCCAAAAACCTGATGCATTCACATAGTAAATAAGTCAACCGCAAAGTTCACACACACTGAAATGGTAAGGATTGAAATGATGCATGGTCCTGCTGGGAAGGTGGGGAAAACCCAATTGACTGGCCAAATGAATCAAGGTTATCTATGCATCGTGTGAACAGAAATTTATAAAATTATTTAAAACACAGCAGAACCCATACAACCGGGGCTCTTTTGGCCCATGTGATTGAGCCCTGAGTTATGGAAGCTCAATTCTTGACTTTGAAGCAGTTGCCTTCTCAGGCTGACCTACTTTACAGGGCTGCTTTGAGGACAGAATATATATATAGGCTGCCCACTACCCAAAAGTCTCTGGGGGGCTTGCAAGTGAAATGAACAGTTAAAACAATTTAAACATTAAAATGCCGTTCAACAATTAAAATGACAAAAGACATTTAAATACAATACACAAAAATTGCCACGTCTGGAACAGAAAGGTCTTTATCTGGTGCCAAAATGTAATCAATGTCGGCACCAGGTGAGTCTCACTTGGTAGGCCGTTCCATAGCCTAGGGGCAGCTGCCAAATGACCCTATACCTACAAGCCATCCCTACAAGCAGTCTGTAATTATTTAACTAGCAATACTGTCATTACAAGAACTCAACATGGGTTTCTTAAAAACAAGTCATGCCAGGCCAATTTAATCTCTTTCTTTGATAGAGTTACAGGCCTGGTGGATGAGGGGAACATTGTGGATATTGGTTATCTAGATTTCAGTAAGGCCTTCAATAAGTTTCCCCATGGTATACTTGCAAAGAAGTTAGTAGAGTGTGGGATAGATAGTGCCACTGTTAGATGGATTTGTAATTGATTGACTGGTCACACCCAAAGGGTGATCATTAATGGCTTATCTTCACCTTGGAGAGACATGACCACTGGGGTGCCCCAGGGTTCTGTTCTGGGTCCGGTGCTATTTAATATCTTTATTAATGACTCGGAGGAAGGAATAGAGAGGAGGCTGATCAGATTTGCAGATAATACCAAATTGGGAGTGGTTGCTAATTCCCTAGATGATAGGATGGAAATCCAAAAGGACCTTGACAGATTAGAGTGCTGGGCCAAAGCTAATGGAATGGGTTTCAACAGAAGGAAATGTAGTGTGGTGCATCTAGGTAAAAAGAATGAATTGCACAGATATGGGATGGGAGACACGTGGCTGGAAAATAGTACCTGTGAAAGGGATCTGGGAGTCTTGGTGGACCACAAATTGAACATGAGACAGCAGTGTGATGTGGCAACCAAGAAAGCCAATATGATTCTTAGTTCCATCAAGAGAAGCATAGTGTCTAGATCAAGGGAAGTGATAGTATTTATGTACCTTAACTTATTTGCCCACCAATATCAACACTTATCCACTATTTGTCACTATATGTTTATTTTATTTTTATTTTTATTACATTACTGTATTTTATGTTTATTTTATTGTATAAATTATTTAATTTATTTGCAGTGTACTGTATTCCTTAATTGTTGTAAACTGGCTGGAGTGACCTCGCTGCCAGGTGGGTGGTATAGAAATCCAATACAAATTAAAAACAATTAATAGTAACACTCTATTTTATTCTGGTCAGACCCCACCTGGAGTACTGTGCCCAGTTTTGTGCAACTCAATTTAAAAAGGATGTTGACAACCTTGATCAGGTACAGAAGAGGGCAACCAAGTTGGTTGAAGGTCTGGGAGAAATGTCTTACAAGGAGCATCTTAGGGAGCTGGGAATGTTTAGCCTTAAAATAAGAAGGCTGAGAGAGGATTTGATGGCTATGTTTAAATAGTTGAAAGGATGTCATATTGAAGAGGGGACTGGTTTGTTTTCCATGGCTTCAGAGAAAACGATGCACAACAATGGTTTCAAACTACAGGAAAAGAGATTCAATTTAAACATTAGGAAGAACTTTATGACTGTCAGAGCTGTTCGGCAGTGGAATATGCTGCCGTGGAGGGTGGTGGAGTGTCCTTCTTTGGAGATTTTTAAGCAGAGGCTGGATGGCCATCTGTCAGGAGTACTGCAATGGAGGTTCCTACATGGTGGGGGGTTGGATTGGATGGCCATTGAGGTCTCTTTTAACTCTTATGATTCTATGTTTCACCTCCTTGAGAGATGACTCTTTCAGGAAGGCCACCTGACTAGATCTTAATTGTGGGTTCAGGTATCTAGGTCCTAAACCCTTTAGGGTTTTATATGTCAAAACAAGCATTTTTGAATTGGGATCGGGTAGCAAATAGTAAGTAACCAATGTGTGTCAATATGCCACATATGCTGTCTTGAACTCCTTTGAAGGGCATTGGGTAATAAATTACTATGTTGAATAGGATTATCATGCTACAGAGCTGGGAAAAGGCCATTGTTTTCTTGAGATGCTGGAAAATCACTGCCAGTCAGATTAGGCAGTGCTGCCCTTCATGGACTAGCAGTCAGAATCAACAGATATGTTCAAGAACTGGGCTTGATTTGCACCAGTGCTTTTGTACCTGTACCTCTTTGGGAGCTATCCAACAGTTTGCGAGCTGCAGTTAAAAAAAAGTAACTTTTCCCAGCTCTGGTTCACAAGGATGAGACCAGTGGATCTACATCCAACTATATTCCTTGGTATTTTTGCATCATTCTTGTCAAGCCCAGTGCTGCCAAAGCAGAAGGGGTGATCCGTGCACCTCTAAATGAAGAGGCTTTAGGCTGTTGGGTGATGATGACACGGAATCCATTCAGATAACGACAAATGAATATATCTTCAAATGTGTTCTCAGGAGGGAGTTGGAAGCCTGGCTGGGGATGCTCCTGGTGACAGGTCTTTATTTTGATTAATTAACCACTGAAGGAAGGAACAGTTCATATATTCTCTTTGGAAAGAACTTTCCAGATCAGCCATCCTTGGGGATGAAATTGCTTGGGATGAGAGCTTGATCTTTCATCTTCCTTATTTCCTCCACCTAATGGAGGATTCAAATGGTTTGGAGTGAGGCATAATGAAACCCATCTGTGACTATTTGCTCATATTTGTGATCCTGATTAAAAACCTTAGAAGCGTTTCATACCTCTGCCAGTGAGGCAAATCAGGACAAAAATTAGTGTCTGAACTCCTCAAATGCTGAGAGAGGGGACAAAGTCACCACTAGAGATGGCAGATATCATACACAACTCATTATTAGAACAGTACCAATATATTTTATATACTTCCACCACAAAGCAAAGTGTTCTGTTTATATATTGCCCAATAGGACATAAAGCACTGGCTGAGCAGTTTACAATTTAATTATGCAGGCTACATATTGCCCGCCTCCCCCAAAACTCTGGGGACTTAATTCACCAACCTTGGGGGGCTAAGAGATTCTCAATTTGATTATGATTATGATTATTTGATTATGATTATTTTTGTATTAAAATTGAGATAATTTTCATATTATTTGTGTATTTTTATTTTATGTAATTTATAATTTGTATTTTTCACTTTGCAAACCACCCAGAGTAGCCATTGGGCTGGATGACGCGGTGTATACATCTAATAAATAAACAATGAATAAATAAATAAATAAGTGAATCCCAAATCAGCTACCTGAGATTAAACTCAGATTGTGCCAAGTATTTTGACTGCAGTGCTGCAGTTTATTCGCTGCACCCCAAAGCTCCGTTATGCAATAATCTTCACAATACATATTAGCATAGGTATCAAATACTGTTTTCCTTGGTTTCTTTCTTAATTTGAAAGGATGCAAGACTCACTTCTCAACCTCAGACTCTAATTCTGTTTTGTGCTCTTGAGTGGCGTCTCTTTTGTGTACATGAATTCTCTTCCTCACATGGGAAGCAGCAGATGGGAACTTCACTAAGGGATAGCAAATATGACAAAAATCATAAAATATTGGAGTTAGAAGGGACCTATGAGTCCATTGAGCCCAACCTCCTGCTCAGTGTAGGAATCCAAGTCAAAGTAGATCTCAAAGATAGCTGTCTAATTTTCCCTTGAATACCTCCACATAACATGAGGTGTTTAGATATTTATATAAATATTAGCAGTAAAATCATGCAGATACTAGAGGCAGAAGAATGATCAAGTCAGTGGAATAAATCGGGGGAAATGTGGTGATTACGTATAATAGCATATATGCTGCACTTATCATCTGAATTTGAGTTGGGTTTGTCACTTTTTGCCTGTGAGCACTGCTGCAATGCTGTCAGATTAGATAGCATCAACATATTTTTGCATAATGACGGTACGATTTGTCAAGTGACGCCAACACGGATTCCTTTAAAAACCAAACCAGCTGGGAATCTTTTCTGGGTGATGCTTCAGAATTAATTTAGTCTCCATTTTTTCAGCGAACCAATAAGATCCATGCCTCCATGACTAATATAGAGATCAGAGCCCAAATGTCTTGTAGATTTTGCACGTATTTGAATTTTCTGTTGAGGTTCTCTGTTTTTTTAAAAAAAACAAAATATGCCAAAACGTGTATAAACATGTACACTTTTCTGTCCATTTTAGAGACAGAAATGATTAAGAAATTGTTTGAAAACCTAATCTAAAATACTGTTTAAATATGTATGTTAATATGTTTCTTGTTGGCTCAGGTTAAAGCCGCATTGTAGATTAATGTAGAGAAAATATGAAAGAGATGTTCTAATGCATGCATCCAAAGTCATGCATTAGCATGTGGCCTGTTCATCACGGCCTCTTGTATGTTGCTGCATCACTGAATAGAGACCGTCCTCTTGACTGTGCCTGTCAAAAGAGATCCCAAAAAGCTTTCAAACAAGGACATCAACCAAATGCATCCTGAATAAGTTCTTGCAATTAGAAATGAAGACATTTGCATGCTGAGCCTTGATTAGTTTTACATTTGCTTTTAAATGTGCCATCACTCCATTAACTTCCATTAACTTCCACCTTCATCAGCATAGCCCCCTCCTTTAATGAAGTGCATGGAATAGCCAGCCCCAATCACTCTACTTACGCCACTGTTCCTCCTCCTACTGCTTCATTTCAGAATGGCATAAATGTTTTTCTTAGTGTATCCACATTCTTATTTCATAATTGTTCTCTTATAGAATATACTGCAGAAACCTAGCAGTGAGGTCACATGTTAGACAATAGAAGAAACACTCCCTTCACGCTGAGGGATTTTGCACATGATCCATGACTGTGTAGTCATGGATACATCTGGAACAGAAATGATAAGTGGTCAGTCAGGATGTGACTACACAGGGAGGGTTGCTTTGAAGCTTCTAAAACCAGTCCCTTCTGGTTTCTACTGGTGACATCACTGTAGGCACTCAAACTGATATGGTCAGTTATGCCATTTCAAGAGTCCACACCACAGTTCCCAAATGGTTCAGTTTTCACTGGAAACACAGCCTCATCTTATTAAAACTGCTCTCTTCCTATCTTATCACATCCCCCCTCTTCAGCGATGACATAGCGCTATTCTAATACAGCACAGCATGTGACAGGCATAATAAACATTTAGAAAAAAATTTGGAGGAGGAAAGGCAACAGGCACGTAGATGAGGGGAATTGTCCTGCTGTGGTGCCTCACCTAACTGAAGAGATCACTGGAACATCATTGTAGGGTATGCCTGCTTCTCCTTTGGATCGAGGTATGTGATCACAGAAAGAAGAGAAAAAGCAATGGCAGCGAAATTGGTGCAAAGTAAACCCTCCCCTGCAAGCTGAACAAAAATAAATAAATATCTATACAAAAAAGAAAGGCTTCCCCTTGTTTTGTAATCAGCAGTAAATTTTGACTGTGCCGTCTTTGACACAAATTGCAATATAAATTGCAATATAATCACACTTTCATTTTATTTAGATGCAAAGTAAAAGAGAAAAAGCAGAACAACTATGCAACAACCAAATAAAAACCCAACAACGCAACTAATTAATAATTTCATTGTTGTTGTTGTTCAGTCGTTCAGTCGTGTCCGACTCTTCGTGATCCCATGGACCAGAGTTCGCCAGGCCTTCCTATCTTCTACTGCCTCCCGAAGTTTGGTCAAATCCATATTGGTTGCATTGATGACACCGTACAACCATCTCATTCTCTGTCGTCCTCTTTTCCTTTTGCCTTCAATCTTTCCCAACATCAGGGACTTTTCCAAGGACTCCTCTCTCCTCACGAGGTGGCCAAAGTACTGGAACCTCAGCTTCAAAATCTGTCCTTCCAGTGAACGTTCGGCGTTGATTTCTTTCAGGATGGATAGGTTTGATCTCCTTGCAGTCCAGGGGACTCTCAAGACTCTCCTCCAGCACCACAGCTCAAAAGCATTGATTCTGTGGTGATCAGCCTTCTTTATAGTCCAGCTTTCACTTCCATACATCACTACTGGAAAAACCATAGCTTTGACTATCCTGACCTTAGTTGGCAAAGTGATGTCTCTGCTCTTTAGGATGCTGTCTAAGTTTGCCATTGCTTTCCTCCCAAGAAGCAGGCATCTTTTTATTTCATTGCTGCAGTCGCCATCATAATTTCATTACCAGACTAATAAAGATAATAGCATTTGGCTTTGTGTGAAGGCGAATAACAGCTCAGAAATTGCTAGTTTTCATTGTTAGCAAGAAGAGAGGAAAGGCTTCATCTTGACCAGATGGCAGTTGCTTCAGAACTATCTCCTCTGTTTCTGGTGAACAAAACAAGAGCAAAATGTGTAAAGATAAGTCCAGCCATGCCGTATTTAAAGTAATCCATAGTTAGTGAGATAGATAGGTGGATGAGACTGAACATCTTGATTCTGTCTCCTTTTCCTGCAAATTGAAAGCCGAACTATTTTGGAAACTATTTAAAATATTTCTACCCCACCTCTCTCCTTTAAAAGGACCCAAGGTGGCTTACAACAATTAAAAGACAATATTTAAAAGCAAAAGACTATAAGCATAGAAGAATATTTAAAAAGAAATAAGCAAGTATTATATTAAAATGGTTCGTAAAATCAATATGAAAGACACATTTAAAAACAATACATAACAATCCATTTAAAGAACCACTCTCAGCCTGCATGGCCTTAAGGGAAAGCCTGGCTGAAGACAAAGGTCTTTGCCTGATTGCAGATGGACAGCAAAGATGAGGACAGCCTTGCTTCCCATGGACTTTCAGAGTCTGGGAGTAGCTACAGGGAAGGCCCTCTCCTGTGTCCCCAACAAGCATGCCTGTGAGGGTGGTGGGACCAAGAGGAGGGCCCCTCCAAATGATCTTAATTCCTGGGAAGGCTCATAATGGGAGACACCATCTTTGAGATAGCTTGTACTTAAGCCAGTTATGACTTTATAGGTTAAAACCAACACTTGGAATTCTGCCCAGAAACAGATTGGCAGCCAGGAACAGAGAAGCCATATGTTCCCACTAACCAGCCCCAGTCTGCAACCTGCGTTTTGCTGTTTATTTTCCTAACTATCATCAAGTAGCTTCACCTCTAGATTTTGGTGTCCTGTGATTTTGATTCTCTACGGTGAAGCCACTTACTCCTCCCTTGCTACAGCAATCATGACGAGTTGTTGATTATTACCAATAGCTCATTTCCTTGTTGGGTCACTTCCTCCTTCTTCAAGGAAACATTTTCTTTGTTCCTTTGTTCTCCTTCCTTCCACAATGGAAAGACCATTACTGGGCTGCCTCTATGTTGGCCCACAGGAATCTTGTTATCCTAGAAGAACTATCAGTTTGCCCAGCATTATCGCAATTCTTTCACAATATGGCACTTTCTTCTCCCTAAGATTGCTAAACCAAGGCATTGACTTGAGTCAAATTTGGCAGTTTCTTCTTTAAAAATGCAGGAGAAAAACCAAACAAGACAAAATATATGGCAGAAATAAGACTTGGAATTCATTTTTGCAAGAAGCAATAAAATAAAATAAAATATCTCACTGGTGCAGGAGGAAGTTTCACTAAGAAATCTCAGCATGGCGAGACTTGAAAATTGTAGCAAACACTTTTCCGTTTTTCAAGTATTCTTCAGATCTCTTGTTGGAAAGTGGATAGAACTCTTTCTGGCTTTTCTAAAACTGTGGACCGATCTTGTCTAAAGATGGAATCAGTCAGTGACAGCCTTCCTGTTTGTTTGTTTGTTTGTTTGTTTTGTCAATTCTGCCCATAAATGTGTTTCATTCACACATTCTTTTGTTGTTGCTGCTTTGCAGATGCCTAACTCAGTTAATATGCAGCCAGCCTCATACAAATATCTGACATCAACAGTGAAAAGATTCCAATGGGGTGTAGCTAAACTGATAATGATAACATCTGCCTTTTTATGGACTTTATAATGTGTTACTTGAATCTCTCTTTTTAAAAATTACTTTTGCTTCACAATGGAAAAAGGTGTTTTGTGCACAGACATTTTGATTTTGTTCATTTTTTTAAATCTCATTCTTATGAAAAATCTCATGGGGAATTAATTAACTCTCAGCACGTTGAGATGGCTTGCCTTGTTGAGAATAAGTAATTTAGCAAGATTTCTGACCATTCCCAATTATTAGGCACAATCTTTTGCTCAATTTGAGTTGCAATTACAGATAAGCATGAATCAGGAAAATGATGATTCATTAGATTCATGATTCATCAACAAATAATGAATTTTTGATTATTATTATTCTCATATTATTATTTGTCTCATATCCAGAGGTTATAAATTTTAGTTCCCAAAGTGTCACTTTCTTTTATAAATGCAGTTGTTGCTAAGAGTTGTATTAGAACAATTCTTCACATTTTGCATGATGCTATGACATTTTAATGCAAATTTGCATGTAACATACGCTATGCTCTTTTCTTTCTTGACTTCCCTACAAAACGTATCATTGTAAAACACTTCCAGTAAAAATAAATCACAATAATTATTTTTTGCCAGCACATTTTGGAAAAGTGTCACATTAGGTTTAAGGCTGGATCATGAATTGTGAGCTGAAAGTATTCATTGAAAGTATATGAGGTGAAAATGTGAAAAAGGAAACACCACTAGCCATTTCTGCACGCACGCACACACACACACACACACACACACACACACACACACACACCCCTTTGGTGATTATAATTGCAATTAAAAAAGATTAATATAGGTTAGTATTGTCAACTCTGATGACCAGCTGTTCTCTAGTAACTGAATGCAGCCTAGACCCAAGAACAGTGAAGTAGACTGTAGTTGCCATTGTATTATGACTGGGCTGTGCTCACCTATTTAACGCAAGTTCCTGCATAGGAAGTTAAAATTAGGGACTGATTGTTGTGCCATTTTCAGTTTCGTTCCCTTTCACATCTCTACCCCCATTGTCGGATTCATGTCAGTCAATTTCTGCAGTTTATTGAAAAAGATGGCACGAAAACCAATACTTGTGGTTGTGCACATTTATTTCAATGAATGTGCTTTTGTTTCCCAAGCTAGGCACATCTTTTGTAAGCCACATATAGCATTTTTATGCTAGTTCCCCAAATAGATACATGCTCATGCACATTAAGTTCCCTGATATAGATATACATTGTATACAGTAGTCCCCCGCTACAACGTGGCTCATATATTATGGTCTCGGTATATCACTTTTTTCTTGAGAGTAGCAGGCTTCCAAAGAGAGGTTTTTAACCCCCTCCTGGCACCTTAGCAAACAGCTGGGGCTGCTCCTGCTGGCTGCGTTTGCAAAGAAGTCTTTTTGCCAACCTCTAACACCTCATCAAACTGACTTTGGGCTGCTCAGCTACTGTTTCCAAAGAGAAGTTTTTAACCCCCTCCTGACACCTCAGCAAGCAGACCTTGAGCTCCTGGCAGCAAGGTCTGCTGAGATGTCAGGAGGGGGTTAAAAACCTCTCTTTGGAAACGCAGCCAGCAGAAGCAGCCCAAGGTCAGTTTACTCAGGCATCTGCATTTTGTGGATTTTTCTTTATCATGGGTGGATCAGGCACCAAACTCCCACAATAAATGGGGGAGTACTGTACATTTGAGCACAGCATTGTGAAATTCAGAGAAATGGGACGATTGACAGTTAACCTGTGTTTTGGTTTTCATATTGGTTTAGAAGTGCAAATTAGATATGTTCCTACTTAAATGAGAATTGTCTGGATTTCCCCTCCATTCCTAATTAGCATGTATGAATGAAATCTTGTGGCTTAGTGTAAGCTAAGTGGTAACTTTCATCCTATTCCTTCGTGGCAAATAAACCTTCCTTGCCATGATCCTTGGGGATTTTGTTGAGGAACAGACTGAATGTTACAATTTAGTTTATGGTAAGCAACATGATTTCAGCCTAACAAGGTTATGTGCTGTCAAGTGGGGATTATCATATAATGACCCTACTACAACTTTTCCAAGTAAGTCACATATTTAAGGAGTGATTTTATCACTTCCACTACCCAGTGAGTTTTCATGGCTATTCCGGGATTTGAACTCAGGGCTCCTAGAGATGGGCATGAAGTGATTTGGCATGTTCCCTTCTCTCCCTACCCCCAGGTTGTCCCACTCCTCTATAGAAGTCTGGCCAGAAGTTTAGTCAGGAGAAGGGATTTTCCTTCACATCCTCTGTCAGCCACTCACTCAGACGAGGAGCAAGGCATATCTATTCCTGAGTCCCAGTATGTCAGTATCTATTATAACACACCAGATACAACATATTACAGGACCTGTTTGATTCACATATGTGATTTCTGTTATGTTCAGGAGTTGAGTCATGGCAACTGGACTTATTTTCTTGTGCGATTTAAATGTTTCACTACTCATCCAAGTAGCTTCTTCAGTCTGAAGAAAGTTGGTGGGAGGCTTCCAATTCATAGTTCACCTTGGTTTCACCCCACCCTGGTCTGAATACGCTACTTAGGTAGACAATGGCCTGGAGTGTGTGGAAGTCAGTCTATGTGGTCCTTCCCAACACCCCTTATGTATGGGTCATTAGTGACCTTCCTGGATGTGTGTGTGTGAAATTGTTCATATTTGTCTGGAGATGGATGAAGGGGCAGCATGATAAATGAGAGACAGAGTGTGTCTATGTCCCCCCAGAAGAAAAGAAGTCAAGGTAGCATGACTCAGTTCCCAGAGGACCTCTCATTGATGACTGAAAACTTCCACAGACATATGGCATCAGTGGTGATTTGCACCCCACACATGCACACACACAATATATTACAGGGACTAAACATCCTTGTAGTTTTGGGTAGCTTTCATGGGGCAACTGCATAACAAGAGAAATAAATAAATAAAAATACTGTCGCTCTTGAAAAACATCAGATGCACCTCAATAGCTGGCCTGCACCTTTCAAAATCTTACACCAAATAAACTTTGTTGGTGCCACACCTTATTCTGTAGCAACTGACTGCAGATTTACATGGCTTCTGGTCATTCTCAACAGTGAGAAGTGAAGAAGGAGTGTGATGATGAAGTAGCTGGTCTGCTTTCCACCAAAGAGTTAACTGTGCAATGCAAGACTTGAAAAACAACACCATAGCACATCTCTGGGGGCACCCGTTTGTTCTAACGCATGGTGAACAGAATGCATTATTTCTGTCCAACATCAGTTGCCAGTGTGCCGACATTTATGAAAATAAGCGTCTGTTTCCTAACACTGCCAATTGTTCAAGTTTTGCCTAATTGACAGTGTCTCCCCCTGGCAATCTTGGTAAGGGGCACAAAGGTTCAGAGATGCATAGAAAGTGAAGTGCACCTTTCATCCGGGAACGTCTAACATACAAGACAATGAAAACCTATTGATGTTCCAGCCAACCCAGGGAGGTGTCTTGCCAGTTAGTTATCTGGGTAGAAGATGAAGGCCCACACGCCTCTGAGGCTTGCCGGGTTTGTTTTCCCATTTTATCAGGAGCAAACCCACTTACTCACTGAAAGAGCAATAAATCATTTGTATTTCATGGCCCAAATGCTCATCATAGGAAAAGTCAAGGAAACAATTACTTGGTTCCCCTTGCTTGCTGAACGGAATAATGCTTTGCGACATCTTCAGGGCCTGGAGATGCTTTATGGTAGGGGGGGAAACGTCTGCATAATTCATGTTCTGTATTATGTGGCAGTAACACTTGTCATCCCATGAATAAATACATTTTTAAAAGCCTTCTTTGGGCCATAATTGCAGACTGGTGATGGCAGCTAGATTTTTATCCCCCACCCCCACCCCCTCAAGCTCAGCTGAGCTGAAATGGTTTGCCTTGTTTTGTGCTGATTTCAGTGCATTTTTAAAACTATTGCCCGTTTCCAGCAATTTTCTGTGCTGATTGCAAACAAGTTCACATTCTTCTAATGTCGTTCATAACACCGCTTTCTCCTCCCTCTTCAGCATCTTCTTCCTCCTTCAAGGATGCTTTTGCCAATGCACATTTATTGTGACTCAGAGGTCACAATACATATGACCTTGTCCATGAGGTCCCAGCTGTACCCTTGCAGCTGGGATGCAACCCCTGGCTTGTTTTCTCCTAATGCACTTGATATGGAGTCAGAATGCTTCTCTCCACGGTGAAATGGAGAGCATTTTTGGTTTGGCTCAGAAATAATCTTTGTGTGTGCATTACTGGAAAATGTTGCTGCCCCGTCTCACCCAAAATCTAATAGCAACTGCAAAACTGGACTTCCCCCCGTTCCCCAACCAGGGACACATAATTGAATGGCTCAAGCTACAGGAAGCAAAGCTGCCTAGATGCCCTAAGCACATCCAATCTCGCCTGATTTCAGAAGCTAAGCAGGGTTGGGCCTGGTTAGTACTTGTATGGGAGACCACCAGGGAATAACAGGTGATGTAGGCACCTGGAGTAGGAACTGGCAAACCACCCCAGTACTCCTTCCAAGAAAACTCCATGGACATGGGGTCACAAAGAGTCGGTCCTGACTGTAATGATGCAACACACACACACACACAGGAAGCAGAATTTAAGCTGAATATCAGGGAAAACGTCTTAACTGTTAGATCAGTGCGACAGTGGAACCAGATACCCTATGAGATGGAGCACTGGAGTCATTCAAGAGAAAATTGGACAGTCATCTGTCAAATCTGCTTTGATTTGGATTTCTGCAATGAACAGGGGGTTGGACTTGATGGCCTTATAGGACCTTTCCAATGCAATTATTCAATGATTCTATAATCAACTTGGATGGTGTTTTGGGCTTATTCTTTCTCTCTCTCTTTCTCTCTCTCTCTCAGAGCTTAGGAGAAGAGCACTGGCAGAACAGAGCTTCTCATATTCATGGTGCAGACTGTATTACAGGGACTGGATAATTCTGACAGATATTTTGGATCACAGTCCCCCATTAACACCAGCCATATTGCAACTGGTTTAGAGAGAAAAGGAAGTTCTATCTCTAGATTTTGTTCATCCCTGCTTTAGCTAGTTGGATTAGTGGCAGGATGGACAGAGGCAACCATTTCCAACCATTTCCAACCAATGGACACTAAATTTGGAAAATCACCAGAGGAACCAAGTATCTGCCAAGCATCCAAGTATCTGATGTAGGAATGTTCACAGTTCACCTAATCAGACCTAGAAGGTAATTCAGGGCTTTGGAATGCATCCCTGATTTGGTGTGGAATGATTTGTTCCCTGTCCAATTCAATTTGTGCCTTGTCCAATTCAATTTCTGCTCTGGATTCAAAACAATTTGCAAGCCACGCATTGACTTGTAGTAGACAACAAGAATTGTTCGATTTTGTTTTGGTTTTTGCACTTATAAACAAGGAATTTGGAGCAATGGTAGAACCCAGAGAGGGGAGAGTTTTCAGACAGACAAACGTCAGAGGTATGTCAGCTTCAGGGGTCTATCTACTCAGCACCTTCGAATTTGCTTTTTGTTGTGTTTTTCCAAAAATGGGCGAAGGCTGTAGCATTATATATATCCTTGGATTCACTGTGTGCTGTGGAAACAAATGGAGACATGAATTCTCTTGGTTTTCCTGGAACTGGCTATTCTTCTTCAATCCAGGCCTCATACATATTGGTTAAAATCAGACCAATTTGATTTGAAATTTGGGATTTGTCCAAATCTGGTGGCTACCACCTATTTGAGCCATTTTCCAGTAGGTTCCCTACTCTCCCCAGTTAAATTGTTTCTAGTATAGATGGGCACGACTAAAAAAAAAATGGTTTTTCATTTTTCGTTGAGGGGTCCGTTTCGTTTCGTTTCCGTTTCCGTTTTGTTTTTTGGAAAATTTTCGTTTTCATTTTTGTTGCGTAACAAAAATGAAAAACGGAAATGGAAACGAAAAATTTCTGTTTCGTTAGCATTCTTTTCAGTTCAATGTACTTGCCGCAACGAGAACGAAAAACACAGCAAAGTTTTTAGTTTCTTTTCCGTTTCCATTTTGTTTTTTGGAAAATTTTCGTTTTCATTTTCGTTGCGTAACGAAAACGAAAAACGAAAATGGAAACGAAAATTTCGCTGAGTCGTGCCCATGTCTAGTTTCTAGACAAATATTGAAATTAGAGCGCATTCTGTGTTGGCCCCACACTATTGGCAGGGATGAGAACGTGTGCAAACAGTTATTGTGACACACTGTTGACTTTTGCAGTGTATTCTGTAAGAGTGCAATTATGGGTGTGCTTTTTTTCCTGAAAAAAGAAAATGCTAAATCAAGAATAAATGTACATCATTTATTCAGATAGTATAAAGAAAACGAAAGCAGTGATAAGAAACATTTCATGTGTCAGTCTGAATGCCTGAAGGCTTTTACAGCAGAACTTTAGATGCAATTGAGCAGTAAATAAGCTTTAATTTAAGGATGTGGGCTGTACTCAGCTGAATACTGAAGCACCGAGTGAATCTGGGCCATATGTGCCATTTTGGGGTGACCAGAGCAAAACAGTACACCTCCATATATTCCTTGTGTAGAATATGCTGACCTGGTACCAGCAGAAAAAAAGAACATTTGAGGAAAGCTTTTTACCTCAGACATATATCTTCCTTGCCATTGCTGCTGTGGAAATCACTGATTAAGCTGTCAAACTATATATGCTCTTAGGATTTACAATATTTGTTTCTGTTCTCATTCGGTATGCTGTAACCCTGGAGCCACGAAACTGGAACAGGAGGAGTTGGGCAAGGAAAAGAGAGAGAGAGAGAGAGATTAACTTTTTTCTACTTTTCTAAGAAATAATAAGCTATCACCTTGTTGTTCTCAACTTGCTGTTCTGATGGACTGGGGAGGACAGGTCTGAGAAAGGAAAACTTCCAGGAGTGTGAAGAAAGCAATAATGAATGAAAGAGTGCCTTGGCTTCTCCACTTTTAAAGTCTCTCGTGCCTTTAGAAAGGCTTTCTATTTCCTCATAACTACAGATGGGCATGGACCTGAAAAAAAAATGATGATTTGTGAATCCCAAACCACGAACAACAAGCAATCAGAAAACAAGCCCTGTGCATGGGCTCTGGGGCACATGTACAGGGATAGCAGGATGAGCTCCTGGAAAGGAAGTTTGCCTGTGTTTTGTGACATTGGTGTTGGCATCAGGACCAGGTAGGGAAGCAGCAGGGGTAGTGGGAAGGGATTGGGTGGACATCCATTTTGACTAAAGAAAATAAGTCCTTAGTTTTGCTTTGACAAAAGAAGACCCTTGAACTGAGTTCCATACCTAGGCACAACCCAGCTTGCTTCATCTGTTTTTCTGTTTTGTGGTTCAAATTGGGCCCATCTCTACTCAGAAGATGGGGGCAGTCTACCTGGAATCTGGAAAATAAAAAGAAAACACTTTGCCTTGCTCTATAACTGCCGCAGAAGCCCTTCGGTCTTTCAGGGACCTCAGGATCTCCCCAAAATGTTTGAGGCTGACCCAGTTCTTCTGTTTGTTTAGCCAATGACCTGACCTTGGCATTATTATCCTACATTCATGGGAATGCCCCACCACCACCACCTCCCTGGTAAATGCAGACTTGCATAAATGCTGGCATGGACAGGAATACAAAGTGGATTTGAGTGTCTCAAAAAGGACGGTGAACAGATAAGGCCTTATTCTGACACTGCATACCCCTGGTTTAATTCATTTACTTTTGTCGCAGTTTGTTCTGCAGGTTCAAACTAGGCACAATGGCAGAAGTTTTATGTGCTACCATTGGGCTGCCACCAAAATAGCAATAGGTAGTGAGCAATGCGGTATGCATGGAATGGAAAGAGTAGCAGCTCATACTTTTCTACAGCTATGCTTTTATTTCTAGATTATTCCCCTTTGTTTACCATTCCCTCTGTTTAATTTTCAACTGGTGGGTTTGCAAAAACAGAATCCAGCTTTGATTTAAAAAAAAAATCCCGGGGTAAAGCTGAGAGATTGCCAATTCATGGTGGGGAAAGAGTCATCTGTTCCTACCTGACACTGCTGCACAGTAGATCACACGTAGCCCTTTTTCGAGGAACTGGACTCAGTCTGCCTTCTACCCCCTGGAATTGTATTGTGATAGGTAGTGAAGGAATAGCTTTCTGATGGGAGCAAACAATATTGTTCATGGCCAGCAGAGGGACTAAAGTCTGCACTTTGAGTTTCTGCTGGTGGATAGCATTCACTGACCTCATACAGCAACCATTGTCTGTGGATCACACTGATTTTCTTTTACATTGAATATGTTGCAGTAGTCAGAGCCATTTGGGAATGGGACTAAATATTCATTCTTCATGAAATCTACAAACATAATTGAGAACAGTTGCCATTGCAGTGTCTTTCATTGCAGGCATTAATTTGTGGGTGGTGCTGTGGGTTTAACCACTGGGCCGCTGAGGTTGTTGAAGAAGTTTGAATCAACGTGACGGGATAAGCTCCTGTCACTTGTCTCAGCTCCTGTCAACTGATCAGCTTGAAAGCACATGGAAATGCAAGTAGATAAATAGGTACTGCTTCGATGGGAAGGTAACGGCATTCTGTGTACTTGCATGTTTAGTCATGCCAGCCACATGATCACAGAAATAGGTCTGTGGACAGACAATGGCTGTTTGGCTTACAAAAAGAGATGAGCACCGGCCTCTAGAATCAGAAATGACTGTGACTTAGCAAAGAAAAAGCAAAGCATGCTGCTTATATACTGTCCATAGCTCTTAAAGCACTGTCTGGGCAGTTTACAAGTAATTGTGCAGGCTACACATCCCCCCACCAGAAAGATGGGTACTCATTTTACTCACCTAAGAGAGATGGAGGGCTGAGTGAACCTTGACTCTGTTACCAGGATATCATCATGAGCACAGTTATAGCTGCAGTACAGCAGTTTAACCACTGTGCCACAAGGCTCTTATACGTAACTGTTAGGGAAAAAACTTTACCAAAAGTGGCACCATTTGTATCAGAGACTGTGTTGGCAATGAGGTCTTCCCAATGGATCCAAGCATGGAGACAGTCCCAAATAATTCATCCCACTAGAGGAAAGAATGTTGCTCCCCATAGGTTATGAACAAGAGAGAAATGCCAGAAAGTTTACAGTTGTGTAGCTGCTTAGAGGTGCAGTTTGGGAGATTCTTTACTAAATATGAGTGGAACAACTGAGATTGATGCATAAAAAACACACACTTTGGCCTCTCAATTGGGCTTATGGTTTCTTTCTTTTTTTAATCTTTTCCTCTGCCCCTCTTTTAAAAAAATCCATCAATCCCTGTGTTTGAATTCAAATAGCTTCTCGATGTGTGTTCATAATTTGGTATGTTGTCCCCAAACCTGCCTGAAGAGTAGCTGTATGGCTTTACCTCTTAAAGAACTCCCCTGGTTCTGGTTTAGAATGTAACATTTCCTGCATGGCACACGCAGAAGACAAAATGAGAAATTGTCTCCAAGCTTCTTACACAAATGGCTGACGCAAGAAAAATCTGTATCTCCTCTATACCACAGGCACACATTTTAATGTGCTCTGAGTAAGATGAATTTGTGATTTGGTTGCTTCTCTCTCCCTCTGCTTTCTAGTTCCTTTCTCTGGTGATTTTTAAAAAACGTTTGCGGTGTTATTCCTGGAGTAATAATGAGGTCCTTGTGGAATTCTCTCTGTGGAGATGCTGGCCTAGCACCATAGAGAGAAAACTCCCTGCCAATGTGTTTTTTCACTGACTCATTCTTTGGAGTTTGATGGAGGCAACTGTCTCTATTGAGGAACGACCAGTGTGCACAGAAGACCCCTCCTCTTTGGCTTCCCATGCTGGCAGGAGACTTCTGGGAACTGTAGCATGAAAAAGTATTGTTTCCAAGCTCTGGGAGAAAGTCAACATTGCAGCTAGGCATGCAGAGCCAGAAAGACAGAGTTATATGGAGATGATTATGCTCCTATGTGGAGATTTGAAGGACATTTCAGGGGTGGATTATCTTCAGTCTACTAATGGAGGCTACCATATATATGCCCAAGGACTTGCCACTTTCTCCCTTTCTTCTACTAAAACAGCTTTCCTGTGGTTATTTTGTATACTTAATTTGTATAATTGTTGTTTTATCTGCTTATTCTATTAGCTTATGTAATTTGTTTTCTTTTAATTTGTTGTAAACCGCCCGGAGTTCCCCTCCAGGAAGACGGGCAGTATATAAGTCCCATAATAAATAAATAAATAATAAATACTCTTCAAGTTGGCATAATATTAGGTTACACTGGCAAAAGTGTGCCGGGTGGTATGCCCAGGTCACCAGCATCACACAATGGCTTGCATGATTCATGCGCCAATTGTTCAGCTGACCATATGGTTAATGATTGCCTGGTTCACAATGGGGTGATTGTGTGGTTCACAATTGTGCAGTCAATCAAGTTCAGGTTGCAACTATGGTGCGAAATGCTTGTAGAAGTGATTTGTGGACATTTCTTCTGCCCTGCTGCGATTTCTCCTACTAGTTCTTTAACACCAAGGTATGATTAACGGTATCTCTAGTATTTTGTCAATACAGAACTTCTGGATAGTTTAGTGCAGTGTTGTCGAACCTATGGCACGGGTGCCAAAGGTGGCACTCAGAGCCCTATCTGTGGGCAGCTGACATCACCCCATCACAGCAACCTGTATTCAGGTTAAATTACTGTACAGTGGTACCTTGTATAAAGGAATTAATTCATTCCAAATGAAATTATGTTAAGCAAAATTTCCTTTACACAAATTTCCCATAGGAATGCATTGAAAACAGAGTGATCCCATTTTTATGTTGTACAGGTGCAGGAAGCTAGTCATAAATGCAATGGAACGATGATTACTAACACTTTCCCCTTTTTTGTTCTTGGCAGCACTTGTACAGTCAGTAATAGCTGGTGATTTTCTAAAAGTAAGTGAAAGAAGGTTTGGTGCTTTTCATTTGACATTTATATGACTTCTGGGTGTTTATTACATAGTATATATCTGTTTATTTTCTAGCATTTGTACTTGCCCGTCAGTTTTATTCCTAAGTCACTTTGCAAATGGAGTTGAAATGTCTGCGTATGTGCAAAATAAGAATGCCTCCCACTTCCAAATCACTTTTAAAAACAGTGAAGCATACACAGGATTATTAAAATAGTATCTAAAAAGCTTGAAAGCCCTCTACGTCCAAAGAACCATAATGTGATGCCAGCTGAACGTCAGCAATAATATAGCTTCTCTTAAATAAGCAGTCCAGTAAGGAGGAAAGTAGCTGCCTGAAAAAGTTACCATAGTCTATCATCTTATGATCTGATATATGACTCGTCTATTAATACATTAGTTTCAACTCCCTTTTGCACTTCACTGCAGTTTCAGTATTTGCTGTGAACGCAGTTCCAATGCAAAGCAAGTTGCAGAGGTCACCATGCCAGTCCTATATCTCTTCCAATCTGTCACGTTAGAAACGGGAGAGATTCTTTACCCACCTCCACCATGTAATTGCACATCTTACCTCAGCTCTTGTTTCTAAATCCTAAAACCAGAGTCAAGGGGCATATGCTTTCTGGTCAGGAGACCACCATCAAAATGGCTGTTATTGTTAGTGTAGCTGTTTTATCTGCGCACACCACGTTAGTTTCCCTCAGAATTCAAGGTAGCATCTGTTCCCCTGAGTGGTTTTTATTTCTGGACCAGATATAGGCACAAAATGGAAAAATGTATTTCATTTCATTATTTGTTGCATTTTGTTGTTACTAATGAATGTTTAATAGAATTTTTGTAATCAATCATTCAAGTTTATTGATTAGTCATTCTCGACCATATCAAAATACAAAACCAAATAAAAGCACAATAAAACAGATAAAATATGGTACTAATGCTAACATTTTAGTCAATATAAATATATTTTAGTTAAATGAATCACCCGTACAGGAAACTCCTATTTGTTCAATATAGTGGGATGAAATGAGCAACAAAACGATTCAGAAGCTGCCGCCACCGAGCTGGGTTTTTTTAGTAGTTTGGGCTGTGAGGAGAGGTGTAGCCCCCCTTCCCACAGCCCAACCTGTCCCCCCCCCAAAAAAAAAGCCTGGGAGGTGGGGCAGCAAGGGTGAACAAATTGTTTCATTTCAACAGTAAAAAATGGCATTTTGTTTCATAACAAAACACTGTCTGCCATTCTGTCATGTTACAAAATGTTTTGTAACCTTACGACATGATGAAACAGCATGTCATTTTTAATTTTGTTTCCATCTCTATTTTGGACAATTGTTACAGCTACGGTACATTAATTATGGCCAGTTCAGCTCTTCAAAACATTATCCCATATAGTATTCACAAGCGAGTCCTAGAGATAGTCAGTCAGTCAGTCAGGACCTTTATTGGCATCAAACAAAACATACAATACAATAGGCAATAATACATGCACATACAAGAAGTATGTGCCCAATTAAAATTGCATGGGTGCTAAAATACAAAGCAAGACATGGTATGGCAAAATATGAAATGACATGATGTGTCTGTTTGAAAGGTATTTGGCAATCAACCATGAAACTCTGGCCCACCTCGTCCTAAGAATGTGAAACAAAATGCCCTGTTGGTAATTGTAACCTGCGTTGCTGGACCAACGGATTAATATATATGGCAATCTGCCTAGTGTGGACTTTGTTCTTGCCTGACAGCAAATTATGCAAATAGTCTCTTCTGATGGATCAGGAAATCTGACAAGAAAGGGTTCCAGATAGGAAGCATGGATATTTGTTTGTAGAACATAACTTCTTCCTTGGAAGTTGAAACTTCCAGAAAGTAATTTTTAAATGGTGGCATCACAGATTTCCCCTCTAAATATTCAACTATGCCCAAACTACCATTGTAAGCAAAGAATGCTCTCATACAATCAGTAACCCCGTAAGTATATGACATCACCTTGAAATGTCATGCCCACTGCAGCCATAGCATGCAACTCTCACTACATGGTCACAAGTGTTGTATTACCTACATCTGTTGGGAGAAAAGTGTGCCCCTATGAGATGTACTAATGTCACTGGCTGAAATCTTGTAGTTCAATATAAGAAAACACATCTTTCCATCAATTCTTAACCAGCAATTTTGAGTCCCCACTGCAGTTCCTGTAGGCACATATGTCCCCAAGAAATGTAATGGAGACGTTAAGTTTTGTAAAAGCACCACAGATGGGCTTTATCCATTAGCAACCATTAAAAAGAAATGCAAACCTCCCGTTGCTCTCCAAAGCTGAGCTGGAAGGACAGTAAAGCTTCATATTAGAGATGGGCACGAAACAAATTTTTTTGTTACCTAACAAAATGAATTCATTTTGTTAGCTGATGAACTGAATAACAAATAACAATTTTAATTCATTTTGTTATTCGTTATTCGTTTCATTAGCTAATGAAATGAGTCACAAACAAATCCATCAAAGAAAAATGAAACAAAACAAAATGGAAATTTCCATTTCGTTCATTTTGTTTTTTGTTTGGGGGGACACTTACCTTCCTGCAGAGTAGACTCCCGATGGGTCCTCCTGGAAATAAAAATAAACAGACAAATAAATAAAAATGATGCCCCCAACCTCTCGGCTGTGGAGAAAAAAGCCCAAGCCTCAGCATCAGGGATGTAAGAAAAAAAATAAATTTTAAAAAATTTTAAAAAGGGCCAACCTGGCTGGGGAACCCCATGGTTGGCAGACTTGGCACTGTAAAAATTTTTTAAAAGTAAAAACAATTAAAAAGCGCTGGCCTGGCCCTGGGGGCCTCATGGTTAACACTGTAAATTTTTTAAATATATAAATATATAAATAAAAATTGGCACGCCCTGGCCAGGGTGTCTCAGCTGTGAAGAAAAACAAACCAAAACCAAGCCCTGGCACCGGGGCTGTAAAAATTAAAATTAAAATTAAAAAAAAAAGGTGTCGACCCGGCTAGGGAGCCACATGGTCAGCACTGTACAATGTTAAGAAAATTAAAGAAAATTTAAAAAGTGCTGACCCAGCCCCAGGGGCCACATGGTCGGTGCTGAAAAAGACCGTCCTGCCACCACCTTCAGAGGCCTGGCAGCGGGAGGCCTGACCGCCACCTCTGGAGCCCCGGGCGCAGTCGGGCCAGGCAGCGGTAGACTGACCCGCTGCTGGGCCTCCAGACGTGGAGGCAGGATGGTCTAAAATTTGTACAAACCCTAACCCGAACCAAACCAAGAGTGGGCCCAAAACAGAACCAACCGAACCATCAGTTTCTGTTTCGTGCCCACCTCTACTTCATATGTCTCACAATCTTGAAAGAGCTGCTTAATGATCTTGAGAACTCTTTCTCCCTAAAGAGCAACCATATTTCTGTTTACAGGGAAAGAAGAGAGAGCTTGAATCAAACCAAACTGGAGTGATCCTATCCAAACTGGGGTGGGGTGGGGAGATAACAGTAGCCGCTGACAGGGACCCCAAAAGGTGTGAATAAGAATGCTGTGGAGACACTCTGGTTCTGACTGGCAAGTACATCATCTGGTCACCAGCAAAAGGACCGGACCTGGCTTTTCCCAGAGTGGACCAAACAGCAGGTCAGATGGCAATGTGGCCACCTCCAGAGTTACAAACTTCCTTATTCCAGGCCACAGAATTTCAGCCACTGGGTTGCAATTCCTGCCATGAAAAATGTTGGATGTCAACTTGGGTCAGTCCTTGCCAGGATATCAACAACATGGGGACAGCCACGTCTTCTCCATCCCTGACAGACAAGATGTCAGACCTTCCATTATGTATACAGTGTATGCCATAGGTGCAGAGCAAACAATGAACAAAACTGTTCTGTTGCCAGGCAAAATGTTTCTGCTTGGCCCTAATAGAGACTTGGTTTTAAAAGGAATTGTGTTTGTGAATGCCTGTCCAACACTGGGGATTACACAAATCCCGTTATTGAGACAAACCTGGATGAGTGAATGCTCAAGTGAGTTTGTTCAGAGCCACCATTGTAGAATGAAACAATGGATTAAGATGATTTTGTCCTTTCTTTATGCATTTATATTCCAGTTCATAGAATGCTGTACAAAGGGAGCTAATCTGTTAATCCAGGGACCTGACCACTGTTCCTTGCTTCATCATGCAGCCAAGACTGGGCATGGCGAAATTGTGAAGTACATTCTAGATCATGGTGAGTACATGAATATTTCTAATGCTCAAGTGCAATGATTTTTATGTTTATGTTTTGTTTTGTTTTTAACACCACCCCATTGTGTGTGTGTGTGTGTGTGTGTGTGTGTGTGTGTGTGTGTGTGTGTGTGTGTGTGTGT
>JAHTLZ010003526.1:14922912-14947235 GCA_023846285.1 Phrynocephalus versicolor | reverse complement strand
TGTGTGTGTGTGTGTGTGTGTGTGTGTGTGTGTGTGTGTGTGTGTGTTGTGTCATTACAGTCGTGACCGACTCTACGTGACTCCATGTCCATGGAGTTTTCTTGGCAGGAGTACTGGAGTGGCTTGCCAGTTCCTACTCCAGGCACCTACAGCACCTGGTATAACCAGGGCCGACCCTGCTTAGCTTCTGCAATCAAACGAGATCGGATGTGCTTAGGGCATCTAGGCAGCACATTAGTGAATACCTATTACTCTGTATGGTTTTTGTACATGCTTCAGAAACAAATTGGAACTAAACCTTGCCTCTAGACACCTGGCAAATTTAACTGGTATAGCTGTTTCTATTTATTTACTATGAGAAGAGTGTTGTAATTTCCTGGTGTGTTGGCATAAGAAATAAAATAAGAAACCCCTTAAGAAAAAATGGTCATCCTATTTTGATATTGACATAGTTGCATATCAGAAGGGCTCCAAGAATGGCATTTAAATGTTAGCACTGCCCTGGAGCTGGCAAATCTGTCACTTCTGATTCTTCTCACATTGAATTTTGTAAATACAAAATCCTTCCCATTCTGAATATGGAGACATTGGTGAAATCTGGTTAGTTCCTATCAAAATACGAATGGGAGATAGAGTCTCAGGGTGTATAAAAGTAGAAAAGATCTTTAGTTGCATCTTCATTTTAAACCAGTCTGGAGCTGTTACAGACCAAAGAACAAAAGAAGCTTGATATGCATATGATTTTATGCTATTTTATGAAATGTATTCTGGCATGTCCAATGTACTTAGTACATGTACTGCAGTAAGTGTATAATTCCTAAGATGTGTATTTTATTTTACAGAAGGATATATAATATGTAATTTTATAGTTTAAATTTTGTTTTGCTCAGCTCCTAAAGAAGGCCCTGCAGAAATGCGTCGAACTAGAGCTTTTTAAAAATGATTTAAGAGATAATAAAGATCTTTTCTATTTTTATACATCCTGAGACTCTGTCTACCATTCGTATTTTGACTTCTGTGGATGTACCAGTTTCTTTTGCTTTAGGTCCTATCAAGGCAGCCGAAATGAAAGTTTCACCTATCCCTACTTTTGAAAGTTTCATTGACTGCCATAGGATGCTTTTTTATATACAGAAAAATACCAGAAATAGTAAGATCACAACATTGGCAAGGTAACCATGCACTTGAAATGTACCATATTCAACCCACCACATTTGCATGCAGTAGGAAAGTAAATGGCCAAGTGCAAGGGTCCATCCCAAATATATCAAAGTACAGTCATACCTCGGATAACAAATGTTTCGGATAACAAACAGAAATTTCCAGGTATAGGGCTGCCTCAGATAACAAATGTTCCCTATGCCCTGCCTCGGATAACAAATGTTTCAAAATGCCTTGCAAAAAAGTGTACCCAGGATGCATTGCACCACCCCCCACATTTTGTGGAGGGGTGGGAGGAGTTAGAGTGTTTCTTAATGGTGTTTTGTAGCCATTCTGGACATATTTTGCTGATGAATTTGGACCTTTCAAACTTGGAAAAGTAGGGAGCTAGTTCTGGGGGTTTGTGTTCTAGCACTGCATGCCTTTAAAGGGCAGTTTATAAAGATGTCTGGGGAAAAAACAGCTTTTTAGCCTTTTTTCGGACCTCTGGAATGGATTAATTGGTTTCCCATTCATTTCAATGGGAAACTATGTTTCAGATAACATTTTTTTTTCGGATAACAAATTGCCTCTGGGAACGAATTAAATTTGTTATCAGAGGTACCACTGTAATCATAAAAGCTACAGTTATATTGAAAAAGGACCAATATCATTCCTGGTTAAGTTACAGTTATAACTTAATTATTTCTTAGTTTTTGGGAAATGAAACTCACTATAATTGTTCTTTACAACTAGTTATTCCCAAACTCTGAAGATTTGCATGGGCCATCTCCATGGAGAAATGGCTCACTAGTAACTTGGTATGTATGTGCAAGGGACTGGAATAACTGCTTACAAGTTGTGTTTGTGAGAGGGGGATTGGTTTTTTGTTTGTTTTGGGAGGGGGTTCCTTGGTTGGGGGGGGCAAAGCTGCATTATGATATATGATATAGCACAATTCATGTAGATGGAATTAACTACTACAAGGCTTTGTCTCAAATACTATCACAGCTGATAGGCTCACTTCCGGTTCGCAGAAAAGCATTTTTGAGTCCTCTGACATGCCTACAAAGGCCCTCAGAGGTCTCAAAAGTGCTTTCAAGCAATCCAGAGGTCACTTCGTGTTTTTCGGAAGTCACTTGTGGGGAAGCCCTTTTGGAGCCTCTAACATGGCTGGGAAGGCCCTTGTAGGCCCATTTGTGGCGGCCCCATGCCTGGGGTAAGTACAAGAGGCCTGAAACAGGCCTTTCCAGCTTACCTCAGGGGGCTTTTTTTAATATACTGCAGTCCCGTGATATACAGTAGCAGGTCCACAGTATATGAATGGCAAAAGGGCGGGGGATACTGTACTACAGTAGGCAACAGGGTTTCAGCCATTGTATACAATAAAATAATACACAAATTTAGGAGTACAGGAGAGAGTGCCCCTTTGGACACCCACAACTGCATAAGTCCTGGTTTGGAAAAGATACTCACAACCATGTGTATTATAAGAAGTGGAACATGCAGAACAAAAGGGGAGATCCGGATATGGATTCCATATTGTTTTGAGGCTACACTGAGCAGAAGCTGTTTTCCTGTCTGTTGTGTCTTATTTGTGGGCCCCAATTAATGGTTGGATTCTCCCTCCCACCTAGCCTACATGGTAAACACCATCATAGGCACTCACGTTACTTTGCTGGCTGGTAGACCACCGACGAGAGTGCTTTTGTGTAGCTGAAAGCAAGGGAGGAGGGAAAGAGTCAATAATTTAAGATGGGCTGATGACTGGAGACATTAAGGTCAGACAGAGGCTCCCATAGGGGCACCTTCCTCCCCCCCCATCCTCTCCTTTCCACATTTTACCTCTTTTCAATTGAGACCCCCCTCCCCGCCATCTTCTATTTCCCAGAGCCTTTTATTTCTTTCCCTGCCTCCCGGCACATTTGTGTCTCTCCCTTCAGCCCTTGTTTTGTTTTTATTTTCTCTCCCCCTCCCTGCTGTTTTCCTTGATAGAAATCTCAGTCATGCGTCTCCCTTCCGGATTCCGTGTGGCTTAGTTGGTGCGCTCCCTGTCTCTGTGCTTTGGTCTCCCTTTTCTTCCTTTTGCTTCTCCTCACGGAGGAACTGAGCCAGCTCCCTGCTGTGACAGGATGACCGTGCCATTAGCTTTCTCCCTGCCAGGCTTTTTCCCACATCTGTGTGGCTTTTGTCCTGTGCCAGAGAGGGATTTGGAACGGTCCTTTTGGGCAGCAAATGGGTGACTGATATAACAGTTGGGGAAGGGGGAAGGATTAGAAATGGGCATGAGACATTCTTCAAAGCATGTGTTTCAGTAAGGCCAGCAACTTTCTGTTAACCCTCTCACTTGGTTCCTGGCTTTCCTTGCTTCTCAGCAATCCAGGGGAAAGTTCTCCTGTGACTTGGGGCTGGTGTCTGTGGACTAAGGTCAACATCTGGTGCATGAGGGGGAGCTAAGTTTATCCCCGCTCTCTCCTTTCCACCCCCATCCAAAAATATATGAAACAATAGCTCAGTCACTTTCAGAAGTTTTTTTTGGATGGGTGTAACCTTCCTCAACTTAAAATAATGTGGGGTGGGGTGAACCTGGTGGGGTTATCCCCCACCCCACCTAGGAAGAACAAGGAAGAAGGCATGTGATTCCCAAGAGTGAACCGCTTAAAAAATTAAACAAATTGCAAGCTTTTGTGGAGAAAGTTCTACTTCTTCAGGCGTTAGGCTGCACACCACTACCTAAAGTTCCTGCTCTTCTTCACCTTTTCCCTAGCAACTTGGGAAGGTTGGGGTTGTGTGTCTTTAGGTGCCTGTAGGCATGTATAGAGATGATCCCCTCTGACTGATCCCCTAGTCTGCACTGATCTAACTCTTCTTCACGGCTGTGTCTTACATCATGGGTGTGTTCTAAATCTGAGGGCCGGATGATGTTTTCCTTTCTTATCTGCCAACAGGCATGCATTTTGTTCAACAGGGAAGTGAATGGGGATCTTTCAAATGCCTCTGGGTTTGAAGCTACCCTGTATGACTGAGCAGGCACGTGACTTGTCTTGCTTCCTTTGACAGGTCCTTCTGAATTATTGGATATGACAGATAGTGAAACGTAAGTTTCTTCTTTTTGACTTCTCTTTCTTTGACTTCATCCCTCATTGGTTTAGTTATACAGTAGTACCTTGTATAAAGGAATTAATTCGTTCCAAATGAAATTATGTTAAGCAAATTTTCCTTTATACAAATTCCCATAGAAATGCGTTGAAAATGGAGTAATCCCATTTTTATGTTGTATGGATTTTTCCCATAGGCGATTATGTTAAGCAAATTTTCCCTATCTCTGGAATTTTTATGTTGTACAAATTTTATGTTATACAAGCTGTTTGTTATACAAGGGTCCACTGTATTTATCAGTGTGTTGGAGGTTAACTTAAACTATTCATTGAAATTAAAACCAACCTCATGGAAAATGAAACAAAATTTGCAATCCCTCACTTTGATATGCTCTTTCCAGTTGAGAAGTAACTTCTTACTCAAACCACAGAGGCTCTGATTTCAGACTTTTTAATGCCAGCTATTGTCCCTTTTATAGGCAAAGTTGGAAAGTTGTAACAAATGCAAGGTTTTTAAGCAGCTGGTCTGTCTGATCCTCTCCTCCTTAACCTAGCTCAACTACAGATGCACTTTGTGTTCAGAAAGCTATGTGATTCCAGATTTGCAGTAGCATTCACTAAAGAGAAAAATCATTCAACAACATGCACACATTCAAAACATGCAAAATTTGTGTCCATTTCTTGTCAGTGTTGCATCCATTAATGCAATGGGTCTCAAAGTGCAAAAAGAGATATGCCTTACCTGGACATCTTTAGCACTAGCAATGTTATGAATACTGTACTCTTATTCTCTCAGATTTTGTGAATCTCAACTCATGGAGTCTTCGTTCCCACCAGTGAGGTTTCCTAACTTCCTACAAAAACAACACACTAATCTCATTTTATACTTATCTCTCCCTTTTGTCTTTTTCAATTTTTTCCCTGTTTTACTCTGGGAATGGCCAAAGACTGCACAACCTGTGCTGTGTTCTGTGCACAGGAAACACACACACACACACACAATTTGCACAGAAATTGTAAACCGTAAGACTCCTGTGCAGTATGGTTCTTCTTTCAGAAAAAATGACCATGAAACTCCCAAGAATTCGTGCAAGCTTTCCTGTTAGATTTCTCAGAGGGAGGACTCTTTCTTGCAAAGATAAAGAAATGGCAAGATTCACTTCCCCTTGTGAAGGACTAACACAACTTATTTCCCCCTGTAATGGAAATATATAGTCCATTACACAATCTGTGAGAATTGTAATTCACATCTGAAATCACTGCTAAATTTAGTTTGAGTCCAAACAGACACATGGCATAAAGACGCCTCTCAACATTCTTTAAAACAAGAGTTATAAAATTTCATTTGGACACCTGTCCTTAAGGATGACTTTAAACATTGCTCTATTTCCCAACAAGTGTCAAAAATCTAAGCTTCCTTAAAGGAAAATCTAAAGAAATGCTTAGTGTAAACATTCCAAGTTTCTGGGTTTAATCATTTTTCCTTCTCTGAAATACACACACTGTCATCTTATTGCTGTAGTCTAGCAGGAAGTAGCATGGAGGTAGGGGAAAAAGGATTCTCATGAGTGCTGGATTAGCAATGGAATTTGTTCAAAGTGCCCGCCCCCCAAAAAATCGCATTTTGTTGATGGCTTAAAGTGGAGCTCCAATCTGGATGAGAACTTAGTGTGTAGCACATTGCTTTAAGTATGGCCGTTTTTGCTTTAAAAAAGAAAGAACTGGATCTTTGAATAAAATTGCAAGTTTTTCTGTACTAAGAACTCTCTCTCTCTCTCTCTCTCTCTCTCTCTCTCTCTCTGTGTGTGTGTGTGTGAATCTTTTGAAAACCCCAAAATTGTATCCCAATGAGTATAATTAAGTGCAATAGGTAGGTTCTATTGATAATTTATTCTCTGTTAAATACACAGGGGTGAGACGGCACTGCATAAAGCAGCCTGCCAACGCCATCGTGGTATCTGTCAGCTATTGGTAGAGGCAGGAGCTTCATTGAAGAAAACGGATGCCAAGGTAACCAAACCAAACAAACCCATTGACCCGGTGCTGAAGACAGATGGAACCAATAAGCCTGTAATCCATCAGCCGCCACAGCAAAGGCGTATTGAAAGTTACTGTTACTCCTTAATTTTCAGCTGGATCCTAAATGTGTTTGCTTGGGCATACAATCCATTGATTTTATTTCTTCTTCCCCTGCCATTCGGCACAAGCAGCTTCCAGGTGGTCTGCAATTAATAGTCAAAAGAAGGAAAGACAACAAAAAGAAAGAATACAAAGCAGCCGTGTAAAGCCCTAGATCAAAAGCCACCAGCACCCAAGGCTGCAGATAAAATAACAGTGATGATTGTTAGCAGGTTCTTAAGTGGCAGTCATAGAATGGATCACCTCCTGAGATAGTATAGATTTAGGGATGGGCACTTTACACAAAAACGGCACACTGCTTTGTCATTTTGTAAGCTTATGAAATGTTACAAAACAAAATGAAACAGCAAACAGCATATCATCAAAACACAAAATGAAACACCATTTTTCATTTCAGAAATGAAATTATTCATCCTATTGGCAAGAAGCCTCTTGATGCAGTCGTCTTGAGAACAGAGGCTTATTTTTAAACCAATTGATTTGTTTTCCTTCCTCCCCTCCCATGCCTCAGCTGTTACTTATTTCCGATCTTGGTCTGCCTGCCTGCATCTAGCCAGCAGCTGAGGTCATCTGTTTCCTTCCCTGTGCTGGCTGTCCCTGTATCTGCAAGCTGATTTAAATTTAAACTGTTTTCCTAACTTTCCTGAATAAGTAGGACTGTGGATATGGAGGCTATTTTTTAAAAATAGTTTCCTTCCTCCCCGCAGATCAGCTGTTGAGCTTATCTCTCCGATCTGCAGCAGCTAGCCCTTAGGTTTCCTGCTTGTTTACAGAGGATTCTTTGTTTGAAACCAAATTGATTGGAAGGTTTAAGGAAGGTCTTTGATTTATAGCAGTGGGCTCCCTGTTAAATAAAAAAAGGAAAGTGCCACATTATTTATAGTCTTTCGAATCGTCTTGTTTCATGACAAAAATTCTTTTTAAAATCTGTTATTAATGAAACAAAACAAAATGAAGACTGAAACGAAATGAAACGAAATGCTATATTTCCATTTTGTGCCCCTTTCTATACATATTTTCTAGAGCAGGCCTGCCCAACAGGTAGACCGCAGGCTACTGGTAGCCCGTGAAGGGTTCAAAAGTAGCCCGCCACCCACCAATTAAAAAGTGAGGGGATAAGTTTTCCACCCCTCCCTCTCCCATCCCAAGGACCACCACTGTCCCAGGAAAGTTCTGGGTCCTGTCAGCCCACTGTCTCAGCCGAGCAGGGCAGTTCAGGGGCCATGGTGTGGTCCCCTGCTCTCCCCCCACTGGCTAGATGATCGAGCTGGTGCAAGGCAAGTGTGTGCATGCTCAGCCTTCCCATAGGAATGCATTGAAAATCAATGAATTAAGGGGATGGATTTCAATGCATTTCTATGGAAAACTGCTGCTCTACTTAATTTTTTTTAAACTTGGAATGGATAAAATTCATGAGTAGAGGTATTAGTGTAGCAGCCCTCAGGCACTTTGGGGCCAGAAAAAGTAGACCTCGGTCTGTTCAAAGTTGAACAGCCCTGTTCTAGAGAAAGGGGTTCTTTCCCAGCTCTGAGGCTGAGCAGGTTCTGTTTTAGTTTTAGTAGTTTTCAGGGATGTCTTTGGGTCTAAGTCTGAGTCCCTATTAAAAATAATCATTTCCCCCCAGAAAAAAGGAAGAGTGGGTGGATTCTGAGATGCAGGTTGAGTCCAAGCCATGGGGTTGGGTGAACTGAGTCGAGTTGCTGGTGTGACTTACATCTGACTTTACAACAGGTCCCGTGCTTTGAGTCACCATCCTTGGTAGCTTTCCTGCCAAGACATAGTATGAAGTGTTATAGCCTGCCAATTTGTTTGATTAATTCTGAAAGTACACATAAGGTTGTATCCTTTGAGCAAAACCTTTTCTTTCTAGGGAATGAGATTATTTGAAACAAAATCTGCATACCATTGACTCCTCTGAAAGAAACACCGGTGGGTATCGCTACCAATGGCTTATCTGGCTATCAGAATGTGAAAAACCTAATCCTTGGGAGTATATTTGTACCAGTGGCCATGTTGGCTGAGGGTTCATGGGAAATGACGCTCGTCCCACCCAAAATTACATCCCAAGGTGAACGCTAAATCACAAAAGTAGCAGATTGTCTTTAAAAGGGCTAGGTTGAATGTTAACTCCAGTTTTCGAAAAGCATAACTATCCACCACAAAATGGCAGAAGAAGACTAATCTCAGCATTCATTCTGGGCTGTTTTGAAGCTGCTCAAGGGTACTTCCTTTTCTTCCCTGGCATTTTATAAATCCTTGTTTTTCTGTCTATGGTCTTGTTGCTGTAGGGTAAGACGCCCCGAGACAGGGCCCAGCAGGCTGGGGATCCAGATCTAGCTTCATATTTGGAGGGTCGGCAAAGTTACCAAGTGGTCCCCCATGAAGACCTAGAGACTGCAGTGTGATGTCTTTGGAGTGCGGACAAATATCCTAGGAGATACCGAGGCTGCGCCTGATGCACATTCGGGTGTCGTGCGAAGAGGAAGCAAACGGAATCCGTGCGACTCTCACTCTCGTGGAAAATATCTGAGAAGAAGTCATCAGTTTCTAAGGGCTACAGAGACAGGCCTCAGAACTCTCGCGTCCCCATACATGAACCGGTGGGGATGAAGGAGGAGATTCAAAGGTCTGTGGGGTCCACAGGCTGAGGAAATTTATGTCTATTGCTCTCAGCAAGTAGCATGACACACCTCCTGTGCTCCTGTGTAGAATTTATTTGAACAAGAACAGCAGCAGCAACAATAACAATAATAACAACAACAGGCGTGTGGGATGAAACACAGTAAACATGAACATTTGTAACCTGGCCAAATCTTTCTGTTCTCTGAATCTTTGCCATATAACTCTTGCTTTCCCTGATGCTAACCCAACATTCCCCCTCTGTCAGTCTTGTATGCCACACGCTTTCAGTCTCCACAGCACAGCATCCGTAAGATGGTGTCTGTTTATCTCTGTGCTAAATCATCATGGCTGATCAGGATAAAGTCCAGTGCTTTGAGGAGAGACCTTGGTGCCCGTACCTTTTTGTGGCAAGAGCTCAATCACTTTCCCCCAGAGACCACCTTGTCAGAGAGACACTTCTAGTTGAACATATTCCTTCTCCTGTCCTGTTAAAATGGGCACTAAAATGGGCAGTATTGATTGCAAAGAAACAGATGTATCATGAATTTGAGTATGTAAAATACACAATGTGATCGTAGGCTACAAAGAATCAGATCAGATAGTAACTTTGTGGTGATGTTCTTTCAGAAAGTGCACCAAACCTGTTTACCTTCCCCTGGCACACACACTGAAGAGGCCTTCATGATATTTTGTGTGAGAAAAGTCCCCTACAAATCAGTTTCGCATGTTGCTTTTGTCAAAATCTGATGACAAACTATAGCTATGTCAAATCCATCCAACAAATTTTGTTCATCACAATTCCTTTAATGATTACACGGTAGTGATTTTGCCTTCAGTCCTTCTCTTCCTGTGGATACTTCAGACCATATTTTAGGCTGCCAAAACCAGTAGCATAATTCATATCCATCGTAATTTAAATTTGGTTGATGAAAGGTCCTCACCTTTCCTTTTAAAGGCCACTTGAAACTAAACTGAAAGCTCCTACCGGGAAGACGTCTTGCAGAATGAGAGTTATGTTAAAGGAAGTGAAAATATGCTGCCAGGGCAATGATAAGCATATTTGCTTTAGGTTTGTCCAAATTTAAAGGATATTCTCTGATAAATCTGTTTTGGATTGCAGCATATAAGCTTTGGGTTAAAGAATTTATAAATGGAGAAGAACTTACCCGAATAATTGTAAGGCTAAATGGCATGTAATTGTTGTTCCTCCATTATTTCCTGTAGGCTTTTCATCCACCAGAATAGGAAATTCAGTGGCAAAGGTGATGGGGGAAGAGTAGATGGAGCCTTAGAAATGGACTGGGCAATACATGACTCATAGCCTGCTTGAGGTTCTTGAGTTAGGACTTCCATGTGCTTAGGAGTGAGGAGGTCTAATAGGGTGTCCTCTTTATACAATCATTCCAGTTTTCAAGAAACTACTATATAAAAGAAATTCTTTTAAACAGTGAAGTGCTTTCCCCCATGCCATTAAAGATGGGGAGACTGCTACCCCACTCAAACCACCACCACCCCCAATTCTCAGCCAGAATTCCTAGGGAGTCATAAAAACACACAGTCATAGATCATCGTCAAGATCGACTGCTAGTGTAGATCACTGCAGAATGCTTCACACCTGTGCAAATTCAAAACCTTACTTTGGAAAATTGGAATTATTTCTGTTCCAAGACACTGTTCCCGGACATTCCAGAAGCTTGATGAGGCTTAAAGTAGATGAACCTGTTTCACAGAAAATTCAGGGCAGATCTTAGTTTCATCTGTATTCCCTGGATCCTTGTACTGTTTTCTATCTTGCTGGTCTTCAAAGATGTTCAGAACTGTCATTGTATGCATTTGTAGCCATCCTGGCTTTGATGATGAATGGAAGATTTAGCATTGGGAATGAATCCATTGTGATTTGCAGGCAATGTGGTTCCCATTAAGGATTTGCACCATATTGGCCAAATGTGAAAGACTAACCAAACTGAGCTATTTGTGGTTTTCAAGCCAACCAGAGGGTGAAGTAAAGAGCACAGGGGCCCTTGTAGAAAGAAGTGACACCCTGATAGATATTTTATATTAAATGTTCAGAACCACAAAATAGCACCGAGTTCTGTCACACCTTCAAAAGTAACAAATGCATTGTGGCAAACCTTCCATGGAGCCTGCTGAATTTGATGCATGAACTGGTTTATTCTGTTGCTGGAGTGACGTGTGTGTGGACAGCAAGTGAAAACAGATAATCTGGCAATGCAATACAAAAGTATACATTGTGTGGCCATTCAGTTATAGAAAATAAATGCAGGGACCATTTTCAACAGTGGTAGCTGGCAATAACAATGAATCTGAGTTTGGTACGGATTTTATTTAATTTTTAAAATGCATATTTTAATAAAGGAAGATCTTTGCCTGATAACAGAAGGACAAGAGGGATGGGACCAACCCATCTTCTCGGGAAAGTGCATTCTGAAACCTGAGAGCAGCCATGTAGAACACCCTCTCTTGTGTCCTCACTGAACTAGCTTAGGGTGGTAGTGGAATCAAGGGAAAGGCCTCCCCAGTGGATCTTAAAAGCTCAGTCATCTCATATGGCATGATCCTTCAGATATCCTGGATTCAAGCCTTAGAGGGTAATGAATAGCACTTTGAACTGAGCTGGGAAACAGGTTGACAGTCAGTGAAGCTACTGCAATAGGGGGGATGCATGCTCTGTGTAACCATTGCCCATAGTCTGGCTGCAGCATTTTGAACCAGCTGAAGTTTCCAAACACTCTTCAAAGGCAGACCCATGCAGAATGCACTGCAGTAATCCAGATAGGTTGAAATTGGTTACCGCAGCCAGATCAGATGGAACAGAACCAGCTAGTGCACCAGTTTTACCTGTGCTAGTGGAGTGCTGACCACCAGTGAGACTTCAGCATCCAACCTCAGAGTTTAGCCCAGAAGAACACCAAGCCATAGACCAAGCTTTTCAAGGGAAAGGATAACCCCATCCAATAAAAGGATGGAACCCTGTCCCCTGATTTGCCTTGTAAATTACCAAGAACACATCTGGCTTGCCGGTATAAGTTTGTCAGCCCTCATCCAGTCCATTGCAGGGGTGTAAGAGGCTTCTTTGGAATAAGGATCCTGCCCATCCAAAGAGGATTGGAAGCACTGTAACACTCTTAAGTTCCTCCAAGATTTATCTCAGAAACATGTCCCAGAAGGATACCATGGCTGATAGTATCAAACTCTTCTCAGAGACCCAGCAGAACCAACTGGGACACACTGCCCCTGTCCAGTTCCTGGCATCACCAGGAGACCCAAATATTTCTCAGTCTCATATTCAGCCATGAAGCCAAAATGAAATGGATACAGCTAATCTGCTTCATCCATGAACTTCTGGAGTTGGGCCACACTCCAAACGTTTCCTAAAACTAGCATACTGGAGGCTGACTGACAATTATCCAAACAGTGGAATGTTACTGCTGCCTCTTTTAGGGATGCTGGTACGCTGCCTCACTGCAAGGAGGCATTTGCCACTTCCCCAACCCACTCATAAGTCAGGAAGGGCAACTGGTTAGGCCTCACTTTGAGTATTGTGTCCAGTTCTAGACAGAGCACTTCAAGAATGATGCTGGCCAATTGAAACAAGTTCAGTGGAGAGTGACAGGGTTGATCAGGGATTTGAAAACCAAGCCCTACAAGGAAAGACTAAAAGACCTGGGCATATTTAGCCTAGAGAGAAGGAGACCGAGAGGTGATATGATGCACTCTTCAAATACTTGAAGGGATGTCATGCAGGGAAGGGTCAGGATCTTTCTCAATCATCCCAGAGTGCAGGATGCAAAACAGTGGGCTCACGTTAAGAGAACCCAGGTCTTGGCTTGATATCAGGAAACACTTCCTAACTGTTAGATCGGTATGGTAATGGAACCAATTACCTTAAGAGGTGGCAAGTGCTCCAACACTGGAGGCATTCAAGAGAAATTTGAACAACCACCTGGCAGAGACCCTTGGATTTGTATTCCTGTGTTGAGTGGGAGGTTGGCCTTCCAACTTCACTATTCTATGGTTCAAATTCAACTACGGCAACCAAATCAGAGTGCATCCAAGTGACTTTGTACAGTGGTGTGCAAAATCTGCACAGCATGATGTCAAGTGGTCATCTCAACTGTTTTTTGAAGGCATCTGTGCTACAGACCCTTGACTGCCCAAAAGACCTCCACTGGACAGCTTAGTGCAGATGAAATGGTGGCAGAGAAGAACCATTGCTTTATAGCCACCATGGCCACACTCCTTTCCAGGGAGCTGTAGCCTGTGTTAGATCAGATCTACTCAGCATTTTGTGTCACCATCACTCAGGTCTCTGTCCCATTCCTCGCTATCATGGCCAGTACAGAAAACGAGGTCAAAAGTGTGCCTTGTCACACAAGTGGGGCCAGATACTGCTGGCACAGCCTTAGTTTTGTCATGGCAGATGTGAAATCCTGGTTAACTGGTCTCCTCATGAAATAAAAAGGGGAAGCCATGTAGTCATTACAAAATACAAAGGCAAGAGAAGGCGATAGGTGATACCTTTAGAGTCCATTAATATAAAAATTAAAAAATCATGGCAAGCTTTTGTGGGAATTCGCACTTCTTTAAAGCATTATCAAAAGTCCAAATGCAGCAAATGATGTAGTTATATCTATTAGTCTTAGAGGCAAAGTCCTTGGCAAGATGATTTTCACCAGGCATGTCTGTCTTAGATGAGGCAGCAGGGTTATTGTAAAGCTGCATCTAAGTCCAGGACTGATGTTAGACAAAGAGGGAAGGCTCCAACAACTCTCATGTTTCTCTGGGAGTTGAGTCATGGCTACTGGACTTCTTTTTTGAGAGATAGAAACGTTTCGCTGTTCATCCAAACAGCTTCATCGGTCTGAATACAGCTAGTGCAAGAGACCCTTCTTATAGTCAGCTTGACCTCTTGTCCCCTGGTCTGGTTGGCTCATAAGATGAACAAAGCCTTAATAGGCTCGTTAGGGAGACATTAGTGTCCATGGCCTTAAGGTAAACAATGGCCTAAGGTGCTGAAACCCATCAAGAATGGATCGTTAGCTGTGACCTGGTGGTTTCTATCGCTCAAAAAAGAAGTCCAGTAGCCATGACTCAACTCCCAGATAAACGCACCTGGATGACTGAGAATCTTCACAGAACTCTCATGTTTATTTCGTTGCATCTTCTTCACCATTATAGTGCTAAACCACTGAACAAACTGGGTGGGATGCTGCTTTAAATCATGGAAGTAGAGGTGCTCACCAGTCATGCCCATGTTTAGGTTGCAAAGCAGACAGGATTCTTTGTGTGAAGCCCCAACTGGGACAGCAGTGCGATGCCGAGTGCCAGCCTGAGATTTTCTGTATACCTGTTATATTTACATGAAACAAAAAGATTCCTGAGCTCAAAAGGGAGCATCCCACTGCCGTTAAATATTGACCTTAATTTTCTGAATTGTTCTTGGGAATATGCAGTAGAACCATGCAGCTCTTGGATTGGATAAACATCGAGTTGATTATTCTTTAGCCGCACAAAAATCAATCAGTTGTAGTGACTAATTTGTCCCGCTGAGTTCAATGAAACCATGGAATTGGCTACTGAGACACTGATGGCCCCCAACTGTGAAAGCTTTAAGGAGGAATCTGGAAAATTTGAGTGTAAATGGCCACTATTAATATCCGGAAAGATGAATTTGTATATGGGAGATAATTGTTTGCTGATTACACATAGGTTGTGGATATGTGAAAAATGGATTCATGTAATTGAGGACTTTTTTGCTCCCCGAGATCTAAAAATGAACTTCATTAAGATCCAAGGTTCCCAACCTTGGGTAACCCATGTTCTCTTGGATTGCAATTCCCAGAACCCCTGTCCAGCACTGCTGGAGCTGAAGGCAGTCCAATTACACCTCCTGGGTTACGCAAGGTTGGGAACCACTGAATTATACTGCAAATGTACCATGCAGTCCTTATAGCACTGGATTTACTGGTTTGTTGCAGAGTCTATGCTAGCCAGAAAACAACAACAACAAGTCCACTCAGTCCCCACCACCTAAGGTTGAGTTTCCATTCAATTTTGTACTGGATTTTATTTGTCCATGTGTGTGTGCCTTGTCAAAATGGAAAGGGTGTGCGCATGACTCTCCTCTGTGTGTGTGTGTGTGTGTGTGTGTGTGTGTGTGTGTGTGTGTGTGTGTGTGTGTGTGTGTGTGTGTGTGTCCGTTACTCCTTTAAAAATACAGTAAATGAATACAGTGGCAAAAGAAGAACCCAACACCGGCATATTTCTAAAAGGCGGTTCGCAAGACGCTAACTCCTTTTGCGTTTTACATTTATTTTACACTTTGCCATGCACAGCTGATTTTGAATCATCAAGAGGCAGCCCTTAGCAAGTGCTGAACTCTTTGTAAATGTGGGGGGTTTCTTCTTGATTGGTGCCACCTATGTCTTGGCCCCGAGAAGTGCCCCATATTCTTGTGTGGGGCTGGAAACCCACTCAATGAAAATGTACACAATGTGAATTAAGTTTCATAATACATTTGCTTCATTTTTTTGTGTTTACCAATCTAGTATATTTGAACGAGAATGCACATGTAAAAAGGCAGACACTTCCCAAATTGATAGGATCTAGAGTCCAGCCAACTCAAAATCCAGTTTGGTCAGAACCGGATAATGTGAAATGCGGCTACTCCTGGACTGTCTTTGTTGCATTTTGGTTATATTGTAACTCTTAAAAATGGCCACCCCATTCGACCGTAAGAGTGGGGCAACAGTATTTCATGTCATCATCAAATCACAATAAATGTGATTTTCTTTTGAAAGAAAAAAAGGCTACCTGTACTATTGTATATTTTGTTGATGAAGGTGGGTCTTAGCTTGCTTGTGTTAAAAGCAGTACCAGAATACCTGAAAATTGCATATCACTTTCGCAAGTATTATTGAGAAGGACGGGCAACCCAAGACAGCATGGGTGGGAAACTTTGGAGGGTTCAAGGATCACATTTATTTATTTATTTATTTATTTATTTATTTATTTATTTTGTAGACTGCCCGACTTTCCAAGAGGAACTCTGGGTGGTTCACAACATAAGAAATCAATACAAAATCAGAATATCAAACATAATAAAACAAAATCAATCCAACAAAAACGAATAAAAAGGACAATAAAATTATAAATATAAGAATAAGAGTCAGATGGCAGCCAAACAAACGAAGAAACAAAACACCAAGTGGCAAAAGCACAAGTGGCACCACCTACAAAACTTCGCAAAATTTCAAAATGGAAGCTCTCCATCTTCTTATTAAAAACACAACTCCTGGAAATGTTTGAAAGTAAAATGTGACTTTTTGTGTGCACTGATAGTGTGGGGGCTCTCCAGAATCCCGGGGCAGTGAAAATGATTCAGAGTGATCCATGCAACTTTACTCACTGTAATTGCTTATTGCCCAAGGGTAATAATTGGTATCCAAGAGTCCACTCAGAGACAGGAAGACCATGCCTGGAGCTCTTCCCTTCAATTGTACCTTTCCATAAGATAGAACAAGATGAAAGGGCTAAGAGACACAAACCACTACAATAATAACTGAAGGCATCTGAATGGTACCCACTCATGCACAGCCAAAATAATCATAATAACTGCATCACCATTTTTTTAATAAATGAAATTTGCATGAAAGTTCCATATGTTAATGTTTCACTATTTACATTCACAAACAGATCAACAGCAAACAAACAACCTGTCTTTTCATTACACTGGGTCTTAGCAAGGAAGAATAGGTTGCAGTGCAGAAATGTCACAGCAGAGCTGCTGTGACATTCAGAAAAACGAATATCTTCCCAAGGGTTCCTCTCCAGCTCTCAACCATCAGAATAACCTGGAATGTTATTTTTAAAAGGAATTTATTGGTGTTTGTTTTGACACCCTGAGTATGGCACGTTACTTTTTAAGTCCACAACATTATGGTCTTATTGCCTCACCCCTGATGACACAGTGCAGGTAAGTTGGTAGGTAGATAGGTTGGTTCACTGATTATCTTGGCTGCCTCCCTTGCAGGAGCCAAGGCAGTTCACAATATGAACTTTAAAAACAAAGTTAAAAACACAATTATATCATTGAAATAGGGACTCCTTCGGTGTGCCCAACGAAGTCACACAGTTTTGAACCGATAGTAAGAATAGCACAGCTTATCATGTTCAAGCTGGGAGAGAGGTTCAGTACATAGGAATCTGGAAGATGAGTTCTAACTCATTAAACCTCTGAGCCAACATTACTTTTCCCAGTCTCCATCTCTGGGAGTAGAGAGAGTTGTGATTTCTATGGGATTGTCTGTCATTTTTTTCTTCTCTCATCCAGGAATTTCCACCTGGAGAATGTCCTCAGTTTCTTCCCACAAAACCTATGCACATGCTTTCTTAGATATTACTCAGAAATTGATGCAATTCTCTGTAGGATTCCTTACCAGCAGCTCTTGCTAATTTACAGATGTGAAACTGACAACACACTCATCTGAAATGGACTAGAGCAAGAGCCTGAAATTGACAAGTACAGCAAAAACACAATAAAAACATGAAGAGGATAATACTCAGGCACAAGCAAAATTGACTGTCAGATTTATGCTGGGCAGGAAACTGGTGAGAAAGAGAGAAAAGACAGGACAATACATTTCTAACCATTGCTGCTTTAGGACATTTTTTATGTCTCCATGAGGTCCTTCTAGATATTCTCTGCTGTGGTGAAATGCAAACATTCACTAGGAAAAAACTGCCAAATTCTCTTTACACACGTAGGAAAGCTTGAAGTGATATGCTTTAGGCTTTCATTTCACATCATCCTGGTCTGAATACTTTCATAATTCTATAGGGTTAAGGCCTGTGGATATACAAAGTGGGCCTTCAACAAAGCAGTGCGCTGACCCAGAACAATGAATCAGCCTGAGACCCAGAGCCAATGGAAGAACCTGGTCATTCCTTACATGGCTGGGGTGTCTGAAAACCTTAAAAGGATTTTTGGCAAACACATCACTGTCTACTTCATACCCACAATCACACTAAGGCAGAGACTCGTCCACCCAAAGGATCCAATACCAAAGCAAAAAAAGGAGCAATGTAGTATTTGCGGTCCAATGCAGTGAGGAGTGTTCAGACCTCCACATCGGAGAAACTAAACAGCCATTAAACAGGAGGATGGCCCAACATAAAAGAGGCAACAGCTCAGGAACAGAATCAGCAGTCTACCTCCATTTGAAGGAGAAGGACACTCATTCAAAGGTGATGATGTACACAGATGTATTAGTGAAGAGAGGTGGTTTGAGAGAGAGGTCAGAGAAGCCATTCATGTGAATATTGAAAACTCCTCTCTAAACAGAGGTGGGGAACTCAGACACAATCTGTCTGCTACTTATCAAGCAGCCCTTTCATCAATCCCCAGACAAATCAGAAGCACTTTACACCTTCACCAGCAGAGCCATAGCTTACGACTCATTCATAATAGATGTAAGGAAAGGTTGCATAGGATGGACTTTCATGCACCCTAGGGCATTATCCACCTAACAAGCCTATTCAGATCATGGTCCACCTATGACCCTATTCAGGCTACTACAGACCTAATGAGCCTATTCAGGCCTTATGAGTCTATTCAGACCAGGGGTGTGTGAAATTAAGGTGAACTATAAAATGGAGGACATCCCCTAACCTTCCTCAGACTAATGAAGCTGATTGAATGAGTAGCAAAAAGTTTCTATCTCTCAAAAAAAAGAAGTCCAGTTGCCATGACTCAATTTCCAGATAGTCTGAAGAAAGCAAGGGTCCCAGTTTCTGGCTTGGCTGAGGCCTCAGTATGATCTTTTGATCATAATTTTGGATCATAAGGAGAAAAAAACCTTCACAGCCTCACCCTGTTGTCTTTTCCCACTGTACTTCACCTGGTAAAAGACTTCCTTTTATTACTATTCCCCCCCCCACACACACACAAAGCCTGAAAGAAAAAGCACTTCTAAAACAAAGTGCACTTTGCTTAAGATCCATTTTAATAATTCAGTGGGCTCATAGAAATAGATCACAAATACACAACACATCACAGCAACACGACGACCCTCAAACCAAGGGCAGTGTGAAGACCTGAAGGCTGTTGGTCTCATAAGGCAATAAACAAGGAACAGACACATATTAATGCAGTTCTTGGAAATCGTCCCTTTGAGAGAGTTCAAGGCACTTCTTTAGGCTAAAGGAAAAAAGATTTTGCTTTTCTATTTGCTCCTTGTACTAGGTGATTCAATTATTAGAAATACAGAGAGATGGGTTTGTGATGTGCAAGATAACCATATGGTGACTTGCCTGCCAGGTGCAAAGGTTGCAGACATTAAGAGAAATCTAGATAGTTTGTTAGAGTGAACTGGGAAGAAGCCAGTGGTCATGGTACACATTGGTACCAATGATGTTGGGAAGGCAAAATGGTCAGTCCTGGAAGCCAAATTCAGGTTGTTAGGAAGAAGATTGAAGTCCCAGACTCCTAAGATAGCATTTTCAGAAGTGCTGCCTGTTCCTCATGCAGGACCCACCAGGCAGGCAGAACTCAGAAGCCTCAAAGTGTGGATGAGGCAATGGTGTTGAGAGGATTTGTCAGGAACTGGAGAACATTATGGGACAAGCAAATCATGCCTCACTAATCTGTTGGCATTCTTTGAGATGTTCACCCTCAGATAAGTTGTTTGGTACTGTATGAAATAACCAGCAAGATAGCTGCTTTTCTCTCATATCACTTATGACTAAAGATTTGTTATAATAAATCAAAAGGAAAATGCTCTGCTTTTAGGCATATAGAATATGAGGAGTGTTTTTCTTAAAAAAATCCTTAGATCAATTATCAATTTCAGGCTCATGTGTTAGTCAGTTTTAAAGGAGTGCAGCTACTACACAGATATTGATGCCATGCTCCTAGGAGTCTTCATCAGCAGCTCTTTGTCAATTTCCAGGTATGAAACTAACACACCCAGGCAACCTCAGAGTGGCGAGGAACCCTTGTCTCATACCCACCACTCAGTGTTCGGTGGGCTGCACCATAGCTTCTCAATCCTTCACATCTCCCAGAAATTTTGGAAGAACCATTTGCCATTTACATGGAAAGCATGCACTCTGGCTAGTTAAAAACAGGAAGTGAGGAACTCCTCACTTCCAGTTTCTTAAAAAAAGACTAAGTCTGGGATAAGGAGACCTAAATGCAAAAATTACATATGAATGGCGTATCTCATCTCTTATAGAGTTGACAGAGAAAATGGGGTGGGTGGTTGTGGCCACACCCTGAGGCCTCCTGGAAGATCTTAGAAAGCAGATGGAGAACTTGGGTGTCATCAGCACACTGGTGGTACCAGACCACATGAAATAATATGAGGAATTATGGAACCCTGAAATACTTCACAGGGTAATTGTCAAGATGTTGAACTGGACACACACACCCAGCACCACTACCATTCACAAAATGACTGCGCATAAGGGCAAATCCCAGAAGCTGACTCCTTTGTTTTCATCAGTTCATCACTTCTCACCCAAACACAAAGCAATTTCCAACAAGGGTGAATGGTAGTGAGCAAAAGATGGTATCCGGTAGAACATCTTGACTGCTGCCACTGGTGTTGTCAACCTCCAGGATGCCCTTTGCTATGTAAAGCTTAGCATCCTATTTTCATGTTGGCAATGAGAGTGCAATATTTTGCAGCAATAGCAGGCCATTTCCTGGCTTTTTGAATTGTGGATATAAAAATATCATATCCCATATTCATAAACAGGAGATATTTTTAACAAATGAATTCGATTTTCCTCTCACTTCACTGCCTACTATCTTCCCTCTATCATTTGTACTTCATGTACTATACCTGAAATTCTGGACAACACCTCATGAATTTGATGAAACAGGTCATGACTGACAAAACTATCTGCTAAGATAAATTAGTTATTCTTTATATAGCAGTTTGTACTCTTGGTTGCATTTGAGGCAATGGACTAACACAGCTACCTTGTTTGTTCCAGCCCAGTAACACAGACACAGGATTGTAAACAAAAAGCTCTTAAGCTTTGGTTTAGAGATGGGCACGACCAGAAAAAATGACGTTTCAAGTTGTCGTTTGTCGGGACAGGCCCATTTCGGGTCGTTGCCGTTTGTCGCAATAATTTTCAAAAATTTGTCGTTCTGTTTGTCATTTGGTTGTTTGTGGGTTGGGGTTAGGGTTAGGGTTGGGGTAAGTGGGCTCTGGGAGGCACCTCTCTGGGTGCCTCTGATGTCTGACCCACTAAGGGAAGGGAAGGGTTTTGCGGAGCCGCCACATATTTATTTTTTACATATGTTAGGGGGGGGGAGGGTAAGTGGCAGAGGCACCTCTCTCTGGGTGCCTCTGACTCACTCAGTAAGAAGGGCAGCATACTAGCGTACCCGTGTAGGGATTGGAAATGGGATAGTGAGAGTGGGCACTGGGCTCTGCAAGGCACCCACTTTGACTCACTAAGAAGGCAAACATACTAGCGTACCCATGTACAGGTTAGGGATTGGGAATGGGATAGTGAGAGTGGGCTCTGCAAGGCGCCCACTTTGACTCACTAAGAAGGGAAGTGTACTTGCGTACAGATCTGGAATAGGGTTGGTGGGGTTAGGGTAAGGGCTAGGGTTAGGGTTACGTTTAAGGTTAGGGTGGGTTATTGGGCTGCACCTCTGGGTGGCTCTGACCCACTAAGAAGGACAGCGTACTGGCGTTTGGGTTAGGGTTAGGGTTAGGGTTAGGGTTAGGGTTTGTGGGCTTTTAATGCCCTCTCTGGCACACCCAGAAGTCTCAGTCAAAACCTGGCCATGCGATTGGTGGAATGGCTCCAAAAATTTGCATGGTCCCATCCCATCCCATGGCCAGGCCATCATTGTGCCTGCGCAGGTGTAAAAAAATAAAAATAAAATAAAATAAAATCAATGGAGACTTCTGCTACTATAAAAATTCCGGCAGTTAAAATACCTAATTTTCACATGTTTCTGTGGTGCTTTGGTGGGTTTTTGGAGCACGATTTCAAAAGAAAAATTGCGGTCGCCATTTTGGGTCCCCCCCCCACCACATGGCAAATGGAGAGAGACTGCGAGGATGCCCCCCCCCCAGCCTGGTACCAGCAGCCCAGGACAGGAGGGGGGGAAGGCCGGGGACCCCCCCCCAAAAAAACCACCCCTCTCTGGTAGGTGCCCTCACTGAGGCAGGCATATTTCCGCCTGCTTTTATGGCTGGGAATCGGGTTTTTTTTTTTTAATTTTTAAAACTTTTTTTCTGTGCTGCGCCGCTTGGCATCGCGCGATCACCGGCGCCGCGATGCCATGAACGAGAACGACAAATCAAACCCAATTTATCTTTATCGGGTCGGGTTCGAGCTGGAGCGGAGTAATTGTCATTCTCGTTCCTCGTTTCGTAACGAGAACGACGAACGAGAATGGAAACGAGGATTTCGCCGAGTTGTGCCCATGTCTACTTTGGTTATTGAAAGCAAACACTTGCTATTTAAAGTTCAGATTTAAACCATCTCGCTGCTCATGGCACAGATGGTACAGTAAAACACAATTGTATTTGCTTGCTTCACCAATTCCACACAAGCACTTCATGTCTATACAGCTGCGTTGCTTCAGTTAATTTACTGCCTTAAATGCAATTAAAATATTGCATTATGGGTGAAATTCCTAATGCAGGTGCATATAACTTATTGATAGCATCATTCTGTGTTACCAAAGGCAAAAAATTATATCGGAACCAATAGAGTTTTATGCGGTAATCATTACAACTAACTCAGAGGGGGCTTTCCTCCAATCAATAACAGAAGCTTGATTTATGTGTTTGGCCCACTGTTTTATGATCCATTGTGGAGAATACATTTCAGCAAGGCATTGTTCATCCACCCTATTAATTGGAAGGCTTTGCCTCCAAGCTGTTTTCAGATCTAGTTTGTCATGGATTTCATTGGGTAGTGCAGTATGCTGCCAGAATCTAAATGTTGTTACAATGCATTTATATATAGCAGAGTTCTGGGTGCAGAAGCACTGCATCCAGGCACCTTGAAGGCTGCCATTAACAGACAGCACCTGGAGAGCAGATCATGCATGCAGGTCACCGGGTTGAAGTTTTCCTCTCTGTGGTAAGATATATTACATTTCTGTTTACATTATAACTGTTCTTTCTCATAGTAGACCTACACATATACACCAGAAAATAAAATTTACATCTCTCTCTCTCTCTCTCTCTCTCTCTCTCTGTGTGTGTCTTTCGCCCATGTGGCCAATATATAGCAATCTTGGAAGGTAACTTGCTGCAAGCATGCAGCAATAGATATTGTGCAGCAGTGGCATTGAGCATTCCATAAGCCAACTCATAACATAACATAATATAACATAACATAAGAAGAGCCATGCTGGATCAGGGCAAAGGCCCATCTAGTCCAGCTTCCAGTAACTCACAGTGGCCCCACCAAATGCGGCCGGGAGTGCACGAGACTAGGTATCTGTCTCCTGATACCACTCCCCTGCATCTGGCCCTTGAAGTACCCCGGTTTTAAGCCTGGAGATTACACATCTCCATCATGGTTTGTAACCTGTGATGGACTTCTCCAGGAATCTTCTCCAGACTAAAGAGCTCCAAATGTTTGAGCCTATATATAACTATGAAACTGGACTTTGGATTGATATCAAATTTGTCTCTGCCATGATCTGAATTGTGGGCTAAATGCCTCTCTGGTCACACTCACAGCTGGCACTTTGAGAACACTTACACAGTTGTCCTTCAGCATGCTGATCATGCAAACAGTATAATGGCCATGAATTTCAAGAATACTGCGTTGGTGCCCATTTAATGCCCAGATCTGAAAGTCCTCCATACATACTTCACAAACAGTTTCCAGATTGTTGTTTGTAAGTGTGAAAAATAGAAGTTATATTTTATTTTGGTTTGCCTTGGTACAAATTAAGAAACAAGTCAAACATATGATTGCTAATTGCGTGGTGGTGGGATGTCATCACACAAAAATATAACAACAACCTGTCTTATATCAGGCCAAACTATTTGTTCATGTCATTCAGATTTGTCACCTGCAACTGCCACAAGCTCTTCTATTTTTTATTTTAGTTTATTGCTACTGATGTACTTGGTTATAATTTGTTTCATTATGTTGCTTGCATTTTTGTTATTTCACTCTGCTTTTTTTGTTATGTTGAGATTTAATGCTGTAATCCACCCAGAGTAGCCCTAGGACTAGATGGGCGGCATAAAAGTTGAATGAATGAATGAATGAATGAATGAATGAATGAATGAATGAATGAAT
>JAHTLZ010003526.1:14910355-14922902 GCA_023846285.1 Phrynocephalus versicolor | reverse complement strand
AATGAATGAATGAATGAATGAATGAATGAATGAATGAATGAATGAATAGGCTAGTAGCAGAGTGTCCCCCTTCCCCATATATCTCTTACCTTATCATTTACCTGGAAATAGGTAAAGATCTCCTAAGGTGAGACCTCCAGCATATAAAACATGAGCTGTACCACTGAGTTAAGATATTGCCATGCGACCAGTGCAGAATCTGGAGGATTATAAATATCCATTGTATCTTATCTGTGCTTTCACCACAGTCATATCACTAGAATCTTGGCACCAGGCGATCAAAGTTAATTTTGCATGCCACATATTTCCGCGATGGAACAATGCTCCTCCATTTCAATGCTATCTGTAATTTACTGAGTCATTAAATGAAAATCAGGAGGGGGCAGATGTAGCTGCGAGCACATCAGAATGCTAGCTGTGGAAGTCCCTGAGAAAGCAGATTGGTTATTCAAAGTGTTTAGTTTCCTTGCTGTGTACCCTTTTAAAAGAAAATGTTGAACACTATCATGCTCGCTGCCATTGGGGAGCAATCCTGTATTCATAGGCTGAAAACGGTTACCTTACAAAACGTACACATTCACACACCAGAATAATTGTGTGCTTCATGGGAAATGTACACTTGCTTAAGGAGATCTGTGCTACAGATTGCCATAGAATCAAAGAATCATAGAATCATAGAGTTGGAAGAGACCTCAAGGGCCATCCATTCCAACCCCCTGCCATGCAGGAAACCCCATCACAGTATTTCTGACAGATGGCCATCCAGCCTCTGCTTAAAAACTTCCAAAGAAGGAGACTCCACCACCCTCTGTGACAGCGTATTCCACTGCCGAACAGCTCTAATAATCATGAGTTCTTCAGAATGTTCAAATGGAATCTCTTTTCCTGTAGCTTGGGACCATTGCCCCGCATCCTAGTCTCTGAATCCATGGAAAACAAAACAGTCCCTTCTTCAATGTGACATCCTTTCAAATATTTAAACATAGCTAGCTATCATATCCCCTCTCATTCCCAAGGACACTCAGGGGTTCTTCTGTTTACTCCGTCAGACATGGGCACTTCATACTTTGTACAAAGTCTCATTCCTAAAGAATCAGTTTTTTAAAAATCTTGTACAGTTTACCTTAATTGCTCAACTTTCAACTGGCCATAGGAGTATGCTTGCATCTGAACAGGGAACATAAAGGGTGGCTTTAGCACAAAAAGGACAGATTATACTGTCTATTGCATTAAGAAGAGCTTCTCAGGAAAGTGACGACAAAAATAATCAGATGAAAGTAAGTTTCTATTATTAACATTCCTCTATTCCAAGGCATTTAGGAGCAGTCCTGCAACACAATTGTTGTGTCATTGTTGCTGCCAAAACCTTTTTTGACAACAGTGAGATTTATGTATAATTTATGTTTCCTTAATGGATCCTTTGTCTTAAGAAGCTGTGCCGCTGCCATCTGCCTCGTGAGAAACAGACAGAGTTGCAGTGGAGTGATGAATCTGTGCTAGGTTTTACTCTGAATATTACAGAGGCTATCCAAGGTGCTGAAGCTATTTGAGAGAGTGTGTTCATAACCTTGGACAGCTCCTGTAAAGTTGAGACTAAAGTCCCAAGTGGGATTCATGACCTCCGGGCACATTCAGAGACAGCATGTGTCTGTAAACAGAACAAGGGAGCATTCACAGTCAGTTCATGTCAATCACCACAGCTGATTTTCAAGATTAGAATCTGGGTCAAGACCCAGCTGTCAAGCTGCAAAGAACGTCCATACCAATTTCATATGGCAATTAAATGGGAGCATCTTGAGGCAGTGGTTAAAATGCAGTACAAAGTCAGTGGTTAAACTGCCATATGAAATTGGTATGGACATTCTTTGTAGCTGCTCAGAGTTGTATCACAACTGCTCAGGTAGTTGACTCACCCTTCCATCCTTTTGAGGTGAGCAAACTGAGTACCCAGCTTACTGGGTGTCCATGTGTGGCAAGGTGTAGCCTACATAACTGAATTATAAACTGTCCAGAGAATGCTTTGAGGTCTATGGGGCAGTACAAAAGAATCACACTTTGCTTTACAGTGTGAACCAAGAAGGATCCAAATAGACTAGTAGACATCAAGAGTTCAGATCAGCAGGCAATTCAGACAAGGAGGGCTGGAGTGGTTTTAATGCAATTCATAGAATCATAGAATCATAGAGTTGGAAGAGACCTCAAGGGCCATCTAGTCCAAACCCCTGCCATGCAGGAACCCCATCACAATATTTCTGACAGATGGCCATCCAGCCTCTGTTTAAAAACCTCCAAAGAAGGAGACTCCACCACCCTCTGTGGCAGCATATTCCATTGCCAAACAGCTCTAACTGTCATGAAATTCTTCCAAATGTTTAAATTGAATCTCTTTTCCTGTAGTTTGAAACCATTGCCTTGCATCCTAGTCTCTGACGCCACTGAAAACACACCAGTCCCTTCCTCAATGTGACATCCCCTCAAATATTTAAACATAGCTATCATTATGTATATTTCTTCCAGCTTTCACCAAAGTAGTTGCATTTACTGCCCATGTCAAAATCTGCACCTTCTTCAAGTGTCCCCATTTAGTTATTTACTGCCTTTGAGAATGCCTTTGCTGCCTTCACTGTTCTCTCAGTTGTTGTCTCCGAAGGAGACTGAATTTTCCCTGGCAGGATAAGGTGATGTGTCAATCTCTTGTGCCTCTGGAAAAGAGCTACAAGATGAGGCCTCAAGAAGGTTTCTTGTGTCAAGCAGGTTCCGCTAGCCTTCCCCCTCCAAAGAGGACTCAGCCTGATAAGGAATGACAACCCTATGAAGTCTAAGCCACCAGCCTGTACTTATTGAACGTTGCTGGTGGGAAGAAGAAGAAAGGAAAACAGACTGTTACTCAAGGAGTACTTTAGAGGAACATAAACATGGTTTAGGAAATGGAAAACTATACTTATTTTGAATGTTTAAAATGGAAGGAGATGTGATTTCACAGCAGAGTTAAAATCTACTGCAAATAAACCTGAATGTCATGGGCAAGGTGACCCAGGCAGCTGGTCCTATGTCCTGCTGATGATGAACCAGGTCCTCTGGGTACTCCTACATGCTCCTGCTTGCATCTAGAGTTGTCTGTTTTTGAGTTGTTGTCTCTTTTGAGCCTAGAGAGCAGTAAACGTGTTCCATCACGAATAAAACAGGAACATCATCACGACAAAAACATTAAAATGTACAAGGCTATCATGAAATAGTTACATGAGGTCATCCCATGAAGATTCAGCTCTAAATGCTTTCGCATATTCTTGAATGTCTTACGGAATGGGTACAAGTAGCACTTTCTGTCTCATTTAATTGAGTCATGGATAGTATTTGCTCTTAAGATGAATGTTATGCTTATCTTTAAAAACAAAAGTACAGCTAAGTTGGCGACTTGTATTTTGCATGGAAAACACCCTTATAGACCCTGATCTAGATTACAGACATATCCAATCCAGATTTTATGCAAAGTAGCAACTTGGGGCAATATAGCATCTGAAGAAAGTGGTGCAGGACCCTGATCCACCCCAGAAGCACATCTCAGAATGACCCCTGTGTTTGTTTCCCCTTCAAAATTAAACTTGCCATTTGGCTGGGGAAAACATGCATTGTTAGGCTTAGGGTTGGAGTTAGGGTTAGGGTTAGGGTTATGTATAATGTGTAAACCGGGGCAGAATCAGGACCGTCTGTGCAAGTGAGAGCAATGATTTTGTGCACATTCATACGGCAGAGCAGTACCTCCCAGATGCCTCTTCATTAAATCCAGCACTCATTTGAATTAAAATGTTTATCTTTTTCTCAAAGATGCCAAGTGATTAGAAGGGGGTTATCAAAAATAACTTGTATTGAAAAAAGACTGAGACTTGCTTGCAAACTCCAATCACTTTGGGGTGCCTGAGTGAGTCCACTGGCCTTTGCCCTCCCATGGCAAAATAAAAAGGTGAGATGCCATGGATGGGTTTAATCTTGGGCCACACTTTATTAACTTATTTCAAACTATCTTTAAACTTATAAACTGTAAGAGGGGCCTTCTGTAGTGTGGACTGATAGTTGGGACCAAGAGGTCTCCCGGTATCCCACCAACTGGCAACATATGGGCGAGTCCACTACCACTTGTTTGTGCAGTCCATAAACACCAGTGGCCGGTAACCTAATGTTCTGGGTCTGCAAGCCCCACTACTGGTAGCTCATGGCCCATGGAGGAATCCAAGCACATTCTTTCCCCATCCCTCTAATCTCCAGATCCGCAACGTCCTGAGATTGGATGGGCTAGAACTAGATCTTTCCACTTGACACTCACCAAATACCTTTAACTTCCACTCTACCCACCACAGCACTGGGACTAGCATTGCTATGCCCCATGCCTCTTCCCCCCCCCCAGACCCGCCAATTCAGCCTGCAGGCCCCTCTTTAAATCCATACTGGCTTCGAATAGGCAAACTCCATCATTTCTAAATAATTCAGACATCCAAACTGACTTATCCACTGCTCCACAAACTTCTCTATTAACATTCCTTCTTGAGTGATTCAGGCATTGCAGATCACACACCACTCTCCACTTGCTTCTAGGGATGAGAGTGGATCACACCACCCTAGAATGAGGATACATATACACTCAGGTGCTCAAATCATTCAATATCTCAATGACCAGAGATCTGCTTGACTGGTGTACCAAACCGTTGCCTCCCAGGTGAATCAGGAGGACATCAGGCAGAATCCCGTTGGATGCTAGTGATCCTGGGTGTAAAAACTTGTACCACCGCATGCCTCGCTTTCCCTTCTACTCGACCACCAGAGAGGCAGCTAAGTCCAAACAGGCTCCCCAGGCAGACCTTGCTGCATACCTCTCTGCCCAATACATAAAACTGTGCCCCAACAGTAGGATATGCCAGTGTGCACCACCACACCTAAGACCTGCAATGAAAAAAACAAAGATAACCAGAAAGAGTTAAAAACTTTAGTAAGAGATGAACATACACTTTGTAGTGCTTTGAGGACCACCCGCGTAGCCGTTGTATTACTTCTGCCCATACCCCAAGGCCATGGCTGTAGATGCTGCTCCAATCCTAAATGAATGGGTGCCAAATTGTAGTCTGGATAAACTAACATGCTTCAGGACCATATCAGTTAGTTTCCAAAACATGAATCTGGTCAAAGGTGATCCATCACTGTGACAAAACAAGTAAGTAACCTTTGTGTTACCTTCTAGCTGACTAAAAAATCATGCAGTGCTAGTATATGGCAGATAGCTGTAAATGTACATAGGCCTAGTACCACCTGTGCACCCCTACCAAATTGATCCGTTTTGCATCTCTGGAGCAATATCCTAACCCTGTTCTGTTGCAGCAGCACATCTGTAATCTGCAATGCATCCCTAGAGTCATCCTCGATGCTTGCCACCACCAATTCACTTACTTGGGAGGTCCTGAAAATTGCCACCAGGGTAGCCGCCTGGAAGAGTGCAACCTCATATGTGTCCCTACATATATTAGGCCATTCCTGGCTCCTTTTCATCAATATATCTGGGGTCAGGGGAAACTTAGCATCTGGTGTTCTAATGTGCTGCTCTGTCCACCTCTCGATCATTTTGCGGATACGAAAGTTCCCTGTTGTGTCCACACACCCTTGGGATTTGGCATAGAATGCCAAGGCCATTAATTTAACCTGCAGTGAAATGGGAGCAAGTCCTTTTCTGTATAGGTAAGTCAAAAACTGTTGGAGATGTTCAACTGGAATTGGCCAAACCTGCTGCAGTTCCTAAAAATCCCAGAATTCCCTAACTATGGCATTATATTCCCATCTGGTTTGTTGGGCCAGTGCTAGTCCTACTGCCCACTCAGCCTCCTCCCACCAATCTGTCATACCTCTTCAGGCAGCTTCTCTGGTAGGTCGGATGCTCCTGGGACCAGTGCCCTAAAACACTCAACCTGTTGGCAGGACAAAGTGTCAGCAATACTGTTATCTAGCCCTGGTACATGTTGTACATGTAAACTATATTATATCGCAGGGAATTGATGTAAAGTCCCTCACCAGGTGCATGACTCTCTCTGATTTAGATGTGAGGTTGTTTATGATGTGGACAACCTCAAGGTTGTAACACCAGAAATGCAATGCAAAGTTAGCCATATCCATGGACCACAATCATAAAGCACACACAATGAGGAATAGTTCAAGGAAAGTCAAGTCCTTGGTGACACCATCCTCAGCCTTCTCACTGGGCCACATGATGCAGCACCATTTTCCCTTCCAAAATATGCCATAGCCGAGAGATCCTGCCATGTCAGTGTGTACCTGAAATGCCGCCCCTAATCTTATCTCAGATTTCCAGAATGAAATACCATTGAATCCCTCCAAAAAATTAAGCCACAGTTCTAAATCCTTATGCAGTAGCTGAAGAAGCTGCGGCCATATCTGTTGCTGGTTCTGGGACCTCCACCACTGATGTTGTTGCTTCCTGCACCTCTAGGACAGAAAAATACGATGTTAGCTCATTTGCCAGCTCCCTGAGTTTGGGACGTTTATGGGCCTTGTGAGGCATGTGAAGACTTTCTGGGCAGGTTGCTGTTTCTTCTCTTTTTTTGAGGGCATCCATCCACTGACCTTGAGTTCCTCCCATATATGCCACTCCTCCCCTGAAGTGGGTGGCAAATTCTGAGGTGTCCTGCATTTAGCTGGCTGTATCCCCTTGATCTTTCCTGGTCCTTCTTGGGCCCCATAGCCAGACGTTTTTTATATACATACATTGGTACCTTGTATAAAGGAATTAATTCGTTCCAAATGAAATTATGTTAAGCAAATTTTCCTTTATACACATTTCCCTTAGGAATGCACTGAAAACAGAGTAATCCCTAATCACAACCATTTTTATGTTGTACGGATTTGCCCAATACGCGATTCTGTTAAACAAATTTCCCCTATCTCCAGATTTTTTTTTATGTTGTATAGCTTTTATGTTATACAAACCATTTGTTATATGAGGGTCCACTGTGTGTGTGGATAGATAGATAGACAGACAGACAGACAGACAGACAGACAGACAGACAGACAGACAGACAGACAGACAGACAGACAGACAGACAGACAGACAGACAGACAGAATTGCTTGCAGATGTGTGTTTGAAGATGAATGCTGCTTTCTTGACTGGAGGTGGGCAGATAATTCTTCCAGGAATAATTCTAACAGCACTATATAGCGGCTTTCTCAGTCTGTTTTTTCCCCATGGTGTTTTTTTACATGGAGACTTAGAAATGCATAATAGCATGGCCATCAGTCAGAGTGTCTCTAAAAGGCTCATTGTGAGTTGTGCATAATTCTGACTGGTCTTCCTTGAGGAGAGGCCATAACTGGAGGAGTGGATAGTGTGTGATTTTTGAGTATGTGATTGATGCAGCCTAACCTTTGATCCACTGAATCAGATGGGACTGGGTTATCCAACTCTTTCCTGTGTTCCACTTTTACAGTATTCAAATGTACCAAGCTAAGCCACAGCTTGAGCACAACCACACTCTATGCTAAGCAGCAGGTTTTCATTCATTCGATTGAAAGCAATTCAAGACAACTCTGGAATGAACTGAAAGGACAAACTGTATAGGTGGCCTTTCTAGCCATGCTTCCTTATTCATCCTTACTTCTAGCACATGCTGCCATTTTAAAAAGTGTAGAAGAGATACTGCAGATCCACGATAGGTCTCGTGGGAACTCATGAAAAGGCCTTCTTGACTGCTGCACCCAGACTCTGGAACTCCCTCCCACTAGAGGCCAGGACTGCCTCATCTCTGTTGTCCTTCCAGAAACAGGCAAAGTCCTTTCTCTTCAGGCAAGCTTTCCCTGAATGATGGACTACCATGGGTATTTTATATGAATCTATAAGTTCACATAGACTTTGTGTTTATAACTACTTATAACCTTGTAGCTTTAATGTAATGTTGTCTATTAATGCTGTGTAAGATGTCCCTCAACTCCTTGTTCTCAAATACTTGAACACGTCTTAATTGTACTGGACTGTATATTATCCCTCATTACTTTAAGCTGCCTTGGGTCCTTTTCCAAGGAAAAAGGTGAGGTAAAAATACTCTAAAATGAAAATAAATAAATAAATACTTGTTCAAGAATGAGTGGATATTGTGTGTTTTGTTGTGCGAAAGCAGACCTTGATTCCTTTCCCCATACCATCTGTGTTTGTTTGCACCTCTAGCCCCCTCCACACCACCCAATTTGCAGAATGGTTAATTTCTAGGATGAAAGCCCATCATGGGCTTGGCATGATGTAAAAGATAGCAGAAAAGTAATCAAATACCACTGCTCGATACTGCCACTAAATAATTCAGCATTGCTAATGGAAAACTGATCATGGTAGAGGAGGTGGCAGCTGTGGGCACTCAGAGCTGTTGTCTGGCAGCTCTACAGCTTTGAAAACAACAGCGGAGCAGAAGGTGGTGGTGGGGAAAACTTTAAGTGCTCACATGTTCTCCTTCCTTCTGTCTCCTTTGTTTTCATCAAATTGTGCTATTATTTCCCTACTGGCTTGCCTTCATGGCTTGCTAAAGGTTGGAGAGGAGGAAAGAAAAGAAGTGTGGAACAAAGAAATGAGATCAAGACAAGATGACCTGCTGATAAGGGTACTCTGGCAGTATTGTTTAATCTGAAACATATCTCATTTTGTTAGAATCAGCAAGATGTTCTTGGCATGGTGTGGATTTATTCTGTGACTTGCCTTTTGCAAGAACTAGCATGCCTTTGTGATCTTGGTTTTGCTCCTTTGTCTATACTAGGCCTGCCCAACAGGTAGACCGGGGGTTACCAGTAGCCTGTGAAGAGTTCAAAAGTAGCCCGCCAGCCATCAATAAAAAATGTGAGGGGATAAGTTCTCTACCCCATCCCTCCCCCACCCCAAGGACCACCACTGCCCCAGCAAAGCTCTGGGTCTGCCAGCCCACTGTCTCAGCTGAATGGGGCAGTTCAAGGGCCATGGCACAGTCCCCTGCTCTCCCTACCAGCTAGATGATCGGCATGCCACTGTCTCGTGAATTGTGACCAACTGAGTTGTTGGTGCAGAGCGAAGGAAGGGGAGTGGAGGGGACAGAGAGGGGCGGGGTCATGGGCGGGCCCACCTCCTTTTTGTGGTGATGTCCACCTCTTCTCCCCCCCCCCGAGAATTCCTTCCTCCCATCCTCCTCCTCCTCCTCCTCCTCCCCCTCCTCCTCCCACCCCCACAGCTGCCTCACAGAGACTGTGACCTGCTGCTCCTCCTGCTCTCGTTCTGAGCCACTCCCTCCTCCTTGTGCCGCCGTGGCGATGTGATTGCCCTGCTGCTGGTTTGGCCCATCCCACCTGCACAGAGAACATAGCAGAAGTGAGTGAGAGATATGGGCAGCAGCAGCAGCAGCAGCAGCGAAGGGGCTGTAAGGGAGAAGGGGGAAAACAGTAGGAGAAGTAGAGTCAAGTCAGGCCCCAGTCGGGTTGGGAGGGAAAGTGCACCTTTTAAAAAAAGTCTTCCAGCAGCCCGGGCAAGCGGAAGGGGCAATCTGCACAAGCATGCATGCACCTCCCTTGCACCCATCCACACTGGCTTGAGTGGGTGTAAGGGAAGCATGTGCATGGTCAGCCTTACCATAGGAATGCACTGAAATATGTTCCCTCCAGAAAGGATTAATTGATTTTCAATGCGTTCCTATGGGAAACCGCTGCTCTACTTACACATTTTTTTACTGATGAGCATATGCTCAGAACAGATAAAACCCATAAGTCTCGTGAATCATGACTTATAGCCCTCAGGCACTTTCGTCTGGAAAAAGTAGACCTTGGCCTGTTCAAAGTTGGACAGCCCTGGTCTATACAAACACAGCAGATCATTCTGCAGTTATTCAAGAGGGGTATGCATCATATAGGATACATCCACACAATAGGTTATGACAATGGTCCACAACACTGATTCCCCAGGTGTTCTTGGACTAAAACTCCCAGCAGCCTTCATCATTAGCTGCACTGGCCAGGACTTTTGGGAGTTGTAGTCCCAGAACATCTCAGGACTCAAGACCAGGAACCATTGGGTCATGAGTCTGACTTTCAGTGACATGGAATCATGAGAGGGGAATGACTAGATAGAAAATACAAACATCTTGCATAGTTGACTTTTATGTCAACAGCCAGAAACCTATTTTTTTTAACATGGATGTAAATAATACAATATTTTCCTACCCCAAATGTGCTCTCCTTTGTGTAGCCAGTGATGCAAGAACTATGAATTTGGCACTTTACCAGTCATGTAAGATTGCATGAAGTACAGCCTGCAGAAGGTGAAAAACTACAGAGTGATTGGCCTCATGAAGACATATTTTCTTATAAGGGTGCTGCCTAGTATTATTTATTAATACTTAATATTAATACAGTACTAGTATTAAGCTTTTCCATAGTGATGGACTACCTACTATGTGACCTTTATATGGATTACCATGCATGATTGCATTGACTGATTTCATAAGAACATCAGTATTTTCCAGGTTGTTTTCCACCCCTCATAATAGATTTTTTTCCCCTTTTGCATGCTCCTTGTAGCTTTAACGTTGCCTTTTAATGTCCTAAGATGCTTCTTCTAATTCCCTGTTCTTAACTTGAATATGTCTTAAATGTTCTGGGCTATATATTGTCTCTCATTATTGTAAGCCACCTTAGGTCCTTTTCCAAGGAGAAAGGTGTGGTAAAAATAAATAAATAAATAAATAAATAAATAAATAAATAAATAAATAAATAAATAAATAAATAAATAAATAAATAGCATTTGTGTTTTTTCATTTGTTTTGGGGTATTTGGGTGGTGCTTGGGCAGAAACCAGTTCCTCTAAAAAAGGTTACACTAGAATAGCTTTAAAAGAGACTAGGAAGTTCCTCTTTCAAGCAGTGCCTGAAAATAACGAAATGTCCCAGCATGTTGCATTAACACCGTTATAGCAAGCAACTTGTTTATGAAGTAAAGGGGAAGAGGAGCAGCGGCACATTTTACCCCACAGGCCCGTGGATTTCCTCCCCATCCCCTGAAATAAGAAGATTGAAACGTGGGATTCTGAGCACAATGTCTCATTTGGCAGAGGAAGCTTTATTACCAGCCAACCTCCAGGAGACATTCACCTCCAAGAGAGACTCATGCTGGGACATGCAGCTTGATGCCTCACAGAGAAGTGAGTGGCTACAGAGTCGCCATTTTAATTTCTCTGACAATAGCTGTGTGCCCTACACTGAGACCCACAGGGATTTCAGGGAAATTAAAAGGTATACACCTGCAGCTGACATGTCTGGCACTTCTTTTCAGAGTGTTAAGAGGAAAGAGATAATTTACTAATCAGTGGTGGACTCTCACAAAGGGGTTGTTCCTCACCTTTGTTCACCATGCCATAAATAGACAGCAGGCCTGCGATGGAGCTATCTCAAAGTCATGTTGAGGTGAACGACTGCTACACACACATATTGCTCCAAATTTTTTGACCAGACTTCAAAATAACTTCATTATGTACTCCATTCTTGGAGCTTTCCACTTGATGAATCTCTTCAAGCTGCCCCAGGCTTTTAGATCCCATGAAGATTTCCCATCATCCCTTATTCTTGTCAACTTCAAATTCCCCCTTTCTCTGCCTCTTGTACGAGCTGTTTTCTCAGTCTACTTGAAAAGTAGTGTTTGACTTGAGACACTTTTATCATCACCTTTTTCTTTCTCCTGTTAAAGGAAAAAATCCTCTTCTTTATTTATAATCCATGTGGAATGGAACAGCTTGAAGCAAACCTTGAGGGTAAGGATCAAAATCTACTCAGAGAAATGTCTTGCTTTCTGCAGTCACTTGTAAGCAAACTCCTTTTTAAAAGAAAGTCTGGCTTCACCTGTTTCTAGCATGCCTCAACCTCTTCGATCCTCTTCTATGCTCCTCATGCCTCACAAACTGTTCATAATGCATCACCCTTGTCCGACAGACATTGATGTTCTCTTTTGATCTTGCCCCCAGACTGGGAGAGGACCTTCTTATAGGAGTCATAAGTCACCTATTTGCTCTTTTTATTCCTTTCTATGATGCTGGTAAACCATCTTGGAGAGCCCGTGTAGTGTGGCAGATCGTGTTGGACTGGGTTCAAATCCCCCTTGACCATCTGACATATGTGAAAAAGTCTTTCTGAGTCAGAAGAGACTTGACATAACAACAATAATTCCCCTTGAGTGCTAGGTTGTAGTAGAAATTCTACAGGGTTGAAATGCGGTAATTTATATTCATAAAATATTCATTATGCTATTTTAAAAGTAATAACTTATAGAGATTGAACAGAGGAATAGTAAGTTCTGTGCAGCAAAACATTTGGGAGATGCAGCCTTTGGAAGGAAAAATTGGATGTTGTTATGACTCCTTCCCTCCCTCCCTCCTTCTCTTTCTCTCCAATAATGTTTTATTTATTACTAGGTATCTGGCTGTGGAGCAAAAGACTGGAAGTTCAATGCCCCACTGTGCCTCTTTGACACGGATGGACTCAACGATCCATAAGGTCCCTT
>JAHTLZ010003526.1:14873022-14905842 GCA_023846285.1 Phrynocephalus versicolor | reverse complement strand
GTGTGTGTGTGTGTGTGTGTGTGTGTGTGTGTGTGTGTGTGTGTGAATTGATAATTCTAAGAGAAAGTGGGGGTAGAAGGGAAAGAGTTATTTATCTCAAATATTTTTATCCCAGCTGTCTCCTTAAGAAGGACCCAAGGTAGCTTAGATCATTGAAAGACAACATTAAAAGCTAAAAAACACCAAATCTACAAAATACCTAGAAAAGTATCAGATACCACTGTTAAAGTAAACAGAAATGCCAGAACACATCCAAAGCAGTAAGGTAGAACCATCCACTTAAAGCCCCACTAAAGAAGGCAGTCATTAAGGGAAACTTTGCTTTAAGACAAAGGTCTTTACCTGCTTGAAGAAGTATAGTAGACATGGGGCCAGGCTGCCTCCTTTGGAAGGGAGTTCCAAAGTCTGGGAGCAGCAATTGCAGATTCAAGGAAACCAAGGCTCATACTTCACATCCATCTCATCGCTGTTCGCGGTCCCACTTGGGACCGGTACGAAGTAATCTAACTGTACGTCCATTGCGGGACGAGGGGAGTTTGTCCCGACCATGCCCCATGAACTGCGATTTAAGCGGGATGAAAGATTCCCCTCCCTGGCCTCGGGAATCTGCTCATCACGCTTCTCATTCCGAGACGAGTGGCTGTGAGGCAAGGCTCATCACTCAACATACCATTCTCCATCTAGTGGCAGGAGTGCAAAGTGCCATTCACCAGTACATTCCCTATGGAGTCAGCAATGCAGTGCAGAGAGATTAAAAGACAAATGCCTCAAAGTTAGCTTCGTAACGGATTGAAGGCAAGGTTTCGGAGAAACATCAAAAAACGGACAGTCGGGCCGAAAAAAAAAGGAGAACAAAGGCATGGAATTTCACATCTCATCACGAAACGAGGACGTGTGGTAACAGTCATGCTAGTATCATCCATCATGCCCATGCGTACATGGGAACAGGGACAGAACTGGAAGAAGACCACATGACCACAACCAACATCAACACACAACAAACTTCCTCCCAGGACGAGAATGGACATGAAGTAACCATCCAAGTAGCCATGCTTAAATCTAGGAGGGCCCCAATGATCTTAAGAGAGGCACATAGTAGACAATTTTGCCAGGCATAGCTTCTTTTTTAAATATTATAGGAGAAACTGTTCCAGGAGAAGTTATTATTATGTGCCACTTTTTTCAAGAATCGTGAAGTTCCTAATTTTCTGAGGAACCAGATTATGATATTTGGAATTATTACAATATTTGCATGTCGCCTTTAAGAGTTTTTGGCTGGGAGGGACCTTTCTGTCCTGGGGTGAATGTCAATTAGAGATGGGCACAAGTCAAAAAGTGAATTGCAAGCTTTGTTCAAAAATCACTGATTCGTCAATTCATATATGATACCCCCAACAAAGTCAAATTGAGGAATTTGTAGTAATTTTTGATTTGTCTCTTTATTGTGCTACAAAACAGACCCCAAGACACCTAGAAAACACCAAATTCAATCCCTACAAATTTGGTGAAGATTAGGTTCCCCTAAGACAGTTGCTAAAGGGTACTTTCTTATGGGGGTGGCACTTTGTGGGAGCATAACCCAGATCCCTGAAACCCAATCTTCACCAAACCTGGAAGAATTATAGAGGAGAATCTGCCTGCAAATTTGGTGTTTCTACGTGCCTTTGGAGCCATTTTATAGGGTTTTAAATTCAACATTAATTTTCAAATAGGTTCACTGATTCACTAGAAAAAAATCATATACTCATTTGTTGAGATTCGTTGACCTTTACAAATCATGAATCAAAATGAATCACTGTTTTTCTGATTTGTCTTCATCTCTAATATCAATAAATCCAGCAGCAACCAATTGTCTTCCCTCTGCATCAGATTTACTCAAGAGTCCTTTTCCCACTTTTTCTTCAGTCAGCAGTCAGTGTTCTGTTAGTGATGTTCTCCAGTTAGGTAGATATGTAGTTAGCAAGCAGGCCATGAATCAGTTAAGTTCTATTCATCTAACCATGAATGTAATACTTTCTCTTACCAGAGTCTGAGTGGGTTATTGTGACAGTGAGTGCCAATTGACGAGAACTAACAATAAGGGGTGGTCATCTCTGAGAAGCCTTGAAGCTAATTAGGCTTTTTATTTCTCTGACTCTTTCCTGCTGTGTAGCCACAAAATTTCACACTCTGCCAATATCATATACCTGTTCTCTGAAGATTATGACAAGAAAATTTACCGGCTCAAGCAATCTAAACATATTAGTATGAAATAAAATATGCAAAGCTTCAGAAATACTTTTGACTAATAACTCCTTGCTCTGCTGGATGTCCTTTGAAAACATTCCTCATCCAAGGGGAATGCTGAATATTTTTCCAACTTGAGGCAGTGTGATACACAAACCTGATGAGACCCATAAGATGTCTTGCCCTCCTCAGCTCTTCCTGAGGCTCAAGAATCTTTTGTGCTGTGTGTTGTAGTTATGCTATCTAGACAGGTTAACAGATAAGCATATTGCCATGTTAGATTCAAACTTGCAGTGCCCCTGTCTACAGTAGGACCTTGGTTTCCACTGTGGGTTAGTTCCAGCTAGAGATGGGCACGAAACGAGCAAATTTTTGTTTTCATTTTCGTTTTTTTGTTTCGTTACGTAACGAAATGAAAAACAAATTTTGACTCCAAAATGAAACGAAACGACCCGAAACACGAAAAATGTTGTCGACCGCTTCATTTTCGTTACGGCAAATACATTGAATTGTGCTAGATTGTAACGAAACAGCAATTTTTCGTTTTCATTTTTGTTTTTTCGTTTCATTACCTAACGAAACGAAAGCGAATTTTTTTGCAAAAAACCTCACGAAAATGAAAACGAACCGAAACGGACCCCTAAATGACCAAACGACAAACGAAACACCATTTTTTTGAGTCGTGCCCATCTCTAGTTCCAGCCCTTCCTGTGGTTAACAAAAAGCCATGGATAAGAGAGAATGCCCCAAACTTCCTGTTTTGTGACTAGCTTGCTTTACAGCTGTGCTTTGTGACATTAGCTTGCTTTACGGCTGCTTTTTTGCAACAGTAGCTTGATTTATGGTAGCTGTTTGTGACAGTATCTTGCTTTATGGCTGCTATTTTATGACAGTAGCTTTTTTTACAGCTGCTGTTTGTGATAGCTTCCTTTGCGGCTGCTGAATCATTTATTTAATATTTTCCTCTGCCATCCATGGATAACTGCATCAGTGGTTAATGAATCAGTGGATATGGGGGTCCTGCTGTATTTCTTTCTTCTTGTTCTCATTCTCCTCCTCCATCACCAGCTTGCAGTCCATAAAAGTGATGTACCCACAAATGCATTTGGATAAATGTGGGACACGGAGGTTGGGAAGCCTCAGAGAGAGACACAACAGACAAATGAGAACAAAGCAGAAGAGAAGAGAAATGATTTGCAGCACTTCTGTGGTGGAGGGAAGGAGTCAAGGCAAGGCATGGTCAAGCCAGAGTTTCTTGTGGCAGGTCTGAGGCAGAAGCTTTTGCATTACAATGCATCTCTCCCACAGTGGCAGCAGCTGGATGATTATAAAGTCATGATTTCAATGTAGTTGGCACCTTTTAGAAGTGCTGTGGAGAAAGACATGTTTGTCATTTATTGTGGTAACCATCTTACCCTCAAGGTACAACTCACCAGAGGAGGGAGGGTACTGTGCCCTTTTTCTGCCACTGGCAGCAAGATTGGAAGCAGAAGTTATAGACTGGGACAGGGAACAGGGGTGGTAATTACAAGGTTATTTCATATCATTCCAGAGCATAAGAATATAAGAACATAAGAACGGACTTGCTGGAACACGCCACAGCCCATCCGGTGCAGCTTTCTGTCTCATACAGTGGCTCAACATTTGCTTCAGGGTATTCCTAAACAGATGTCTTCACCTGCTTAAGATTCCCCGCAAATGGTATTAAGAGATATCCTGCCAATCTCTCCAACCCAGAGGTTGTCCTTAGGCATCCATAATGATAGCCATTGATACCCTTGTTCTCTATGAACTTGCCCAATCCTTTCTTAAAGCTGTCCAGGTAATCAATTAGATAAATGCAGGCATTCATAACTGGTTCCAGGGCCACTGCAATTAAGAAACAGTTCTTGTGGAAAGTTAAGGGCTCTTAAGTGCCCATTCAAAACCAAACCACTTTCAAATACTTTGTATGGAACAAGCACAGCTTGCATCAATATGTTGATCTTGAGATAAACCAGCTAAGGTGAGGATTGTAGCTACACCTAGGGAGAACAAGGATGCCTCAGGGGGACTGGGAGGTGATACCACAGTCCCTGGCCTTTGACCTTGTGAACCCCAGCACCACTACACTAATGTGCCAGAGTCTCCTGTCACAAAAGAAAGGGAGACTCAAACCCCTGCATGAGTGGAAGTGAAAGGATTTTCCTCTACAACAATACATGTCCCCTGCGCCCTGAATTAGCCAAGAAAGGCAAACCATCTGTTTTTTTTTGAAGTGGTTTCTCTGGACTGCTGCAGTTCCTGGGAATGTGAGGAACAGTGCCCAGACCTGCTAAGGATGCTCACCGCTGGTTTAGTGGGAGAGGAAGGGATGGTACACTCCTGATGACAAACAGAGCATAGTGAAATCAGGCTCTGAGTTAGGACCAGCACCAATTGTTGAAAGGTGGGATAACCTGCCTCTCTAAGCCAGTCCTAGGATCGGAAGGAGGCAGTTCCCTCCATCCCGAGAACCTTATTCAGCAGCTAGCAATTGTGTAGATACAGCAGAGGTAAGAGGGAAGTGTGCCAACCTTGTTCCATTCTGCCTTTGGTTTCTTCACTCTACTAGACATTGAGAGCAATGAGTCTAAACCAAGTGTGCTTCCAGTAGCCATGGGGGCTTGGATACTTTGTGTTAGGTTAGTAATAAAAACAATCTTCCCGACTTATGTGGAGAGCCCCCATGCAAGGTGGAGGTCCTCTTCGGGTTCTTCCCTATTGACGTGATAAACAAAATTTTATCAATTTCCCCTCCACCCATGATAAGGATACATACTTCTGTAACTCCTGAATAGGGCTTAATTCCTCATGCAATGCGATGTGGTTTCCATCAACTTCTGGGATTAAGTAAGAGCTGGGATCTTTAGTAACTACTTCCTCTGATGTTAAGCCATTCACCTTTTAGATTCCTCCCTTGATCTAAGGCTGGTACCCATAAACCCGGGCAAAATACATCCAAAGCAGCTAGTTGTGAAAGCTGGTGCGGGCATTGTGTATGTTAGACCAGAGAATTCTGAACATTTCTCTAAAGCACCACTCCCAGGAAGTAGTATATATCAAGTATGGCACGGTGGATATAAAGGCTTATTAGAACTTAGGAACTCTCTGTTTGAATTCCCATTCAGCCATGAAAACCCACTGGAAGTGTAGCACTGGTAATACCACTACCCCTCCTTAAATACGCCTTGAAAACCCCATTAAGGTCAATGTAAGTAGGTTTTGACTTCAAGCCACATGACTACAACAACTGCTAGGAATCCATAAGGCAGTGGTGTCCAAACTTCAGCCCTCCAGATGTTTGCGACCACACCTCCCACAGTCCTTTGTCATTGACAATGTAGGCTTGGAATTCTGGGAGTTGTGGTTCAAAACATCTGGGGGGCCAAATTTTGGACACCCCTGCCACAAGGCTATGCTGGGGCAGTTAAAGAGGTATCAATCCCCTCGTGCCATGCGCACAAGGGCAGCTTGTGGACCACACCAAGGGGGCTTCATGCCCAGGTTAAAGGGGTGTGTCCTTGCTCCAGTCACCAGGTGTGTATGAATAAAGGCAATACTTTCCATGAGAGTTTTCCATATGCCCTGTTAAAGGCACTGGTAGAATCCTATAGCTGGGCAAATGCTATAAAGTAACAATTACACCTTGATACATTTTTGGAAGTTTGGGGCTTTTGAGGTTATGTTTTCTACCCTGGATGCTATTGTCAAAACGCTTGGGGGTGGGGAAGTCCCCGCCTGGTAGATTTCTCTAACAGCGATCGCTCTCTCCAAAACATATTTTTTCCTCTCTCTCTCTTTAAAAAAAAAAGGCACACCAAAAGCGTGTCACGCCTGATGGAGACCCCCCCCCGCCACCTTTCTTTCAGTCTTGGTGGGAGCGACTGTCCCTCCAGTGACCTGCTTTTAAAGAAGCTTCCCAGGGAGATCACATGAGTGAACCGTGGGCGCGCGCGCGCGCGCGCTCCCTTCTCTCCACTCGCACTCCCTTTTCTCCCTTTGGCTGGTTGGGTCGCTCACTCAGACGGCTTTCTCTCGAGTCAAAAGCCAGGCGGTCGATTCCTTGCCCCGTGGAGAAGCCTTCTGGGTGGGAAAAATTCAAAGAGGAGAAGCAGGAGCAGAACGGAGGGACGTCGGAAGGCAAGAGCCAGGAGTTTCGGAGAAAAGGAACAGAACAGCGCCGCGTTTGCGGAGCAAAGGTGTAGAAAGCCCCGAACTCATCATCATCCTCGTCATCATCAGTCATCCCTGGGAGCGGAAGACCGTTGGAAGGAGATCGGGAGATATCTGTATATATACATAAATATATATATTTGCCGCTTCAAGTAAGTGCACGGGATGAGTCGGGCTTGGCCAAGACTCGGTCGTCTCCGTTTTTGAAAACACCAAGTTGGGCAGAAGTGTTCAGGGTGTACGCTGGCTCTCCTTAGGAGTTGGTGTGCCAGCTTGCGATGTGCCCGCGGTTGGAAGAAGTTGGGGGGAGGGAAGGACCCGCTGTCACATCACGGCGTGTGGGGGTTTGTTGTGGTGGTGGCTTTGTGTCGCTTTGCTTTTTTGCAGAGCAAGAATGGTGCTCCTTTTGTGTAAGAAGGATTGTGCGCCTTGATATCTCGTGGAGGTTTATATTTTCCCTGCCCTGGTGACCGAGTCAGAGCAACATCATTCACCAGTTGACCCCCCCCCCAAAAAAAAAAAAAACATGGTTAGGAAGATACACCTACCAGGTCCACTAGTTTGTGTCACATCTAAGTTTGGAGGCGGGGTGGGGAAAAATACTTGGAGGCTACTCTCTCCTCCTTTTCCCTCTCATATTCTTTCTCTCCCCCCCCCCCCCCAGTCCCAAGGAAACCTGTTTCCCCTTCTCTGTTCCTTGAACAGGCTGTGCCCAGCCCTGACTAGAGGGGATGAACACTCCCTCCGCCTATCTGTACCAGCTTGTGTTGGTCACTTTTGCTTCTGCTCCATTGGAGGCACGGTCCTTTCCAGGCTGATGAAGGGAAGGCTGGAAATGACCGAGTTCCAAGTGAACTGATCCAGAGAGGGGTTGGGGAAGGGGTGGAGAGAGAAAATCCTTCACAATCAAATCATTTCTGCTGCTTTGGCCCTACCCTCAGAAACCTGACTTCACCATATCCCAACAGGAAACTTGAACCAACTAGCGACTTAGAAGAAATATATACAGTGTGGTTTCTTTTGTGGGAGGGAGGTTTAATCGAAACAACCAACGATCAGATCAAGTTTTGTTTGTACTTTAAGAAAGTTGGTATATGCCCCTCTGTACGTCCGTATGTGTCTGTAAACTCACCCATATACTACTTTAAGAATTATGTTTATACATACAGCCCATTTTTAAATTTCTGGTTGACATTGAAGCAGTGAATGGATACACAGGAAGTTCCTTTTCCTGGCATTGGCCCAGTTACTTTTAACATAGTTCCAGAGTTTTCAGATTATGCCCCAGATTTTGGTTTGACAAAGAGAGTGTTGAACTGCTCACACAACAGCCCTTGGGGCAAATGGTGCTGCTGTTTAGGAACGTGCAGAAGGAAGGATCTTGCACTTCCACATATGAGCGGAGGCCCCATTAATGCTGAAGGGTGATTTCCACCATCTCCGTGTGTGCTACATCGAGTTGGCAGATGAAGCTGACTTGCACCATTGAAGTGTTCTGCTCCTCCTTCATTCAGCAAGCTTTTGGCCCTCCTTTCATTTTTAAAGTTCACAAGGCGAGAAAAGTCTGTGCATTCTGTCACACCTCCTGCTCACGCTTTCCCATCTGCTACAGAACATTTAATATTGCCGTACTGAACATATATAGTTCAGTGCTGGGCGAGATTGCTCAGTAGTTTAGGTATTTGGCTGTGGAACCAAAGGTTGGGTGTTCGATTCCTCACTGAGTCCTTCTAACTTAAAGCTGGCTGGATAGCTCAGAAGTTTAGGTAGTACTTGATGGTGGCATTAATGGTTGGGAGTTTGATTCCCCTGTGTGCCTCCTGGGAGAAGAGCCAACCTGTGTGGCTTTGGGCAAGCTGTACAGTCCCAGTATGCTCCCAGAAGAAGGGAGTGGTAAACCCCATCTGAGGATTCTTCACCTGGAAAACCCTAGAAGAGGGTTGTCGTAAGTCAGAATTGACTTGAGGGTGACTGATTGTTATTTATAAAGCTGTTATCAACATATAATGAACAGAAGGTCTGGTGAGTGGTATTGCAGAGGCCACATAATCCATCATAGCCTCCTAAAGATAAACTTGGGCTTCAGACTCACAACCTTGCTTGACTTTTATCATCACACTCACGTTATGCAAATCCACACCACATGTTTTGTGTTGAACAAGGATTTCAACCCAAGCTTCTGTAGTCTAAACTGATATTAATTTACAAGTTGTTTCACAGAATATAATTTGTCTTGACATGGGCTTCAATGAATTTAAAGAAACTGGAACAGACCAAATGCAAATGTAACATAAAGTCAACCTTTGTTGACCTGATAAAACATTGAACTTACTCTGCTATTAGTTTAGCATGTCTACAAATTACACCTAAGCACCTTGTGAATGAGATCCTGTGCCAGCACCAGGCAAAATCAGACAGATTACCATTTTTTGTCAGTATTCATTAAAGTGAATAGGTCCTCGGAGAGGTCAAAGACCTGGGACTTGAAGAGTGCAACAGTAATTTCAAGTTGGCCTGGAAGCAGCTCCAGCTGTGGTTGCCTTCCACATCTTCTTCACTACTCTAATTTGGAAGTACGGTAATTTTGAAGATAATTTTCAGGGAACATACCTGCCCACCATTCTTAATCCTTTGTCAGGTACCACCCTTTTCTTAAAATCAAATGACCAAATTGTTGCAATGCTAGAGGCACTCAAGAAGAAATTGGACAACCATTGATCAGATCTGCTTTGATATGGGTTCCTGCACTGAGCAGGGGGTTGAACCCATTGGTCTTATAGGTCTCTTCTAACTCCAACATTCCATGGGCCTTACAGCAGATTCATCCAGCAAGTGTGCATTAAAACTTGGCCTGATGCTTGAAAACTAATTTCAGTGGATAAAAAAATTGAGGATGTGGTTTTGTTGGGTATGGAACAGGGTCAGAATTGCGGGGGATAATGATATTCTGGGGGGTTGCAAAGACACTTGAGATACGAAAAATAGCACAGAACAAAATGAGGACCAAATATTTAGAGACTGAAGCCAGATGATCGGTGAAGGTGCCCAGGCATCCATTTGTGGTCCTTGAAATGTAGCATTATGAGTGATAAATGTTGCAGGAGGTTGCAACCTTTTAAAATGTAAATGGCAGCTCCCAGAAGTTTTTAGGAAAAGTAATTCACTTTTTTTTCCCTTGGGGAAGAGAATGTAATGGAAAGTGGAGGGTAAAGAAAGAACCTAGAAGAACAGCATGGAAATCCTGGGCCATTCGTTGTAAAGCCAGACTACCTCTGCTCTGTTTCTTCTTCTGTGTGGGTCTGTGGCCACTTCGCATAGACTTAAAACTTGAGTTGACTGAAGCTGTCAGTTTTAGTTCCTCTCCTATCCAAGGGTTGTTCTCAATCATCTAGAGTGGCTTAGCCAGAGGTTGGGAGTTCAATTCTCCACTGTGTCTTCTTGAGATCCATAGAGTCTTTAGTGATCCATAGAGTCCCTGCCAGCTGTGCAGTTCAAAGGTTATTATTAAATACAACTCTCACTAGTATGGAGAGGGTTATGAGATGAAGAAGAGCCTGCAAGGGGAACTCTGAACAAAAGGCCAGCAGGGGTATGGTGGGCATGAGGGTCTGAACAGTGTGGCCAGAGCTAGCATGCTGTCTCCTACTGCCCCTTCTAGGCTCTAGTGCAGTGGTTTTCAACCTGTGGGTCCCCAGATGTTCCTGGACTGCAACTCCCAGAAACTCCTTCCAGCACAGTGAGTGGTGGAGGCTTCTGGGAGTTGCAGTCCAGAAACATCTGGGGACTCATGGGTTCAGAACCACTGCTCTAGTGGTACCTGTGGATCCAGTGAACCATTCATTGATCAAAATTTCAGTCCATCTTTGAATCCTCACTCATGGACAGAAACAGCCAGAGGTCCAACTTAAATCTTCCATGCTCATGTTTTCTAGCAAACTGTTTCCCGAATGCCTGAATAGGACTATATTTAAAAAGAAAAGTGACAGTATTACACCAAAGAATTCGTATCTCTCTGAAAATGGCAATCCATGATGGGGAGTGGCAGACCACTAAATGCTCTGATGTTGTAACATTTTTGTAGAGGTTAGCAAAACACTCCTGGGAAACATGGGCAGGCCACCTGGATTATACACTTCAGAACACAGTTGTCTTTCACAACAAGGACTAGAAATTGAGGCAGTCAGTGCCTCATGTGGTGTGAGGACTCTCTTTTTCCTTCTTTGATGTGTGAGAGTGGCTCTCATTCCTGTGATACTCTTGGCAATTTAGTGATTTTGCACTTTACTCAAAATTTAAACCTTTTCCTCCACCCAGGTGTCTTGATAATGATAAATAGAGAGCCATCTGTTGACATGGTGTGCAGTACACCACCATTAACTGGCAAAATCACCCAACTGAAATAGATGCCTGCTTGGAAGAATGGAATTCTTAATTTATATCAGGCTCAATGGCGAGGGTCACCATATGGGGTGCTTTTACACAACCCCTAAGATCCGCTGGCCACTTAAATTTGAACCAGAGATCTTGGGGGTTTGTCGCTCTTCCTGTGTACCCACCCCTCTGCACTCCCTGGCTCCTGTCTGCGTGAGGGGAGGGAGAAAAAAAGGAGAAAAGAATGCCGGCTCACCTCCGTTCTGCAGTCTCGCTCTGCTCCGGGAAGCATTCCAGGCTCTTAATATCTCTTTAAGGGGCAGGGGGCAAAAAAACAACAAACACAAGGCGAGGAGAGCCTGGCACTCACTCCTTTACATCCGCATCAGAAATTTTTCACCTCCGGAGAGCAGGTACTTGAAAAGTGCGCTGGGACGTGCTTAGGTGGGCATGGTTGAACTTAATTTCTTTTAAACTCTGAAGCTGGTGGGAAAACAATTTAAGCTCCGGATCTGGGAGCTATTTGCCTCGGATTTTAGGGGTCATGTAAAAGTGCCCATGGTTGAGTAGGAAAGGCAGTGGTAATAAGGGATAAATACCAGAACAAAATGATTATCTATAGTAGCACTGGGTTCAGAGAAACACTTGTTTAAGGTCTCTCTCCCCCCTCCCCGCCCAAGTATAAAATGAGGTCTCTTTTCTGAATAGGCATATCTAGGATTGTACTGTTAGAGAATGTGAGTTGAAACTGTAATTTTCTTTAGGGGTCTGTATACCAGTGGCAACCTGCCTAGATGCCCTAAGCCAGGCATGTCCAAACCTTGGCCCTCCAGATATTTTGGACCACAACTCCCAGAATTCCAAGCCTCTATTGCCAATGGCAAAGGACTGGGAGTTGTGTTCTGGAGGGCTGAAGTTTGGCCATGCCTGCCCTAGGCACATCCAATCTTGCCTGATTTCAGAAGTTAAGCAGGGTTGGCCCTGGCTAGTACTTGGATGGGAGACCACCAGGGACTACCAGGTGCTGTAGGCACCTGGAGTAGGAACTGGCAAGCCACTCTAGTATTCTTGCCAAGAAAACTCCATGGACATGGGGTCACAATGGGTCGGTCCTGACTGTAATGATGCAACACACACACACACACACACACACACAGGAAGCAGAATTTAAGCTGAATATCAGGAAAAACGTCTTAACTGTTAGATCACACACACATACCAGTGACAGGACACAGATGTTGTCTGTATGGGACAAAGGAGTTGGATGACAGTTTTGAAGCATCTCCCCCCACCAAAAACAAACAAACAAACAAACAAACCAAAAAACCAAAAAAACCCTCTGGCTCCACGACGTGTGTTGTGCCATCTCCTAAACCCATGACTATCTTTCTGTGACCTTTTGATTCATACACTTGTTGGACACCTGGGATTCCTCTTTAACTACCCCTGGAAGTTGAGTCATGGCAACTGGACTTCATTTCTTGATAGATCGAGCTCTCAAGAAAAGAAGTCCAGTTGCCATGACTCAACTTCCAGAAAAACTCATCTGGATGACTGAGAGTCTTCACAGGCCCCTTAACTCCAGTTTATCTGCCTTCTAACAGGCAATAAATGCCATAGGTTAATGTTTGTAAATACTTAGATGGTCTTCTGGGAGACAGCCACCTTTGTGGTGGGACACAGCTTCATTTGACAGAGTGGTTGGTGCAGTATAAGAGAGTGACTTCATTTCTTACAGTAGGCTCAAAGACAGGGCCAAAGCCTTTGTGGAAGAACTGAATTTTGAGGAGAAGAAATCATAGCACCATCCATGGGCTGTGGGACAATTCTGTGGGATGGGGGGGGGGTTGCAAACTTTCACATACCTTTTCTTGCTCACTTCTACTTTTGTGGCATCTTTTCTCACAAAATCACTTAGAGCAGAATTGGACAGCAGGAGGTGAGGATCTATGGGTATTTCTCTGGGTGGTCTATAGATAGCTGACTTCTGGCTGTCTAATAATAGCAATAACAAGACAACTCCCATCCATCCTAAAATTAGGCTGATAATACAAAGTACAGTAGCATGTGTATGAAAAGACTGTGAAGTCAATCCTGGGATTGAACGAAAATTCCTAAAATGAATGTGTTCTTGGAGGCCTCCTGCTTCTGAATTTTAAGCTATTTCCACTCCCATCTGTCTACTCTACTGAGCTATTTCTTCCCTGAATCTGGTTGTCATACTGTGGGATTTGAGGAAATCCACATTAGATTCTACAGTCCTCATGGCCACTCATATCTCTATTTGCTGGTATTGAGGCTAAAAAATCTTTCGGATAAGGAGGTGCAAAGCCCTTCCACCAGCTTTGTGCCAGGAAAGAAGAAGAGAGACAAAGATTTGGTGCCTGGTTCTTCCTGTATTTTTTTGGACAATCTCTGGCATGATCTTTCTCTATGTCTGGGCCAGTAGTTGTATGTTTCCAGTTCTTTGAGAAATCCCCATTTCTATCAATGGGGCAATGCAAACATCAAGGTCAGTGTGTAGGTTGAATGGTGCAGGCAAGACAGAAGGGCTTCTGGTGAGGCAGAGGCTGTCTACAGAACTGGACACTCAGTGTTGTCCCCCTCCCCCCTTTTCCCCTGGCTGGAAAGAGGCTGCACATGTGCATTTTGTCTTGGGCAGCCTAACTGTGTGCAACTAGATCCGAAGAGGAGTGGAAAGTTTGCCATGCAGCACATGGCAAGCAAGGAAACTGGTACAACAGGATGGCTCCGGAAGGGAAAATGGTATAAACTGCATAAGTAATGTGTGTGCATTTAATTTTCTTCCCCATCTCTACAAAGCAGCAGTCGTTTGTAGCATCCATGGCTGGATAAAGGGATGGAACATGCCAAAGAGTGGAAGGTACCTATGGCAATTTTCATAGTGCCAACAATACAAACTGACACAAGATGTGGTGATGGCATCTAGCCTGGATGCCTTCAAAAGGGGATTGGACAGATTCCTGGTGGAAAAGTCCACCACAGGTTAAAAACCATGATGGAAATGTGTAATCTCCAGGCTTAAAACCTGGGTACTTCAAGGACCAGATCCATGGGAGTGGTATGAAGAGACAGATATCTAGTCTTATGCGCTCCCAGACACATTTGGTGGGGCCACTGTGAGATACAGGAAGCTGGACATGATGGGCCTTTGGCTTATCCAGCATGGCTCTTCTTATGTTCTTACGTTCTTAGAAGGCATCAGTGCAACTCTAACTTTTCACATGCCCTGCACATCAGACATGAAACACTTGGTGTAGAGTAGTTTTTGTCTGCTAGATACAACTGAGAGAATCTGGATGAAAGAAGCACAATTACTGGATCTGAGTCACCAGAGTGATGAGCCACAGTCGGGCTAAACTATGGAAGATTGGTCTTGGCAGTTTGGCTGCATACGAACAAAAGGTTATCAAGAGTTAGCACAAATGGAAGTATCCCTTCCCACCTCCGTGTTAGTAACAGCAGTCTCAGTGAGATTTTTTTTTTCTGCATTTGACGTGTTGGAAGGAACATGCCCTCAGCCCCTTTTTCATCTGTGGTTGACTCTACGGGCTGTTTCCTTCCTCGACCAGACACGGGAGAAGTGAAAAGATGGCAGCGAAGCCCCATGGGGGATTACCTCTCATGGCTAATAGGATAATGGAACCAGGCCCATGATCTCACCTAAGTGTGGATCTGATGAAACAGCAGAGCGTTCCATTTAGTGTCTGGTAACAACATCACTTTGCATTTCGGGTGGATCAATACGGATAAATATTAAAAAGCTTTGAGGAAGCATAGGGAAATGGTCTATACTTTTCTCCAGGCAAAAAGAGCACTAGAATGATAGAAAGCCAGTTGTTTGCATCGGGACGGCACGACCCTAAGAGAACTGTGAGGTCTGGAAAGGTCCTTAGCAAAATCACAGCTCTTCAGGGTCAATTACTATCCTTAGGTAAGGCAGCAAGCCCTGAGAGGTCCTTTCCTTAGTAAAGAGTAGTATTTTAGCTTCCACTGTAAAAATTTTAAATGATCGAAATATTATCATTATTATTCCATTAACAGCCCTTAAACGTTGGGACAGCTTGCCTCCAGATGTTGTGGGTGCCTCACCGCTAGAGGTTTTCAAGAAGAGATTGGGCAGCCATCTGTCCGGGATGGTATGAGGTCCCCTGCCTTAGGCAGGGGTTGGACTAGAAGATCTCCAAGGTTCCTCCCTACAATGTCCTACAATGATTCTATAATTCTATTCCTATGCTCTAATTTTTGTTTAAAAGCAAAAAGTTTCTGTTGTTAGTTTCTAACATGATTATTTCTGTGCCAGGCATTTATTATATATTTATTTTAGAGTATTTCAACCTCTCCTTTCTCCTCGGAAAAGGACCCAAGGCGGCTCACAGTAATGAGGGATTATATACAGTCCAGTACAATTAAGACATGTTCAAGTATTTGAGAATAAGGAATTGAGGGACATCTTACAGCATTAAACATAAGAAGAAGAGCCATGCTGGATCAGGCCAAAGGCCCATCTAGTCCAGCTTCCTGTATCTCACAGTGGCTCCACCAGATGCGTTTGGGAGCGCATGAGACTAGATATGTCTCCTGATACCACTCCCCTGCATCTGGCCCTTGAAGTACCCCGGTTTTAAGCCTGGAGATTACAAATCTCCATCATGGTTTGTAACCTGTGATGGACTTTTCCTCCAGGAATCTGTCCAATCCCCTTTTGAAGGCATCCAGTCCAGATGCCATCACATCCTGTGGCAGGGAATTCCATTGTCCACGCGCTGGGTGAATGGACAACATTACATTAAAGCTACAAGTTATAAACACGAAGTCTGTGTGAACCTATAGAGTCATATAAAATACTCATGGTAGTCCACCATTCAGTGAAAGCTTGCCTGAAGAAAAAGGTCTTTGCCTGTTTCTGGAAGGACAACAGAGATGAGGCAGTCCTGGCCTTTAGTGGGAGGGAGTTCCAGAGTCTGGGCGCAGCAGTCAAGAAGGACCTTTCATGGGTTCCCATGAGACATACCTGTGAGGGTGGCAGGATGGAGAGAAGGGTCTGTCAAGGTGACCTTAACACCTGAGTAGGTTCATAATGTGAGATTTGATCTTTGAGGTAGCTAGGACCCAAGTCATGTAGTGCTTTGTAGGTCAAGGTCAGCACCTTGAATTGTGCTCGATAGCTGATTGGCAGCCAGTGGAGCTGTTTTAATAGGGGTGTAATGTCATATTTGTAACCCGCCCCAGTCAGCAGTCTGGCTGCTGCATTTTGGACCCACTGAAGTTTCCTGAGACTTTTCATTGGTAGCCCCATATAGAGCGCATTACAGTAGTCTAGCCAGGACATCACTAGGGCATATGTCACCGTTTCCAGAGCTAGTTTCTCAAGAAAGGGGCGTAACTTGCGTACTAGCAAGTAGGGATGGAGATAAAGGTAAGACAATGCAGCATTCATTCATCTTCCTAATGAGGACAGCTAAGACTTTCCTGAAGGTCTTCCTAGCATCCTCACAATGGAGTGAGAGATGTTTTTTACCACCACCACTCCATGTTGTGCAAAACACTCTGGATTTGCACAAAATCACCCTTATTGGTAAAACAGCAAAGTTCATCAATATTCTAAATTACCTCAAGTAAGAGGTAATCGTTGTCATTGTCTTAGAACTGCAGCACTGCAGGGGACCTCATGGATCAGTGAGTCTGGCAACGGTCAAGGAGGCACAGTGGGAAACTGAACTCCCCACCTTTGGCTGCACAGCCAGAGATCTAAGCCACAGAGCTGAGGTGACTGCTGTTTTATTTAAGAATTTGAAGCACTAGACGTGTTGCTGACATTATCCTTAGCAATTGCTCATTCGTTGTGCTTGCTCTATGTGTATCTATGTGTACTTGAACAAAATCCTACTGCTTAGCACAGTGAGCTGCACTAAAGTAGGCACATTAAATCAATGTGTATTTGGCAAGTCACTTCTCCATAAGTTCCACCGATTCAAATGTGCTTAGTGGAACTTTAATTTACTCTGCTAAAATAAGTCACAGTTAAATAATGTGTCTAGCTGAATCAGAGGAACGTCCCCATTGATTCAGTGGGCCTACTTGAGTGCAATTTATTATGCTAAGCAACAAGATGTGTGTGATGGCAACACTATGTATGTAGTGTTCTCTCAGTAGAGATATTGTATGTAACTTTGTGATCTGGAAGATAATTCTTTCCTCTCTTAAGCTGGAATTGACAAATCTTACAGGGCTTTAAAATTGCTTCTTGAGCCTTCCTGTCATATTGAAACATTCAAAGGAATTAGCAGTTTAGTGAGTTTCTTTCCATCCTTCAGTCTAAACCACTGATTGCACTAAGTTGTCCATTGCTTAGCAATGTTCTTAACATTTGTCTGTGGTCAGGCATTATGTCACAAGCACAGGAGATGGAAAGCATGCATTTTCTCAGATTTACTTTCATTCTACTTACACAACAGAAAATTTGTTTAGTTTCCCCACAGTGTGGTTTTCAAAATGGAGCAAATGTTTTCCAGAACTTTTTCAACAAGAATGGGTGCTTAAAGAATTCATCATTTTGGAAATTCATCTGTTTATACATTTTGCAAAATGAATCAGGTATGCCATTCTCAGATTCTGAATGTGCAGTTTAAAGTTTAACCAACTTTCGTATTCTGTGCTTCTTAAGCATTCAGCAAAGAGGTCTTCGTTTTCTAGGACAGGAAGCAAGACAAAGAGGAAAAAAATCTCTGAAGATTTTTCAGAGGGAAAACACGTCTTCTGAGAAATTGCAGTTTAGTTCCAAGTTTCATGACAGGTATTATTTTTACATTTCATTTGTATCTTTTTTACAAAAACAACAACTATCGAGCAATCAATATGCGATCAAGTGTGAAACCAGGTCACTGTAACCAACATGCACATATGCACAATTTCTCATGGGATTGCCATGCTCTGCTTGTGTCTGACCCAGATCTTTTATGTTATTGCCTTTGATGTTTCTTCCTGGCTCACAGAAAATATAATGCTTTCAAACCAAGTCTCGTGGTCATTTGCTTTTTTGATAATCACTGGCTACTAGAGATGGTTTTGTTTTGTTTTGTTTGGTTTCCTACAAAATGATGTTTTTTAAAAAATTCATTTCATTTTTTGAGTTTCATTTTCGTTTTTTCATTTCCCCCCTGTTTTTTACAGCTGCCCAGCCTGGCTGATCATCACTTTTTCTTTAAAATAAGCACTGATCAGATGTAGTGTGGGCCCAGCTGATCGGCACTTAAAAAAAACAAACATGGCCTCCCTGCTGCCTGAGGAGCCCTCCCTGTGGGGGCTCATCAGCATCAGCGGCTGCACCGGGCGGCGGAAAGCTGCCCCAATGCCTCAGAAGCCCTCCCCACAGGAGATTGTTGGCGGCAGCAGCCGCGCTGGGTGGCGGGAGTCCTCCCCGGCCTCAGGTAGAGGAAGATGCCAGATGAGGGGAAACGGGGGGAAAATGGACTTAAATGAACCATTTTTTTTTTGTGTTACATTTAGTGTTGTTTCGTTTTTCTTTGGTGGGTCATTTTGTTTTTAATTTCGCTAGGGCACAAAACGAAAAATGAAAAACAAAATGAAAAAAATTGTTTCGTAACCATCTCTTCTGGCTACTCTCCAGCTGCACCTAACAGAAGCCTATCTCATGCTTGTCACCCATTATTACAGTTTGTGGTTGAAATCCCACTGCACCGTTAAGTTTTGTGGTAGATCTGGGCTCATCGTAGTATTTTTGCATTTCTCCCTGACACTTTCCCTAGTTTCTGGTTTCTGTTTCTCTGGTTTGCAGTTGACTGAGCTTACAAACACAGATCTTTCCTTTATATGGCCTTGAACTGCATTCTGATAACTCAGGAAGTAAAACTTAAATTGCAGATCAAATTCTCAAAAATCCCTGTACTTTTGTTTCTTTTGTTCTGTTTCCTCTCACTTGTCCTGATATAAAGAATTAAGCCCCCTCCCCAGTGATGATGAATTACTACTATTATATTTAGCACAGTTATTTAGGCTATTGCATGGGGGGATGCAAATCTGACCATGTGCCTCTTGTACTATGTCATGTGGCTGCACATAAGATGCATAGTTGACATTTTATCATTGTGCTGGAGGCTGATATAATTGGAGCAAAGATCACAATGTCTGCTCTAACTGCTTTGGTTATTATTTTCAAGGCTAAACAGAAAGGACTCTTTTGGAATTATATATTTGGGTCATATCATTGCTGTTAATGGGCAGATTTGAATCTATCTTATGTTGCTGAAACATTGCAACTGTTTTTCTTGCTTATTACAATTGAGATATAAATAAACAAATGGTACTTTTATTTTTAAAATGCATATACATGTTGTCTCTTTTGAAATTTAGGTTAGTGCACAGGTTCCCCAATTAGATTTAGAGGTCATACTGAGTCTTCGGAATGGATCCAGATTCTGCCTGGAGTGACTTGTGTCCTATCCAATTTACTTTGTGTTTGAGATCAAAACTAATCTGTAAATTGCGACACTTAATCTGAAAAATCATAACCACTTTCAGTCAGAATCTACCAAGGTCGTTAATTCATGTCCGTATTGTCTGTGTTAGTGTTGCGCTTAGAAGCGGTACCAAAAATGTTACTTCATGTCCGTTGTGCAACTACTGAAATTTGACTCGACCACACCCTCGGAATGGGTGCTAAGCACGACAATACTGTACCTGATGCTGGGGTAGGGTTTTTCCTAGTCACTCTTTGTTCCCACTTTCTGTTCCGAGACAAGACACCATGTAGTAACGATTGTCACGCAGCAAAACAGAAGCAAAATATTGAAAAATAATTTTTAAGCACCCCCCCCCCAAAAAAAAAGGGAAAAGGAAGCTAGACAAATTCAGTGTTTGTCATGGTACAAGACTGTGAGGTAAGACTTGTCATAGAATCATAGAATCATAGAGTTGGAAGAGACCTCATGGGCCATCGAGTCCAACCCCCTGCCAAGCAGGAACCCCTTCACAATATTTCCGACAGATGGCCATCCAGCCTCTGCTTAAATACCGTCAAAGAAGGAGACTCTACCACCCTCCGTGGCAGCATATTCCACTGCCGAACAGCTCTAACTGTCATGAAGTTCCTCCGAATGTTCAAATGGAATCTCTTTTCCTGTAGTTTGACACCATTGCCCCGAGTCCTAGTCTCTGAAGCCATGGAGAACAAACCTGTTCCCTCTTCAATGTGACATCCTTTCAAATATTTAAACATAGCTATCATATCCCCTCTCAGTCTTCTTTTTGATAGGCTAAACATTCCCAGTTCCCTAAGCCGTTCTTCATAAGACATCTCTTCCAGGCCTTCAACCATCCTAGTCGCTCTCCTCTGCACCCGCTCGAGGTTGTCAACGTCCTTTTTAAACTGAGGCGCACAGAACTGGACACAGTACTCCAGGTGGGGCCTGACCAGAGCAGAATAGAGTGGCACTATCACCTCCCTTGATCTAGACACTATGGTTCTGTTGATGCAACCAAGAATCGCATTGGCTTTCTTAGCCGCCGCTTCACACTGCTGGCTCATGTTCAATTTGTGGTCCACCAAGACCCCCAAATCCCTTTCACAGGTACTATTCTCTAGCCAAGTGTCCCCCATCTTATATCTGTGCAATTCATTCTTTCTACCTAGATGTAGCACCCTACATTTCCCTCTGTTGAAATCCATTCCATTAGGTTTGGCCCAGACTTCTAATCTGTCGAGGTCCTTTTGGATTTTCATCCGATCCTCTAGGGAATTAGCAACCCCTCCCAATTTGGTATCATCTGCAAATTTAATTAGCATACTCTCTATTCCTTCCTCCAAGTCATTAATAAAGATATTGAAGAGCACTGGACCAAGAACAGAACCTTGGGGCACCCCACTGGTCACGTCTCTCCAAGATGATGAGAGACCATTTATGATCACCCTTTGCGTGCGATCAGTCAACCAATTACAAATCCACCTCACTGTAGCACTATCACGAGACAAGTTATCACAACCATGGGAACACTGAAACAGGGACAAGACCACGTGATCGTGACCAATGCTGTCACAGTAAAAAAAACTATTTGCGGAACAAATAAGGACGTGAAGTAACTGCCCAAGTGGTGTGGATCAGACCAATTTGGAATTCATCTGAAGCTGGTGTATGGACTTTGAAGCTGCGTATACTGTGCTTGAACAGTGTGTCTTTGCAAAGAACATGGAAGGGGTGAAAGATGAACGTTATGAGTAATTTATGTTACCTGTTAAGAAAAAGCACTCTCAAGTTATTTGCATGACTAAATTGGCTAGAGAGAGTTAGTGTGGTATAATGGATAGAGAAACAGACCAGGAGTTAACGAGCTGAGTGTAAATTCCTGCCTTGCTATGGAAACCTCAATGAGAAGTGGCTAGATATGTAACATTTCCGGAAATTTTGAAGCTTGGAAAAAATACCTGTTTGCCCCCCAGGAAAAAAAATGGAAAGTTTTGGAAAATTTGAAAAATAATGCTACATTAGCACTCCTCCCTTTTACAACTGTAAAGTCATTCTGTTACTTTAGGAACATAAAATATAACTGGGGGGGGGGGACAAAAAGGCTTCCGGGGGAAAATGTGAAAAAAATTGTTGTGTCCTCCCTCCCCTTGAATTTTTCCAGTTTTGTTCCTGGCCTTCACATCTCTAGAAATGGCTGTGGTAAAACCATTTCTTTAATATTTCACCTGTCTCAAAAACCTGTGGTTGAAATCCATTAAGAAGTTGTAGTAGAGTAGATTTGGATCAGTGGGGATTTGGTGAACCCACTACTTCATAAGTTCCATTGATTCAGTGAGCATACAGCTGACTACTGTACTGGATTTTCCGCAGTTAAGTTGCATGTGGCTGGATGGCACATAAGAAATAAAGAAAAAATTCAATAAAGAGGAGTCTACATTACATCTCCCCTTTTCCTTATCCCCACATGACTGCAATAAATCAGAAAGCATGTGGATAGATGCAAAACTGCTGTGTAGTTTGGTATTTGTGTAAAATCAAAGCATTATGCCTACCATGTCAACTCTATATCCACTCTGCTATTGTAGTGCTAGCTGTATGGATGGGTACAGAGACTCAGAGGACCAGTCTAAAATGAAGCACATAGTATCTATTTGTCTTGCTTCCACTACATGAATTTATAATCATGCTATGACATGTTTTAAATTGAAAATATTAGTCTAGAGCAGTGGGCACCTGACATCTCCCCTTCACAGCCACCTGTATTCAGGTTAAATTGCTGTATTAGCACTTGGCGAAAAATTAGTGGGTTTTGAACCGCAGTTTGGGCACTCGGTCTCTAAAAGTTTCGCCATCGCTGCTCTAGAGAGTCATTGTCTATGAAAGTTCAGGGATATAATTTCAGTATAATATACCTCCAGGATTGTCATGAGCCTGTTATTCAATCTTGGGGTACAAGCTAGGCTGGGGGCGGGGAGAGCACATCTCATGATGAGCAGTATTGGGAGAAGAGAAACTTTAATTGTTGGGTGTCCATCTCCTTGTCACACGTAGTTGGTACCAGGGCTCACTGAGTTAATACAAGTGTTTTTATACATAACACATTCCAGCTGGCTAAATAGGTCAGTGGTTTAGATGTGCAGCTATGGATCCACAGGTTGAGAGTTTGATTCTCCACTGTGCTTCCTCTGAATAGAGTCAGCGGGTGTAGCCTTGAGCAAGTTGCACAGTTCCTGGTTTTTCCCCAGAAGAAGGGAATACAGTGATATCCTGACTTAAGAGCAGCTCAACTTAACAGCAATTTGACTTAAGAGTGGAAAACTGTTGGCGTTTTACTGTCACCTTACAAATTTTAGATATAGTCTGCTTGACTTAACAAATATCTTTTTTCCATTTTTTCCATTTTTTAACTTATTTTTTCAATTTTTTAGATAGGTACCCCAACTGAAGAGTAGTTCGATTTGTAAGTTGAGGTGTTGTTACAGTTGTGACCGATTCTCTTCATGACTCCAGGTCCATGGAGTTTTCTTGGCAGGAATACTGCCAGTTCCTACTCCAGATGCCTACAGCATCCAAGTACTAACCAGGGCCGACCCTGCTTAGCTTCCAAAATCAGGCGAGAGGTACCACTGTACTAAACTACATCTATGTATTCTCTATCTGGAAAACCCTGGAAAAGGTTGCCACAACTCAGGATTGACTTGATAGTGCACAGTTATTATTATATAATACACACAATATTTGTTTAGGAGCTAATGCAGGACATTCTCCTTGTCTGTCATATTTTCTTGGGTAGATACCCTTTCCCCTGTTATTGTTGTTGCTATGGTTACTCAAGAGCCCAGTCTCTGTGACTTTGTATGGGCCGGCCTGCTGTTATCTGGTTTTAGCTCAGAAATCTCCAGGGAAGGAAGAACTGCTGATGTGGCAACCTTGCTCCTGACACAAAGCCATAATGTGAATGAGGGGGAAAAGTTATTGTAACCTGAAGAAGTACTCAGAAGATAGCTGTCAGCGGGAGGGCAAAAATATATTTTAGGGCCATTTCGTATGCCTCGGCAATTCCTGTGTACAGAATATATATGGTATACTGCTAGTTGTAAGATGCAGACCCAACTACAAAGTGTAATTCTTCCCTATGAATATAGAAAGTTCACAATGAGAGAGTTGGCAGCCCTCACCCGACACATGCAAATTTCTCTTCATGAATGTGAAGAGGAGAGGCAGCTGGCCCATAACATGAGAAGCGGGGATCTTTCTGAGCATGATTTAATGCATTCAGCTGGGAGGCATTAGAAACTACTCTTCTCTCATCAGCCATGCTGGAGCATTGGTTGTGTCATTAAAAATTCTGTATAAAACTCTTGTGCCCCCCCCCAAAAAAAAACGTAACTGCAAAGCATCAACAGTTGATTATCACACACATCCAGAAGAGCTCTCTTTATCAAGGGTCTCTCCCATAGTACTGACAATTCTTTCCATACAAAACCATGTGTAGTGAGCCTTCTTATGACTTCCTGATCCAAAGGATGTATTGGGGGCAAACAGATCACTTTAATGCCTTCTGTGCTGAAGTTCTGGGTGGCCAGGGTCACATTATTGATTCCCCCCCCCTGTTTTGAAATATTTGTTTATGTATTTATTGGAAATAAAATCTGTGTATATCTGCTTTGACCCCGGCAATTCAAGGTAGAATTGTATATCTCTCCCATACTTTTTGGCAGTGTGGTGTGTTTTTGAACCCTTTTCCCATCTTTTCAAGAGTAGTTTCCCTTTGGAAGCATTAGAACTGAATTTCACAGTTGCTCACAGTGTATTCTGAATGGGTCCCCAACTGTAGTCCACATGAATTAGAATGAGGCTATTGCCTCAGGTGGCTGATGCTGGAATACTGCAGTGGCAGTTTTCTGGAAGTTCCTGCCACGACCACCCCACCCCCTTTCCATCCTGGTCGCACTGCACTTAGATTTACTGAAAGACCATATCCAGTTGCCAGTGTTAGAGTCTGATAATACTGCTTGTCTGGTCAGCTTTTGTATGAACCATAGAAGTGGATGCCATCTTAGATTTTTCCCTGGCAGCAAAATATCTTGGGCCATTTTGTAGATATGGTAAACAGAAAGTTTCATGGAGCCTGGCATTTGATGCCTATGTTTGTAAATTTTTGACACCCATCAAAATGAAAGAAATGCATACCTTGATTCTACCTAACAGTTATTTTCAGGCAGAAAGAGATGTTTGTGAAAACATACTTTAAGAGACTTTGGTGCTTAAAGTCCTGAGGACCAAGGACCAATTACTAAACAAAGCAGATTAATTTGCACAATCTCAGAGATTATGACACTCAATTGCACACTGTTAAGGATTTTCTTCTACCAGTCCTGACTATTTCCAGCATCACATTCTGATGCCAGGTATACTTTGACCTTAATCCGATTGCTATCCCCAGTTAGCGTAGGGCCATGGAATCAATTACTGAGTCGTGGGTCAACAGTTCTGTGAATTTAACTGACTCATGCCTGTCCTGTCATGGCTACTCAGTTATATGCAGATCGCAACAGTGTGACTACTGAGTGTCAGATAGACTCTTCTGAGATCAAAATGCTGCTATAAATCTGAGTTGTTTATTTCTTTTTAAAAACAACTTCAGAATTTATGGTAATAGCCTTCCTTTTCTTTTATGTGACAGCCTCTTGTTCCAAGCTGTATTGAAGTATCTGTATCCTTACCAGTGAACACTGGAAAGATTTATCATTGGGAATGGAATTTTGCCCAGTCACATTTTCATGAACCCTACTGTTTTGCATTCATATCCCAGTACTTTTTGAACCTTGCAGTCTGTATCAGAGCTGCTGCAAGCTGAACACCATGAAATGGTTTGAGAGAGGGGTCAGGGAAGCCATTTGTGTGAGCATTGAAAACCCCTCTCTCAACAGAGGTGGGGGCCTCAGGCACAGTCTATCTGCTACTTATCAGGCTGGGCTTTCAACAATACCCAGATATATCAAAAAGCCTTCACCACCAAAGCCATAGCTAATGACCCATACTTTATGGGTTTCAGCGCCTTAGACCATTGTTCACCTAAAAGCTAATTATACTGTTGTCTACCTAACCAGCCTATTCATCTTATAAGCCTGTTTCAGACCAGGATGACAAGAGGTCAAAGTGGACTATAAGATGGAGGACTCACAACTATCTTTCTTCAGACTGATGAGGCTGTGAGATGAGCAGTGAAACATTTCTTTCTTTCAAGAAAAAGAAATCCAGTTGCCAATCCATGACTCAATTTTGAGACTGAATTAGTTTTTCTGTTACAAACAAGGACTGACTCAAACATACTATGTGTTTTGAATGTAGCAGTAACTGATTTGCTTTAATATGCATGCATACATTTGTATACTTCCAGACCAGGGGGTTGAAAAAGAGCTATGATCCTGGGCTGAAGGTGCTATAGTGCCATCAGCTTTGGGAATGTGGTTGATCTTCATTGTGTGGGTAGAATTACTACCACCTTCCTTCCTTCCTTCCTTCCTTCCTTCCTTCCTTCTGAGGGAAATAGGACAAAGCTAATCCCTAGCGCTGGCAGGGTCTATCCAGTGTCAATCTGCACAAGACAGCCATCCGTCCAACATTCACAACATACTCAGTCCTAAGGATAATGAAGACTCAGTTCAGCTGGTTAATTTAAAAGGAAGACAGAAGAGAATTCAGGATTGTGGCCTGTCTAGAAAGCAATACAGTGCATTCTCTTTGCCTTGACCAGATGCAAAACAGTTGCTCAGTCAGTTGGATAGTAAATATAGAATACAGTGAAGGGCTGGGGGTTGCCTTTCATTAGACTTTCAGCAATTCTTTCTGCTCTGGTGTTCCTTTTACTACAGCAACTGGATCTGGAGCACACCCACCCATTAAACTGGCATTTTTAATCCTCCAAATGCTAGAGCAAACTTTAGTGATTTTTAGGGACACATCAACCCCATCAGTAACTGGGGTGTTCTTCAATAGCCCTGTAGCTGATGTGGAAAAAACACGACACTTCTCTTCTACCTTTTCTGGACAACTTTATCTAATGCTGTTCCCTGTTCCACTGCTAGTTATTTGTGTGTATGTTTTGATAAACATACAGCCAACTTTTAAGTTCAGTGTTCGACTAGTAACAGTTTGCCTCTAATATTTGTGATGCTTCTTCAGCTTTCTGAATGGCAAAAGATAACTGTCAAGGAAGAGTGAGCATCAAAACGATATGCTAGGCAGGTTTGAAAAAAAGCATTTTTTTAATTGCATGAAGTGCATGTTGAGAGAAATACTCATGAAACTGCTACTGTTTTTTTTTTAATCTTTTAAAACTGATGTAAACCACTTGAAATGGAGAAATAGTCCATTTCATCAATCCTGCATCTTATGATAATTTGGCTTTGGTGGATTTTGATATTGCAAACTATTGCTTGAAATTTGCCCAGTTTTAGCTGACAAAATGACTAAATAAAACCAATATAAGATGTATTAAATCATTAGTCAAATTTTATCCAATTATATCTGCATACTACCTAGTCCTGTTGCCCTTTCATTCTTGAATAGCCTGGAAGATTGCACAATTCTTCTTTCAGCCGTATGGAAAAAGCAGTCGCAAAAATAAATAAATAAATAAAATTAGATTCTGGACAATCTCTTTATCTTTTCTGATTGCCCTCTCTGTAGCCTGTTCCTCTGGTAAGCTAACCAATTCTCCCACAGGGGAGCTGTATCTGATGTACTTAAAGAAATCCTTATGGCTTGTCGGTCTGCATTTGCTTCTTCGTTCTTCAAATTTGCTCCCAGGCCCCTCTTAAATCTCCAATTTACATCTTGCCTGCCAAAGTTGCTCCTTTCCATTAGCTTCACTTCAACTGGATATCCAATTTCTTCTTTATATGAGGGACTTTGTTTTGCCTACATAAATTCTGATAGTTATTTCTACTGGGTATTTGTTTTCAATACTCCTTCACCTTTTGTGGGAGTTAGGTGCAAGTTTCTTGACTAAAGTATGGCACTATTTGAAAACTCTCAATAGTACAATTCTGAAGCTTCGTTACTTTCACATTTTCTCCCCTGGCATTTGCTGATGCACTAGTAAAGCCATTGAACCCAACATGCTTGACTCTGAAGTTTTAAATAAAAGTAATAAAGACCTCATGGGATATTGCTGATATCCAGTTATTCTAGTGTGCGAAGGCTGGTGCGCCATCCTCCTCCAGGGGTCCCAAAAGGGGGGGTATAAAAAGGAGGCAGAACCGGGCAAGGTGGAAGAGAATTGATTGGGCAGTTGGGAAACAGGGAGAGAAAGCCAGGCGGAAGAAGAATCAGTGGAAATTGTAAAGGAGGACCCTTGGAGGCGGGAGTGGATGACATTCAAACTCCCGCGAGAGCGACAGAGCAGCAGTGGTGGGAAAAGAAGGCGGAGAAACCCCCTTACTGGGGTCAGATGGGGAGCGATGAAGGAGGAGTGAGGCAAAGGAGTTATTCGCGTGAGAGTCTTGGAGATGAAGGATACAGAAGGAGCTGAAAGAGCATTGGGGACAATGTCTCTCTACCCACGGAGAATCACAGAGGATGGACAAGTCTTTCAGTGACGGACCCAGGACTGCCTTGTTAGGACTCGTGAGTTTGGACTCTCAGGCACAAAAGGGGATGGCCGGGTTAGTTTTAAGCCCGGGTTTCAATGTTTGTGGGACTGTGCCTATTACTCAATGGGTCACTGAGCCCGATGTAACAAGGGATTAATGCAAGAGACCTATTCTGAAATGGAGCCATTGATTGTTGACCGGGAGGCTCCTGTGGAGGAGGAGGAAAGTTCAAAAGTTGTTGAAACTAAACCGTTTTTACATGTTACAACGTGTTTGGGACTTCTTATGTTGCTGCCCAAGGGGGCCAGAAGGAGGGCAGGAACCACAAACCCCATGACCTCTAGTTAAAAATAAAAGTCTCTAATATCAGTGGTGACATGCCATGTTGACCAGGACTAAAGGACACAGGGAGAGAAGATTTAATTCCTCCCCTCTCCAGCTATTCCTTAGGTAATGGTAATATTTAAAAACTAGAATGGAAAGTTCTTTAAGAGCTACCTCTGAGAGGTTGTATGAAAGTGGAAAGTGCAATTGGAAGAGTGTTGCATTAAGGCAGTTTATGGTACAGACAGGAGCTTTGGGGTGGTGATGGTAGAAATTGTCCCTGTTTCCCTGAGGGACAGGCATGTCCAAACTTCGGCGCTCCAGATGTTTTGGACCGCAACTCCCACAGTCCTTTGCCACTGGCAACTTAAGCTTAGAATTCTGGGAATTGTGGTCCAAAACATCAGGAGGGCCAAAGTTTGGACATGCCTGCTGTAGGAGCTTCGCCCGCTCCCTAAGTTCATTTGCTTCTGGGGGAAATTCCACTGGAACCATTTCTGGGAAGGAAAGGGTTAAGTAGTAGGAAAATGCTTTTTTGAACCTAGCATTCTTTATCTTAAACAAAAAAAAAATCAAAATGTAGCTGCTAAGTTGTTGTTTCAAATGATGTACTGTCCTATAGTGTTTTAGGACTCTCTGGGAAATATAATTTATATATAATTTATTTATTTAAAATTTTATTTCCCCACATCTAGTGGCCAGGCCACTACAGCAGAGAATAACCTTGTTCTTTTATGACACTGTCTCCAATCTCTGATGAACAAGCACATTAGGACCTATGAATAAGTTATTCTCATTCCCCAGTCCCCAATATAAATTAAAGTTAGTTGGGTTACTTTATATTCTACTTTTCCACAGTTGTACCCAAAGTGACTTATTGTAAATGTTGCTTTTTAAGATGTGTCATGTTTGAGGAAATATGGGACAGGTTAGTTATAAGCTATGCCCTTTTACACCCCTGTTACAGGGTCTCTCCTCCAACATTGTGGTATATACAGTAGGTTCATTGGGAATGGGATGAAGATGCATATTGCCAAGTCTACATTTTTAAATCACCAGTGTGGTTTAATGGATAGAATTCCAGACTAGGACTCTAGGTTTAAATCCATGCTTGACCATGACAGGGCAATGGTGGTTCACTGGTAAAACCACTCCTGAAATGGCTCATTTACCTTATCATAGAGACCTCAAGGGCCATCCAGTCCAACCCCCTGCCATGCAGGATCCCCCATCACAGTATTTCTGATAGGTGGCCATCCAGCCTATGCTTAAAAACCTCCAAAGAAGGAGACTCCACCACCCTCCCTGACAGCATATTCCACTGTTAAACAGCATATACCGTCATGGAGTTCTTCAGAATGTTCAAATGGAATCTCTTTTCCTGTAGTTTGAAACCATTTCCCCGAGTCCTAATCTCTGAAGCCATGGAAAACAAAGCTGTTCCATCTTCAATATGACATCCTTTCAAATATTTAATCACAGCTATCATATCCCCTCTCAGTCTTCTTTTTGAAAGGCTAAACATTCACAGTTCCCTAAGCTGTTCCTCATAAGACATTTCTTCCAGACCTTCAACCATCCTGGTCACCCTCCTCTGTATCCGCTCGAGGTTGTCAACATTCTTTTTAAATTGAAAACTCTATTAGGGTTTCTGGAAGTCAGTTCTGAATTGATAATATTTAATATAATTACATACATTGCACCGTGTGAGGTGAATGAAACATTAAGTGCCTATGTGCATGGTTTATATTGTGTTTCATGTCGTCAAAAACTATGGCACTGTTTTAGATTAGTAGGGGGAAAGCAGTTATATAATTGTAATCATTGCATTACTAGTGATGCACTGAAGCCGTAGAACTAACTGCATTTAACAAGTTTGAGGTGCAAAATGAAAGTCAGTGGCAAGGTTAAATTGCAAATTTTTACAAAGCTATGCAGATCCAGAGCATAAATCAAATCAAATGTAGCTGAAACGGCATTGGCAGACTAGTTTAGCTGTTGGGGGATGTGTGTCGAAAGTTGTGATGGTACCTAATACGTAAACCCTGGGAACGAATTGTCTGGACTCTGACAAATTCACTCCTCTTTTGTGAATCTAACATATACTAGTAGTGTTGGTGTTGGGAGTCATTGCCATTTTCGTTTTCCAGCATACGCACATAGGAGGCTGGCGATCTGAACTGACAGACTGATTTTGGATCTGGGGAAGGAAGGAATTACATAGGGCACATGTTGTTCTGGGTTCCAAAGCCTCTGCCTCCCAAAGACCCAGAATGGCCTCCAACCCAACCAGGAAGGCCTGTGTAAAAGCTCTAATTGCTAGCCTTTGCATTAAATCCACATGAATTAGTAGTGGGGTAAAAAGCATGCTTCTGTGCTCTATGCACATTTTACACGATTGTGAAAGTAAAGGTACAATGTGAGAGATGGTGATCACATCCACCCTTATGATCCCTAGCAGCCTTTTGTGTCTGGGATAACACAGTGGTAGAGCATAGGCTGTATCATACAAACGATTTCAGGTTTAATTCTCGACACTGCCACTTAAATGCCTAGGTAGCCATTATTGTGAAAGCCTCAGATTCTGGAGAGGTGCAGTTTATTAGATTACACATTATTGACCTAGCTTTATAACTGTTTTGACCTGGTCTCAAAAAGCTTTCTACGCTCTGTTTCACTTTTATAGCATTGCTTTTGTTCCTCCCCTCTCTTTGACATACATCTTCCTGTCAAAATTTAGAGCAAATGTTCTACTGTGTCTTTCCTTTGCTTAAAACAATGATAACTATGCACTGTCAACAAGCTGATTAAGAGTTAGGGTGACCCTTTCCAGAGTGTTCTAGTACAGAGTACTCAGGAGTGGTTTACCATTCCCTTTGTGTAGAATCCTGTAAACTGGTAGCGGCGATGATGGCAATGCATCAGTATTGATTGCAGTCATTCATCACATTCTCTGCACCATCTTCATGTTGGCACATGTATGTCTTCAAGTAGCCAGGATTCCATTGATTCTGTATAGACATGAGCGCGAATCTAAAAAATGGTGTTTCTTGATGGTTCATGGTTAGCTACGACTCACGACCCACCACAAACCAACTGGAAAGCCCTGATCAATTGGGAGGCTGGCACATGTGCAGAGACAGTGAGCAGCTTCCCTGCAAGGATTCTGGCCCCTGCCTTTGATCATGCCACGAGGGGATATGATGGCAGTGGCGGCAGTAGGAGAATGTAGGCCAGGTGACCAGAGCAGCAGAAAAGGGGTGGGGTGGGGCATCTCATGTTGCTGAAGCAAAACAATTTGTCAAGGCAAAAAAGTTTAGAGTTTTGTCTGGTTTTGGGGGGAAAGGGGGGGATCCATGAACCGGGTTACGAGCCAAAACATGAACTAGCCCCGTTTTTTTTCTTTCTGGTTTGTCATTCGTGTTGTGCTCATGTTGGCCAGCCATTGTGATCTTCATCTTTCTCAGATAAGGAAATCAGTAGTGACTCAACTTATGGGAAACAAGAAGGGAAAACCCTGGAGAGATTGTCTTTGCTTATGAGTTTTTTCGAAGCAGGATTTTACCATTGGGTGTGATCCTGAACATATCGCCTGCCACCATGAAGGTGAAAACATGTATACAGGAATAAATACATGGCCATCATCCTGAGATGCCCTTTATTACCCCTGTGTTCTTCTGATGATTTCAACTATGGCCATGAGTAAGGATTGAACGTCTTAGTGGAACCTGATGAAAGTTGTAGCCTGAAACAACCTTTGTCTGGCAGAAAATTTGATTTGTTGTTTGATCCTTTTGGCTTTCATTTCATTGTTCCAGAATGTCCCGGAATTGTTTTGTCTGATTAAGAAAATGCATAGGATGGGACATATTTAATCATGTCATATGCAGTATTCCTCATGCAACCACTAAGTGAATCATTCTTTCAATGTAAAGACTGCAGCATTGAGTTATTCTAATTCATTGTTCCCAATTTGTCAGTTTATATGAGATAAACTTTCATGGATTCTGTATTTATTTATTTATTTTTTAAAAAATCACACGATGATGACAACCAGCACTAATCCAGTGTCTGCTCAACACATTCTATCTAAAAGCTGCTTAAGTTAGCGTAGCTAGCACAGGAAAAAAAGCTGCCTGTTAAATCCAGTGCAATCCAATTATCTGGCTAATAAGGAAGTGCTAAAGAAAAGCTAGAAAGAAAAACTTACCTGGACTTTGCACAAAGTTTCCCTGTATGCCTCAGTTGTTTTTCTAAACCACATTCTCCTGAGGTGGCAGAGATTTAAAATGCCATAGTTCACTATCTTAAGGCCAAATGGGCCAGCCTGCTAGGGAGAATGTGGCCAATGGATCAGAGGTTTGCATTCCTGATTTAGGTCTTTATCAAGAGTAGTACTTGAAACTAACACTGGAAACAAACAGAAAGGTGCATGAGAAACTCCAGTGGTGGTGAAGGGGAGCTATTGTGTGTTTAAATTTAAGTTGCTAAATTATCAGGAATAACTATTTATGAATGGATGGGATGGTTTCAAGGCAGAAAGTGAAATTTCCTCTCAAAATGGGTCCCTTCGGGGAGAAAGGGGGCATAAAAATAAAGTT
>JAHTLZ010003526.1:14862266-14873012 GCA_023846285.1 Phrynocephalus versicolor | reverse complement strand
TTATTATTATTATTATTATTATTATTATTATTATTATTATTATTATTCCTGATTTCTCATCTCTGTTGTGCAAGATGGTGGAATTTTTGGGTGCTCATCCTGGCTGGCTCGATCTTGCTCAGCATAGCCACTGCAATCAATTGCCACTGCTTGCAAATAATATATTTTTATATATGAGTGGGGTCACTGCTCCAGGGCCCCTTTACTCATCCTGGCATCCAGGTGTCACATGCATGTCAGTGATTTGGCAAAGCCTTCTAGGTTCTATCTTTCCTACCAAGTTCCATGCTTTGTTTATTACAGCATTTTCCATGTATAAGACTATATTTTTTGTCTAAAATTGTTAAACTAAAAATTGAGGGCCATCTTGTACAGGGAAGTAAGCTGACGGAGAGAACTACATGGTTGTGGAACTGTAATGTTGGGTTGTAAAATTGGGGGTTGTCTTCTACAGGAGGGCGTCCTATAGATGGAAAACTATGTGTGTTGTCTTTTCATCTAAACTTGAGGGAATATCTATAAATATGTGATTTCATTTTATTGTTTTGAAAACAATCAGAATAGGTTGGGTGGATGTGAGTGAAAAGTATTTCAGGACAAGACTTTATTTTCCCTCGACGTCCAGTATTTTTGGAAACCATTTGAGCATTCAGTTTTTTTAATTGACTTCATGTCAGAATAAAGAGGCTTTATGTCTTCTGACAGAGGTGCCTCCACTGAGTTCTAAATATCCAATATTTTGACAACACCAATGTGGAGCTCATCTGAAGGAGTGGCTCGTGTAACATAACATGGTTGCATACAGAGGACTCCCAACTGGTTGGCCACATTATTCATCTGGTGAACAGTTGGATTCTGACTGAAGGTAGCAATGAGTTCGGCACACACACCCAGGTGCCAGACGATGAGGGCACCCTCAGATAACATAGTGAAGAACACAAGACCTGAAGGCACCCCATGGGAGTATGCCAAAGCATTCACACAAGACTGAACAAACTGGAGAATCCTTACTGCCCGATACGTTACATACTGTAGCATAGAAGTGGATCATGTCATATGTAAGAATGGCAAGCCCATGCTTTCTCCTCCCTATCCAGGTTCTATATTTTCCTTGGTAAAATCAATACATTCTCTTTTTTCCCCTGCTGTTCAGCCACAGTCTATTCTTTGAAAGTAACTATAGCCTGTAGTATATATGTCCTTTTGTCTCCTTTCTCAAATCACAACTTCCTGCATGAAGTCATATTTTATCTCACAATCCCTCCTCTCTCCCTCACTCTCTTTGGCTCTCTCCAAGAGTTTGCTTTTCGAGAACCATTTCTCTCTGGTTCACTCTCTCTCTCTCTCTCTCTCTCTCTCTCTCTCTCTCTCTCTCTCTCTCTCACTGTGATGAATGAGTTTCATTCATCTTTCTCTCTCTGGGGTTTTGTGAAAAGCTTGAGACTTTGCTTGCTCCCATTTTTTCCGCCCAGTATTCATTTCCATGGTGACAGAGAAAGAAGGGGGTGGCAGAGTGGGTGGCAGTTGGGTCAGAGGTCAAGAGTGGCCACTTTCTGAATTAAAGCTTTGAATACCATTAGAGGTGGCACAATGGGACCTAGAGTAACTCTCCAAGAAATTGGCTGTCAAAAGAATCAAAGCAAAGAGGGAGGGAGGAGACGAAGGGGAAAGAGATCAGTGAGGAAGAAGGTAAGCCCTTGCCGTCTCTGTCAGGATTACATTTGGCAACTTAATAGAGCAGTGATTCATTTGTGTATCCGTGTGCCATGTTTCAGTGGATATACTCTCAAGTCTGCTCACAAGGCATGGAAGCGTCTTCATGAATGAACATCATCTTTGCAAGTGAAGACCGCTACCAAGATTGGGCAGTAGGTTGCAGGCAGATGTCTAGGATTGCATACTAACCTCTCTGTTATTTATTCTATTTGGATTGTACTACTTCTGGACCCAAAAGGGGCTGTGAATGAGGCACTGGATAATATAGCTAGCTCAGAATCCATTCAGAAATTATATTTCTCCAACTACTGTCAACATAAAGGAGCAGCATAGTCACAAAGACTATCCGCTGGAGTGCAGTTGTAGCCACTTCTGTATCAGGAATGGAAGCTCCATCAAACAGTTGGCATTTGTGATTTGTAAAAAAATGAGGAATGTGGGCAAGCAGGATAAAGGTTACTGAACGGGCATCTGATTCTTTCCAGTGGATAAAATTTTCCATGGATTCAGGCACCCCTTGATCAAGAACAGGTTATTGCCAGTTGATATACTGTACAGTGGTCCCTCAGTTCAAATAATTAATTCGTTCTCTGGGCCATTTTGTACTGTGAAAAATTCTTAAATCGAAACGGTTTCCCATAAGAATGAATTAAAAACCAATTAATCTGTTCTGGAGGTCAGCAGAAAGGCAAACTGGGGCATTCAATTGATTTTTTCCCTTAAACCGAGGCATCCCCATTGTTATTTATTGTTGTTAAATAATTGCTCCATATTCTGCAGGCTCGTAAGTAGAATCAGAGTTTTCTGAAGTGCCAAATGTTGTATCAGGTCTTTAGGGATTTAAAAGGCTGATTTAACAGACAAACAAACACTCAGTGGGAAAGCCGAAGTAATATTATAACAGAAGAACCAGGAATCCCATAGCAGAAAGATATTGGTGGCTCTGATTTCAGAGAAAAGCCAAAGCTCTCCTGGATTTTCCAATTGTGTCCATTTTGTGAGGGAAGTATGTTAGAGCATAGAGCTCTTTGCATTGCTCCAGTTTTCAAGGGGTAGGGAGGGTGTTTATTGGAATACAGTAGGAACCTGGTATCCACTGGGGATTGGTTCCCGGCCTTCATGTAGATAATGTAAACCGTGGATAAGAGAGAATGCCTGCCATGCACCTGCAAACTGCTGTCTCCTGACAGTAGCTTGCTTTATAACTGCTGTTTTGAGACAGTAGCTTGCTTTATGGCTGCTGTTTGTGACAATAGCTTGCTTTACAGCTGCTGTTTGTGACAGTAGCTTGCTTTGTGGCTGCTGAATTTCCCTCCAGCCTATGGACAGGGCTAGGAATCTGGGCGTGGTCCTGGATTCAGCCCTCTCCCTGGAAGCCCAGGTGATGGCAGTCTCCAGGGCTGTTTTTATCCACCTCTGCAGGATCGCCCAGATCCAACCGTACCTCAATGAGTTCTCCCTGAGGACAGTCGTGCAGGCCCTAGTGATTTTGAGCATCGACCATTGCAATGCCCTCTACGTGGAGTTGCCCCTGACCATTGTCCGGAGGCTCCAGAGGGTGCAGAATGTGGCGGCCAGACTGGTGGTGGGTGCTCGTAGATTCTAGCACATCACCCCAATTGTCCTCCGGATAAAGTTCAAGGTCTTGGTTTTGATTTTCATAACCCTCCACGGCTTGGGACCAGAGTACCTGTCAGTGTGTATCTCTCAGAGATCAACCAAGAACAGGCCCACGAGAATGGCACAGGCGCGCTCATTTAGGGTGGCCACACACAGGGAGGCACGGAAATCGCTCACACGTAACCGTGCCTTCTCTGTGGTGGGCCCTACTTTGTGAAATCATCTCCCCAGTGAGCTGCACCTAGCACAGTCCCTGCCCGCCTTTAAAAAGGCTTTGAAAACACGCCTTTTTAAGGAGGCATTTGGCAACCTTTTTACTTAAGTTTGTTTTTTTAATCATTGCCACCCGTGTCATCATTTTTTTTTGGGAGGGTACTGTTCCCCCACCCCCATTTTATTGGAATTTTTCTTTATTTTTTGTTCTCTTTTTGTAGTCTTGTTTTATTGTTAGCTGCCCAGAGTTCTGTTTCGGAAGATGGGCGGGATATAAGTGTAACAAACAAACAAACAAACAAACAAACAAACAAACAAACAAACAAACAAACAAACAAACAAACAAACAAACAAACAAACAAACAAACAAACAAACTTTTTTCCTCTGTCAACCATGGATAACTGAATCAGTGGATACGAGGGTCCTACTGTATTATTTTTGGTTGCTTTTTGTCAGATACAGAGCACAATCTTCAGTGTTTAGATGTGTAGAATATGAGCCATTGTGTATTATTTGAATGGGGTTGTTTTAGCATAAGAAATAGGACCTAAGCTATTGTAACTCAGTGCTCCTGGCAATGGGGTAAAGGAAGGAAGGAAGCTAGTTGGAGTTTCATCTGCACGCTGGAATTTGGACAGTAGTTGGTGGAACCAAGTCTCCTCCCCGCCTCCTCATCACAGCCTTTAATGTTTATATTTTCATATTTTTTTCACTATCTGGTCAAATTCAGATGCATAGAAATGCTTTAAAATATCTGGATACTAATTAAATTGGACAGGCTACAAATTGGCTTCAAGCGAATTTGTTGCGATTTGTAAGGCAAATAATTCAGACTGAGGCAAAGCAGATGGTATTCACATACACGTGGCTGTCCGATTTCTTAAGCACATCTTTTCCTACTAAGAATAAAGAGAAAAGCTCTCCTGTTTCACACCATTTCACGCTTCTTCTCTTGATTAATTCAGAGAAGTATTGTGAGCTAGTCTTCCCCGGTAGTCTTTACCTATGTGCTGAACGTGTTAAGCTTCTTAGCTACTTCTGACTGGAAAACTGTCATCTCCTGCCAACATTCTCTCCTTAATCTACAGTGGGGGAGATACTCTCCAGAAGTGTTTAGACTACAATTCTCATTGTACCTTTGGCTCTGCTGATTAGGGCTGATGAGAGTTGCTATCTGATGGCCTAGGGAGGAATACAGCGTCCTGCTCCTCAGTGTGTCAATGCCTCATCTATTGTGTTGCTAATATTGACCCATGTGGGTGACTTTCATACATTTTGAAATCTCAGCATTTTGAAATCTAGCATTTTGACCCAGTCAATGAGTGGATCTGGCACCCCATGGTTACAGAGGGCTCACAAGATCACTTGATGTGGGACACGGTCAAATGCCTCCTCCAGATTTAGGAATGCCATGTGCAATGGTTGGGTGTTCCCTTGGTGTTTCTCTATGATCTGACGAGCTGCAAAGATGGCATTGGTGGATCCACATCTTTTGACAAAAATGCCTTGGTTGGCGGTGAGATGGACAATATTGCAAATGCTCTGGTACATAATTTTCTCAAAGATCTTCATAGTCTGGGATAGGAGGTGGATTGGCCAATACCTGGAACAGTCAGTTTAGGAAATATGGGGAATGCAATGCTTGTGGCATCATCTTTTATGCACATATAATGCTCAGTGTCTTGGGTGGCCTTCTTTCCTGCTTTGACCAACTTGATTTTATAGATCTTGATAGTGTTCTGCCTTTCCTCTGGCAATGGCCCTCTTGGTTACTTCTTTGGCAGCCATATAATTCAGTAAATTATCACGGTCTTAATCTGTTTGCCATTCCTTAAAGGTTCTCTTCTTCTCTTCTGACCCTTCCACTGGGTCTCTTGAAGACATGTTATGTTGATATGGTGGCATTTCAGAAATTTGGCCGGTTTGTGGATACAGTTGCCGATCAACTGCAGGCATAGACACGTTTTGAATATTTTGACTCAGAAGGCGATGAGGGGACAGATTGGCTCATATTATTTATTCATTCATTTTGTCACCTCCTCAGATCTCCTCACACATGCTGACCAGCTCTTGTGTACACAGCCTCCATGTCTCCAGCTGTTGTGATCACAAGCCTTGTGAACATGGAGCTGAACCGATCACAGAAAAAAAGATTACTTCTGTCAAATCTGTTGCAAGGGATTATGATTTCTTTAACCAGGTGACCATCCTAGTCATGTTCACTGGAGCTGCAGAATAAATACATCATGTACTTACCCTGCAAGAGGGCATGGTGCCCTGTCAATTCAGATTCTTCAACCACCTCATGGATCTGGTAACTGGAAGCAAGGTCTTTGCTGCCAGGGAGGTGGCAGCTTGCGATGAAACACAGGCTGCTAGAAGAGGAGGAGAGCAGATGCAGGGCACTACAGGGATTATAATGTATAGGAATGTGTATGTAACACTGATTTATGGGGGCACAGTTCAAGCAGTTGCTGCAAGGAAATGGATATTTGCTGGATGTCTTTAGTGGTTGGGAGGGTCCCCAAAGTCTGTGGAACCTGTAAGAATGAGAGAGGGGGGGAACATTCAGTTTCTGCTAGGTACCTGTATATTCTGCTTAGCTGCCTAGATGCCCTAAGCACATCCAATCTCACCTGATTTCGGAAGCTAAGCGGGGTCAGCCCTGGTTAGTACTTGGATGGGAGACCACCAGGGAATACCAGGTGCTGTAGGCGCCTGGAGTAGGAACTGGCAAGCCACTCCAGTATTCCTGCCAAGAAAAGTCCATGGAAATGGAGTCACAAAGAGTCGGTCACGACTGTAATGACACAACACAACACATATTCTGCTTGATATCAGTGTGGGAATTCAGAACAGGGAGGCTCAAGGTGCTGAGATAATTAAGAATGGAGTCCATCTTGCAGCATAATGCATGCTGCATTAGATGTGGGAGGCCATAATGTCAGAGGCTATCACAAGAACATATACCGTCCTCTGTTTCAGCTAAGCTAGGTCAGAAACATGCAGGCCTAGAACTGCACCCAGCACTTGGCCTAATTCCATGTAGCCCTCAGCATCCTTCAACTCTCTGGGATTCCCCTCAGGGTGGTATTTCTGTTTTTGCTTCATGTGTGTGGGGGCAAAAGAGAGAGGAAGAATGGAGAGGTGAAGGAGCCTCGTGGCACTGTGGTTAAATGCCTGCAGCTAAAACTGTGCTCACAACCTGGGGTTTGGTCCCAGGCAAGCTCATGGTTGACTCAGCCTTCTATCCTAATGAGGCCGGTGAAATGAGTACCGAGCTTGCTGGGGGGGGGGGGGCAATGTTGAGCCTGCATAATTAAATTGTAAACCGCCCAGAGAGTGCTTGTAGTGCTATGGGGCAGTATATAAGCAAAACACTTTGAAGTGGAATGAAGAGGACACAAAACAACCCCAGTTCTTTTCACCAGCACCAGTGCAGAGAACGCTTAAAGAAATAGAGAGGAATGTGGATGTCTCTTTAAAGCCACATAAGAACAAAGTCCCGGAGATACTTATCAACCAAGGGAAGCTGATGGGAGAAGGCAAGGATGCAGCCACTCACAGTCCTTGTCTATGCTTTGAGCTTACACTGCTGAAGCAATGGAACATGCTCTCTGCATCTGCTTCTAAAGTCACACCTTGAGGGAGGCCCATAAATCTTCTATGAGAGGTAGGACCTTCTTTGTGGTAGCTCCATCTTTGTGGAGTCAGCTCCCAAAGGAGCTGCATGGGGGCGGGGAGGCAGGTGCAGCTCCTTTGGCAATTATTGAAGACATGGCTTTTCAGGAAGGCTTTGCATTCTAACCCTAGTGGAATGAGGTTATCTCAACTACATCTCCATCCAGCCATTTGTAATTTGTATTTTTGTTTTCACTTCTGTTTCCTGGAGTTTTACTAATGTTCTGATGCCCTCTTTCACCCGCCCCATTGGTGAAATTGTTTATGATTTTACTATACTAATTATTTATTTTTATTGTGAACTGCATAGGGTAGTGCTGTGACAGCATATTAAATTTAAATAAATAAATAAATAAGCTTATGCATGTACAACAGTCCCCAACACCACCAGAAACGCAACCCAAAGGCATGGTGGCGAGGTTGGCCCATTAGAAATATGAGAGAGGGGACAAGTCCTAGCAAATATTCTGGCTCTCCTCCCCCTTGGCACGGTCCAAGACTAAAATCCTATTGTGCGAAATTTGTTAGATTCTACTTGGCTGTCTGCCAAGGAGAACATAATTCTGTGATGCCAGTGGCAACATAAGGAGCATTCATTGTGGAATATGGTGTGTAGCGAAGAATAAAAGTCTGGATGCCAGTTCAATCGGTCATAGAAACATTTTTTCTTATATTTAGTGGAATTCAAGGGGGGGTTATGTGTGACTCAGCACTTTAAAAGGTAGCCTTCGAGGAGTGGTGGAGAACAAAACAGCACATCCTGCCAAATGAATGCTGAAGATTATCTCCTACCAGGACAACACTCTAGCAGGACCACCTGGAAATCACTTGAGGAATTTTGTAGGAAAGTGGGAAGATCAAAGAATAATCAAGTAAAATGAGGCTACTTGAATACAGGCCAGTTTTTTGGTAACAGTGGAGAAATATGATCAATGTGGCACTTATTGCAATTTGAGTCCCACTACATATAGAAGATCTAGCAAATGGCTGTTAATGCTATTGACGTGGCCTGCTACTAGTCAGGTTCAGTCTCATGATCTTCACATTTTAACTTATTCTCTCTTTTCCCTGTATTTCATGTACATCCATAATTTTTAATCATGCAACCCTATGATATGAATGAAGAAAGAAAGAAGGCATGGTGCCATTCTACCCACATTGTGTGAAATCTTTCTTTCCCATGAGCTCAGCATAAATAAATAAACATCACCCCATGTTTTGGGGAGGAATCCAGTGAGATTCCCCACATTTTCTTAATTATTCTTCAGTATGTTTCTACCAAGTACAAGTCTGATTTTATTTTTACGAGTTATTTCTGGATCAGTAAATAGGGGAGGCATAAGCCTTGAGCCTTGTGAACTAGTTGGCTTAATCATCAGAGCTTGTTTTGGCAGAAAGCTGCTTACGAGCCTGGCTTGTGAAGTGGGGGGAGGAATCCATAAATAGGATGGGGAGGGAAAAGGAAAAGACAGCCAGCCTGCATCACAGATCTGAAAGACGGTGGTTCACAAAATCCACATCTTTGATGCTGTGTGTGCACACCCAACCTCTTCAGGCTAATAGAAATGTTTATTTGCAACAGTATAAAATTAAATCAAACGTCTGCTCTTTTCCCCATTCCCCACCTCACTTTGTAGTTTTTTAATTTCCCTTTCAAGGTTTAAAGTAGCAAAGGAGAGTTGAAGAAGCTAGCTTTTAAGACATCAGCACAAAACTATAGAAGTACCCATGATAGGGATCTGATCTGATTGTAACTCGTAGAGTAATACAATCATCCTTTGTACAGTGGTACCTCTACTTATGAATTTAAAACGTTCCAAATGTATGCTCTTAAGCAGAACAACTCTTAAGTAGAGGAGCTCTATCCAAAAAATAAAAAATAAAAAAAATTGAAAAAATTGTTGAGTAGACCTCATCTAAAATTTGTAAGGCAGCAGTTAAAATGCCAACTGTTTTCTGCTCTTAAATCAAATTGTTCTTAAGTCAAACTAATCTTAAGTAGAGGTGCCACTATATTTCACATTTCTCAAATTTTACAAGGCAGTCTTTGGCTCAGAAATGGATCACAGTGTGCATTAAAGATGCTTGGGTGTTTTGAGACATGTTGCTGCAGGAATAGGACAGAATTGATTTATGATTGAACATAAGCAGTCATGACATGGATGGAAAAAGAACTGGCCTGCCAAGGCATAATCTAGAGATGCAAATTTGTTTGTTTGAAATTTTGTGCTCGATTGCTAGTGTTTTCACCTCCAGTTTATTTTTGTATTTACTTAGATGATACAAATGGCTCTTTGTTATAATGCTCAAGGCAGTGAACAAAGTCCTCCGTTTGGTGGAACGAAGGGGGAGAGGGAGAGAACGATTAAGCCACTAAAGGCTTCCCCCAAGTTGAATAGGGACTACATCTCCCATCATTCAAAGCCAGCATAACGGATGGTTGCAGGCCACACTTAGTTCCTGTATGAAAACTTTTCAAAATGGAGAAGAGTGACCTTATCCCAGCTCCTCTCGTGGAGCTCTGTGTGCACCAATGGGGATGACATTATCCACAATAACCAGTGGCTGATTAAAGTTTTCCCTGGGTGATTTGAGCTGTCTGTATAGCTCAGTGTGTTAGCTGTTGGGCTGTGGAGCTAGAGTTTGGGAATGTGATTCCCCAAGGGTGCCTCCTGCAAATACAACCAGCCTGTGTTGCCTTGGGGAAGCTGCAATGCCCCAGGGCACCCCTAGGAGAACAGAAAGGAAAACCACTTCTATTCTCTACCTGGGTCTCCATAAGTCATAACTGACTTGAAGGCACATCATTGTTATTTTTATCATTCATGGAGCCTTGTGGTGCAGTAGTTAAACTGGGCCGCTGCGGCCAAAACTCTTGTCCAATTCTATGTAGCTGGCTTGAGAATCACTCATCCTTCCATCCTTCTAAGTTAGGTCAATTGAGTACTTAGCTTGCTGTGGGGGCCAATGTATAGCCTTCAAAATTAATCTGTAAACCACTCAAGAAGCAGAGTCACGATAAGACAATGCTTTCCAGTCCCAACTCAGAGAGTTGGCCCCCAAAAGGATACCAGGGTCAATAGTATTGAAAGTTGCTGAGTGGTCCAGCAGATTTGGACAACCTGTTTAGCTCCCAATCTAGGTTTGGTTTTCCTTCAAGTACGCCAACACTTTCTCTGTTGTGTAATCAAGACTGAAGCTATATAGAACTGGATCTCAATAATCTATTTTATTTAGGGTCAGAAAAGCCAACACGTTCTCCAATGCACTGCACAAGAACAAAACAGAGCGGGATCCAAGGGTGGCTTTTTCTTGTGAAGTCTTACTGGGGCCTCCTTAGTAGCCCAGTGGTTTAAGCATCTGGCTGTGGGACCAGAGGTTCAGTTCCCCGACAAGGTCAGGACATGACGTTCCATTGGGTTCCCTCCTGTCCTGCAGCTTGATGATGATGGTGATGGTGATGGTGATGAAGAAGAAGAAGAAGAAGAAGAAGAAGAAGAAGAAGAAGAAGAAGA
>JAHTLZ010003526.1:14848704-14862256 GCA_023846285.1 Phrynocephalus versicolor | reverse complement strand
GAAGAAGAAGAAGAAGAAGAAGAAGAAGAAGAAGAAGAAGAAGAAGAAGAAGAAGAAGGCCAACAACAACAACAACAACAACAACAACAACCATTCCTTGCTGCATGGAGGCACTCACCACTACCTTTACTTGCATGGACAGTCCTCATGTAGCCACTTTTATGAGGCAGGAAAGGAAAGATGTAGCTATTGTCTTTGTAAGGATTTGCTCCACATCTTCAGGCCATACAAACTGAGAAGTATCCATGATCACTGGACATGCAGGGACCATAGTCCCCCCACCCCCAATTATTCCTTCCTACATTTGAACCATGTTATCTGGTTTGACTAAGGAAGGGAATTTGCTACAAAGGCATGTTATTTGCAATTGCAAATCATGCTTTCCAAGACTCCTTTCCCAACTTTGCTTTGGCTTTTCATGCATGTGGCCAGCCAATGGTGCACAGCCGCTCCCTTCCCATGTGTTTTTGGAGACTTCATGTTGCCAATCTCGATCTTCAGCCATCCTTTGAATTCCAATGGGAGCTCCACACTGATCTTCTTCCATTGCTCTGATGCACAGATCAGAGCTTCCCAGTAACCAGCTCCGTTGCTCGGGGACGCTGGAGGAAAGCTTCAGACTAACTGCTTGGCTGAAATTTTAATTTGCTCATCATCTTGAGCTGATGTGATTAGCAGCTGGGGCTAATTACCTGCAGAAATGCTCCCTCGCTGTTCCGGCGCTCACTCCACAGGAGCAGCAGCTTTCTACCTCACGAATGGAGGAGAGGCATGCAAAAATGCCACCAGGGCTGGATGACAGCTGAGTTCAGACAGACAAGGATCCTCCTCCGGCCTGCCTTGGCCTTTGGAACACTATACATTTCCTGATCACTTTTCAACAGCAGAGAGGAACATTTCAAGTACACTTGAAATTTTCTAGGCTTCCTTACACACTGAGATTTTCCACAGTGTGTTGATGTTTGGATTCAAAGCCACCTGTTAGTTAAACCATTGTGTTTTCTGTTGTTATTATCACCCATGTCCACTAGGTATGCTTTAGAACAGGCCTGCCCAACAGGTAGACTGTGGGCTACTGGTAGCCCAAGAGGGGTTCAAAAGTAGCCTGCCGGTCATCAATTTAAAAAGTGAGGGGATAAGTTCTCCACCCTCCCTCCCCCATCCCAAGGACCACCACTGCCCCAGCAAAGTTCTGGATCTGCCAGCTCACTGTATCAGCCGAGCGGGGCAGTTCAGGGGCCATGGCGCATTGAAATCTGTTCCCTCCAGAACAGTTTAATTTGTTTTCAATGCATTCTTAGGGAAACCGCTGCTCTACCTACAAACATTTTTACTTATGAGCATGTGCTCGGAACAGATAAAATTTGTAAGTAGATGTTTTAGTGTAGTAGCCCTCAGACACTTTGGGCCAGAAAAAGTAGAACTTGACCTGTTCAAAGTTGAACAGCCCTGCTTTAGAATGCGGATAGGAAACCTTTGGGCTTCATGATACTATACTTAATTATTGTTGACCCTGCAGGGATGTGTAGATAGGTGGTGGTCATTTGAGACCAATATACAGTGTACCATTATATAACAAATGGTTTGTATAACATAAAATCTGTACAACATAAAAAATTCCGGAGATAGGGGAAATTTGCTTAACAGAATTGTCTATGGGGCGAATCTGTACAACATAAAAATGGTTGCGATTAGGGATTACTCTGTTTTCAATGCATTCCTATAGGAAATTTGTATAAAGGAAAATTTGCTTAACATAATTTCATTTGGAATGAATTAATTCCTTTATACAAGGTACCACTGTATCTGGAAAGCAAACAGTTACCTGCCACTGCTTCAGGGAGTAGTGATCGGTGTGATTTCTACATAATCACTGGCAAGGTATCTGCAAAATGGGGTCTGAAGAGAAAGGAAGGGTAGGAAGAGTTTATTAGTCATAGAAATCACAGATTAATTGAGTTGGAAGGGACCTATAAGACCATTGAGCCCAATTCCCTTCTCAACGAAGGAATCCAAGTTAAAGTCGATCTGATAGATGGATGGTTAACTTGCATTAATCCTCCAGTGTTTGAGAAAGCACCACCTCCTAAGGTAATTAGTTCCATTGTTGGGCTGGAAGGTTTTCCTGAAATTCTGCTGATATCTGGGTTCCTGTAGCTTGAGTTCACCTCCACTCTGGAATAATTGGGAACAGGTCCTGCCTCCTCTGAAGGCCAGCCAGTCGCATATTTGATTAGTGTTATCACGCCTCCCCCTGGCCTCCCCCACCCAAGGCTAAACATCCCCAGATCTTTCTGTCTCTCCTCATGGAGAGTGTGGTTTCCATTCCTCTGATCATTCAGTTGCCCTCTTGTGATAGCGAAGGAAGAGATGTATGTTTGAAAGGAAGCAAACAAAAAAGTTGTCTGGCTTTGATTGTAGGATCTCGTCACACAGGAAAACCAACCCCTTAATAAACGTGTTGTGTGATAATTTTATGAGGTGAATGAACTTGAGAGAACCAGGGCCAGCCCTCCATTTGACAGATGGAGGCAGCTTTCTCTGACATTAGATAGGCTGGGCGTTAGGGAGCAGGAGCTGCGATGAAGTGCCCTGCGTCTCTTAAACTTGCCTGCCTGTGACCCCCTGGTGGAAATAGGAAAAGAGGATTACTGTTATATGGAGATGAGTTTAAACAACCAGTCTAGAAGCATCTAGACACAGCAGGAGTATGGCACCATCTTAGCCTTTATATCAGGCAGCTTCCATGGAATTCAATCTGCTTCTTTAGACATAGAATCATAGAATCATAGAGTTGGCCATCCAGTCCAACCCCCTGCCATGCAGAAACCCCCATCACAATATTTCCGACAGATGGCCATCCAGCCTCTGCTTTAAAAACTCCAAAGAAGGAGACTCCACCAGCTTCTGCAGCAGCATATTCCACTGACGGACTGCTCTAACTGTCATGAAGTTCTTCCTAATGTTCAGATGGAATCTCTTTTCCTGTAGTTTGAAACCATTGCCCCGCGTCCTAGTCTCTGAAGCCATGGGAAACAAACCTGATAGGATGAAGAAGCCAATCATACTCCATGAGAACCCACACTGATGTAAATGTGTCTCAATGATTTCACAATATTCTGCTTTATGTTAAGTCTGCCCTCCCTCCCTCCCTCCTGTTCTTCCTATTTTCCATACTCCCTAGTTCAGTGTTGGCGAATCTGTAGCACGAGTGCCAAAAGGTGGCATGCAGAGCCCTTTCCATGGACACACAACATTGCCCCCTCACAACCCCGGCACTACCCACTCTGCTCAGGGCAAACCAGTGTGCTCTGTGCAGAGAGCCAGGTGAAGGGGAGGCAGAGGCTTGTGGGCTCATTTGTAGTCCCAGTGTACTGTCCAGCCATGCTGCTCTGGGCATCCCAAAATCAGCGTGGCTGGAGAGTAAACTTAGGCTACAAAGGAGCTCACAAACAACTGCCTTCCCTTCACCCGGCTCTCTGCACAGAGCCATTTTGGCAGTCTCAGAATGGCTCTGTGCAGAGAGCCAGGCGAAGGGGAGGCAGCGGCTTGTGGGCTCGTTCATAGGCCCAGTTTACTCTCCAGCCACGCCACTTTTGGGATGCCCAGAATGGTGTGTCTAGAGAGTAAACGAGGGCTACGAATGAGCCCACAAGCTGCTGCTACTCTCCCTGGCTTTCCCAATAGTGTAGCACCCCGTTCTCCTCTCTGCCCAGGGCAGAGGAAAGTGAGGATCAAAGAACGGGTTTTTGAATTTCCCGCAGCCACAGCACCCTCACTGTAACCGTGGGAAATTCAAAAGCCTGCTCTTCGATCCTTTCCCCCCCACAAAGGGTAGCACCCAAATCATTTGTAGCCCATCAGACTACTGTATTCAGGTTAAATTGATGTATTGGCACTTTGCGAAAAATTCGTGGGTTTTGAATGACAGTTTGAGCACTCAGTCTCTAAAAGGTTAGCCATCACTGCCCTCGTCTTTCTGGATGTGATCATAGATATCATTCAGTTATGATGATCTCTGATTTGATGTTTGTTGGAACTTGGTTGAACTGCATCAGAATTGGTGAGATCTAAGCTTCTTTATTGTTTTCTTCAGAGTTAGTAAAACTGCAATTTGTAGAATTTGTACATGCTGTTCTGTTTTCTTCTTCAGTCCTCTCTTCTGCTCCACTCTTCTTTTCCACCCCAGTGTGCCATGATAACATCAGCTGTGTCCCAACCTCTGCATGCCCTGTTCCTACATAAATCTGACCTGTATGGAAATGTTTGTGTTGAATCCTGTATTTTCCTCTGCTTCTCACACCAAGCTGTTCTACAAATCTATGCGGGTGATTGCCTCCATCTAAAAATGAATGATATTATGATCAGTTTTCACTCGTGTTGATTTAATTAAATTCTGCCATCATTACACGGAACACAGTGCAGGGGTGTCATCCATGTATTATAAAAAGGACAATCTGTGTTTCTTTTCTGGACTTTCTTCACCTCTTTATCATAAGCTTGGTTTTAGTGTGGAATTGTTTTCAAAGCCAGAGGAACTGATCTGAAAAAAAATCTCTGATTGCCGAAGGAGGGCAAGAGTTTGGAAACAGGGATGGCAATGGGTATTAGATGTCAAAATTGCAGCAGAAATCCTGAAACTATGTATCCTCAAGCAATAAAGGCCAGCCCTAACATGGGGCAAAAGCCTCCAGGAGTGAAAACAGGTCTTTTGAGGCGAAAAGGGAGAGAAGGGGTTATGGGTGGCCTATGGAATGGCTTGTGGGGCAACAAAATACCCTTTGGTGGTAGAAGAAGTGCCTGGGTTCCTGTTGCCTTCCCCCTTTGTTGAATAAGTGTTCCAAAATAGTGGTGTTTCTTTTTGGAAGAGGAGTGGTTCCGAAATGAAACACAACAACATAGCTGGCATTTGGAACACATTCCCACCCTCCGGAACAAAATCAACCATTGTCTTACCTTGCTTTACCTCGTGCGGGGCGAAACTCCAACCAGGAAGCAGCCTACAACACATCATCTTTCCATTTCCCTGCTGCTGGCCAGTCAGACGGGGAGGCGGGATGATGCATGTCCTTGCATGGCTTCTGATTGGCCAGCACCAGGGAGAGGGAAAGATGACGCATTGGAGGCTGCTTCCTAGTTGGAGTTTCGCCTCGTGTGACTAAAGCAAGGTAAGACAGTGGTTGATTTTGTTCCAGAGGATGGGGCTGTGTTCCAAATGCCAGCTGTGCATTCAAAACCAGTCCCCCTCTAGTCTCAAACCTTTGATTCATTAGAATTTTTTAAATAAAGATGTTTAGCTCCTGCCACCAAAATATATAAAATTAAAACTTCTAGGTACTTAACAGTTAAGTTGCCTTCAACTGTGACTTAACTGGCCTGGGGTATCTCTGCAGAAAGTTGTCCTTATGATTCTTTGTCTTTGTCAGACATAGAACGGACAGAATTTCCAGGCTTTCTGCAAATATATGACACAAATCTAAGATTGTTTCTTCTCTTTTTCTCTTTTGGCGCATTATTTGCACAGGAGACAAAAAATGATCTTTCTGTTATAGCCTGTACAGGAAATATGCCATCCTATTTAGGAATAATAACAATCCTGCACAGTGTAATGGTTCATCTTCCCTTCTCAGAAGACTTTGATGCATAGAGTATGTCATGCAGCACAGCAACTGAAACCCTTGTTGTTGAGGCTGGTGTTTCTTCTACCCTTTCCAGGTGAATCCTGCATAGAACATATTTTATTTTTATTTATTTATTTTTACGTTTTTATACAGCTCCCATTTTCCTGAGGGAACTCTGGGCGGTTCACATAAAAAAACAAGTTTAAAACATGTACATCAATGAGAGGAGATATTAGGCAAGAGGCGTAAAAATTGACAATAAAAATGGTAAAAGTGACAATAAAAAAAACGACACAGACATATGCTGTTCTGAGCAGGGATTATCATAACTGCATGGAGTTTAGTACAGTATTTCTTCCAGAAAAGAAAATTAACCACAAAGTTTCAAAGAAATCACAGAAAATGTCCTACATAGGAATGGATATCCTATGCACAGATATTGTGCTATGAAGAGAAAAAGGTTATTTTGCCCTTTGAGTTCTTTCTCCTTCGTAGCCTTTATATAGCCTTGTATGGAAATGGTGTAACATCACATTTCTCTGCTGAATTACTCTGATCTGGAACTTCTAACCTCAAAGTTGTTGAAGGAAGAAGTGTACCTGAAAACCAAATAGAGAACTCTTATTTAAAGGAATTTTAGGAGTGGCATCACTTTCCTTTCATTTGCCCTATAAATCATTGTTTTCCACCACATCTTATTTACGTTTGCCAAATGAAAACCTCTGCTTTGCTGAGGCTGTCCACTTTAACTGTGCATAAAACAAAACCAAATTAGAGGGCAACCGTCAAATAAGAAGACTGCCAGTGTAATTATGAAACTAAATGATTGGTCTCCTGAAATGAAAAACCAATTGCGAATGGTGAAAAATCCGAGGGACGGACTTACTCCTGAGAGATCTGTGTCCTTAAATGATCTGGAATGCCACTCAGCCTATCTCTGAGCTACCAGCATTAAGAAGAAATTTTAGAGCTTCCTCTGCTTTTTTTTAAATTTTGCTTTGCAAGAGGAGTAAATGTCAGGAAGAGACTGCACACAATAATATGGTGCTCCCCAAAACATTGTATGGTAAGAAACTTGCAGTTGGAATGTTTTGAAGATGACTTTGGAGTGTGAGTGGTCCCTAGGCTTCAGCCTTCTTAGCCCGTGGCTTCATCTGGCTTTCGGGAAGGAAAGGTATGAATCATGTAAGTCGCCTTTAGCTTCCTGGAGGCATGTCGTGATGATAATGGACTTTAAAAATGTGCTTTGGGAAAGTTACCCCTCTTTTGATCCTTTCATCCAGAAGGTATCCACTTAGCCTGAAGCCCTGTTCCCCGTTTTTATATATAGCCCCATGGACAAATGAACTTAAGAAGAGCCATGCTGGATCAGGCCAAAGGCCCATCTAGTCCAGCTTCCTGTATCTCACAGTGGCCCCACCAGATGCGTTTGGGAGCGCACGAGACTAGATATTTGTCTTCTGATGCCACTCCCCTGCATCTGGCCTTTGAAGTACCCTGGTTTTAAGCCTGGAGGTTATACATCTCCATCATGGTTTGTAACCTGTGATTGACTTTTCCTCCAGGGATCTGTCTAATCCCCTTTTGAAGGCATCCAGGTCAGATGCCATCACCCTATCCTATGGCAGGGAGTTACACAGGCTAACAACACACTGGGTAAAAAAAAATATTTTATTTTGTCTGTTCTCACTCTCCCAGCCCTCAATTTGAGTGGATGTCCCCTAGTTCTGGTATTTTAACTCTTTTTCTTTTGATACACTGTATGGAACTGATTCTAGTACTCCTGTAAGTGTCTTGGTTAAGGCAGGATAACAAATCCATGCTGAGGAAAGAGGAGGAAGAGAAAGATGAATTGAATTGTTTCGGTCTTTTCAATGAAGATAACAATAGGTTAATGTAAAAATAGAAGGGCTTATTGTTCATTTGAGACTCTCTCTCAGTCTCTAAGGACTTCTCTATGATGGTTGAATTACCAGATGTCCGTGTTTCTTGGCTGCCATCCCGTTCTACACAATATCAAGCCATGCAGTTGAAATGCCCTGTTGTCTTTCAATTTTGTCAGATCAGCAATAGAAGAATGAGCACAGAACTTGGCCTGTGCTCTAATAGTGGGTTGGATGCATGCGGAAAGGCAAAAAAAATAATAATATAGGATTTGGGTTTAATGATGCAACAAAGAAGGGTAATGATATAAAGAAGTGTGATGGGTTGAGTTAGAACCCTTCTGTACAATTGAGGTGGGTGATCTGGGTTCCTCCATTCTATTTTATTATTGTACCAAGGCTTCCCACTCTTTGAGCAATCAAATTCATTGCTGAGTATTTTTAATATTCATTTTAGATGTGTCCCATTCACAAGCTATTGGAAGTTTTGGTGTACATTATTCCACCCTGGAGAAGAAAAGCCTTTAGCAATTACATAGCTTGGACAGCATGTAATTAAGACATATAGAGTATGAAGGAGCAATAGACATTGAAAATACAGTATAAGCAAATATATATGTGTACAAGTTAATTTAAAAAAAGCAATATCCAGAATTTCTTTTGTAAACACACAAAAAAGAATAAGATATTATTATCTGTGCCTTTCTGGAAATATCAGCAGGCATATCAGAAGACTAAACCCCCCACCACTGAAAGAGCAAAAAATTCAGATTGGCAGAGGTTTCAAAATTATCCCAAAATCACACCCATCTGAACTGACTAAATGTCACAAACCCCTTGGGCACCTTTGATTGTACTGTTGGTCCCTATTCTTTATTTTTGAGTAGGTATGAGAAGGTTATCAGTATCCTGTGAGCAACTAAGTGGAGGTTGTATTTGACAAAATTAGAGGTGTTCCAAGCAAGACTCTGCTTTTGCTGGCCTTAAGGTTTTCTTAAAAAAAAAAAAAAAAGTTCAGCTAAACCTTCGTTTTTGTGTGATTTATGCTTTTCCATAAACCACCACTGTGATTACTGTGCTTCCTCAAAATTGGAAAGAGGCAGGGACAGAATTACATTCCCATATTCTGGCTTCAAAACAAGCTTCTGTTGGGTATCAATGCAGTCTCTCAGCTCTCACCTCAGGTTTGTAGTTGTTTTTAGACTTTGTTTATACTGCAGTCCATTTTCCGGCAAAGTTACTTTGCTGAGGCTGCAAAGTTTAAACCCACATGAGGTTTGTCTGCATCCATTAATTTATCTTCTTTCCTATGCATCCCGGATCAGATTCAAGGTCTTGGTTTTAGTTTATAAAACCCTCCATGGCTTGGGCCCGGACTACCTGTCAGAGCGGATCATCCAGCGATCAACCTCGGCCCATCCAGTCCGGCAGTCGCGAGCGCACTCGCTTCGGGTTGCCCCCCCTCGAGAGGCCAGGAAGTCATCTATGCATAACCGGGCCTTCTCGGTGGCATTCCCTTCTCTCTGGAACAGCCTCCCTAGCAAAGTGTGCTCTGCCGAGTCCCTGCAGGCCTTCCGAAAAGCCTTAAAAACTCTGCTTTTCCGGGAGGCCTTTGGCGACTTCCTGTAGTAGTCCCCCCCCGCCAGCCTTAGTTTGCACCCACTGAGTAGTCTCGTTGTTGGGTTTGCTTGCATAACGAGGGTGCCAAGTTGTTTTAAATCACTAGAATAGTTGTTTATTGTCTCTATCATGCTGCTATAATTTCTTTGTGTATTGTCGATCTGTTAATTATTGTAAGCCGCCCAGATTTCCTACGGGAAGATGGGCGGGGTATAAATGTAATAAATAAATAAATAAATAAATAAATAAATAAATAAATAAATATGCCATTTCACTTGTTTTACCCATATATGCTGCAGGTTACTGCTGCCAATCCAGGCTTGTTGTTTTTCCTGTGTGTGTGTAATTATATTTATTTCCATTTCATCCTGACTAAGAAAGGCATGTCAGGATAAATTGGGATCATGTCCATAGTGGTTTCCCATTTTTCTAAAAGTGTGTAATATGGGGGGCCTGGAAAAGTGACTGAAATTTGGGTTCAAGGCCATTACGTCTGTTCTCCAGTACACATTTTCTCTAGCCATGGTTAGATAGTTCTTCCTAGACATGTACAATGTCTTTTGACAGATGTTCCAAATTGATCAAGTTAGGGTATTTGTTTAATTCTGGGATTAACTATTGGATGGACCACAGATAACAGGATGAAGTAGCACCATGTCAAATCCTTTATATCACATCCCGCTTTCGTAGGGTTAAAAAGATGGACATCAATTTGAATTGAGGAAATACGAACAGCTGAATCCTCTGGACACCACCACAACAATGAAACCATTTTGCCAGCTTTGTTGTAGAACCATAATGGGATAAAACAAAAACAAAAACAAACCCCTACTTAAGCCTCTGTTCAAATAGCATTTTAGCATTCTGGAATATTCTTTTTCTTTGCTTATTTCACCCAGTTTAGCTTACTATACTCTACAGAAATGTCATGACATTTTAAAGACTTAAAAAAAAAGTGTTCTGCTTATATACCGCCCCATACCACTACAAGTGGTCTCTGGGCGGTTTACAATTTTAATTACAGTGTGCAGGCTACACATTGCCCCCCCAGCAAGCTGGGTACTCATTTTACCGACCTCAGAAGGATGGAAGGCTGAGTGAACCTTGAGCCTGCTACCGGGGATTGAACCCAGGTCGTGAGCACAGTTTTACCTGCAGTACAGGCATTTAACCACTGCGCCACGAGGCTCCTAATGTATGTATCCTTGTGGAAGTAGTACTGTTTGGGCTTTGAGTGAACAGGTCACACAAGGGCATAACTATTTAGGGGCAAACAGCATTTGTGGAAGTCTTTTTGTTATCACTTTAAGCCTAGATTCAAAAATTCATTGATAATAACATGGACGTGGGGCCAGTGGCTTAGAACATCTCCTAAAGGGCAGAGGGAAAGATGGTCCTGACCAACTCCCATTTAACCTGGGTGCAAAGAGGTATGGGAGGCCTATTTGGCCCTTAATTCTTAGCTCTGAAATGTGAGACTCTAGCTGTAGTTGAGGAAAAAAGCATTTAGGACTTCACTTTTGAAAGAGTCCCTGTTCTGCGTACTTGATTGTGTCTCATATAAGTTGAGAAATTGAGCTTCAATTCTTGTCGTACCTGGCCCCACATTACTAAGCAGGTGTTCACAGATCATTGCCTTTAGGACGCAATCATCATTACATCCCTAAAATGTGATTGTGTTAAATGAGATACAAAATGCATTCAGTATTGCATAATGTTGCACTCTATTTGAATTTTCTAGATATAACAATAGAGATGCAAAGTATATTCTCTTAAATTCCTAGTTCTCATACCTTTGTCCTAACATGATGGCAAACCTCAGCAAGGAGCTTTATTCTTCCCTCCTCACATCCAGTATTAAGATTGAATGAAAGAGCTGCTTCTTCCAAAATTATCTGCCATGGCTTTGGGCAAAACTAGCAATCTTTTTCTTTGAGGATAAAAGACATACAGTGGTACCTTGGTTAATGAGCATAATCCGTTCCGGATACATGCTTGTAAACCAAAATGCTTGTACATCAAAGCAAATTTTCCCATAGAAAATAATGAAAACTCAGATGATTCATTCCACAGCCCAGCTAGAGCAGAGGGGGGTGAGCTTCCGTGGAGGGGGCTGTTTTTAAAACAGAGCAATGGGAGGAATCCCAACTAGAGGAGAGGAGAAGGGGAAACCCTCCATGGAGGGAGCTGTTTTAAAAATGGGACGATGGGGGATGGGGGTATCCTGGCTACAGCGGTGATGGCACGGATGGTGGGGAGAGGCCCCATGGAGGTGGCCTCTTTGGGGATGGAGGTTGATTGGGGTGGCAAATGTTTGTACCTTTACCTTGTCCTTCCTTCAACTCTACTTCTGTTGTTTCCTGAAACATAAACTGAAACAATCACCTATCTTCAGCAGGCGATCACTTTTGATTATGTGACACACATGAGAGTGCTCATACATCCAGACACTGCTCATTAACCAAGGCAGAAATGTTCAGAATTTTTTTGCTCATTAATCAAAATGCTTGTAAGTAAACCAAGTTACTCGTTAACTTTGGTACCACTGTACATTGAACACAGAAGGACTTGGCAAATGTTCAAAATTATATGTAAACTGCCCAACTGGTGATGGGCATGAATTGGGAAAATGGCAATGTGATTCATCATGGTCAACAAATCATAAATGATGAATTTATGTTTTTTTCTGACAATCAATGAATCAGTAATTTGTCAATTCATGTTGCTGTTAAAGCCATACTATATGCCCCCCAGAAACCTCAGGACACCAAAATTGCAGAGAAGCTTCCCTCAACTTCCCTCTACAAGCCCTACATGTGTGGTGAACGTTGGGTTTTGGACCTCTATTTTATGCATCCCCAAAGTGGGTCCCCCAGGAAAGTTCCCTTTAGCAGCTTGCTTGGGGGAAACCCAATCTCCACCAAACCTGGACAGCTTGTAGAAGCAGAGTCATTTTGGTGTCAGTAGGTGTAGGGGGATCCATTTTATAGCCCAGTGAATCAAGAAATAAGAAAATCTCTAAAATTTTGTTGATTTGCATTCAATCCCACTAATTTTCTGTCCCAGTGTGTTCCTCTTACCATGCATGGTTGGATCGGGAAGACGTAATGCAACAAAGAAGTAGACAAACTGGGCTCGTGTGCACCATCCTGATGGAGCTCTGGATCTATGCCCATATGAGCTTAGAGGGAACTGTACACATGATTCACAATGCCGGGAAAATGGCCTGAACTTGGTTCATAATTCATTTCCTCATTGCAGCAAGATGTCAAGTTTTGCATAGAAAGGGGCAGCCTGAATGTTGACAACAACAAGGGCAGCAGTCAAGATTTTCTACTGGAAACCATCTTGTGCTCACTACCATACCTTATACACCTCATGTATGCTACCTCAAAAACCTTTGTAAGGTTGCTGTAAGTCAAAAGTGACTTGACAGCACACAACAGCAAAAATACCTCCTAACCCTAAGGATGCTGTGTAATCCATCCAAGGAATCTAATGTGCTTTATTCCCTTTTACAATAGTGTAGGTAGATAGGAGAACCTTCATCCCTGTTGAGATCTGGCAACCTTAGGTATATTGCACCTTCATGAATTTCCAGATGGCTTAAGCTTTACACTGGGAGAACATATCTCTGTTCTTAAGAACTGGGAGAGAATGGTAACCAGAAACTCTCCTGGAAGCTTCCTGCAAATTTGATGAGGCCAATGTGAATAACTGCATAATTTACCAAGTTGAGTTACATGCCTTTACTTACCTGAAGTTACCTGACATGTACCTGCTTACTGTGACTTCACCTGCCATGACCTGGCTTACTGAGGCTTCACCTTAGCTAAATAAGTCTACTGTCTTTTTTGCTTTTTAGCACCATGCCAAATTGGGATAAGAAACAAAAAAGCCACCAGAGAGATATGGTTGTGTTTCAAAAAAAAAAAAAAAATTGTTAGAGCTAAGCCAATATCTCTCAGAAGACTGTTTTTGTGTCCACTACAGGTTTTGTTTGTGTCTTCACTTCTAAGTTTTTTCCCTTTCCCCTTTTTCTTTTTGCTTTATGAGTCTGGTCATTGGAATAGCTGTTTTGTTTTGTTTGCTTCTATTGTATATAAATAAACAGATTTGTGAAAGAAAGGAAAAGAAGTCTTTTTTCTTTTAGTGCAATCATATATGATAAGTAATTGATATACAGTAAAGTCATATATTAGGTAGTCCCTCATTCAGGGAAAGCTTGCCTGAAAAGGAAGTTCTTTTAATTTTTTCTTTCTTCCAACCCTATAGAAGGAGGCCTTTTTAAACTTCATGGAATAATTTAGAATTGGGCTTAGGTTGTCTGTAGGCAGAACTTGGTAGCCTTGATATTCTGGGAGCTTTAGTTCCAAAAAGTCACACACACACACACACACACACACACACACACACACACACACACAC
>JAHTLZ010003526.1:14824723-14848694 GCA_023846285.1 Phrynocephalus versicolor | reverse complement strand
CACACACACACACACACACACACACACACACACACACACACACACACACAGATTGAGAGAGAGAGAGAGAGAGAGAGAGAGAGAGAGGTGAGCCCAACCTCTGAGAATCTGTTGCAGAATTTCTCTTATCTTTCAAGAAAGTGAGTGAAATGTTTCCCCTAATTTCTCTGCCTACAAATAAAAAAGAGTTTGTGTGTTTCACAGCAGTAGATAGGGAGAGACAGAGGAAAGGCTAGATTTGTATTCTCTACAAAATCTAGGCAAATATGTTGCGTGGATCAGACCCGTTGTCTTCCAGTAGAGGGCTGTGATGTATTGCGCTAGCATAGGGAAGCAGACGATAAATCACAAAACCTCCAAACAAAAAAGGATGGCTGCAAAAACACAAGAGTATGTTTAATTTACACTTTTACAGTGAAATATATTTGCTTTTTTTTTTTAAAGCAAAAGCTGGAAGCTGGGATTTTGCCATTGGTGTCATTCATCATAGAAAGAACAGAAAACCCTAATGACTGCTTGACTCGGTTTTGTCAAGACAGCAGACAGCTGTGCTTCTGCTGGTCTTCATTGGCAGTATTTTGAAAATATTCTTCAGCGTAACATGGGCAGTGTATGGAACACTGAAAAGTACCTATCGGCAGCAAACTGTGGTCATGTTCTCTGGGCTCTAGGTTTACAACCTGTTTAAAACCTTTCAGTGTCATTCAGGAATGCTTCTTCTGCTTTGATGAAAAATTTATACCTTAAGGTCATGGAAGCAAATCTAGATCCAGCAGCTTGGAGAGCGATAGCTAGGGCTGTGTACTAGCTTTCTTTGAAGGCCGAGCCATGGACAAACTCAACCTGATTCTGACTGATTCGTGTGAAGCCCAGGTTGAAGTGGAATGGTCAGTTTCCATTCTGGGGTGAAACAAAGCAAATTTACAAATTAACCTGGAGTACAAATCAAATTGGATGGGGTACAAATGACAAATGACCCGGAACTTTTCTAAAAGCAAATTTAAAAGATATACAGTATAAACACTTGAAGCTAGTTGTCTGGAATATGGACATTTTATGCTCCTATATGAGGTCCATTGTAGCTCAAATATAGTACACAGCCCTAGCTATCACTCTCCAAGCTGTTAGACCATTGGTGGTGAACCTTTGGCACTCCAGATGTTTTGGACCGCAACTCCCAGAATTCCAAGCCTAGATTGCCAGTGACAAAGGACTGTGAGAGTTGTGGTCCAAAACATCTGGAGTGCCAGGGTTCAACACCACTGTGCTATACCCAGATTCACTTCCATGACCTTTCACATTGGTGAAAACCCAAGATTGGTTGACTCCATCAAGGGTAGCACAGCCCTCAAAACAATCCCAACTCCATTTCAGGTATCCTGAGGTTTCCGAAAGCCCTGTTGCTTTTTTTCTCTAATTGAAGGGCAGATAACAGTATTTGAGTCTAAGTGGGATTGGGTTTAGATTGATGTCTATGATAAAATGCACCAAGTGCTTCTAATTAATCAGTTAGAAGACCCTATCATCTGAAAATGGTCTGAATAAGTATCAGTTGTGAGACCGTTAGCATATTGATGCCTTAAGGAAGTAGTTGATCATTGTTGTAGATGGTAAACAAAACAGTAGCCTAAACACTGTCCTGTAATTGTTCATTTTTTAAAGTTCTCCATCAGATGTGTTGCCATTGCAAGCTAGCAAAAAAACCCCGCAGTTTTGCAAAAGGGTTGCTATTAGTTTATAATCTCTGGTTAGATTTTTGCCATAGAACATGATGGTGAACAGTGCTGTGAGAGGCTGACAGGTTAACAAAAGTTTCCCCCATGATCTTCCTAGTTTCAAAGCTACCTTCAATATGTTGCATTAAATGCAGGATTGATGCTTTCCCTTGCCTCCACTAGGAGGCATTAGACAGTTGGAGGCATTAGACATTATGCAGGTGCCAAAGTAGTGAGATAACCCTAATTATTTTAGGATCAGAAGCACCAGTGTCAAGTGAACAAACTAAGAGGACAAGAGCACAGAGGTGGGGGGAAGAGTAGGGGGAAGGTGCCCATTTCTTGGGAAATCTGCTCTGGCCACTGTGACACATGCCCTAGAGCAGGCATGCCCAAACTTCGGCCCTCCAGATGTTTTGGACTGCAACTCCCATTCCTTTGCCATTGGCAATCTAAGCTTAGAATTCTGGGAGTTGTGGTCCAAAACATCAGGAGGGCCAAAGTTTGGACATGCCTGCCTTAGCGACTTTCCGGTTGGACTACTGTAACACGCTTTATGTGGGGCTCCTGATGGAAAGTCTCAGGAAACTTCCAATGGATTCCAAATGCAGCAGCTAGATTGCTGGCTGGGGCGGGTAACAGAGATCACATTGCACCCCACTAAAGCAGCTCCACTGGCTGCCAATCAGCTATTGGGCACAATTCAACGACTCAGTTCCCAATTGCACTGCCCTCCGCACATTTTCTGAGGGACCCCCTGGTACTGATGGGGCCAGGTTTAAAGGGCTCCAGCCATTGACAGTTCAGCAGGAGCCCGAAAACAATGGAACAAAATGGTTCATTTAAATGGAAAAATGACCGTTTTGTTTTGTCTATAATGAAATGCTGCTTCCTCGTTTTGTTTTGTTTCATTTCATTTTGCTACGTAACGAAATGATGGAACAGCATTTTGTTTTTCATTTCCTGCACATCCCTACTTCCAATCTCTGCATTTACTAAATGTGGCCAGGTAAGATGCTTAAGAATTTCATTCAGTTCATTTCTTTATTAGAACGTCCTCAGACCTGCCAAAGTTTTCACAATGGAGGGAACTAAATGTATTTATCTTTTAATGAATTTGGGGAAAGTAATCTACAGGTTTATCTTCAGGTATCCTGTGTACTAGCATTTTGACTGTTTGGGATGGGACATGTAGAAGATGAATGAACATCTGAACAATTGCTGGCCACTTAGAAATGCATCTTCCTTTTTACCCATTTTATTCAGTGCAGCATCACTGGAGTGCTAATAGGGTTAGATATTATTTGGTGTTTTTAAAATTATTATTGGCTTTGAGGAAGGCCTCAAGATTTCCCAGGCTCTCTCTAAGAGGCCAGCAGCAGGCCTCCAATGAAGAAGAGGCCTCGGTTCAAGAAAACTGTGGGGCTATGTTTTATACTCTGACTTTTCAGTACTATGTGGAATGACAAGCTCCCATTGTTGGGTCTGGGTTAAAATTATTAATATTTTCATTCTTTAAATGGTGTGAATTGAATTTACGAATGCCAAGTCTGAGCCAGGCAGGACCCCCAACTGGTAGAGCCGGTGCTTCTTTAGAACAGGAGAGCTTTTGAAAAGATATCCTGTCAGGGTTTGATCTGGAGTTGTCCCAAAAGATCTGGTGGGAGGAATGAGAAGCCCATGGAAGCTGGCAAATGGTTGTTTGTTGAGATGACCTCTCTACACAGCCCCTGCCAAGAGAATGCTTTCTGTCTTTGCCAGCTCCGTCATATTAAAAAAAAAAAAAAAACATAGCGCAGAATGCCTGAACATATTTATGGACTCACAGACCAGGGGCAAGAAGAGAGGTCGTTCTAATTATATGAGAAGATCTTGAATCACTGATTCACACTGATTCTTAAAAGGCTATGGAAAGTTCAATGATTTTCACATGACGTATATACATGATTGGGAGATGATAGAAAAATAAGCCTCATTTTGACTTTGTTTAAGAGCAGAAAGAAATCCCTGAATGGAGAGAAGCACACTCATATCTGGTTCAGCCCTCCATTCTCAGTGATTCCAGTTTCATGTTTCGGGTTTATTGTGTTGTTTTTTTGGTGTTCTTTCATTCTTTGAATGATCCCAGGGGCAGAGAATTAACCTCTGAATCTGCCAAATGTGACCACTTCTGCACCGAAAGCTTGCAAGTCTCCTATTCTCTTGGCATGAAGTAATAAAGGAGGTTAGATTAGGAAGAACACCTTATTTCCCTCCAGATGTTGTTGCTGCACTACAGCTCAGACTCTCTGCGGCAGGTTATGAGGATGAACCCTGGATGTGGCAATTCTATAACATCTGGAGGATTTTGTTTTGCTGATCTATGGATTATGCTTACCCTAGAACAGGCATGTCCAAACTTCAGCCCTCCAGATGTTTTGGACCACCACTCCCACATTCCTTTGCCATTGCAATCTAAGCTTAGAATTCTGGGAGCTGCGGTCCAAAACATCAGGAGGGTCAAAGTCTGGACATGCCTGCCCTAGAAGAATGAGAATGTACAGGGTAATGTTTGGGAGCCTCAGAGCAGTAAAGAGAACAAGTAACTTTTAAAAACCATCTTCCTGAGTCCTGCTGAAGAATGCTTAAAACTAGAAGCCCTCTTCAGGTTTGCTAACAAGCTTAGAGGGGATTTCTTATATCTGCCCTCCCACAAGCCCCGGTCATTGCATTTTCACATGATTATTGCAAGCGTTCAAGAAAAAAAGGTTTCTTCCTGGATGTAGGCTCTACAAATAACCAAGAACCCTGTTTTTCCAAGGTTCATGCTCATCTACAAAGCTACACCTAACCAGAAATCCCTCCTCTTCAGGGTTGCCCATCATCATGAGAGAGGAAAAAGCAGCAATTGAGGTGGCATGTTTTGACAGATGCACATGATGTAGTGCCTGAAGAGGTTTATAGCATCTTCCACGTGTGATTCTGCCAGGCTCCCACTGACTTGGTCTCTCTGTTTCTTCTGTGTCTCCTTGTCAGACTGAACACGGTGGCTTCATGTGTGGTGCTGCTCTGTACCATAGGGACCAGGCAGTGACCCTTGGTCACTTCAGATGCATCCCCATGCCCTGGAGTTGCTTAGTGTTTCCACATTTGTCTGAAGATCATGAACACTCCAGGTCTGTAACACTCAGTACGATGGATGGAGAGAGCTTTGAGGATGTTGCATGCACTGTAAACTGGAGTGTTATTTATGCACAGGGTGGAACGTATGGCTGCTAATGCTTCCTGCTTTTTTTTGTGAAAGAAAGCTCTTCTGCAGATGTCCAATTCTTTGGGGAAGAAACTAATTACTCATCCAGAAAATGACTTTAAAAACCTCTGTCATTGAAATCACATGGCAGATAAAACAGCACAAATCACTTGCAAACAGTTCATTTATTGCGGATGAATTAATTCTCTTTCTTTTGCAATCCCCTCCTTTCCCCCTGCCCCCACAAGCTGTTCTCATTTATTTTATTTTTATTTGAAAATAGAAGCAATTTCCAGGATGAAGGGGAATCAATGGTAAGTCTGTGGAAAGATTAATAGAGGGCAGAGGTGAAGGGTCGCATCTGACTAGAATAACTTTCCAGTGATCTTGTCTCTTTTCAAGAGAGCCAAGGGAATGGGCAAACATTGTAGAAGGCACTGATGAAAGAATCAAATGATGAGTATGATTCCATTCCTCCGTGTATTCATGGTAGTTTATGAAACAGGGAAAAAAAAACTGAAGTTCCTTTTACTGTGAAATGTTTAATATAAATTAATATGTATTTGGAACAAGCGAGCTATATACCCAACCCTGATAAATTAGAGCAATATTAGGTTGTCAGTCCCAACAATAGTAAACTAATTGAATGGGTGGAGTAGGACAAATCCACAGTTACATTGATCCAGTGGGTCTTCGGAGTTAGAACCAATAACTTTGACCTTGGGATGCAACCATGCCTATCAGCACTCTCCCAATTCATTACCATCATTATGTGTTAGGAATACAGCTCCCATCATCCTCCGCCAAGAGAGTATCCTTTTCCAAGATATCTTCAGGTTATGTTGGGAAAGGCTTCTACATACCTACCTGGAGGCAAGTAATGTTAAATCCCATAAAATGTAACACCTCTGTTCCTGGGTCTATGACATAATCTGTGAATGTCCAAACTCTCCAAGTGTGTGTGTGTGTGTGTGTGTGTAGGGGAGACATGAACAGCTGTGACTTGGAACAGGTGTGCTGCACTCTCATTGTGTGATCAATCCACTCAAAGCCCATACAGCAGTGTTTGTTTGATTGTTTAAACATTTCTACCCAGCATAAATCTTTCTTCCTAGGGGAACACCCCTTCTACTCAAAGGAGTGCCACTAGGGGGGGAAATCATATCTAAATTGAATTAGGATATCGATGTGAAGCCGCTAATTGCTCGTCCGTGGGAGAGGGGGGCTATTGCAGCTTCATGATTCAATTAGAAATATTTTTCCCCCTGGGGCACCCCCTTTGGAGCTTAATGAGCCCCAAACCCCTCCAAATTTCCAGGGCTTACAGGAGAGCTTGAGGAAGCTCCCTTGCCATTTCCTCTAGGGATGAATAATTTCATTCTTAGAAGAAAAATGGTGTTTCATTTAGTGACAAAACATGTTCTGTTACATAATGAAATGAAACAGCATTTCGTTTTTCATTTTGTGCCCATCTGTAATGTATACATCAAACAGTTAGTAAAACCTGTAGCAGAGTCAAGAATAAACTTTGGGAATAAAAGTGGATTTCCCCCTTAACAATAGACCAGTGTTGTTTGAACCACCTCATGGACTGTGTTTGCATGTTGTAGGAGATTCTGGTGGTACAGTCCTGTGAGAGTCTCTGGAATGCTACTAATTGTACTGGCTCGACTTAGCAACTGCCTTTTACAGAGAGGGGGATTCTACTAGTGGAGGATTCCTTCACAATATTTTCAAGGACCCGCCACCCAATTGCAGCTCACCCAATTAACAGCAGGGCCTTCCAACCCTCAGTGGGGAAGCTGCCATGGAGAAGAAGAGGAAGAGAACAGTTCAGTGGCCCAGGCTGAGTTCTAAGGCCCATTTTCTAAGCACATCCTTCATTGTGCAGTTTAGCGCCATCATAACAAGCAGTTGAACTGTTATAATTACATGATAATTGATATAGCTGTTCAGAAAATGAAACAATTAAGTGATCAAAGCAAAGCAAACACATCTAAGAGTCCCAGGAAACAATAGGAAAATCAGCAACATACTAAGCAGGAATAACCAGAAATCAAAAGCCTTTTGAGAAAGCTCATTTGGTACCCAGAAGGGATGGATGAATATTATCCTGCTTTCATTGAGTATCGTTTCTTAAGAAGAAGTGTCTTCTGAGGCTAGGTGATTCCGGTGATGGGCATGTGTGTCACCCAAACTGCCGTCATTCGGAATTTTATTTTGAAATTATGATGATGGTGCTTAGTCTCTGCCCGCAGGTTTGTTGTGAGGATAAAATGGACAGGAGGTGAGTTAGTTGTGCATTTACTGCTAAGCTGTACTGGTTTTCAGTCATCAAGGTGCATCAACCCCTTGTTGATCACACTCATCCCCACTTGAGGACAAGGAGGGTAGAAGAGCATTTTTTTAGAAAAGTCAAAGAACAGAGAAGAAACAGTTTTCCTCTTCTGCGAGAAACAATCCTCGGTTCTTATGGCCAGCCAGCTCATAAACCCGGCTAACACAAAAGAATTCTCCTGATTGCCTCACACTTATTTCCCCTCTCTTTTATTTCCTTTTCTCTGCCCAGGATCAATGGTGAAATGAACCATTACTTCTCAGTAAATGCCTGTCCCTCATGCTCCTCTGGAGAAGAAACCTACTACAGTGCACTTGTCAGCATCTGTCTCTTTCTTCCCATTATGTGTCTCACGCTTTCCTAGCTCCAACGGTTGAACTCTTATTAATGGCTGGTTTTTCTCATTTTGTTTCTTGCTTCCTCCCTTTAAGTGTCTTCTGAGCTCCACTTGCCCATTTAAATGGTTCCCAATCGCCCACCACCATTTATATGGATTGTGAGAGCGTTCCCCAAAGCTTATTTGCCTCCTTTGTTGAAGGTCATGGCTTCCCAATTTAAAGTCTTATGACAAAGGAAAACCACCACAAACCAGGGCCAACTGCTGGACTATCTAGCCGAGTGATGGCGAACCTTTTAGAGGCCGAGTGCCCAAACTGCAATTCAAAACCCACCTTTTTTTTTTTTGCAAAGTGCCAATACAGCAATTTAACCTGAATACAGGTGGCTGTGAAGGGCGATGTCGGGTGCCCACAGAAAGGGCTCCGAGTGCCACCTTTGGCACCCGTGCGATAGGTTTGCTAACACTGATCTACCCCATGATACTCTCTTTATTTATTTCTTTGATCTATTGCCTACATTTCTCCCACAATTGGGACTTAAGGCTATGTTCCTGGACAGAGCGGAACAGACTATCCAGGTCCAAGAGGAGACAGGGCAAACTTCAGAGGAGGAAGTCACTCCCGCAACTCAGGAGGTGGATGGGTGGAGGAATGTGACTCAAAGGAGTAGAAGGCCAAGGCATCGCTCAGAGAGTCTCATCTTGTACAATCAGTTTGAAGCTCTTTCCCTCAGCACACCTCAGGAGACACACATAGAGGAAGAATTGGTTCCACCGGAGGATCTCTCCCTCATCACCATTGATGAGATACAAGATCAGGTATATGTTGATGACCAGGCTGCAGGAGAGAAGCTCATTGTACTAGGGGATTCTATAATTAGAAATACAGAGGGATGGATTTGTGAGGAGCATGATAACCGTATGGTCACTTGCCTGCCGGGTGCAAAGGTTGCAGACATCACCAGAAATATAGATAGCTTGTTAGAGAGAACTGGGGAGGAGCCAGTGGTCATGGTACACATCGGTACCAATGATGTCGGGAAGGCCAAGCGGTCAGTCTTGGAAGCCAAATTCAGGTTGCTAGGTAGAAGATTGAAGTCCCGGGCTTCCAAGGTAGCATTTTCAGAAGTGCTACCTGTTCCTCGTGCAGGACCCGCCAGGCAGGCAGAACTCAGAAGCCTCAATGCGTGGATTAGGAGATGGTGTCGAGAGGAGGGCTTTAGATTTGTCAGGAACTGGAGAACATTTTGGGACAAGCCAAACCTGTTCAGGAGGGATGGGTTGCACTTGAATCATGATGGGACCAGATTGCTGGCACTCAACCTCAAAAAGGCAGCAGAGCAGCTTTTAAACTGATAACTGGGGGAAAGCCGACAGGAGCTGAGTGGCATCCGGTTTGGAACACCTCATCCTCAGGGAATGAGGTTGGAGAGGGTAGAGAATCACATAGAGAAGACATAGCAGGTATAGGTATTAGCACAGGGAGAATAACGGAATGTGACAGTTCATCTACTGAAAATAAAAGCTGTGGGGCGAATAGAACAAGGCAGCAGCTGTTGTTGCGGGACCCACTGTACAGGTGCTTCTACGCCAATGCTCGAAGCCTCCGAGCAAAGATGGGAGAACTTGAACATTTGGCAGCTAGGGATAACATAGATATAATAGCCATAACAGAAACCTGGTGGAATGCGGAGAAACAGTGGGATACAGCAATCCCAGGCTATAAACTCTATAGAAGAGATAGAGAGGGGCGGGTTGGAGGAGGAGTGGCCATCTATGTCAAAGAAGGGGTGAAATCCAGCAGAATGGAGATTGACAGAGGGTCTGACTCCACCGTAGAATCACTGTGGGTTAAACTACCAGGTCCAAGGAGTGATGTGATCATTGGAGTATTCTATCGTCCACCAGATCAAAACCTTGAGGGGGACCTTGAAATGAGGAGAGAAATCATGGAGGTGGCTAAGAGGGATAGGATAGTAATCATGGGGGACTTCAATTATCCCCACATCGACTGGGCCAATGCGAGCTCCGGGCAAGAAAGAGAAACTGGGTTTCTCGACTTGCTGAATGACTGTGCCTTAGAGCAACTTGTCACGGAGCCCACCCGAGAACAGGCAACTCTGGATCTAATATTGTGTGATACTCAGGACCTGGTCAGGGGTGTGAATGTCACTGAGCCTCTGGGGAACAGTGACCATGATGCAATTACCTTTGCCATGCATGTCGGAGGAAGAGTGTCAACCAAATCAGACATAAAAACCCTTGATTTCCGAAGGGCAAACTTCCCTCAGATGAGGAAACTAGTTAGAGAGAAACTGAAGGGGAAGGTTAGAAGAATCCAATCTCTTCAGAGTGCATGGAGCCTGTTTAAAACAACAATAATAGAGGCCCAGCACAAGTGCATACCACAAAGAAAGAAGAGCTCATTTAAGTCCAAGAGGACACCGGCATGGTTAACAAGTGGAGTTAGAGAGGCTCTAAAGCACAAGGAGAGGTCCTTCAGTAAATGGAAATCCTCCCCAAATGAGGAAAATAAAAAGGAACACAAACTCTGGCAAAAGAAATGTAAGAAGATGATAAGGGAGGCAAAGAAAGACTTTGAGGAACGAATGGCTAGCAATATAAAGGGTAATAATAAAAGCTTCTTTAAATATGTTAGAAGTAGAAAACCTGCCAGAGAACCAGTTGGCCCTCTGGATGGTGAGGGAGGAAAAGGGGAGGTTAAGGAAGACTTGGACATTGCAGAGAAATTGAATGAGTTCTTTGCGTCTGTCTTCACAACAGAGGACCTTGAGCGGATTCCGCTGCCTCAGCCGCCCCTCTTGACTAAAGAATTAAATCAAATACAGGTTAAAAGAGAGGAGGTTTTAGGACTAATTGATAAATTGAGGATTGACAAGTCACCGGGCCCAGATGGCATCCACCCAAGGGTTATTAGGGAACTGAGAAATGAAATTGCAGATCTCTTAATGGTTATATGCAACTTGTCTCTTAAAACGGCCACAGTGCCGGAGGACTGGAGGATAGCAGATGTCACACCAATTTTTAAAAAAGGAAGGAGGGGGGACCCGGGAAACTACAGGCCGGTTAGCCTTACATCTGTCCCAGGGAAGATGGTGGAAAGCCTCATCCAAGAGAAAATCTTAAAACACATAAAAGAACAAACCTTGCTGAGAGAAAATCAGCATGGCTTCTGTAAGGGTAAATCTTGTCTGACAAACCTCTTAGAATTTTTTGAAAAGGTCAACAGGCACGTGGATTTGGGTGAACCGGTGGATATAGTCTATCTGGATTTTCAAAAGGCTTTTGACACAGTCCCTCACCAAAGGCTGCTGAGAAAATTGCACAGTCAGGGGATAAGAGGGCAGGTCCTCTTATGGATTGAGAACTGGTTGAGATCCCGGAAACAAAGAGTAGGTGTCAATGGGAAATTTTCACAATGGAGAGAAGTGAAAAGCGGTGTGCCCCAGGGCTCTGTCCTGGGACCGGTGCTTTTCAATCTGTTCATAAATGACCTGGAGACAGGGATAAACAGTGAGGTGGCCAAGTTTGCAGATGACACAAAACTTTTCCGTGTGGTAAAAACCAGAGAAGATTGTGAAGAGCTCCAGAAGGATCTCTCTAAACTGGGGGAGTGGGCTGAGAAATGGCAAATGCGTTTTAATGTAACCAAATGTAAAGTAATGCATATTGGGGCAAAAAATCCAAACTTCATCTATCAACTCATGGGCTCTGAGTTATCCGTGACGGATCAGGAAAGAGATCTTGGTGTGTTAGTGGACAGCTCCATGAAGGTGTCTCCCCATTGTGCGGCAGCGGTGAAGAAGGCCAATTCCATGCTAGGGATTATCAAAAAGGGGATTGAAAATAAAACAGCCAACATTATAATGCCATTATACAAAACAATAGTAAGGCCCCACCTGGAGTATTGTGTACAATTCTGGTCACCGCATCTCAAGAAAGACATAGTGGAACTGGAAAAGGTGCAGAAGAGGGCGACTAAAATGATTAGTGGGCTGGGGCACCTCCCTTATGAAGAAAGGCTAAAACATTTGGGCCTCTTTAGTCTGGAAAAAAGGCGCCTGAGGGGGGATATGATTGAGACATACAAAATAATGCAGGGTATGAGTAAAGTGGATAGAGGGAAGCTCTTCTCCCTCTCCCAAAATACCAGAACTAGGGGACATACACTCAAATTGAGGGCTGGGAGAGTAAAAACTGACAAAAGAAAATATTTTTTCACCCAGCGCGTTGTAAGTCTATGGAATTCCCTGCCACACAATGTGGTGATGGCATCTGACCTGGATGCCTTCAAAAGGGGACTGGACAGATTCCTGGAGGAAAAGTCCATCACAGGTTACAGACCATGATGGAGATGTGTAATCTCTAGGCTTTAAACCAGGATACTTCAAGGGCCAGATGCAGGGGAGTGGTATCAGGAGACAGATATCTAGTCTCCTGAGCTCCCAGATGCATCTGGTGGGGCCGCTGTGAGATACAGGAAGCTGGACTAGATGGGCCTTTGGCCTGATCCAGCATGGCTCTTCTTATGTTCTTATGTTCTTATGTGCCTGATTTATTTCCTAATGGTAAGAATGAAGAAGTTTTAAAACTCCTTTCTCCTCTGGTTAAATTACAGAAGTTTTGTACATTTTTCACACTTGAACACTGTGGTTTCAAACATACAATTTTTAGTAAATTAAAAAATCTGTATTTTATGCATAATTGAAGCGTACATGTGCAAAATGCACATTTTTGTTCAAAGTTTCTATCTCTTCCCGCTTTTAATGGTCCTTCTAGCAAACAATACAAATCGATAAATTGGTGATTTTTGAATACAGTCTGAAATTCATTTTTTAATTCATGCCGATCTCTAGTTCGAATATATGTTTTGGTGAGCATCGACTTAATTATTGTGATTTCTCATATTTAACTTTGTACTGGCAGCTGGAACTCAGATGGGGAAGTCTTTACTGGTGCATTACTGGTGCATTTAAATTGAAATTTGTTCTTCAAGTTGTGTCAGCTTGAATCTCTGTCATTCAGTCTTGCATTAGCATTGAGCCCACTTATTCCAGAAACAGGAACAGAATGATATAAGAATACTTTACCAGGGTCATGATATATTTGATTATCAGCATGAACTAATCATGGCAATACTTTCTATGCCCGATGAGCCATCCTCTTCCAGACCTAAGAACTTAAGGCAAAATCCAAGTAATGACTGAGTCATTTTGCATGCCATTTGACATTTTTATATGTGGCCAATCATGCAGACTCAAGACCCTCCTTCATTTTTTTATGACCTACTAATCTTGGACATATGAATCATTTTCTGTAGTTCTCAGCTTAACTTGCCTTCTCTGTCATAACTTTGCTCTGCTTTGATAGTGATGTTTCACACAAATGTCTGCATTTCATTCATTTATTTGTTCACTGATTCATTTGTTTGTTCATTTGTTCGTTCATTCATACACTCATTCATAGAACAACCAACTTAGTGACAAGTACTACTCTGAACACCAAACAGTGGGTATAAGGAAATCAACTCTCCTGTACCAAGCACCACACAATGAACTTCCTTGACCAACCACATTAGAAATTCAACCAAAGACAAAACTAAATAAGGGCAGAACAGTCCATAAACTAACACTGGGGGAGGATGTCTATAAAGCCTTCTTTTAAAAGTTGAGTCTCCAACATCCTCTTAAAAATGGTGAAGAGGTCTTGGTGGATGTCTAATGGCATGGGGCCATGACTGAGAAGCTGAGAAGTAGAGGTCTTCTTTTCCATTCTCAGCATTGTGACCTTAAGAGCAAAACCTGGGACGATTGAGTTCATTTTCTTGGACACAATGATTACGCTTTCCCTACAGCTTGACATTATATGTATATCTGCAACAGTCTTCAGTTTGTGTGTGTGTGTGTGTGTGTGTGTGTGAGAGAGAGAGAGAGAGAGAGAGAGATTGCCTGAAAGGTTGAGTGATCAATTGAATTCAACAGCTTGCACTAGATCAGGGGTGCCCAAACTTTTTGTAAGGAGGGCCAAATTTGGTGGCTGAGAATGTGTCAGGGGCTGGTTGCTCCCTGACCCTGCCACTCCACTGCAAGCCCCACCCACTGATCCATAAGCCCCACCCACTGACCCCTTGCAACCCCACCCGCAGGAAGGAAGGCAGGGACCAAGGGAGGGAGGAAGGAAGGAAGGAAGGAAGGAAGGTGGGGACCAAAGGAAGTACAGGGAGCCATGGCCACAGGTCGCCCCTTGGAAGAGGCAATCTGTGCGACCTTGCACCCCCCCAAACTCCCCAGCAGTGGTGACGGCTCACCCGCCAGTCCACCCCAAAGCTCCTAGGTGGTGGAGGAGGCCCACTGGCCTCCCCACCCCCACACATTCCCCTGCGGTGTCAGTGGTGGCAGATCGCCCTGCCGCCCAAGCTTCCCAGTGGTGCCAGTGGCACGGCCCACCCAATCACTGTCCTGTGCATGCACCCAGCCCCACAAGCTTCCCGGCGGTGCTGCTGGTGGTGGCCCACCCCCTCACCCGCCCACCCAGCCCCACAAGCTTCTGCTCACCAGCCGGCCGGCCGGCCGGCCCAGCCCCTCAAGCTTCGTGGCGGTGTCAGCATTGGCGGAAGATTTAAAAAAAAAAAAACATGGGGTGAAGGAGGGGAAGGGAGGGAGGGCCAGCCAGCCGTGGGCCACTCAGAATGGCCTGACGGGCCGGATTTGGTCCCTGGGCAGGACTTTGGGCAGGCCTGCACTAGATGCATTTGATAATTAAAACATACCAGCTTGGGGGTCCCTATTATGAAGTAGGGTGGAGTGACTGCCACAGGCATCATTCATTTGATTACTGTAGCCTTTTTAATGCAAGAGACATTATTGTGGGATTTTTCTGTCTTGTGTGTCAAACAGTTGGGCTGGTTTGAAACACTGTGTGTCACTTCAGAGACAGATGCCTGAACATCCTCCTTAGAGCCTTATAAAACCTTATAAACATTTAAAAATCAAAGGCATATGTCTGTTATAGCTGGCATTCATTCCATTTAAGTTTAATTCCAGAATGAAATCAGACAGTCATTTTCAATCATATAAAAATTCATCTGAATACCAAGAAAAAAGTCTGTTCATTATTGCAGTATTTTCAGGCAATATAACTGTGTCTAATTCCAACAAGTTTTTTTTAAAATCTATATTGCTTCTGTGTTCCATATGCACACACACACACAAATCAAAGCTGTTGAAAACATGAAAAAGTCTTGCTGCTATGGAAAAGCTGTAGGCACAAAAGCTAGAAAAAATTAAACTTAAGTTGTAGACCAATACTTAAGTCAGATTTCTATCCAAAATACTGTATTAGAAATATAAATGGCAATGAAACTGCAGGAGCTTATTGCCTAAAAGAAGGACAAAAAAGCAGAGAATGCACCTCTAAAATACCACAGTTCCAAAAATTGAACATATTTACAGTAAAATTCCTTTCTTAGCTTTTATGTGTATTGTTGGACCCATACAAAAAAGTGCTCACCTTGCCAATTCAGTTTGGATCTATGGAGCAAAATCCATGCTGTTCTTGTCCGCTCCTGGTATGCTCAAATCTGATTGCACTCACCACCAGTCTGGCCACTGCAACGTGGACCCACCAAAATCTCTGAATCAGGCTGAAGGAGGAGGGTGATAGATGGAGCAAGGATACTCCTGTATTGATGCGTCTGCTGCAGGCCTGCACCACAATTTCTTCTGTTCTCCTTATGTGAAATGTGACTTTGTTTTCTGTTTTCCTCCTCACATGACAAGAGAGCCTCCTTTGCCGATGGCATCATGCCACATGATCTAGAGCCCAGGACAGTCAGTGTTCAAGAATTTGTGGATGGGATAAGAAGTGATGGAGAGCTAATTGCCACAAATTTTTTTTTTAGTTCTTTGTGCATTTTCTGGCTGCACAGATAAGCCCTGTTCAGAAGTAGAGATAGGCACTAGAGATGGGCACGGAACGAACAATTTTTCATTTCCATTTTTGTTTCTTTGTTTTGTTACGCAATGAAACAACAAATGAATTTTGTCTCTAAAATGAAATGAAATGAACAGAAACACCGGAAATTTTGTTGTGTGTTTCGTTTCCGTTACTGCAATATAAGTGAATTGCTTAAAATCCTTTAAAAAAATCACAAAAAATTGAAATAAATGGTAACGAAATGATAACGAAACGAACGAAAACGAAAACGAATGTTTTGCAAAAATTCGTGAAAAAGGGAAACGAACCGAAACGGACCCTCCAAATGACAAACGACAAACAAAATGCCATTTTTTTTATTCGTGCCCATCTCTAATAGGCACCAATTTTGGTTCAGACTAGAAGTTCCTGCAGGTGGCGCCACAGGTGCCATGTGTTCCCTTCCACTGCCTCCCTGGCTGGATCCCCCACTCTCCAACCAAAGCATAGTCCTCTCCTTTTCCTCCTCAACTGTTCATCCAGCCCCCAGCAGGAGCGTGGGCTTCCCTGTTCTATCTCCTTGGCTGATCACCCAGTCAGACAAGAAGTTGGCACTGACCACCGTGTGCTCCTGCTGGGCACTGGGTGAACAGCCCAAGAGGAAGAGTGGAGTGAGTTCCAACTGGTGAGTGGGTCATAGGGCACAGCGGTGAGGGGAAGGGAATGCATGGCACCTGTGGTGCTGTGCTTATGAACTGGCTTACAATTCCAAACTGAGGTTCGTGCCTGTCTCTGTGCAGGAGCTATAATCTGGAAGGCAGCCGAGGAGGTACACTCTAGGCTCCTCCTCAATGTTTATTCTCTGCATTGCTGTGGAGAGTCTATGGGGGAATCATAACTGACATTTAGCTGAATGCAATAATAGATTGGAAACCTTGAAAAAAAAGCAGTCTTAAATCATGCCTAGCTGTGAAATGCTGCTGCAGTCTCTTTAACTTAGAGCCTTGCATGAACACTTTATTATTTAGTCTCTGTATTTTCACTCTTATGGCTGAAGAAATGGGCTATTTCCACAAAAACTCACATTATAACAGAGCAGTTAGTGATGGCGAACCTTTTAGAGACGGAGTACCCAAACTGTTATTCAAAACCCACCAATTTTTCAGCAAAGTGCCAATACCTTAATTTAACCCTCTATACAGGTGGCTGTGAAGGGGCAATGTTGGGTGCCCACAGAAAGGGCTCCAAGCGCCACCTTTGGCACCCATGCCATAGATTCACCAACACTGGCATATTGTATAATGCATACATTTTGCAAGGATACCCCTTCTTTTATAGGAATTTTAGGATATGTCTTAAAGAGGAAAATCCATTGCAAAATTCAGAAAAGTGCAAATCCAAAGAATAATTGTTCACCAGTTCATGAATATGAGAGTGAGAAATATAGTTCAAACAAGATTCAGAAGCATTTCTGCATATCATATTGCTTTGCCTTGTAGCTTATAGCTTGATTTTTATTTCTCTTTCCTTAATCTTTGGGCTTTTGTGCTTTCCATATTGTGCATATCATTGTATGACAGACCCAACTCCAAAGCTTCCAGATTCATCCTTAGCTCCAATTTGACTATTTCTTCAAAATTGGCTCTAAACTCACCGTGGACAATTGAGAAGGACATCAATTTAGCCACTGTTAGATAGGTTACAGTGAGCTTCATGCAGCAATCTTCCATTTCTTCAGTTTTTTAGCTTGCCAAGCAGAATGCATGGAATACACTTGGGTTGCCAGTTTGGTGAACGGGCACATTACTATCAAGGGTATCTCTAATATCTCAGCAAGGCCTACAGATGGCACTTTCCCCAGAAAACTCTGGCTCCCTCTGCTGGCTGGCAGATTCATTGTCTTTAACCACAGCAGCCTACAGAAAATGTTTGCAGGTTTGACAAAGAAGCACAATCTTTTTCCTTCTATTTGTCTTGCATAGAAGGGTTTAATTCTCCTGAACTATTAGCCTGAATGCAGACTTGCAACCTTTTTATAAATGTATTGGAAAAGACAATTAAAAACAAAGCTTAGAGCCCTTTGCTGCTCTTTGAAATTTAACCATGAATGCATAAATGTACAAGCTTCTGTGATGCTACCACAGCTCAAGGAAAAGGCATGTTCAGACTTTGGCCCTCCTGATGTTTTATTCTAACCTTACATTGCCAATGGCAGAATTCTAACCTTACATTACCAATGGCAAAGGACTATGGGAGTTGCTGTCCAAAACATCTGGAGGGCCAAAGTTTGGTCATGCCTATTGAATGTACCGAATGGTAACACAAGCTAGAGAATGCTGACAATTAGCTCCAAAAAGTATCTTCTCTGAGGTCTGATTAAACCTCTATAAGCAAGTAGATTTGAAATAATTAAATAAAAATAAAAATAAAAACTCAGCAAGTGGATTTCAGTGAAACAGAATAGGAGGGATTGGACATACAAAAGTCACACCGGTGGGAAATAAATGGATTACTTCTCCAAATGGGGCCACAAATTATAAGGCATTAAACTTGTATCAGAGGCAAGTGTAGTGGGACATATGTAGAGCCATCAGTGGTATCTAAAATTCTGAATTATCAATACCAGGCTTTTCAGGGTTGTTGGTATCCTTTCTTATTCCATTAACTTTATTGCAATCAGGCACTTTAGTTTTTAAGTATTAAAATGCATTCTCAGCTGCTGAACAAGTGAGTACTTTATTCTTCCCAAGATGGCCTGCTCTTCCCAGTTGTGCGCATCAATAGCAATTATGTGACTTTGTAGCACGGTGGCAACCAGCAGGAGACTCTTAAAAGTGCCAAATGACTTTTTCAAACACATTTCACAGTGAGAATTGCTTCTTCCCATGTCAGATTAGAGGCAGCATCCTTTAACTTTCTTTTCAGCATGAACTTAAAACCCTTGCTTTTGAAACTGATGGCTGCTTTTTTTGTATTGAATAAAGAAAAAAATGTCCTGAATCATTCTGCCTGAATATATTAGATCTGTTTAAGACCACCTCTCTTCCCAGATAAGTCCATCTTCATGCCATTCCACCGGTATAAGAAAGCTTTGCCAGTGGCAGAAATACCACTGCTATCTTCCCACAAGTGACAAATCCCAAATGCCTGCTCCTGTATTCTGTTGGGTGATGCACCATCTAACATTTCTGCTCCTATACTTGATATTCTGTTAGATGCTAGTCCCTAGTGGTTAGAGGCTGTGAAAGTCATAGTTAGAAGAACAAGCCATTTTAAAAACAAGTGATGATCAGAAACAGGAAATGTTTCTAAGGCCATCTTTTCGAGTTTTCTTGGCAGGAATACTGGAGTGGTTTGCCAGTTCCTACTCCAGGCACCTACAGTACCTGGTATTCCCTGGTGGTCTCCCATCCAAGTACTAACCAGGGCCGACCCTTCTTAGCTTCCAAAATCAGTTGAGATCGGATGTGCTTAGACTAGAGGATCTAGGGCTGCATATTGAGGGCCAAATGTGAGGGAAGTGAGATGTTTACTGTGAGGTACTGAAGAACTTGTGGTGCCCCTCAGGGGCAAAATTTTCTCCTGAGACCAGAAATGTAACTAGCAGTTTTAGCATCTGGGGCAATCATGTCTCCTTGAGACATTGGCTGAAATCCTGGCTCCCAAGGCAAATGGCTCCCAAGGCAAATTACCACCGATGAAAGATGACTTGGGGGTGACTGACTAGTAGAGATGGGCACGACTCAGAAAAATTGTTCATTTTCGTTTTCGTTTTCGGCTAGGGGTCCGTTTCGGCTCGTTTCCGTTTTTGTGAGCTAATTTCAAAAATTTTTGTTTTCGTTTCATTACGTAACGAAAATGAAAAAACAAAAACGAAAATGAAATTTTTTTCGTTTCTTCCCATTTAGCTCCATTATGTGCTTTTCCAGTAACGAAAAACGAAAATTGGCTCAAAATTAGTCGTTTCGTTTCCGTTTTCGTTCCAGTTCTGAGCCGTTTTTCGTTTTTCGTTTCGTTACATAACGGAAACGAAAAACAGAAACGAAAACAAAAATACCGCTAAGTCGTGCCCATCTCTACTGACTAGTATGTGATGTGAATAAGTCATGAACACTTTGGCATTGACAAACATCGTTAATCAGCAACAATTTTCAGTTTCAGATGAGAGCATCCTCACCATTGTGTACATGGAGCATCAATAGGATTTTGAGCCACTGGGAACGCATGAACACGTACCTGAAAAATGAGAAAGTATATGTCTCCAAAAAGGGGTTCCTTTTTGAATCTAGCAGTTTGAAAGCATGTAAATGCAAGTAGATAAATAGGTACTGGCGTAAGAAGCAGGAAGTTGAACAGTGTCCTGTGTGCAAAAATGCATTCAGCCATGCTGGCCACATGGCCACAGACTTGTACAACACTGGCTCTTTGGCTTAAAAATGGAGATGAGCACCACCCCTAGAGTTGGACACGACTAGCACGCATGTACAGGGGTGGGGGTGGGGAACCTTTACCTTTACTTTAAAATGGACTGAGTGTTACTGTTTACTTCATTTTTCCTGTCTATAAGATGCTCCCATGTATAATACGATCCCAACTTTTCCAACCAAAAATGACAGTTTCACAACCACACAGTTCTCTCCTTGACTTACTTCTGTGTATAAGATGACCCTCAATTTTTAGTCTAACAAATTTATGGAAAAATATAGTCTTATACATGGAAAAATACTGTAGTTTTGAATCCTCAGCAGTAAGTTCATCTCTAGATTTGGGTGCTCTCTAAATACTATGTGCCACCACGTTGCCTCCAGTCCATGGCAACCTTTGAATGAGCCATCTCCAAAATGGCCGGTGCTCAACAGCTCTGCTCAGCTTTCATAAATTCAAGTCTATAGCTTCCTTTCAAGATTCACCCCATCTCATATATGGTTGTCTTCTTTTCATGCTGCTGCCTACCTTTCTCAACATGGTTGCCTTTTCCCGTCTTCTCCTGGTGCGTCCAAAGTAGGATGTTTTTGCCTGGTTCAGGATCAATGGTCCTTCTAGCTTCTGCTCATGCTGGGTGGGAATCCCCACCCATCTGTGCAGGAGGAGTTCTACCTTTAACTGGAAGCAAATGCCTGGCAACAAGGGTTCGGCTGCGTGCAACCCATCCTGTGCTATGCAGGTGCCTAGGCATTTGGCTTAGAGGGAACATTGTTCAGACTTTATTTGATCGAGGAACCACTTGTGTGTCCTTCTGGCAGTCCAGGGTCCCCACAAAGCTCACCTCCAGCACCATCTTTCAAACAAATCAGTTCTTTTCCTATCAGTTGGTGATACCCTGAAATAAAGTGTCAATTGCCTTGCCCTGGTTACAGTTCTGCCTGGTATCTTGGATGTTTCCCATCTCTGCCTTAACCCGTCATTGGAAACCAGCCTCTTTTCTGCTGCCCTAACATTGGCTATGGTCTCAGTAGATAGCCCTTTCAGTGGTGCTATGCCATTTGGGAACCCACCCCCCCTCCCCAGGCAGGCAAAGAAGCCAACAAAACTTTTATAACTTGCAAGACAAGTTAAGTTCATGGTACATCTGCAGTTTTTGATCTTATTGCTTACTCCGATCTGCTCTGAGATTACTTTGTTTTTGTGTTTTTGTTGTTTTTGATGCAGTTGGGGATGTTGTTGTTCATACATTTTGTAAAAAGCTGAAAATAACTTTTAAGATTTTATCATATGTATCAAATATGTCATATTAAATGATATATTTAAGTATGGGGAAATTTGCAAAAATATAGAACAGGATAAAAAGGTGGATGATTTGTATATCAAATATATATCCTTTGCTAATTACTTTCAAATTCCAGATGCGCTTTTAGTGTTCAATATATATCATGAGCACACTTTGCTCTCTAGTTATTTCTGGCTTTGTAAGCTGCTCTTAATTATTTAGAACTTCCACCCACCCCCATTTTTTTAGTTATGATGATTCTGTTTTTTTCTAAGATGGTTTTAATGTTTTGCTAAGGAGTTAGTGGAAAATGCTTGGTTTGTTTATATTAATTAGCGCCTTTCTTTTAGAAGAATTTTTGACACTTGTGAACTTATTCATCTTGCTTTGGTGCTTTTATAAATATAGCAAACAAAATGCCATAAATAACACTGTACCAGTGAATTGCAGATTTTTTACTCTCTGGGGAAAACCAATATGTGTGATACAACCAAATATATACACTTGGGGATACGCAATCTGCAACCTGGGAATACATGTGTCCCTAGGGTGGATAAAAATCAATGTTTTTTTAAACTGATTTTTAAAATTTAAATTGGATTTTTTAAAATTTAAATCAGTTTTATGCTTTTTGAGGAAAAATCTCTCTAATGATTGTGTTCTAGTTATAATACATTATACTCCAAAGGTTATTCATCATGAAATTAGTTTTAAATTATGTAGCATAAGGTTGTATTTATCCATTCACAATGCCATGCTCTCCCAGAGCTTCCTGATTGTTTGGGGCAATTTTTCTATCTAGAACATATTATCAAAGACGCTTGGTTTTGCTATTTTCAAAACTGTGCATTTGGGTCTGAAACGATAACATGCCTCCTACATAGGAAAAAATGTAATAAAATAAGCATCAGAATGGAGGAAAAGACCTTAATCCCATTGTTCCTCTGCAAATCTATGTATACAGAATCAACCCCCTTACCTCTTAAGTCAGGGATGCCCAAACTTTTTGTAAGGAGGGCCAGATTTGGTGGCTGAGAATGTGTCAGAGGCCGGTTCCTCCCCGACCCTGCCACCCCACTGCAAGTGTCAATGTTGGTGGAAGATTTTTTTTAAAAAAATGCGGCAAAGGAGGGAGAGAGAGGGGCAGGCCATCCAGCCGCGGGCCACTCAGAATGGCCTGAAGGGCCAGATTTGGCCCCCGGGCTATGTTTCATGAAGTTCAATGACTTGAAGGTTGTTTTGAATGGAATAGGTCTGTGCAAGGAGTAAATTTTGAGGAGGGAGGGGCAAGCAGTAAAATGAAAGGGAAACTTTTTGAGCACAGTACTCCACAGGCTGCTAACTATGTATAGCAGCCTGAGGGTTATCATTCTCACTCTCTTCCTTGAAGAGAAAAACCTGTAATGGCAGCAGGTTTGGGAATATCTGTCAGTCTTTTTTAAAAGATATTTTAATCATATCAGTGAACAAACATGGATGTTTAAGCAAATACAAGTATACATAATGCTATATAATGTTATTGTTTTGGTTAAATGAAACTATGTAAATTGTTATTATTAAGACAATGATTATTTTTCTCCTTCCAATAAAGTGCAACAGAGCAGTTGTTCCAAGATGAATGATTAATCTATTAAACTGGAGATAGTTCATCTTGCAATAATTTCACACTTATCTATGCATTTATAATGGTGTATGACCACCAAATCAGTAATTTTCTGATATAACTGTAAAACTACGTAATTTGAAAAGTTATTATTTTAAAAATGAAACCTTCATCTGGTTGTAAATATTAAATATTAAAAATGAGTCTTTATGTAGAAAATCACGATTAAAATCAAGCCTTACTGACTAGTGATTTAAATCGGGATTTAAATCAAATCCACCCTGTGTCCCTCAGTTTTAAGTCCAAGCCTCCTGTCTAAATCCCCATCCCCCGGCCCACCTCTTGACGTTAGACTGAACTCCCCCATCCAAATTACTGTATACTATTTCATTCTTCCCTGCCCCCAGCCCAGAAATCCTCATAGCTGACAGCAAATAAGAAAAGAGGAATCCAAAAACACGCTTCAAGGACTACTCATTGTTCCATGGCATCTGTGGCATGTTGCCACCCTCCTCCTCAGGGGTATCTCACAGGCTTTGCCACCACTGAAGAAAGGAGGCCATTGCCATCCCCAATGTATCCACCTCCCCAATCCTTGTAACCTGATTATCCTGGCTTCATCATTCTTGTGCTGCCCCATCCCCTCTTTCCACCATTTCCTGCCATTTCTCTCCGCCACTACAGGCACTTTTGCCTCCCTTCCTTATCTCTGTGATGACAGCAGAGGGCCTCTCTGGAGAGCAGCATGGGCAGCCACTGCTGATTGTATTCTGTTAGGTCTGGAGGATGCCCAAGAGCCAAGGGCTATGTTTGGGCTGTCCAGGGAAATCATCCATATATGACACTAGACAATTTCCACAAACTTTGCCTGCAGCACTCCACAGTGGTTTACCATTCCCTGCTTCTGAGAGCATCCCGGGACTCTGCATACATGTTGATTCTTCTCCCTGGAGGCACAGTGGAGACTTGAACTCCGAACCGCTAGTTCTGCCACCAGGCATCCAGGCAGCTATCCAACTGAGCTATCTAGCCAGCTTAGACAGAATTAGGAGGAACTGTTAGAAGAAGAAGAAGAAGAAGAAGAAGAAGAAGAAGAAGAAGAAGAAG
>JAHTLZ010003526.1:14798227-14817398 GCA_023846285.1 Phrynocephalus versicolor | reverse complement strand
TATTTATTTATTTATTTATTTATTTATTTATTTATTTATTTATTTATTTATTTATACAATTTATATGCCACCCACTATCCAAAGGTCTCAAGACCACTCTCCTGTTTTATCATCCAGTTTGTGCCTGTGTTCAGTGTGTGATGAAGGGGTTGTGGGGACATTGTCAGAAGCAAGCCCTAAGTTTCTTGAACAGGCTTGCCGTTCCACATGCCCTCATTCAGCTAGTTTTATTTCTGGTTATAGCTTTATTTCTGGTTATTGGACAAGTGACTAATGTAAGGTAAAAGAAAGACAGCTGGAAAATGTGGCTGAAATGCTTGAAGAATGAGGCATGATCAAGCTAATGCTGAGCACCAGAGGTCCCATCATGTCTGATACTACCATTTTCCTTGTTTTGAATTAAATTACAAAAAGGTAGTGAATTACCAAGCTAGGAAGTTGTCTTCTATAAGCAGAACACATTTTGCTTCTTCATTCCCTCATCACTACTGATACCTCTTAGTTCCACCACCAACTGGGACCTGATGGTTGCATTGGAGAATGAAACCCAATGCACCTCTTCTTAGTGCTGGTTGCTTCTGAGAAAATACTCCATAGCTAGAGCTGGTACACAGCCTACCTAATGAACCTGCTCTGGTAAAGTCTGGCTGGCCAGAGATGTGGTCTGCCCCAGAGTGAAGCTGAGGCGTCTCTAGAAGGCACCTAACCCAAACCCTCTTCAAAGTTGACAGCAGCATTTCATGGAATTCTGTCTATCTATTTCTCCGTCCTCTCAGGAGACCACACCAGACTTTATATCTTATGTGAGTTATGAAGGACTTGGGACGCTGGATGTGTAATGATGGTCTAATGTAACTTTTTTTTAAAAAAAAAGTTCACCATGACGTAGCTCATGGATCTCAGGATATATCTAGAGCAGTGATTCTCAACCTGTGGGTCTCCAGATGTTCCTGGACTGTAACTCCCAGAAGTCTTCATCACTACCTGAGCTGGCCAGGATTTGTGGGAGTTGCAGTCCAGGAACATCTGAGGACCCATAGGTTGAGAACCACTAATCTAGAACCTCAGTTGAGCTGCCATCTTTTGCCAAAAAGTGTGAATCCATCTTCGATGGCCATCCTATTGCTTACCTGAAGAGCAGTGCCTTCAAAATCCATTTAAAACACAAAGCCATACATGTTCATTAGATGCCTTCATGTCTGCATGTGTGCAGGAATTGGTGTACTTGTATATGAGAGCAACACATCTTAGGGTGGGTTGGGGAAGGGTCTGGAGGTTGTATTGCCCCCAAAATAAAATATCCAAGATGTTTCCTTCATTGAATGGGGCCACCTCCTGAATAAATTGTGCAAGATTATACTGTCTTAATGAAACTGCAGGTAGATCATCAAGGTTTGGGAACTGTATTTCTGGTGATATTGCAAAACTCAACTAAGCTTTCAAGTTCCATTTATTTAACTGAAAGACATATTAGAGCAAAAGTAAAAAGATGGTCATATCGAGCTGCATGGGTTAATTAGCTCATCAAAGTCTCTGGTACAAAAGAAAATGTTGAGCAACAGGGAGCCAGTTGGATGAGACAGTTAAGAGATAATGCAAGGGTGAAACAGTAATTAGGAACAACATTCTGCTGCCTGTATTTGCTGGAAATTTCAGTATGCAACCATGTTAATTTAGGCATTTGTGTTTTGTTCTGATTGAACTTCATGCAGCTCTTAGTTTTTGAACCATAAAAAAGAGAGAATGGGGAGAGGGACACCTGATGGAAAAACAATATTCCCAACAAGTGCATTGTCGCATAATAAAATCAATGCTACATTTTGTGTTTTCGACATCTTTCTACTATAGAAGCACCGTGTTCTTTTATCATGCTTTATAGGGCATAGATGATTCAGCATGTGCAACTTTCAATGGGACAGGGAAAACATTCACAGCAAGGTTCCTTGCCCTCTTCTCCACTCTTTCAAAGAAAAAGAAAAGGACCACAGGTTAAACTTGTTGTGGCTTGTTCACACTTTACCAGGATTAGCCAACTAAAAGCTACTGAGGAATAAACATATGTGGTCTGAACGGTGGGAGAAGTAGTTGCATCCCCTGTTTTCCCACCCTGACTGTAGCGTCAGTGAAAACATGGGAAATCCATGTGTGCCCTTAATAGGTGGTGGGTTCATAACAGAGCTTGGCGATGCTAGTTTTTGAGGGGCTGTATCTCCCAGAGTTGTAGCCCATCGGCCTAACTTCTCCAAGTGTTGGTTTATAGATTGTCCCAATTTTCTAGAACCACGTGGTCGCCATCCTCAAGCTCTTTCATTCATGGACTGCCAGACTCTCCCAGCTAGTATGGCCAATGGCCAGTCATTCTGAGAGCAGAAATTCATAGTGTGGAGAACCACTGATCTAGAGCAGCCTCTCCCAATATAGAGTTCCCCAGACATTTTGGTCTACAGTCTTCATTGGCATTGCCCATGGTGTCTGAGGTTGATAGAAACTATAATGGAAAAAAAAAAAAACACTTAGAGAGTCCCTGCTGCTAGAGAGCCCAGGTTCCCTAACAAAACACAAATTAAATCTGGAGGCCTAATCACATGGTCACAAATATGACTTCTGTATAATTTTGAAACAAACTAAATTTTATTCTGTAGGGAATTTTCTATGTGGTTGCAGACATGCAGATAGAGAAGAGAACAACCCCCAAAGTCACATATAAAGAAAGGCTTACAAACCTTTTCAAAGAAGTCTCGGACCATGCTTCAGTCAAAGTCCTTCAATGTTAATAAATTTTAATACAGATCAGAAACAAACAACATAAATCAGCAGCAAAACCACACAATAAGGAAAAAAACCAACAGAAACAAGTATAACATGCATTGAGCACAGCCAACTCCCAGGCAGACAAATTCCTGAGACAATCATGACTATAAACCCAGCCCCAAGGCACACATATTTATATATACATAAATACATGCATATTAAGGATGGGCTATTAATTTCTGAAGCTACCAGTTCCGAAACGACCCATAGGAGCCCAGCTGGTGTTCGGAAGCCTCCAAAACGCAATCAACCAATCACTTACCTTGCTCTGCCCCCGTGTGGGGCTGAGCTCCAATGAGGAAGAAGCCTACAACATCATAGTTCCTCCTCCCTGGCACTGGCCAATCAGGAGCTGTGCAGGAAAATGCATCATCCTCCCCCATCTGATTGGCTAGTACCAGGGAGAAGGAACGATGACATCAGAGGCTTTTTCCTCGTTGGAGCTCAGCCCTGCCTGGGCAGAAAGCAAGGTAACGGATTGGCTGGTTGTGTTTCAGAGGCATCCAAACACTAGCAGGGCTCCCGCAGGTCATTTCGGAACTGGTATCTTCCGAAATGAATAGCCCATCCCTAATGCATATGTATATTTAAAGATTAGGGTACAGTTTCTCTCCTGTAAGCTAATGCTGCTGCACAGAAGCTAGCAACTTTAATTGTTACTGATGGACACAGGTCTACCAACAGATAGCATAGAAAATACTGATAATCTCTACTAGAAATGCTTTGCTGGATTGGATGGATAAAAGTATCACAAAAACCGGTACAGAAGGAACAATGCAACAAGACATCTGAATAGTTCCTACAAGCAATATGGCCTTTACAGCTTTGGCTCAGGGGGAATACTGTTGAATTATTTCTGGGAAATTGTTTCCTCTCAGGCTTGCAACAGTGGAGGGTGACTGTAGAATACCTATCTGAGTACCTATGTTGAGTAGTCATTTCCCCCTCATTTGCAACTCCTGACAATAACCTGTCTGTTTGTTCCTTCAGCGGAATGCAAATACCAGTTCCAGGCATGGGGAGAATGTGATCTGAACACCGCTCTGAAGACTCGAACTGGGAACCTAAAGCGAGCCCTACACAATGCGGACTGCCAGAAGATAGTCACCATCTCAAAGCCCTGTGGGAAGCTGACCAAACCTAAACCTCAAGGTAACACTCCTTTGGAAATCAAAGCTTCTCCCAAGTTTGCTCATAAATATCTTTCAAACCTTGTCTGGCCTAGGAAGGGTCATTGCTTGCTCATGGAGCCTATCTACCTATTACTGGGCTGGGGGACCTCCCTTATGAGGAAAGGCTAAACATTTGGGGCTCTTTAGTCTGCAAAAAAAGTACCTGGGGGGGGGGATACGATTGAGATGTACAAAATTATGCAGGGCATGAGTAGAGTGGGTAGAGGGACACTCTTCTCCCTCTCACAAAATACCAGAACTAGGGGACATCCACTCAAATTGAGGTTTGGGAGAGTGAGAACAGACAAAAGAAAATATTTTTCTACCCAGCGTGTTGTTAGTCGGTGGAACTCCCTGCCACAGGATGTGGTGATGGCATCTGGTCTGGATGCCTTCAAAAGGGGATTGGACAGATTTCTGGAGGAAAAGTCCATCACAGGTGACAAACCATGAAGGAGATGTGTAATCTCCAGACTTAAAACCAGGGTACTTCAAGGACCAGATGCAGGGGAGTGGTGTCAGGAGACAGATATCTAGTCTCATGTGCTTCCAGACACATTTGGTGGGGCCACTGTGAGATACAGGAAGTGGGACTAGATGGGCCTTTGGCCTGATCCAGCATGGCTCTTCTTATGTTCTTATGTTCTCATCTTGTGTGGACCAAGGTACAATTCATGAGCCATCTGCTTTAATGAATGTTAGGGAAATTATTTGATGAGTTCCTGCTCCTATAAGCCTCACACATTTGTGGTTATAGTCCCACTCAGCCAGTGACTGCCTTGAGTGGCAACCTCCCCCCCCATCATGTCTTCTCCACATCTTGGCCAATTCCCATCACTTGGAAGACAGAGCTATGTGGTATACAAGACCTCTTCTTCGCCTCCTAAACTAACAATTGCCTTCAGGTATGATGAGGTCATTCTCTCCCAGTCCTTTGGCCTCAGTATATCAAATAGAAACAGTGCCATTTGTCCTCTACCTCAGGCATCAGAATGCCTGGGGCTGACCACGGACAATACAGAATATAGAATACTTCCTTGAAGGTGGGAAAAAAGTAGTAAATTTCTCAATGCCCAGAAATGAAAACAAACTAAGGAATGTCATAAAAAAGATGTCCTCTCTCTCTCTCTTCTTAAGAATCAGAATGACAAATGTTCTGATAAGATAAATTTTTCAGCTTTGTTTACACTTGAGTTATATTTAGAGTGATCCTATAATAAGAAGGAGTTATCTGTCCTTCCCGTTCTCCTCTCTCAAATGAAAAGCTTGTTTATCCAGAACTGCATTTTCTTCCATCAGCTGTCATGCTATAATACTTTAATTTTTCCGGGTGGTAAAAGCCAGAGGAGATTGTGAAGAGCTCCAGAAGGATCTCTCCAAAGTGGGAGCATGGGCTGCAAAATGGCAAATGCATTTCAAAGTAGGAAAATGTAAAGTAATGCACATTGGGACAAAAAAAATCAAAACTTTATCTATCAGCTCATGGGCTCCGAGCTATCTGTAAGGGATCAGGAAAGAGATCTTGATGTGCTGGTGGACAGCTCAATGAAAGCGTCTACTTAGTATGTGGCAGCAGTGAAGAAGGCCAATTCCATGCTAGGGATCATCAAAAAGGGGATTAAAAATAAAACAGCCAACATTATAAAGCCGTTGTACAAAATGACAGTAAGGCCACACCTGGAGCATTGCATATAGTTCTGGTCACCACATCTCAAAAAAGACATAGTAGAACTGGAAAAGGTGCAGAAGAGAGCAACTAAAATGAGGAATATCCCCTAGCCAGAGTGGCTAGTATGATTCTAGAAATCATTGTTCAAAAATAGTGGATAAATTGGACCAGTGGTTATCCAACTGCACCCTTCTGTTCCACAAAACTATAACTCAATGAGGCTAATGCCGGGATGAAATTTAATTTAGAAAAATTTAGGTTGAGTAATACCTTTACAGGGTCATTAGAAAAAGAACTTCTTCTCTGAACTTGACATCGGGTATTGATGGATGATATAAAAGTGAGGAATAAGACAATGCCCATAGAATCCAAGGGGGTGAGAACCCAAGCCAGATGTGATGTATATTGGTCTTGAAGACAATATACTAGCAAGGCACAATAGAGTTTGCAGATTGAGTATAAAACAATGGTGTCCATTATTAATTTCGAGTGAACAATTCCTTTAAATCTGGCTATTACTATCGGTAAAGCAAGATGCCCTCTTAGACTCTTGGCATTGAGAGAGAAAAGCCAAACAAACAGAGATCAGCAAGCTTTCATTGCACCCCAAACAGAAGAACAAATTTAGGTTCCCACACTAGGTTAAAAATCAAGCCATGATATTGGATATAGCCATGATTGGCTGTCTGGGGTGTTTTCTACTAGTACAGGAAGAAACTTTTCTATAAAACTTTCCTTCAGCAAAGACACCATGTACTCCAGCTGCTAGCTACCAATGTGGCTATTACTGACTTTTAAGTGAATTGCCACTGATTCTTCCTGGCAGGTAAAGCATTAAAATATAAGCAAAATAAACATCCAGATAAAAGATCAGGAAGCCCTCATCGACCCATCTTCTGGCAACCACAAAATTTCGTTGTTCCTGCAAGGGGGCAATGACAATAAAGATTCCTATTCCTATTCCTATTCCTATATCCTATTCCTATGATGTAATGAGCAGCAAGAGGGATTCAGTAGAAACAATGCACACTTACGTGTGCCTAGGTTTCTTTGAAGAAATAATTTGCAGTACAAGTCCTACCATGCAGAGTGCTGCTTTCTCCACCACAGGCATCCCGGTGTCAGTCCAAGATAAATATGTCTTTTCCCCTACCTGCTCAAATTAATTGTGTGCTTTAATGAACTCTGCAGCTGCAGCAGGTGCTGGGTACACCGAGAAAGTGATAGCGGGGGATGAGGCTGGGAGGTGAACACCGCTGTGCGAAAGACAAAGCATCACACATCCTTCACAAAAGGTGCACAGTTTGGCAGCTTGTTTACTGGCCCGGAGTCGTTCTCGGGAAAGCAGCAGCATCTAATCTGATACTGGGGCTTTTCGCCAGTGAACTCGGTTTGGATAATGAGAGCGAGATTAGACAGAAGCCGGCAGAGGTGAAAGCCCTCAAAATGGGTGATGCTCAAACTTCAGTTCCCTTGAAGTACATCAAACCAGCCATGATTCATCTTCTACGCATTCTGCTGAGAGGGGAGTATTTGGCCTTTGATTCAAAGTACCCTCTTGCTGACTTACTGCTAACTCTTCTGCTCTATGCCACATGTTCTAGGAGGTTCTAGCAGATTCTAGGAAATATGGAATCAACAGCCCCCACCCCACCCCTGTGCACTGAGTATATTCTGTTGAATTCTGCCATCCGAAGGCAGCCAGCATTGCTCCGTAGCTATAATCATTGCTACACTGCAAGATTCACTACTCTGAGCCTGCGTACCCAGTGACAAGGGAAAAGCCTGGAAAGTGTTCAGATTTTCCCAGCTAACGTAACTAAATTTTGAGTTACACTCTGCTTCATGTTCTTGTTGTGATCCCGGCTGGCATTTGTGGATAGCTGACCCATCTGGTGATGGGGTTGTCCTGGTTGTTCTGGGGATTTCCCTCTGGTTCTGTGATGCCATATTACTTGGTTAGTTATGCTGTGTCTAGATTCCATTCTCCTGCGCAATAAGATGGCACTGCAGCCTTTGTGATATCCTCAGGACCTTCTCTATTGGCTGTGATAGCTCAAGGAATCGGAAGCTACTCACCTGAGAATTCTGGCTATGGGTAACTGCCTGGCTCCTAGCTCATCACAATCTGATTTGAAGGTGACACAATACAGGAGGGATTGAGAAGCCTGGGATGAGGTCTTTTTAAGACACATACCTGTCACTGTCCATCTTGAGAAAATATAAATCGCTTTCCATGGACTACACTGGATCACCCATTACCAGTCAGTTTTACCATAACTGTGATCCAAGTGGGGTGAGGGGACCCTGGAGATAGGCGTGAACCATTAGTTCAGGGGTTTGTGCTGATTCATTTATTGGCCGAACAAGTGTTCAAAGTTTGGTTTTGGTTTTCCAATGCAAATCTGTGGGAAGTTTAACAACTGTTTTGGATTTGCACAAATCCGATTGGATGGAAGATTTTTAAAACCTATAATTGACTTCCAGACAGAATCTGGTCCCATACACATAATGTAAATGCATTAGGACTGCACACCCCACCAGAGTTTGGTTCCCATGCCAATAAAGTGGAAATAGAGAATGTTATACATAGAATGATCTCTGGATCCTAGTGGCCAGTTCAGATATGTATAAATTCCCATGTTTTAATGTATTATTTTCAGGATAAGTGAAACTGCAGATACTAATCCTGCAGATGGAAGGGGTATCCCAATGCAATCCAATGTGTGCAAAATGAAAGTTGTTTCTCTGCTGCATTGACTCTTAGGATTGGCAGCAGTGTTTGCTGCTTATCTATTACTTGACTGTCAACAGGGAAGTACATTTGTTTTGTGCAAATACCATTTAAACAAATTAGGGAGACATGACGGGGGGAACCTCTGACTCACAATAAGACAGATCCCAGTGTTGTTTGAATTGTGTATTGATGACCCCAGATCATAGAGATTCAGAATTTGATATTGCCGTGCTGCAAAGAACTAAAGAACAGCAATTGCTGGAATTCGTGTGCAAAACAAGAAGGGTTTAGATAGATGTAGCAGTTAAGGTCTGAAAAGTGGGATTCTGTATAGTCATTAGGAAAATACTTTCCCTGCTTTAGTATTGTACATTGGTTGCTAAATGATGTAAGAGCCTGCATTCCAGAGAGTCAGCAACTTGTAGATTTGAATCTATTAAAGGCAAGCAGGCAGTGGAAAGCAGCAGCTATGACTCTGCAAGCTGACAAAGTTACTGCAGCGACTGAATTACCACCATTTCAAATTCATTGTCACAGAAGGTCCTTTAGATCAAGGGTGGGGAACCTTCAGACTTGCAGGTGTTTTGGATACCCCAACTCCCATAGTTCTTTGTCAAGTTCTAGTTACTTAGGTATTTGACCTGTAAAGCTAAATCTACAGTTGAACCAGTGGGGCTTGTTAAGATGTTATGTACATCTAGAAGACCTATTTCAGTTTGGGACTAACTATTGGTATTAATCCATTCAGCTCAATGGAATATTGTTCCAGACTTCCATAGGATTGCTCCATATATCCCACCGTAATGAACAAATTGTGTTGCAGATTGCTCATGATGATCCCACCATGATTAGGTTGATTTGTCATGAATTGACTAATAAATTGCATCTCTAATTCATTTTCTTCCATACGCTCCAAGACAACATATATGGAGCCTGGTAGTCTCCTATCCAAATAGTGGCCAGCCCTCTGCCTACTTATCTTTGGCAAGTCTGCAACAGCGATTGCCATCAGACCATGCTATGGCCTTTTCTCTTCCATCTTCTTGTGATGGATATTTTCTGGTCCTTTTTTTCCTTTTCCTTGTAGTTTGATGATCTATGGCAGGCATGCCCAAACTTCGGCCCTCCAGATGTTTTGGACTGCAACTCCCACAGTCCTTTGGCATTTGCAATCTAAGCTTAGAATTCTGGGAGTTGCAGTCCAAAACATCAGGAGGGCCGAAGTTTGGGCATGCCTGATCTATGGCATATTCTGTCTGGTCCCATGGGATTGGAGTGCTTTCCAGGCAGCATTTGAGGAAAGGCAGCAGTACATGGACCTCTCATTCTCTGCTGTCCTATTTCTGACCCTAATTCTACCACTAGGGGCTCCTCTCTCCAGTTTGTTTCTCCCTTGTGAGTTAAGAAGGTTGATAGTGTGGTGTGCAGTGCTGTGTTTTCATCACCAGATGCTGCTCTCCGCTGCTTAGTCTCTGTCTCTCTGTAAGGTAGTGTTCCAACCAACACCAACTGCAAAAAAACTGCCTACCCACCCAAATATATAACAGCCCACAGCTGAACACAGATGCTTGTTTAAAAATAGACCCTGCAAATGTTTGCTCCCAAACGCAGGTAGACTGTGGCTTGGAGAGAACCACAGAAATAGATCATTTGCTGGTAGAATTATTTGTAGATTCCCACACCTGAAATAGCCTTCTGTGAATGGCAGCTGTAGTCACTAAGGAATAGGACTGTGTACCTTTTGGATCGGTTGAATAAACAAAGACTAGAACACTCAGTCTACCCTTTTATTGTTGATTTGACTGCTTTGGCCATTCAACCACCCCTAGCATTACAATGGAAACATAAATACTGATAGAAATGTGTAGCCCTGCAGAGCATTTGCTTGACAACATACTGCTAGCAAATTTTAAAAGTTCAAATACAAGCACATACCTTCACAAAATACTGGACAAAGAACAGCACAGAACAAACAAATCAAAGCACAAAGAGCTTAGCTAGTGGTTCAAAGCAGGAGTATGGAACACGTGGTCTTCTCAGTCAGTGGTTCTCAACCTTGGGTCCCCAGATGTTCCCAGACTACAACTCCCAGATGCCTGTCCAAGAACATCTGAGGACCCAAGGTTGAGAAATGTTTTTGTGTACAACTCCCATCATCCCCATTCTGCTGGGCCAACAGTAAGGGCCTGAGGGCAACAACATTCAGAGGGCCAGTTCTAAATAAAAAACTCCCCGAGGCATTTAGACAAATACAGTTGGTTTTTTCTAAAGAGACCATTTTTGCTCACTTCAGCCGACAAATGCAAACCGAGTCAGTAGATCTCCACAACCATTTGCTGGAAACAGGATTGGATTTTGTAGTCTTGAAGGATTTCACGGCTGGGATCTTATAGCTGTTGTGAGTTTTTTGGGCTGTTTGGCCATGTTCTGGAAGTTTTCCTTCCTGACGTTTTGCCAAAATCTGTGGCCCGCATCTCCAGAGGGCAAGGAGCTCAGGGAACTAAGAGTTCTCTCTGTCAGAACTCCTAATTCTCTGAGCTACTTGCCCTCTGAAAGGTGCCGGCCACAGAGTATGGCGAAACATCAGGAAGGAAAACTTCCACAACATGGCCAAACAGCCTGAAAAACTCGGAACAGCTAGAAGAATGAATTTTATTTGCTCAGTCCAGATTACCAAGTGGATTGCAGGAAATTCAATGGTTTCTACAGTCAGTTCCATTCATGGGGCAGTAGGTCTGGTGTTTCTATTTGCATAAGGCCAGCTGGAGGTACATGAGCTTGCTTCCTCAAAAACATCATATATTTTTTTAAGAGGCTTCTGGTTTGATCAGCAGTTGATTTTATTTCTTTCTACTTACCGCCAGTTAGAGGACATGGGGTCAGGACATGCAAATCATATTTTAAAGGAGTCTGGCAGTGAACTCCCATGTGAAGTGCATGATATATTCCAATCCCTGCCATTACATTGTTGTCCCTGTAGGCATGTATATCCTTCAGAACAGCCTCAGATTTGCAAAAGAAACCTGTTTTTATCTCCCAGTCACTGAATCGCAAAGCCAAAAGAAGCTGATAGGCAAGCCATGAATTGAATCCATGTTGTAGTAGAACACACAGACAGCCTTCACTTCTTGTGGAAGGCTTGCATATAATGACATGATAACTGCATATCATTTAGATGGTTACTTCACATCCATTCTCGTCCCAGGAGGAAATTTGTTGTGTGTTGCTGTCGGTTGCAGTCACGTGGTCTTCTTCCAGTTCTGTCCCTGTTCCCGTGAATGCACAGGCGTGATGGATGATAACGGCATGACTGTTACCGCACATCCTCGTTCCGTGATGAGATGTGAAATTCCATGCCTTTGTTCTCCTTTTTTTCGGCCCCGACCTTCTAGTTTTCAATGTTTTGATTCTCTGAAGCCTTGCCTTCAATGAGTTATGGAGCTAAGTTTGAGGCATTTGTCTTTTAATCTCTCTGCACTGTGTTGCTGACTCCATAGGGAATGTACTGGTGAATGGCACTTCACACTCCTGCCACTAGATGGAGAATGGCATGTTGTGGGAGGAGACTGACCTTATGGGCTCTTGTATCAGAACGAGAAGTGAAATGAGGAGATTCCCGAGGCCAGGGAGGGGAATCTCTCATCCCGCTTAGATCGCAGTTCAGGGTGGCGTGGTTGGGACGAACTCCCTTCGTCCCGCAATGGACGTGAAGTTAGATTACTTCCAGTCCCCAGCAGGACCGCGAACAGCAATGAGATGGACGTGAAGTATCAGCCTTAGTTTGAGTCTAAGAAGGTGTCTTTGCAACACTCTAGAATGCCACCTGGTGGCTGTGGCAGCTGCAACAGAAGTGTGTTCAGAACAAGCCAGCATCGTCCTCGCGCAACAATGGCATTGATCCTACCCTGACAATGCATTTGCTCTGTGACTTGTATCCCATTAGTTTCTGGCTAAGGTGGAATTCAGGAGTATTGCCAGTGTGTTCCTCTCAGGGTGTCCCATTGGGCATAGAAACCACTCCTGGGAGACTTGATCTGCCTTATTCACAGGCAGAGCTTGAGGGAGGCTAGTCTTTGGAACCACAGCTCCCTCAATGCTCAAGTCATCATTGTCACACAGAGGCCTAACCTTGATTGATGGATCTTTCACTTCATTCTCCCTGCCACTGCCAGTCAGGAAGCACAAGGAAGAATGGCATGTTCTATTGGCATTACCTCCCAGGGCTCCTATTTGTCTGCTGGATAAACCTCAAGCCACCAACAGATTCCCATTTTTTTAGTGGGTCTCAATCTGCTTTGTAGCGGTTTTCTGGCTTGTTCACTTGCAGGCAGAATGCTGTTAAGGTCAGCTGCCAACACAGACCGCCTCCATTGGCCATCAACTGCTGAAACAGAGAGATTTACTCTGGCTGCTCTTACTAAAATTTTAATATCAGCATTGCAATCTTTTTTTCTATTTTTTATTTAAAATAAACAAACATACAATAAACAATACAATGAACAAAAATATCACTACAAAGTGCACCCCAACCCCCCGGGACCATCCAGTATTCCTTTATCTTCTCTTCCTTCTTCATCTTTTTTTTTCTTTCTTTCTAGTTGTCTTCTTAGAGTCCTTTTCTCCAGAACTGTGTTGGGTTGAATGACGGTTGTATTCCTTTCCCTTTATAGTACATAATCTATAGTACATAATCTATAAATTTTCCCCAAATATCATAAAATATATCCTTGCTCATTTCCCCTCGCAAAACTTTTATACTACAGGACAATTTGTCATTTAAAGCTATATCCCACACTTCCTTATACCAGTCAGCAATTTTAAAATCAGAATTCAGTTTCCAATTTTTAGCTATAATCAGTCTTGCTGCTGTCATAAAATTTGCAATTAATTCTTTTGTTTTTATATCATATTCATTAGTAGGTGGTAGTGATAGCAGCGCAATTTCTGGCTTACATTTAATATCAGCTTGTAATATTTCTTTTATCTCACCGAAGATCTGTTGCCAAAACTTTTGAACTATTTCGCATTCCCACCAAAGATGAATATAAGTACCTATCTTTTTTTCTCATTTCCAGCAAAACTTAGAATATCTTTGATTTATTCTATTCAGTCTGACTGGTGTCATATACCATCTTAAAATAGTTTTAAAATAATTTTCTTTTATTCTAACGGATAATGAACATAAGATCCTCATATTCCAAATTCTTTTCCATTCATCTTTTTTTTTATTTCTTTACCAATGTCTTGCTTCCACACCTCTCTTATTGTTTCTTGTTCCCTTTCCTCTAGTGATTCCTCAATTGTTTTGTATATTTTACCTACTGCTCCTTTCCCTGTGTTTCCTTTCTCTGGTTCATATGTTAACAAGAATTCTTCAAACTTTGTATATTCTCTGGGTTGTGTATTTCTCCTTATCCAATCTTTCGTCCAACTTTCTAATTGGGCATAATTTAACCAAGTTAGATGATTAGCTTGTAATATGTGCTTAATATCTTGCTTTGTTCTCATCTTGTTAATATCAGCATTGCAATCTTAATATAAGACTCACATTTTTACTGTGTGGTTATCCTGGCACAGTGGTTAAGCTGCTCTACTGCAGCAAAAAATGCACTCACAACCCAGGGTTCAATCCCAGGTACCAAATTTGTGGTTGACTCAGCCTTCCATCCTTCCAAGATTGGTAAAACAAGTAACCAGCTTGCTGGGGAGGCAATGTGTCACCTGCAAAATTTAATAATAAACTGACCCGAGAGTGCTTTAAGCACTTTGGGGCAGTATAAAAGGAGCATGTTTTGCTTTAGGGTTTTTTTGTGTTATTAGTTGAAGTGTGTTCCAGAACTGGCATGGGGAGAGATGGTGTGCAGAAACACTGAATGAATAAACACTTGATTAGATTGTTCATTAAAGCACTTATCATCATAGAATGAGAGCAAGAGCAACCAACACAATGAGACTTACTTCTGAGTAATACATAGGACAGTGTGCGAACCTATGGCACGGGTGCCAAGGATGGCACTCGGAGTCCTTTCTGTGGGCACCCAACATCGTCCCATCACAGCCACCTGTATTCAGGTTAAATGGCTGTATTGGCACTTTGTGAAAAATTAGTGGGTTTTGAATCACAGTTTGGTCACTTGGTCTCTAAAAGGTACGCCATCACTGACATAGGATTCTGCTGCACTATGAGAATGTCTTCTCTCTCAAATTCTGTGCCAGGGACCCTACACATTCTACTGAGACATTGAGCTCTTGCATTAATCAGACATACCTACACATGTGTATAAAAATGGATACAAGTATAATAGATATATTTGCAAACATCTGCAGGTAACCAGGGTTTGCTTCAGCATGGTGTGTGAAATACTTTGGATAGGATAGGAATCTATTGTCATTGCCCCCTTGCAGGAACAACACAATTTCACTGTAGCTATATTCAACTCATATAAAACATTCCACATAGATTTAAAAACAGCTACAACACATAAATATGACATATAAAATAAGCTGACTTCAAAGTCCAGAATTTCCATTTAAGGCCAATATTGCTTTAAAAAAGAAGCTATTTATGAGACGGTTTGTTCTCGCCCTCAGTATTCTATATCTCCGTCCTGATGGCAGCAACTCAAAGAGGCGATGACCAGGATGTGATGGATCTCTTAATATATCTAATGCTTTACAGTGGCACCTGGTAGTATAAATCTGTTCTAGTGTGGGGAGTGAACAGCCCACAATACTCTCTGCAATTCTTATGATTCTATGCAACACTGTCCTATCCCAATGGGTACAACTTCCATACCATACGCATAACCCATAAGTAAGCACACTCTCAATTGCACAATGATAGAAGGCCAGCAGCAGCTTTTGCGGAAGATGGTTTTTCCTTAAAGTTCTCAAGAAAAATAGTCTCTGCTGAGCCTTCTTTGCAAGCCCCCTTGTGTTGACACTCCAGGACAGATCCTCCTGTAACCCAAAAATCTAAAACCTGTAACCCTCTCTACCCCGGTCCTATCAATCACCAGTGGATGAACATCAGTTTTTTGCCTCCTAAAATCCACCACAAGCTCCTTTGTTTACTTTATGTTTAGGTGCAAGTTATTAATTCTACACCACTTGGTCAACCTCTTCACCTCATCTCTGTAAGCCATCTTACTCTCCTTGCCAGAGATGAGCCCAGAGAAGGGATACCCAGAGATGGGAAAGGCTGTGTTTTTGAACTACAGTTCTCAGAATGTGATAATAATATTAGAAATGCAGAGCAGGAAAGGACCTTATGGATCACTGAGTCCAGACCCTGTCCAGGAGGCATCATGAGGAATTGAACTCCCAACCTCTAGGTCTGCAGCCAGGGACCTAAGCCACTGAACTGTCCAGCAGTTCTGAGCTATCCCATAGCTAGGTTGCCTGGAGTATTCTGTAAATTATCATCTGAAGGGTAACCTTGCCCATTTCTAGAATACAGATGTATGTTCGCACTTCACTATGAAACCTCTAGATATTTTATTCTACCAACTTAAAACTACAGGCAGCTGAAGCCAGTAGCCGTTGGCTAAAACCAGCGTTGATGGCAAAAATCCAAGACAGCTATTGAATGGGCAAGAGGACAAGAAAATGCACTGCCAGATTTGTTTTGGAAGCATTTGCTTCAACCACCACATTTTTCACACTTGACCATAAAACACACCTAGTGTTTAGAGGAAGAAAACAAGAAAAAAATGTTTAGCCTAAGGTTTCATGGCAGGGGAATCCTGACTGCAAAAGGGGAGGGCAGAAGCTCCATGGAGGAGACCTCCTTGCAAACAAGGTGATTTATGACCAGGGAATCCAAGCTGCAAAAGGGGAGGCTTGCAATTGAAGTGATTGGGGCTGGGGAATCCAGGCTGCAAAAGGGGAGGCTTGCAAACAAAGCGATTGAGACTGGGGGATCCAGGCTGCAAAAGGGGAGGCTTGCAAACAAAGTGATTGAGACTGGGGAATCCAAGCTGCAAAAGGGGAGGCTTGCATATGAGGTGATTAGAACTGGGGAATCCTGGCTGCAGCAGAGGATGGGAGAGGCTCCATGCAAGTAACTTCTATCTAAATGAAAATCTGTGATATATATGTAGCGAGGACTACTGTATTTGCTCTGTAAGACACCGAGCTATTTCCCCTTATTTTTGAAAGGCAATATGTGCCTTATAGAGCAAAATATATGGTAATTTAAGTGTTCTTCCTTCTAAAGATAGAACAGGTATTAATTTCCCACTATCCCAATCCCTCGGACACATTCCCATCTTGGGAATGTTGCCTTCCATGGGTTGGAAAGGAAAGATCTATTGTGTCTGCTCATGAGTCAAGTTCAAGTGTCGAAGAATATGATGTTCCCAACACAGTGTCTAGCCTGTCCTCTCTGTTATGTCTTTCTTTATACCATCACTGAGGAACCTGAATAAGAGAGGTCCTTTTGAACTCATAGACCAGTGGTGGTGAACCTTCGGCACTCCAGATGTTTTGGACCACAACTCCCACTGTCCTTTGTCATTGGCAATATAGGCCTGTTATTCTGGGAGCTGTAGTCTAAAAACATCTGGAGTGCCGAAGGTTCACCAACCGTGTCATAGGCTGTACAAGCAAACAGAAATCAGGATTTCCCTGGGTTCTTGCCTGCATGGGGAGCCTCCATCTGAGCAGAAGGTTTTCCTCTTCACCTTAATTGGTTTTCACAAGATCTCACCTATGATAGGCAGTGTCAGGATTAGGTACTCTTTTCATGATGGGTTCCAAACGCCAGATTCTCAGGTACTAAATATTCAGCTAACTAAGGTTTTTAGGTATAGTTTAGACCTGTGTAAAGTCATGGTTTCAAATCAGGTGTGGAACATCCATGATTGCAAACGACTGCTGCACACGTTTGGCTTCTAATGCATAAACCGTTGGAGACAACATAGGTAGAGCTACACTGAGAAAAAGCTCAGGGCAAAAGTGTATATAACATGTGTATCAGTCAAGGGCTTTGTAGTCCAAGAAATCTACATATCCCATCCACAGCCTCAACATCTGCTTTCTGAGACTCAGCCTTGAATCTTGCTCAGCAGACTATTCAACAATGCTGTGCCTTCAACATCATCACCGGTGGCTTGTCCTAGGCCTTTCCTGGGGTACTCTGCCCCCAAAGACAGCCCTTTTATGAACACTGTGGGCTGCTGTGGGGAAGAAGAATCAGTAAAGGCTTTCGGTATGAATGGGAGTCATGTCACATAGACTGAAAACCAGAGGAACTTGAGTAGGCCCATTGAATGAATGGAATTAATATAAGCAGTGACTCACCAATTTTCCACTGATTCAGTGGACATACTCCATTTGTTACTTACAACTCAATGCCAGCCATAATGTACTTGTACTGAGCATGGTGGCTCAGCGGGCTAGAGCGCTGAAAACTGGCGGCTGCAAAGTCAACAGCTCAGCAGTTCAAATCCTGGTTGCCACACAGTGGAGCGAGCTCCTGCTGTTAATCCCAGCTCCTGCCAATCTAGCAGTTTGAAAGCATGTAAAGGCAAGTAGATAAATTGGTACTGTAGTGAAAAGCGGGAAGTTAAACAGTGTTCCGTGTTTGGGCATGCTAGCCACATGGCCACGGATTTGCACAACACTGCTCTTTAGCTTGGAAATGGAAATGACCTAGAGTCAGACAGGACTAGCATGTGCAGGGGGGTGGACCTTTACCTTTACGTATACTTGTACTTGAGAGGCTCAAATACAAAGAGCTGCACATTGATCCTCATAACAAATATATAAAGGCTGTTTGGTTTATTCAAGGTACTTCATCTTTTGGAGAATATATTCAATCTGTTCGACAGCTTTTTGATCTGAAATTAAGTCTTTAGCAATATGCACATTTATTTAGATGTGACACTTAATTGCTTAAAAGCCAGACAGGTTAAAACTCTTTTATCCCTCCAATTAGAACTTTTAATCAGAAAGTGGTGAAGCACATTTTGTAAGATTTCCCTCCGTCTGCTATCCTTGTTTTCATCTTTTTCTGTGATTAGCGTGCTCCTCCATCTTGAATGTAGTTCATGAGATGGGTGAATAAGTAGGTAGCAAAAGCAGGAGCAGGAAGAGAAATCATATGTGACTCAGAATAATTAGGGCAAAAAAAAAAAAGGAATCTTCTCATTATGTGGGCAAAAAGGCAACGATCCTTCACAAACAGACAAGGGATAAGGAGGGTAGCCACATATCTGGAACTGAGCGACCTCCCCGCTCTAACATGTTCAGCACTTTGGACAGCTCTTTATATGTTCACACCAATACCCAGAATGAATTTACAAAACTAGACCCCCTACCATCCCCTCTTCCAAGTGAGACACTTATTTTGGCTTCTTTCTGTTGACTCCAGGCTAAACATTAGTCTGGTTGGGAGGCTGATGAACAGCAGACTTTAAAATGCACCCCCTTTCCTCTTTCTCTCTCATATACACATAACCCCCCTTGCTCCCTTAAAATAGTCTCTGTCCTCAACTCAGAGGGTAAACACTGACTACTTTGTGGAAGAAGAGGAGGGAGGGGAGGAGGGGAGGGAACATTCCTTTCTCCTGTTGGGTCACTTCAGTTCTTATGGTGAGGATTCCATCATAAGACAGAAAAGAGAGGTAGTGTCTCAGTGTGTGTCCCTTTATAGATATATGTATACAAACTCTTCTCTTGCTTTCCACTGAGCCATGACCTGCTTTCTTCAGGAACTGCCTGCCATTTTGTTTGTGTGTGTGTGTGTGTGTGTGTGTGTGTGTGTGTGTGTGTGTGTGT
>JAHTLZ010003526.1:14780749-14798217 GCA_023846285.1 Phrynocephalus versicolor | reverse complement strand
AAAAATGCCCCAATATATGTTTCTATCATTATAAGGATGGCCCTACCATTAGGCAGAGTAGGGAAACAACTCAAATGATATTGGGGGTGAGGAGGCTGACAGCATAATTAACCTTTTGGCTGTTCCTGCCATGAAGGAGATCCCCTGGTGGCAACTGGGCCAGTTTTAAAGGGTTCCAGCCAATGACAGCTCAGCTGGACCCCTTTAAAAATGGCTCTTGGGCACCAGATCTGGTGCCCTTAGGACCCAGGGGAGTCACCCTCCACCCGCCTCCCAGCTCCTGTGGCAGGGAGTTCCACAGACTAACAACCCTCTGGGTAAAAAAAAATAAATTATTTTGTCTGTTCTCACTCTTCCAGCCCTCAATCTGAGGACATTATGGCCTTGGTGAGTGCCCAGCCTTGTCAACCCTTCCCTCAGGATCTGTCCTTCCTTCTGATATCTTCCTTTTCTTCTTATGTCAACAGAACCCAAGAAAAAGAAAAAAGAAGGCAAGAAACAGGAGAAGAGATTGGAATAGGGAAGCTTCGGAAGGCTGCAGTGGAATGCCGTTTCCCTGAATGTAATTGGTTAACAAGTTTCATTGACTTAGGCATTTTATCAAGAAGTTATTTATAGCTTAATTGTACAATAGGAGGAAATAAACATACAAACACACTCTCTTCCTTCTTTTCATTGTTTTGGTTTTTTTTTTTTTTTACTCTAATGCAGTCTTTTTTTGACGTGATGCCCTCTGAGTGGGTTAAACTACAAATCGGAGTTCGGTCTCTCCCAGAGGGCAGCAGGTTAAAGGAAAGCTGCTCATTTCTTACATGTACACTCTTAACAACCCTTTTAGATATTGACAGTAAAAGGCAGTAATGTCATTTAGAACATGTGTGCTGTTGTAAATGAAAAAGTCTAGATTTATTCCAAATGCCTTTCCCCTCTCCTCTTTCCAAACCCAGTCTTTTGAAGCCTGCCTCGGCATACTAAGAACAAAGCTGATGAACCACACAGGGAACTCCTGAAATATATTCCATAAAAGTTCTGTGATGTCATCTTCATCTGTCCTTCTGATGTGCGGGCCGGCTATGTTACATGTTAAACAGAACCTCCCCTACCTCTTTTTACTTTTTATAATAGCAAGAGTGGGTCTGTATTCCCCACCTCCTGTCCTGATTGTACCTGCATTGAAATAACTAATTTGGTTATAATTTACACCTTTTAATAAAACAGTTTAAGGCTCTAGTCCACAATGTGTGTGTGTGTGATGTTTTTAAATGTACTTCCTGAAAGTATTTCCTTCCACAAGGTGGACTTAGCTCATGGGAAGAATAAAAAAGCAAAAAATAAATTTACAGTGGTATAAAATCTCCAACCTTAAGCTGAGATGATGTGACATCAGAGATGTGCTACATGCTGCCAATATTTCATTAAGATACTAGTAGAAGTAATAATATTTCATTATTGAGTTCTTTTAGTTCTATTAGTTCTATTACTTACTAGAGATGGGCACGAATTAAAAAAAATGATGTTTCGGTTTTTCATTTTTAGTTGCGGGTCCATTTCGGTTCGTTTTTTTCATGAAATTTTTGAAAAAATTTCGTTTCATTTTTTGTTTTTCGTTTTTACCCACTTTTTGCGCGATTTAAAGCATTTCCGCGCGCGGGTGTCCCCCAACACCACAGAAAACATTTAAAATGATACTGGCAGAGACACAGTATAGATTAGGTATGCAGGGAGGCTGCAGAGGCAGCGGTGGTGTTGCCCAGGGTGTAAGGCAGCCGCAGAGTGACTGCACTGCAGGGCAGGGGAGGGTACTCACCGAGAGGTACGCACACACACAGGGAGGCTGCAAGAGAAATCTCTTATTTCTCTCCCCTAAGAGCCAGGCTGCAGCCAGCAGGAACACAGAGACACACACCTGCCTGGCTGGCCTAAAGTAATGAGTCACAGAGACAGCAATCCCACCTTAACTCCCACTGCAGACTGCAAGGAGGACGGGGGCTGCCAGAGCTTTTTATGCCCTCTGTGGCTGCCACACCTACCCAGTCTGCAGCCTGGGCATGCTATTGTTTGAAATTGTCCAAGAATTTACATAATCCCATCACATGGCTTGCATCCATCTTGTGGCTAGGATTTATTTATTTATTTTATTTATTTATTTATTAAGCTTATATACTGCCCGTCTTCCCGAAGGAACTCCGGGCGGTTTACAACAGAGAGAAAAAAACAAATGTAAACAATATCAAATAGTTAAATAAAACAATTTAAAAACAAGAGACAATCAAAAAACCAAAACAGGTGATAGATAACAGACCGGGGGGGGGGGGGGAAAGAAAAAAAATTTTAGTCACCAAATGCCTCTCGGAAAAGCAAGGTCTTTAATGCCTTCCGAAAGGCTGGCAGGGACTCTGCAAGGCGCACTTTGCTGGGGAGGTGGTTCCACAGAGTAGGGCCAGCCACAGAGAAGGCTCGTGTATGGGTGGATGTTTTTCGAGCCTCCCTGGGCGTGGCCACCCACAGCATGTGCACCTGCGACAACCTAGTCGGTCGGGCCGATGTTGACCACTGGTTGATCCGCTCTGCCAGGTAGTCAGGTCCCAGGCCATGGAGGGTTTTATAAATTAAAACCAAGACCATGAATCTGATTCGGGACGCAACGGGCAACCAATGCAGACAAGCCAGGACTGGGGTAATGTGGTTGAACTGGTGCCCATTTTGTACCCGCTGCAGTCGCTGAAGGAGAGTCAAGGGCAACGCCATGTAGAGCGTGTTGCAATAGTCTAGTCTTGAGATCACCAGTGCTTGCACGACAGTCCTGAGGTAGTCCCTATCTAGGTAGGGATGAATCTGGGCTATTCGACGAAGATGAAAAAAAGTAGTCCTGGACACAGCAGCCACCTGGGCCTCCATGGTGGGTGCTGGGTCCAGGACTATGCCCAGATTCCGGACACTGTCCAATGGCCGGAGGGAAACACCCTCCAAGGTGGGAAAAGGGCCTCCATAGCCAGATGGGGAAGTCCCAAAGAACATAACCTCAGTCTTCTTGGGGTTGAGTTTGAGTCTGTTGGCCCTGGTCCATTCCATGACTGCGTCCAGGCACTGGTCAAGGGTCTGGACAGCCTCATCTGCAGAGGTGGAAAAGGGGAGATAGAGCCGTGTGTCATCAGTGTACTGATGACAGCAGACTCCAAATCTCCTTATGACCTCTGCCAGCGGCCTTATATAGATGTTAAACAGCATGGGAGATCCATTTTGTGTCATCTTTAAAGGGAAAAGAAAAATACATCATGATGGGAGAAAGACAAAAACAAACGTTTTAAGGACTGCAACCCCCTGGTAGGTAATAATTTCAAATAATTATCACTGTGTTTTTGCGGATGTCCCGGGCGTTTTAATACCCAAGAAATCAATATTAGGCATCTGGGAGCCATTTTGGGTCAATGTCCCCTAACTCCCCTTAAAGGAAAAAAATACAGCGATCTGAGAAAAGACATAAATCCACGTTTTAAGGACCCCAAACCCCCTGGTAGGTATTATCAGGCAGAATAAATAATTATCACTGGTTTTTTGTGGATATTCAGGACGTTTTTTAAAATTTTAAAACAGCTCATTTCATTGCACGTCACCATTAACGAAAACAAAATGTAACGAACCTATTTTTTGTGGTTCTGTTTGGTTCGTTCCAATTACATCACAATTTTCGTTATTCGTTTCGTTACGTAACGTAATGAATAACGAATAATGGAATGAAATTTTTTTTTCGTTTCATGCCCATCTCTAGTACTTAAATTTCCAGAGAAAATCCTTTGGTTTGGAATCTGAGGATAAGAGATTCCAGTTGGGTTTTATTCTTGCATGTTTCCCTAGTTTTTATAAAGTATACTGTACATTCATTGAAGAGAGATCTTGCCCATTCTCTTGCCCTATTCATTACTGTTCACTGACTGTTCATTGTTTGTATGGCAAGCACCTTTGAGTCAGCAAAATGAAACAGTTATTGTAGGAACCTTTACAACAGCCCTGTAAGGTAGGTAATTGTGATGTTAAAGAATCCCACAACATAGCATCCCGAGAGCAAGCCTCCCAGCTCCAACACCTTAATCGATCATCAGGCATCCTATTGGCATGATCCAGCAATTAGGATGCCGTTCTACAAAACGGCAAGGACTCCTGCAGCATCTTAAAAATATATCTAGGTTGCCAAGACTCCAGCCTGCTTGATCAGATGTCTCTGATGGCATGGGCTAAAGGCCACAAAAGCTGATGACAGATAAAACGTGTAGTCTTTGAGGTGCCAAACGACCTTCTGTTGTTTTTCTTCCATCAGAATAACACAGTACCTCCGGGACACCTTTGAAAAAAGAATCGTTTGTTACTTGTTACAGTTTGAAATAACTTACTAATGCTGCTTTTCTTTTACTTTTCAAAATGTTATTAATATTACTTGTTCAGCATCATTTAAAGGGTATAAGTATATGCTAACATAATAGATACTATAAGAGTATAATGAGCATTATACTAAGCTGCCTAGATGCCCTAAGCACAGCCAATCTCACCTGATTTCAAAGGCTAAGCAGGATCCGCCCTGGTTAGTACTTGGATGGGAGACCATCAAGGAATATCAGGTGCTGTATGCACCTGGAGTAGGAACTGGCAAACCACTCCAGCATTCCTCCCAAGAAAACTCCATGAACATGGGTCACGAAGAGTCAGTCACAACTGTAACAACACAACACAACACAACACACACACACACACACACACAATAAGGCATTACTAATGTGCTGTTTGTTAACATAGGTAAAGGTAAAGGTTCCCCCCGCAGATGCATGCTAGTCGTGCCCGACTCTAGGGGCGGTGCTCATCTCCATATTCAAGCCGGAAGAGCCAGTGTTGTGCAAGTCCATGGCTATGTGGCTGGCATGGCTGCAAGGAAACACTGTTTTACCTTCCCACCTTTTACGGCGGTACCTATTTATCTACTTGCATTTTACATGCTTTCGAACTGCTAGGTTTGCAGGAGCTGGGGTGAACAGCGGGAGCTCGCTCCACTGCGTGGCCCCCGGGATTCGAACCGCCGAGCTGCTGACTTTGAGGTCAACAGTTTTCGTAGCCTTAGTCCACTGAGCCACCACGCCCCTCTTTGTTAACATACACACCTTATAAAAGACAAACAGGACCAAAAATGACACACATACGCCAGGCAACATTTCATAAGTGCATGTTATACCAAAAAGAAGTAATACTATTACTTGTCAAGTTACTCTTAAAAATTACTACAGTATGTCACCTTCCAAAGTTACTTCAAAATGCAATGCATTACACAAGTAACACATTTACTTCTGAGGCATTGCTTCAGGGGATGAGCTTTGAATTCTGAATTTGTTTGGAAACTGAAGTGAAGCTGGAATAGTTTTCCATTTTGGGACTGATCCAGAGTGAAACAAGGAAGCCTGAAGCAGCCCCCAATAAATATTGGGGGCTCTCTGGAGTAAGAGAGAACTTTGCTTCAGTACTGTGAAGGTTAAAACTGCCAATTATCACCTTTCATTTTAGATGTCCAGGGGTAAGTGACAGATGGACAACGGTCCCCATCTAAAGCAAGACCAGTCCGAGGGAGCAGAGAAAGGAATACATTGCAGAGCTCTCAGTAGTTAGGGGAGAAAGAAGGAGACAAGCAGGAATTTTGCCTGCACTCTGGAGGTCGAACAATAAATGATGGCACTGAGTTTCATCTGCTGCCCTGGGTCCGAGCCCTTTATTTCCCAAATTTTCATGATTTTTCTTTATTTGGACACATACAGATATATACAAATACCTAATACTCAATTGTCTGGGAGTGAATTAGTCCCAATTTGTAAGAATTTAGCTCAAATAGGAGTGGATGATATTCACACAGCCATTGTCACTTCCACACTCTGCTCTAACAACTTGCCAAGACTGGCTTTTCTCTAACTATAGTCTTAAATACCATCTGCATATTAATCCACCTTTGTATGCAGAGCAAACTCCAGTAGCCAAAAAAACCCTGTCAAACTTGATCCCAAGTCCATTTTGTGCGAGACCTTGTTTCTGATCATGGTCACCAGCTCATGGAGGTTCACGAGTGGTTCATGAATTCCCCAACCCCGGTTTCTTGGTTTTACAAGGGTTTTGTCTTTAAAAAGATAAATGCTGCCAGAACTGCTTTGCCCTGTGTTGACTTACATAAAGCCATTCCAATGTCTTCTATTGAAAGATTGATGACAGCTGACATTTGAAAACAGAACAACAACTTTCTACATAAGGCAGTCGTACCTCGCATGAAAAAACATAAGTCGTTTTTCAGGGCTGCTGCAGCATTACTGAAGATTTTGGGAAATTTGTTAGAGTGTTCCATTATGTACTTTTACAGGAGGGTTCAACTTTGCCAAATGTTGAGCGATATTCCCCAAAAAGGTCCCATCAGCCTTGGTCACCTGTAAAAAGTTACCCTCAAATGTTAAGAATGCACACAAAAAGGCTATCGAGATATGTCTTCCTATGTTCTTCATGGCCAAACAATGCCATATCAAAGGGCCTTTCCCTGGTGCCATTTTTGACTTTGAAATAATGAGTGAAATCCTCTTGCGTAATGCAGTAATTTGCATTGGAGAGTGGACAAAGTAGATAAGGAAAAACTGTTTTCCGTATCACACAACACTAGAAGTAGGGGCACTCCATTAAACCTTTGGGTGCTAGATCTCAAACAAATGAGAGAAAGTACTTTTTCACCCAGAGCATCACGGGTCTGTGGAACTCCCTGCCAGAAGAAGTGGTGACTGCTGTCAGCCTTGACAGCTTTACAAAAGAATTGGATGAGTTCATGGAGAACAAGGGTATCAATGGCTATCATTATGGATGCCTAAGGACAACCTCTGGATTGGAGAGATAGGCAGGATATCTCTCAATACCATTTGCAGGGAATTGTAAGCAGGTGAAGACATCTTCTTGGGAATACCCTGAAGCCAATGGTGAGCCACTGTGTGAGCCAGAATGCCGGTCTGGATGGGTTGTGGCCTGTTCCAGCAAGGCTATTCTTATGTTCTTATTTTGTAATGGCCACATGGCTGTCCTTTTTGATTTAGGTGGATTTGAGGACTCACCTCCTCTGCAAATTCCATTGATTCAAATGGGCCTGTTTTAATTATGGCTTACTTTAGTGCAGTAGACCTACTTTAACTAGAGTATGCTATCTGAATCAATGGCACTGATGGAACAGGTGACTTACCAAATCCTTACTAACTCAATGAGCTTACTCTGGTATGACTCAAAATACTCTTTTTATTGTAGTAAAACAGGTGGCGAGTGACTCGAACATGTATTTAGAACCAGGGCAAAATATTCCCTTGTCTCCATATTTTAAACTATATCTGTCGGTTAGTCTGTTTTAATATTTAAGGTGCTTCCTAAAGGTTTCTTTATTATGATGTTTTTCTCCCCTTATTGCAGGTCCCATATTTGATGTGATTTGTTCCATTCTTTTTGCAATACCACCCTATCATCCAAGAGTGAATAGCAACTAAGGAATGTTTTGAATAAGTGAGTGACTCAGTGAATGAATGCACATGTTATTAAAAGTTACAGTACTATACTCTAGTATAATCATAGGTAATGGTAAAACTCATCTGAATATGGAAGACTAATCCTCCGTGTATGAATTTAATCCGTATATACTCAAGTATAAGCCATCCCGAGAATAAGCCGAGGGCCTAATTTTACCCCAGAAAACTGGGAAAACTTTTTGACTCAAGTATAAGCCAAGGGTGTTTCTTTAGTTATACTCGAGTATATACGGTATACCAGTCAAGCTCTAAAGGGGCTGGGGGTAGTAATTGGCAACGTGTGCTGGGAGTGTGGAGACAATAAGGGAGCAAATACCATAGAGTAAACTCCCTGATTGCCTTCACAGTCCCTGCACAGTTGCCAATACCACCCTCAGCCCCTTTAGAGCTTCATAACTAAGTCCCCTTCCTCCCAAAATGTTTCCAAATTTCAGGGGTTTCCTAAAATCACTTTCTGAAGATACCCCTGATACTTTGGAGTGCCAAGGTAAGTAAATTTTGATTGCATATTTTTAAAATAGTTTCTGAGTGCGTATTTTTTTAAAATATGCACTCAAAAATTACTTACATCTGGGACACCAAAGTAGCAGGGGTACCTTCAGAAAGTGATTTTATGGAATCCCCTGAAAATTGGAAACATTTGGGGGTAAAGGGGCTAAGTTATGAAGCTCCAAAGAGGGTACCCTAAACCGTCTCATTAGAATCATATAGGAAGTGGAAGTACGGCTATTGCTCTCCTGATCAGGACTTGCCCTTCGTTGCCTTCCCCAAGCTGTCTGAGCACTTAATTTTACCCCCCCCCCACACACACAAAAATAACTGGGAAAACTTATTGACTCGCGTATAAGATGAGGGCATTTTTTTCCAGCCAAAAATAAGGTCTGAAAAACTAGGCTTGTACTCGAGTATGCACATTACTTTCGGCAGAACAACAGAATGTTTTACTTAGATTCTTCTGTTTGTTAGTCACACTTCTCTCTGTCCCTCAGTGTAAATAACAAACAAGAAGAATTTAAGTAACACTTTTCAGCCTTCTTCAATTGTTCTGGTGAAAGTGATTAAATTCATACATTATTTACATAACCATCCATTCACTCACTCTTTCATTTATTTAAAATGTTTCTCAGTTGCTACTCACCCTCATGAATATGGTGGTATAGCATAAAGAAGAAGAATTATTGGACATAGATTCTGCCTTTTCCCTCAATGATGGGACTCAAAGCAGCTAATCATAAATGTTAAATAAAAGAAGGCGTACAAAACAGACTGTGTTGGGGGGGGGAATAAACTGGTGCAACAGAAATAAATTAAAAGCTCAGTTTTGGAGAAAAAGAATAAATAGAATAAAATTCAAAAACACATCTCTAAGGAAAGCTCATTATCTAGTGAGTAAGAGGTCCTGTCCTCATTAGGTGGTAACGAGTCAAACTTCTGCCTAAAGAAAAGCATCTTTACCTGCTAGCAGAGAGAGGAGGAAATGGTCAAATTTCCTTTTTTTCAGGAGCTCCAGAACCTTCTGTTTCATCCCCAACACACATATCCTTCAGGAATGAGAAAAGAGACTCCCCTAAATTTCTCAAAACCCAAGGAGCTTTTAAACTTGGTCTTCTGCCTGGATACAAGTAATATCTGATTGGATAATCCCCTCAGACAGCAGCTACTTGTCACCATAACAATGGGGCCAATTGTGCAGTCTTGGTGCCAACAGAAGCAGTGAAAGGTAAAATCAGGAGCTGTGCAGGGAAATGCATCATCCCATCTCCCTCTCTGATTGGTCAGCACCAGGGAGAAAGACAGATGACGTCAGGAGACGTCGTCTTGGTTGGAGTTCAGCCGGATGTGACCGTGCAGGAAGGTACTGTAAGTGATTGGCTGCTTGCATTTTGGAGGCTTATGAACAGCACCTGGGCTCGCGTGGGCTTCCGAAACGAACAGCCCATCCCTATTAAGAACCCTCTAAACACAGAGTTGCAGGCAGAAGACATCTGTACAGGTATTCCAGTTGCTTTCCATAGGTTGCCATTCCCCTCTATGTGCATTCACTTCAACCCCATGTGAACATCTGGAAAGGGTTCTTCTGCTCCCATTGGGCTTTACAGAAATGCATGAGCAAGAGCTCAGGTGCTCACACTGCTGCTCACACTTTTCCTGCCTTTGGCAATCTTTAATTCCTTCGTTGGTCTGGTGGTGAAGTTCAGGCAAACTGCATGGTGGGTGTTGAGTGCAAAACAGAGCCTTCTGAGAATACTGTGGTTTTGCAAGATTTGGACTTGGTCTTCAAGGTGCCGTTCTTTGGTCATAGAGTCATAGAGTTGGAAGAGACCTCAAGGACCATCCCGTCCAACCCCTTCCATACAGGAACCCCCATCACAGGACTCATGACAGATGTCCATCCAGCCTTTGCTTCAAAACCTCCAAAGAAGGAGACTCCACTCCGTTGCAGCATATTCCATTGCTGAACAGTTTTATGGGTTGAACAAATAACTCTGTTGACCCTAACAAGACATCCATAACAATATTTTCCTTGAGCAAAGATTTTAAAAGAATACAAAGGGATTGGCTGGAGGGATTCTTGGAACCACAGGTCAGAAGAAAAGATGTTCCCAGCTCTGGTATGGTAAGGGGCTAGTCTGTTTAAAAAAGACTCAGAATTTTCTCCTCTTTGATGGGAGACCAAATCTAAAATGTGGTGAAATGTCATGGGAATTTTTATTTGTTCCTATTTAAGAGTGGAAAGAAGTTGCCTAGGTGCCCTGAACACATCCAATCTTGCCTGATGTCGGAAGCTAAGCAGGGTTGGGCCTGCCTAGTACTGTACTTGGATGGGCAACCACCAGGGAATACCAGATGCTGTAGGCGCCTGGAGTGGGAACTGGCAAGCCACTTCAGTATCCCTGTCAAGAAAACTCCATGGACATGGGGTCACAAAGAGTTGGTCACAACTGTGACAACAAAACAACAAGACTAGAAAGAGGAGGGATGTGTTTTCCCAAACAATGTTGATGATGAATATGATAGTACTACTACTCTTTCTACTGCTACTACTACTGATAAAAATAATATAAACACTACTCTTGATTTTGTGCAGAAACAAAAGAATCCAGGCTTCAGTTTGTGCAATATACAAGTTTCATGCAAACAGTCTTTGCAATTTTCTCCCAGAACACTGACATACCATAATACACATATAAACTTTGACATCTCTGCCCCCCCCCATAAGAACACAGTGAGCAGAGAAGGGCATTCTGACCTCTTCCAAGACTCTTACTTCATCAGATATTCTCTAGCTTCCATTTTCTATTCATAGTTCCCAGATAATCCAATGTCAATGCATCCTTTCTGCACCATTAAATACATGTGATTGTTACTGGTCCCGAGAATGCTGGAGTTAGGGATTACTCCCTCTGACCATTATGGGGGAAATCCTTTTGAAGTGGCTGCCAGTGTGTGTTTCTCTTCACACAGACACACAAAGCAACTTCCAGGGACATTTTGAGTGTACGTGAACCAAGCAGGTGCAAGCTTCAAAGGTTGAGAAAAGTAACTCACTCAATAAATCATACACCCTAAAGACCCACTCTTGCTGTGCCTAGCATTGTCCTGTCTATAAGGAACAAATCACATCATCTTGAGCTTTGCAGGCACAATCCTATTAGATTCAAGACCACCACCACCCGAAGCATCAACTGTTACACAGCACTGCTGAGGAAAGATGATTACGCACAAAGCAGAGAGAGCTTCAGGAAGGTCACAGATCCCTAAATGGCATCCCTGTAATATGAAAGATCTCTTTGCACTGCAGTCTCTCTAGCTACCATGTGTTCCATAGAAAAAGGCAGAGCAAGTGGGTTGTATTTTCCTGTATCTATTCTGGCCCATGGGGCATCAATCCTCATGTGTTATTTTTGTGTGCTAGAAGATGCTCTGAGTGCATCTGATCTCACCTGATTTCGGAAGCTAAGCAGGGTCGGTCCGATGGATTGGATTCCGCCAAGGAATATCAGGTGCTGTAGGCACCTGGAGCAGGAACTGGCAAGCCACTCAATTATTCCTGCCAAGAGAACTCCATGGACATGGGGTCACGAAGAGCTGGTCATGACTGTAACGACACAACACACACATAGAAGAAGGCATTGCAAAATCATTCTCCTTTCCTTGTGGCCAGACAGGATTTTTTTTTTCTGGAAGTCTTGGCAAAGAAATGTGAATGAGACCTTTTTTTAAAAAAAAATCACACTAATTAAGCAAAACTGTAGCAATACTACTTCAAAAATAAACAAAACTCAATGCAAATTATGCAAAGTGGTTGCGGCAGACACTTTGTTACTGGAACTTGTAAAGGATTAGAAGCATGGGAGTTTGTGCCTCTTTTAACAGCCATCCATCCAGTTGTTTGGTGCACACTCTGTATGTGTGTCTGTTTATGGTTCACAATGAGAAAGGACACTGCAGTTTTTGTTGGAAACGTGTTATTTTTGTGAGCATGGCTACTGCAGCTGTTAAAATAATTTTCCTCACTTGTCAAACCCACCACGGCTCATGACTGATCATAGAACTGAGACTTATTTGTTCTCTAGGGTTCCAAAGCAACAGGATGGGACTAAATGGCCAAATTATCCCAGCCTAGAAATTTATCCATGATTCCCGAACTTGGATCATTAAATATTCTTCAAATGCAAGTCTCAGAAATCTAAGTGTTTTTGTCTAAGAACATCTGTAGATTCATGGGAGCCACTGGTCTAGATTGTGTTCCAATAGATCACTTTAAGGCATGGTAGATGACTTGGTGAAATCCTTAATTATTCGTTCAATTTCTATACCTCCCATCTACCTACAAGGCCACAACAAGTAAAACAACAAATAACATTTTAAACAAATTCACAACATTATAACAACACCACAGTATCAAATTAAGCATACCAATCAACTGAAACTAAGGAAAGACAACGTAAAGCAACAACAATTAATCTGAAAGTTGGGTCATGGCAACTGGACTTCTTCAGAAGTCCAATTGCCATTACTCAACTTTAAGACAACTTCACCTGGATGACTGAGAATCTTCACACACAAAGACCAATCCATCAAAACAAGGTGGTAGAAGGGATCAGGCATTTTTCAGGTGGGTCCTTGGGTCCTTTTAGAAGAAAAGTGTAATAGAAATACTTTAAAGAACTAAATATTTCAGAGATAGGGAGCAACCACCAAGAAGGCCAGGTTGCTACTCTTCTGTTTCTAAGCTTCTATTGGGGGTCAATGCTCTCAACTACCCTGTCTAGGAAGAATGAGTAAGTCATGCAGATCTCACTGGATGAAAGCATTCTGCCAGGTATCAAGGTATCAAGACATTTAGGCCTTGTATGTTAGCATTATCACCTTGAAGCTGGTATGGAAACAAAGAGATAACAAGTACAAGGCAGCCAGAGCAGGGAACATGGCATTTGTTTACTTTGTTCAGTAATCAGACTGCTGGACCTGATGAAGTATTCATAGCACCTTCATAGGTAGCCCCATGTAAAGAGTATTGCAGTAGTCTAATCTTGAGATGACCACTGCATGGACCAGAATGGCAAAGGACCCACTGTCAAGGTAGGTTTGCAGTTGGGCAATCCACTCAGGTGGAAATTGGTGGAACAAACTACAGAAGCTACCTGAGACTCTGTTGATAGTTTGGAGTCCAAATGTACACCCAGACTGCAAACCTCATCCTTAATGGAGAGAGTAGACACCCCTCAAATGAGAAGGAGGTGCACAGCCCACAGACACTAAGGAGGCCCAACTGCAGGACCTCTTTCTTGTCCAGGTTCAGCCTCAGTATATTGTCCCTCATCCAAGATGGTGTCCAGGCAGCATTTAAGGGACAGGATGGTCTCTGGAAGGATGGAAGAAGAGACAGAGTGGGGCGTCATCAGCATCCTGATGACACAAAACCACCAAACTTGGTGATCAACCCCAGAACATGCATGGCTCAAGCAACCTTCTTTAGCATGATCAAGATGGACCTTCTTCCCCCTATAAAGGGTTAGAAAAGAAAAGAAAAGCAAAATGAAAAAGTCCCCCTGGTGTTTCCCTCTCTGTGCTTTGCCTAAGCCAGTTGGTATGGCTGACAAATGGGAAGCTTCTTTTCTGTGTACTCATGCATAGAAGAAGGGAGAGAAAGTATTGCATTTCTTTTTAATTGTTAGCTGCCGCAGGACATACAGGTGATGTTTTGCAAGGGCATTTAAAAAAAGGCTTTTTGAAGCATTGCTAATGTGTTAGCAGCAATTCAAAAGAAATGGAATGCTTCTCTTTTCATCTTTGCTGGTGAGCAAAATGGACTCTTCCATTGTCTCCAAGTCCATTAACTGTCTTCAGTGAAAGGGACAGTCAATCCCAGCAATCACACACATTGGAATAGAGTCAAATGGAGCTATCCTGCCATACCAAAGAGGTGTGGGTAGATATTGATCAGCACAGTAAGCTGGGTTACATCGCTTAAAAGGAATGGATCAAACCAGGAAGAAATGCTGGTCTGACCATTCCCTCAGTTGTGTGTAGTTGTGCGTGCGTGTGCCATAATTTGGATTTCAGTTTCTGAAGCTCCAGAGACCTAGAGCTGGTATTGCTTTGAACTCTATTAGAGATGGGCACGAAACAACCATTTTTTCGTTACTGTTCTCTGTTATTCGTTCTGTTACATAATGGTACGAATAATGACTGTTGCGATGGGGCAGGCTCGAACTGAACAGAACCAAGAAAATTTTCTTCGGTTCTGTTCATTTCCGTTACTGGTGTCGCGCCGCTTGCACAATGAAAAATGGAGCAACGGAGGGCGGTGAGAGGGGGCTGGGGCCTCTTTGCCCCCTCCCCACGGGAGCTGATGCAAGAAGAGGCGGGATCCAAGCCCTTATGGGCGGATCTCGGCCATGTGGTGAAGCGGCGACAGTGCAGCCAGCTTGGAAGCTGGAGCGAAGGGTGTTGTTGGAGCACGGGGGGGGGGGGGTGCAGCGGCCCCCCCCCAGGTTTCCCAGGTCTAGGCCGGGGGGGTGCAGGGCGTTGGTCTGCCAGGCGGTGGCTCCCAGGGTGGAGTGGTTCCCGGGGAGAAGGGCCCCAGTTAGGGTGGCACTGCATGGAGCTCCGGGGGTAGCCTGATGGGGTGACGGATGGTGCAGCGGATCAGTCCTTGGGGAGGGGGCCCAAGGGAGGGCGGCACTCGGCGGTGCTGCAGGGGTGGTGGCCTGTTGGGGATGGTGATTGGAGCAGTGCCCGGCTCTGGGAGGACTCCCTGTGGCCACAGGATCGCTCTCCTGGCAGGCTTGCCACCGGCTCCGGTGGTGCCCGACCCCGGAAGGGCTCCCCGTGGCTGTGGGACGGCTCTCCCGGGAGGCTTCCCCAGCCCCAGGAGGGCTCTCTGCGGCTGCAGGAATGCTCTCCCAGCCTGCATGCCACCAGCTCCAGTGGCACCCAGCCCTGAAAGGGCTCCTTGCGGCCGCAGCTTGCCGCACCCGAAAAATGAAGAAACGGAAACGAAGTGGGCCCTGGAGCCCTGAAAAATGGAAATGGAATGAAGCGGACCCCAGGGCCAGAATAACGACTATGAAACACCATTTTGGCATTTTGTGCCCATCTCTAGACTCTATCGACAGAACTTCAGGCACAGACTTAGAGAAATGTCACCTTCTTCCATTGTACCTTCCTGAACCTGGAAGTTGCATTTTTTTTTTAAAAAAAAAAGGAACTTCTGTAAACTGTGTCAGGCTTACTTTTCTCTATTACCATTGTAAAACTATCAAAACTTGAGGCCAGGATATTAGTGTTTAAGCCTGACTAGGAGGAGATACAGTACATTGAATTAATTCCTGTATGGCTCATCAACACTTAGGTAAATCTGATGCAGTCAACGGGTCTGTTCTAGACTGCATTTTGGAAGCCAGAGTTTTGGAAAGACAGCTCAGTTGGACTCCTTCTTTGCCAAGTAGGCGGTTTCTCAGCCTGCATTCTGGTTCCTGGGAAGGCCCCAGAGGTCTGATTTTCCAGTTGCTCTGTTTGCTCCTCTCCTGCTATTGTCAGCAGTGTTTCTTGCTGTCAGTTCTGATACGTGGCAGCCTCAGGGGCCAGAGTGAAGCAGAAGAGATGTGCGGGCTTCTCTGATAAGGAATGTTTTGTTGGCGGATAAATTATGGCATCGCCTGGGCACCATCTAAACGGCCTGCTTCCTTATCAGCGCAGCTTCCTAAATAAGCAAGTCTTTTCGGCCTTTCAGTGTGGGAATATTTTTTAAAAATTTGTTCTTCTGCTCTGGATTGGTGTGCCGCTATGTGACCGAAGCAGGTCTGCTGTTTCTAAACTGGAATAAAAATGGCTAAACATCGGGGGGGGGGGGAACCAAGGCATGATTAATACTGTAAATGTAAATTCTGACGTGCAGGTGATGATTGTGGCAGCCCAAGGAGATATGCCTGCAAGGAAAGACACCCCCCCCAAAAAAAAAATATCAAGGGGACTAGGCTGATTCAGCTCAAGAAGTAACTTCTGCCACTTTTCATCTCCACTGTCGAACAGGCCTTTTATAAAGCTAATTGAACTTAGTTATCCATTAAAGACCAAGCCATCACAAACCTCTTTACATTAGAGCAAGGATTTCTCAACACTATTGTAAGAAATAGTGTAAGAAACACCCCTTCCCACCGCCCTACCTGTAAAAAAAAAAAACTGCTGGGAGGCATTGGAAGACCAGGGGATTCCCTGCTGCTGCTGGCGCTGAACTCACAGCAGCAGGGAATTCCCTGGTCTTTCCTGAAACAGGAGGGGTCTGAGAAGAGAAGTATTGATGTGCTGGCACCCCTCCCCCCCACATCCCAAACTGTCAAAAAGCCTCAGCTGGGAGGTGGGGTGAGGGACAAAAGGAAGAAAGGAGTAGGATTTTAATTGCTTCCTGCTCCTTTCTGCCTTTCACCCGTCCCCCTCCTCCCAGCTGGGGCTTTTTGACAGGTCGGGTTGTGGAGATGGGGACACCCCCTCCCCCTACACCCCAACCTGTCAAAAAGCCCCAGTTGGGAGGTGGGGGAGGGGCGAAAGGCAGAAAGGAGCAGTTTTATCGCTTCCTGCTCCTTTCTACCTTTCACCCTCCCCTGCCTCCCAGCTGGGAATTTTTAACAGGTGGGGGATGAGGAGGGAGGGTGCTTCCTCCCCACCCACCCCAGCCTGTCAAAAAGCCCCAACTGTGAATTGGGGTAGCAAGGGAGAACGGAGCAAGTAGTGGGAAATTCAAAGAGAGTGCTGCTTGCTCCAGTCTGCCTTGCCACCCACCTCCCATCTGGGTTTGACAGGTCAGAACAATTGGGAAGATGCCTCCACCCAGGTGGGGCTGTCCCCACTGGGAATAGCCCAACCTGTCATAAAACCTCACCTGAGTGGTGGCAGCTTCCAAATTGTTTTTGTTACTCATTTCATTTTGTTACTAAAATTCAATAAAAAGTCATTAAAGTATCAAAATGAAATGAAAAGTATCAAAATGAAACGAAACAGTAACAAAACAAAATGAAACAAAACATTAATTTTCCATTTCATGCCCATCTCTAGTGCCATGGCCACAAGCCTTTGATGATTTAATCAATGACTTTGCAGCAGGAAAGGCAAGGAAGCTTTGTGTCTAAAGTAAAAAGGCTGCTCTCCTTTACCTTCCTGATTTTCATTTCTCTTCATATCATGACACATGAATGCTATATTTAGATTATGGAATCTGTGGGGCCCCTGCTCCACCCCACTAATGTCCCTGAGCTTTTTGCTCCTACTTATGGTGGCTTCAGAAATGTATAAATACCCATGATTTGGTTCATTTTTACAGATTTTGTTCAAAGACATTGAACATGATAGATAGATAGATAGATAGATAGATAGATAGATAGATAGATAGAT
>JAHTLZ010003526.1:14747236-14780739 GCA_023846285.1 Phrynocephalus versicolor | reverse complement strand
GATAGATAGATAGATAGATAGATAGATAGATAGATAGATAGATAGATAGATAGATCAGCAGGTCGATAGGTAGTGTGCCATTGAGTTGAGTCCAACGTATAGTGGCCCTTACTGTTTTGTTTTTTTTTTTTTAATTTTAGGTATAAAGTACACAGAAGTGGCTCACCATTTTCCTCTTCTGAGGGTAGTCTGGAATTGTGCAAATTGCCCAAGGCTTCTCAGGCTGGCTCTTCTCCCGGGTAGCAGAGTGGAGAATTGAACTCCTGACCTCTGGCTTTTCCTGTCATTTGCACACCATGTCTATGTAGAGAACTACTATCCTTCACTAAGAAGGGACACTTGTATCAGACTCAAAAGCTCAACAATCAAGTCACTTGTGTTCTTTTTTGTTTGTTTGTTTGTTTTAGATCCCCTCCACCTTTCTCCTTGGAAAAGAACCCAAGGCGGCTTACAGTAATGAGGGACAATATACAGTCCAGTACATTTAAGGCATATTCAGGAGGTGGGAGAAAGCATTCTAATCTTGCCCCCCATGCATATTTAGTAGGCTGGCAGGATCTGAATTCAAGTATAGGAAAGAAGAAAATGCAGCTTCATTCACAGCACAGTAATAATTCAGTTTGTTGCATGAAGCCAAGGGGGCTCATCCATCATTTGTGTGAAGTCGGGATGCTACAGAAAGATTGCCTAATATCTGGCCTCCAGTATAAACAATAAATCCAGGCCAGCGCTTCAGAGAAATATTATGTTCCTTGGAGCCTGTGTGTGTTTTCCTTTGGCCCAAACTCAACAACCCACCAATCTGGATGGGAGTTCTTTTTCATCTGCACTGCTTGCCAGTTGGCCTTATGAACTGGGTCCCATAAAATTCTTGACTCCTTTTGCTGCTAAGGAAAGTAGGGCTAATAAATGCAGAGAAGATTGATGCAAGGGACGACAGAAAACATACAACCTGTACCATGAAATAAACTCTGCATCTTCAATTCTTCTTTTGCATAAACATACTATGACAAGAAAGCCAGCCTGGCTGCCTTATCAAAGGGAATGTGGAATTGTACTCCACGCTCCTTGGTGAGATAGTATCTCAAGAAGCCACCAGACTATCTTCAGCTATGAAGAAAATAAACGTTATATTTTAAATAAATCCTTCAGTTCTGCTCCAAGAATAAGAACGTTGCCTTTGGGAGAGGTCCCCCAACCCTCACAAGTCATTTGCTGATGCCACTGGTTTCCCCATCTACCGGAGGAATGTATGGAAAACTTTCAGAACATAAAAGGTTTTACCACCTTAGACACAGAGAAATTGTTTACTAAACAGATAAGCAACAAGATTCAACTATGTCTAGAAGTGAGACCTAGAGGCTCTGAGGCCTAGAAGTTCTTCCCTGTAAACTAGTGGCCCAGATTAATGGAGGCCCTGCTCAACAAAATGCATTGTGTGGCAGCACAGCTGTCACAGGGTTCCTCTCCCTACCTTTCATCTATCTATTAGAGGTGGGCACAAACCAGAAAACCCATGGTTCGGGTTGGTCTGGTTCGGGCCCACCCTTGGTTTGGTTTGGGTTCGGGTTCATACGAATTTTTTTAAATTTTTTTTTTTTTAAATTCTAGCATGTGGAGGCGAGAACGGGGTTCTCTCAGCGGCTGTCATCACCCACGGAGAAAATCCCTTTAGAGAGAGACCTATTCTTACCTCTACATGTGGAGGCGGGAATGGGGCTCTCTCAAGACAGTTTTCCCTGTGGCCGATGACAGCGTGCAGCCGCTGTCATCGGCCACATAACAAAACAAACCTAACCGAACCAAATTTTTTTGGTTTGGTTCATTTCTTTCTAAAATCACTCTGGGGTTCGTTATTTGTTTTGTTACCTAACAAAATGAATAACGAATAACAAAATGAATGAAAAGTTCATTTCATGCCCATCTCTACTCTACTCTCTCTCTCTCTCTCTCTCTCTCTCTCTCATTCTCTCTCTCTCTGATCCTTTGAGCCCTCTTCTTAGATTGTCAATGGCCCTCATTCTGCCCAATTGTTGAATAGTCTTAAAAAAAAAAGCTGGGTGTTAAACTGTATCTGGGACTTTGAAGCAGTCTTAACACCAGCTTGCCTCCTGATGCCATCATCTGGTGTACTCCATCTCACCAAAAAGATTCTCAGCGCCTGACCTATCACCTATCAAGATTGCATTTTTGGTACAATGCATTGATAAAGATAGCAAGTTGCTATTGAAAGCTTAGCTTATTTTTTTGTTTTAGTAGTGACCAATAAAGGTATCACCTAGTCTACTTTCAAATTTTATTTTTAACAGTGTGAGCTTGACAATAAAACTTTATGACAGCAACAGCACTCCTGTTTTATTGCCAAGGAGACCATAAACTCTAGAAGAAAGGGGAGGAAATGAGAAAAACAAAATAGAAGATGGCTCCTGTGCATTAGCAAATGAGATGCAATCCAATGCTCTCTTTCTGAGGAAAATTCAGTTGAGATTGGCAGTGTGAACAAATGTTTAGCTCCTTAGCTGTGGAGAGCGTTCCCATAGTTGACAAAAGTGATGCTGTTATAAATGATCTATCATTCAAAAACATAAGATGTTGCTTGCTGCTTATTAAGCTTAAAACTGCTGAACTAGAACAAGTGCATTTATCCCAGTATATCAGCCAAATATTCTTAACTGGAGATGGGCACAAGCTGGGAAAATGGTGATTCATGATGGTTCATGGATCATTGCCACAAATGTTTAGTCAAAATGAACCATTTTTGTAGCTCATGCAATTGTAGATTTCCAGAAACAGTAGAATGGCCTACACATGAGTTGGATATGCCAAACATGATGACTTCTTCATTTGACTCTCCTCCCCATTGTCTTCCAGTCTGACAAATATTGGATTTGGAGTGTCCAAGTTGTTGTTGTTCAGTTGTTAAGTCATGCCCGACTCTTTGTGACCTCATGGTCCAAAGTACACCAGGCCCTACTGTCTTCCACTGCCTCCTGGATACTGATCAAATCCATGTTGGTTGCATCCATGATGCTGCCCAGTCATACCATTCTCTGCTGTCCCCTTTTCCTTTTGCCTTCAATCTTTCCCAACACCAGGGACTTTTCCAATGTGTCCTCTCTCCTCATGAGGTGGCCAAAGTACTGGAGCCTCAGCTTCAAAATCTGTCCTTCCAGTGAACATTAAGGATTGATTTACTTTAGGATAGATAGGTTTGATCTCCTTGCAGTCCAGGGGACTCTCAAGAGTCTCCTTCAGCACCACAGCTCAAAAGTATCAATTCTGCAGTGATCAGTCTTCTTTATGGTCCAGCTCTCACTTCCATACATCACTACTGGAAAAACCATACCTTTGACTATTTGGACCTTTGTCAGCAAAGTGATGTCTCTGCTTTGTAAGATGCTGCCTAAGTTTGCCATCTCTTTCCTCCTAAGAAGCAAATGTCCAAGTTATAGTCCCAGAAATCACTCCCCCACCGCAGAAGAGCTCTTTAGCACTAGACTTGGGGGAAATTAAATGAAATAGTCATGTGAGGGAATGTTGAGACAGGATGTTGCTCATAATGAGGACTGGGGAGGGAACAGAAGGGAGAATGGGACAATTGTGATCATTCTCCTAATTCCACAGAATGTCTACACATCACAAAACAGAGACACCAAGAATGGTTTTCTGCATTTTCCTGTCATTTGCGTACCCTGTCTCTGTCTTTTGAACTCAAGTTTCCAAATCACCTTCAGGGGTATACACTAGGTCAACATAACAGCAGCTTAGAATGACATAGAATGATCTATAAAGATGTTACATAACCCCTCCCCCTTTTGATGTTACATACCCCTTCTAAAACAACCATAAAATGCTATGTTGGAAATTTTTGTCTGTCTTGTTACCAGTTTTTACAGATTATTTTGAGTCTGTGCTTGGCTCGGAACCAGTGTCCAATAATTAAATTCAAATAAAGTAAGGAAGCGCAAACACTGAACTGTTTTAGTTTGATTTATTGTAGCCAAGCCAAATAACAGTCAGTGGTCTCACCATGGATGGTGTGAGTGAGCCCTGAACATTTGTTTAACACCAGTTTTTATACATACAAACCAGTTCAATGTATCCCTCAATCTGTATTGGTGAGTGATTGTTTACAATTGTCCTGATCCAATTCCCTATGCCATTAAGCTGTTGATGGTCCAAATCCTTGAGTCAATGTTCCATAGATTGGTGTCCTATTGTTCAACTGGGCCCAGTCTGGCAGTGACAGGGAATGTGGAACTCCAGACAATGGGACAATCTCCTGTCCCTCAGGCACAGTTTACTTTGAGGATAATCCTCTCATCCAGGTGTTCTGCCACTTCCTGGAGTAATGTACTTCCAGTTAATTTACATTCTCACTGTATTCCAGTTCTTATAATTTATATCTAGAATAAATGTTTTGGTGCCTGATTTTTCATGGTATCAGTCTGGTACTTTGTCTGACATAAAACAAATCATTTGAACACAAAGATTTACATTATTCAGTTTAGTTCCCTTGCAAGAGTTGCCCATATCATTGCAACAACCGCCCTCAATGGCCCTAACTCTGTGTTTGAGCTGGCCAGAAAATAGGAGCAGGTGGAACCCAAGAGTGGGTTGGGCATCACCATGTGTGTGTGTTGTGTCATTACAGTCGTGACCGACTCTTTGTGACCCCATGTCCATGGAGTTTTCTTGGCAGGAATACTGGAGTGGCTTGCCAGTTCCTACTTCAGGCACCTACAGCACCTAGTATTCCCTGGTGGTCTCCCATCCAAGTACTAACCAGGGCTGACCCTGCTTAGCTTCCGAAATGAGGCAAGATCGGATGTGCTTAGGGCATCTAGGCAGCTGGGCATCACCATAACAGACTCTTATTCTTACACTTAATCTGCCTGGAATAGAAACCAGAGGCACTGTCAGGGCAGTGATGGAGGGATAGTTTTGTATAGTTGCTACTAGCTGCAAGTGTAATTAATGGCTTAACTTTCCAGGTGTCCTTGCAGCGGGCATTGCTTGCTCTGAACTCATTTCAGCAAACCCCTTTTTTCCATTGTGGAGGATGGGCTCTTTTAGATTTATTTATTTATTTATTTATTATTGCATTTATACCCCACCCATCTTCCCGTAGGAACTCTGGGCAGCTTACAGAGTGGCGACTAAAATGAGCCTTAATTTTTTTTAAAAGCTTCCTAGCCTCCCCATATTCATTCAGATTTGTCCTTGTGCCACATTGCACAAGCTCATCACACCTGCATCAGTGATCCTCCAATTTTCTTCAACAAATTTGATCTTGTTAACTATTTCCAAAGGGGAGCTAAGCCAGTCTGCCACAGCAAAACCAACAAAGAATCCTGTAGCAGCTGAAAGACGACTCCATTTGTTGCTGCATGAACGTTTTGGGACCACGGGCCACTGTATCAGATGCATGGAGTGCTTTCCTTATTTGCAGAAATTTAGCAACTCAGATCTTTATGGGAAACACGAAGATTTCACTGAGGGAATGGAAATGCTCCTATTGCCCTTTAAGGTGGTTACTTCATGTCCTTCCTCAAGCCGAGGTGAACTTGCCTCCGTGTTGAAATGTGGATCGAGAAGTGGATCGAGAAGTGGATTGAAAAGATTCCCGAGCTCCAGGACAGGAATCTCTCACCCCGCTTGGAGTGCAGTTCAGGAGGCGTGGTTGGGGTGAACTCGGATTGACCCCACAAGGACCGTGAGGTTCCCTTCCTTCAAACTCGGGTTGACCCCACAAGGACATGAGGTTACGTTCCTTCGAACCAGTCTCCAGCAAGAGGAACTGCAGCAAGAGGAACGTGAAGTATCAGCCATAGTTAGGATCTTTTGCTCTCTGTGCAGCTTCCCGTTGTACTGAATGATTTTCACTGGCAGTGAAAATTAAACTTTCCAACATGAAAAAGATTACCATAGTCAGACATGTTCATTAGCAACTCCCATTGAAGCATCTGAAGGTAGAAGGAATATTCATGCAGAGAACCTGTATTACACTCAAAGGTCGAGGTAGAAGATGAGGACATGCACACCAACCCTGCCCTCACTGCTCCATCCCACCCAGAAAGAGGCAGACCTCTGTGTGTTCAGTGTGAAAGTCTCTAAAGATGCTTGCAAGTACTTCAGGTGAACAACATGCTTATGAAATAATCACTGGGTCTCCTTTGGTATCCTTCTTGCAGGTTCCTCTACAGATCTTCCTCCTGACAAGGTCAGTATTGATTCTGGATTGGGTGGGAAAACGAGAGGCTTCCCTCCCTCCCCTGCCCATTGAGAATTTCATGACCATTGAGAATTTTAGGAGTAGAATGGAAGAACTGTACACCCCCTCTGTATGTCACCTTCCTACTTATGGAGGATCCTGAGCCAGAGTGTCCATTACCCATGACTGGCTCTCCATGCGGGGATACTAAAGCTACAATCATTTATTAAAGCATCCTGGAAGATAGATTAACATTGCAGTTTCAGAAAAAGGAAACACAACTAAACAGATCCAGGAGCATCCAGACCTTTCACCACATTTCGACTGGTAGTCTTAGCTTCTATTCTCACTGGCCAAGCACGAAGCTAATATGAATTTTGAAAGTGAGACCTCCTGGGAGGTTTCTTAGAGCGCATACAGCAGTTCTGTCTACTCGAGATACAAATCCTTGCTTCTCTCATCCTCTCACACTATGAGGAATGGCAACAGTTTTCTTCCTGCCAGCAAGGATGGTGAAGAATGTCCTGCAGCTCTTGGTAGAATTCCCCACATTGGCAATAGTGATATTTTGTGCAAAAGCTGACTGTTTTGTGTGTAATTGCCCAATGTTATGCAACCCTCATCCTTTTTTTTGGGGGGGGGGGAGACATAGCACTATCTGGGTCAATGGTGGCAAACCTTCGGCCCTCCAGATGTTTGGACCACAACTCCCAGAATTCCAAGCCTGTATTGCCAATGATGAAGGAGCTTGGTCCAAAACACCTGGAGTGCCAAATGTTCGCCACTAGAGATGGGCACGACTCAGAAAAAATTTTCATTTTCGTTTTTGTTTTCGTCTAGGGGTCTGTTTCGTTTCGTTTCCGTTTTCGTGAGCTAATTTTCAAAATTTTTCATTTTCATTTCGTTACGTAACGAAAACGAAAAACGAAAATGAAAACGAATTTTTTTTCGTTTCTTCCCATTTAGCTCCATTAAGTGCTTTTCCAGTAACAAAAAACGAAAAACGGCTCAAAATTAGTCATTTTGTTTCCGTTTCCGTTCCATTTTTGAACCGTTTTTCATTTTTCGTTTCGTTACATAACGAAAATGAAAAACGGAAACGGAAACGAAAATTTCGCTAAGTCATGCCCATCTCTATTCGCCACCACCGATGTGGGTTAACCACATAAGTTGCTGCAAAGTTAGACAACTGTTAGTTTATTGAAGAATCTGAAGCACAGAATTGCTTTCTTTCTCCCAAACAACATTTGTATTCTCTCTCTCTCTCTCTCTCTCTCTCTCTCTCTCTCTGTATTTTGTCCAGAAGACACTGGACAAAATACAGAGAGATTCAACTGGTGGGATAGAGAAATGTAGCCAGTATTCTGTGCTCATTGGCAGTGTTGGACCCACCAGAGTCCCAAAGACCTTCTATTCTTTGAGTCCTTGTGAAGAAAGAAAACCACTGGTGCCTTGTAGGTTTATCGCATGGAGTGCTATGACCAATGGAGCATGATACAATGGGTTCCAGCTTGAGCTGCACTTCTGGTGGGATTATGGGACCAGCATTGTCATGAGTGGTGGCTTGCCACTGAAGAATTCCTGCAATGATTCCAAGACTTTGCCTCGTAGTGCACAAGAGCATATGTGAAAATTGAAACTGGGGTTTATTAATCAGAGGCATTCTGCCACTGCTGGTAGTGTGGTTCCCTCTGTGCCAATATTTACACAACAGAACACTGGCCAATATAGCAAAAAGAAACAAGCAGGTGCCTTCACATGCTGTTGAGCTGCCCTGCATCCATTTTCACCCCTATTGAGGTATTTGCTGTATGGATGACTGTGGTCCCTTCTTCCTTTGGCAGAGGTACTCACCAAGACCCAAGCACATCAAAGGGTTTTTATACTTTCACTCCCTTACATTGAAACTGGCAGTGATTAATGGAAGCCAAAAGCTCAAACCCTTCATTTCCAGAAAATGAAAACTCTGTTGAGTAGCACAGTCTCCTTCTGTGATTAGGTTATCATCTTAACAAATTATGTTAAGAACAAAAGGTCTGTAAAAACAGGATACCAGGTGTACTCATGCCTTTCACTATGGGTGCAACTACACGGTGAGAGAAATGCAAATCCATTCACTGTAAAGTCACACAGGGGAATTTGGCTTTCCCCAAGCCTGTTCAAATTAATGGTCTGCACACAGAGGGGTGTTGGTGGAATTAAAAAAAAGTCTGTTTTTCAGCTTCATAATGCAGCTCTTCTATGGCCCTGCAAAAGGCATAGCTACAAAAGAGCTACTTAACAACCTGCAAATAAGGGAAAATGGCAGTTTCCTCCCCATTCTTTCTCATCCTCTTTCTTTTTGGTGCCCAGGGCCTAGAGCAATAGTGCTTGTGCCAAGATTTTTTTTAAATGAAACATTGTTTGCAATGATCCAGCCATTTCAAGATGTATCTTTGGCTGCTGTCTCACATGGGGAAGAGCCTGATCTTCTGAAGGTCTGACTTTTCCTCTTCCTCCCATCACATGACTGAAGATGTGGGATAGCAGTTCCCATGTACAAAGCTGTTTTTTTAAATTTTGAAGTGCAGTTCAGCCCCGTGGCCAGCAGGTGGCATTAGCATTTTAAAAAAGGACCAGCTGGCAGGTGGAAATTAAAACAAAGAGCACCTGATGGAGCTTCCTGGTGCTCCAAGGGTGGGGGAAAATAAAAAATAAAAAAATAAATAAACAGTGCCGATCGGCCCCAGGAACAGCCGGTCAGCGCTATGAGAAAAAAAAAAGAAACCCAGATCATCTGCATGGTCCCACAATGTCTGCCTCCTTAAAAGGTGGATTTTTAAGCAAGGCAAAAAATTCCCTACCTCTCCGGTAAGTCTTGGGAACCAGGTTTTCCTTTCTTTCTTTTTTCAACAAGCCCTGTGGCTGTGGGGATGGCATTTTTGGACACGGTTTATCTACTAATTTAAACTGCATTTAAAGGGATATGGGATAGGGTCCTTACTCCCCTCTCCAGTTGCTGCACCATCACACTAACTATAGGCTTTCTCCTCCTTCAAGAGTTTATGCTGGAAAGAAAAAGGACCCAGAGGCCAGTGGCAGCAGTGGCTACACTGTGGACAGAGTGGACCAATCTGGGGGCAATGAAGGTGACCAGAGTTCTGGAAATGTCAGGGCACTGGCAATGAGGTGTTTAAGAAAAAAGAAAAGTTTTTGGACTGGATCTATGCCTTCCCAGCCACTGCACCTTTCTGCATCAGTTCCAGCAATCAGATGGTCAGAACCAATGCAAAAGGATCCGGTGGCTAATAATAAAATAAAATAAAATAAAATAAAATAAAAGCCCCAATGGCAGAGGAAAAAATTACTGATTCGGGGAGGGGATGTGCCAGGCATTTGCATCAGCTGGTAGATTAAAAGGTGTGACTCAGCCTGTCCTGATCTTGTGTGTGTATCTGTTGCATCATTACAGTCGTGACAGACTCTTCATGACCCCATGTCCATGGAGTTTTCTTGGCATGACTACTGGAGTGGTTTGCCAGTTCCTATTCCAGGCGCCCACAACATCTGGTATTCCCTAGAGGTCTCCCATCCAAGTAGAAACCAGGACCAACCCTTCTTAGCTTCCAAAATTAGGCGAGATCGGATGTGCTTAGGGCAGTTATGGTGAACCTATGGCACGGGTGCCAAAGGTGGCACTCGGAGCCCTTTCTGTGGGCACCCAACATTGCCCCTTCATAGACACCTGTATATAGGTTAAATTACTGTATTGGCACTTTGCAAAAAAAAAAGTGGGTTTTGAATTGCAGTTTGGGCACTTGGTCTCTAAAAGGCTCGCCATCACTGGCTTAGGGCATCTAGGCAGCTTGTCCTTATCATGTACCATTTCCCATATACAGTATATAGATTTCCCACAAATCACATCCTAACCTGATGACACAACATCCATGAAATAATCTGCCACTTATATTGTACAGCAGATTTCTCATCCAGTAAATATCTTTTCCATCCCTACAAGTGTCATGGCTCCTTCCTGGAAATGTTATGCAAATCTCGACACTTGGCTGAAGACAATGGCTAGGCAATCACAGTCCTGCTGGTTATAGAACCTTCCTATGGTGTTGACTCTTTTTGGAGCATTGCCTAGCTCTGGATTCCCAGCTCACCTTTTGACAGCTGCCTCTAGCTCAGCCTTGACATTCAGGTGCACACATACGAGCAAGGGAAGGAAACCACATGGAATACTAATGAATTTGAAGTGTTTATCACAAAAATTTTCATCTTACATAAGGGGGATAAATCATGCATGCAAATTGGGCAAAAAAGTTGTGAGACAGGCTATAAATGCAATGAAACAAAAATCAAGGTATTCAAAAGTTGAACAAATGGAAGAAAGACTTCAAGGATATTCATTGCCTGGAGCTCCATTGGGACTCTTGCTAGCCCTTCTTTGATGGGTGTGTTGAGTAAAAACATGGTATACTGATTACGAATATTTAAAATACTGTATGGAGCAGGGTCCCAGAAACCTCTGCCAGAGTGACCAATGACAAGGAAGTGTGAAATGTGAAGGAGCAAGCATTCCCACCCTTGATGTACAGCACATGTCAACATGTGCGAGATAACTTGTGGAAAGAGCCGTCTTTAAATAGTACGTGCCTCACTCAGTGCAACATCATTTCAAGGAGGCATCACTGAACTACAGTGCTTGTAAATGGTACAGCACCTACAGAAGGATTGAAGTCTATTGTGATATACGCAAATTACTGGCTACTTGGAGGGAATTGCTACATTGAGGCAACACAGTCTACCTAAAAATGCCAAAAACTGAAACTGAACCAAAACCACTTCCAGTTTTGTGTAGTACAGTGGTGTCCAAACTTTGGCCTCCAGATGTTTTAGACCACAACTCCCACAGTCCTTTGTGATTGGCAATGCAGGCTTGGACTTCTGGGAGTTGTGGTCCAAACATCTGGAGGGCCAAAGTTTGGACACTCCTGGTATAGTATTTTGAGTGTGTCCATTAAATGAGTCATTTGGCACCTTATGAGTGGACTTACTAAAAGAGGGAATTACCACTCCCGGAAGCTTCCATAATCAGGTGTTTACCCTCCTTTCCTCCCGTCTTTTGCAGGGGAAAGTATTTTTCTGGTGGCTGGTGTCAAACTGAAATGGGGGGAGGTCCTCAAGGACATACTTATTCTAATATATCTTAATTCCATTTCCTGCCCCAAACCCATAGGATTTCATGTCTTTTTTTTTTTGCTGATGTGGTCCCCCTCTATGGGAGGATATCCTTAGCCTTCACACCGTAAAGGCTAAAATCAAACTGAGCAACTGATTTTCCTTTGACCATGTTGACAATTCCTTGGTGCTACTAATTGAAAGAGGCAGAAGGACACTTGAGCAGGGGCCATTTGTCTCTTCATTACTTCTGAATGCGCTTGATAAGGAGCTCTACCTTGCCTCCAAGGAAGGGAAGCTCTAACAAAGAGCCGAAAGCCATAAATTACCCAAATTTCATTCACATGCCCTCAGCACAAAGCAAGCATCTGTAGACCTCAGCACACAAAAGGAAGAGTGAAAGAACTTCTCAACCAGTCCTTCATTTTCTCCTCCGGCCTGGCCTTTATTGTCTGATATAAAAGGGATCAGATTGGATTGTGAAAGATGGAGAAGGAAACAGCTTAGATTACAAGGAATTTTGACACAACTGCTTCCCTTATCACCACCTTCAAAGCACCATTTGAATTAGTCTTTTCAGAGACTGGTAGCAAAAGGCTAGCTAAACATGGCAGCTTGACAGCATTGCCCAGTGTTGCATTGTTCCAATACCTCTTTCTGTTAAACCTAGTGTCACTCTCTCTGGCTTTGTGCTGAGATGGAAGACAGCACCCTCCCCCTGTAGTCCATTTGTGTTTCTCTCTCATAGAACTGAAATGCTTAGCAAAGAATGTGTACTGGCACATCTATCTATTTGTGTGCCTTGAGAACTGGATGACATGGTAATATATCTGTGAACATTTCACACGCATCTGGTTGTTGTCCATCTAATGAGCCTATTTCGACCAGGGTGAATTGAAACCAACATGGAGGATGAATTGAAGGTCTCCTGCCAATGAATAGACAAATGTTTAGGATGAGTAGCAAAATGTTTTGATTTAAAGCAAAGCAAAGTAAAAGCAAAGTGTTCTGCTTATATAGTGTACAGTTTATATAGGCAGTTTACAGTTTTAATTACAGTATGCAGGCTACGCATTGCCCCCCCCCCCAAGCAAGCTGGGTACTCATTTTACCAACTTCAGAATGGAAGGCTGAGTCAACCATGAGCCGGCTACCTGGGATGGAATTTAAAGCAAAGTCCTCTTTGAGGATAATTATAATATGGTATGGAACTCGATTAAGAGAGATCTGGAAACATGGAATAGATTGAATTTGTCGTTGATGGGAAGAATTTCGGTGATAAAGATGAACGTGCTACCAAGGTTGTTATTCCTATTTCAAATGATCCCAATAATTAGAGGGATAGGCCATTTTAAGGAATGGCAGAAGATATTGTCTAAATTTGTCTGGCAAGGTAAAAGACCCAGAATAAGATTTAAATTATTAACAGATGCCAAGGAAAGGGGAGGATTTGCCATGCCAGACTTGAGATTGTATTACGAAGTGGCCTGCCTCAGTTGGATAAAAGATTGGATTACTTTAGTTGATGAGGATCTATTGGATTTAGAAGGTCATGATAACAGATTTGGTTGGCACGCTTATCTTTGGTATGATAAAGTGAAAGTACATAAAAGTTTTATGAATCATGTAATTAGAAAGTCATTACTTCAGGTCTGGGAACGGTTGAAACCCTTCTTAGAGAGACATACGCCGAGGTGGTTATCCCCGATTGAGGCATTGGCGATTAAGAGGAAAGATAAAGAAGGAGTGGGGATCACCTATGGGGATGTGTTATTCTTTTCAGAAAAAGGTCCTAGACTGAAGTCTTATGATATGTTGAAAGAGAAGCTAACAGGCTGGTTTCAGTACCATCAGCTAAATGACATTTTTCAGAAAGATAGAAGGGTGTCTGGGTTTGGAGAGAAGGAATCTAAGTTCCAAACCATAATCATGGGCCCAAAAAAGAAATTGCTGACCAGATTATATAATTTTTTGCTGGAGTTGAACCTAAAAGATGAACAAGTCAAAGAATGTATGGTAAAATGGGCTATGGATCTGGGTCATAATATTGAGGTAGATGTGTGGGAAAGATTGTGGAAAAAGAATATGAAGTTTACCGCATGTACTTTGATAAAAGAAAATCTGTTGAAAATGATGTATAGGTGGTATATTACTCCAACAAAATTAGCAAAGATGTATAGGATGAAAGATTACTATTGTTGGAAATGTAAAGAGAAACAAGGTGATTTTTATCATATGTGGTGGACCTGTGAGAAAGTGAAAGAGTACTGGGCACTGATATATGATGAACTCAAAAAGATGTTAAAGTGTACATTCCCAAAACGACCTGAATTTTTTCTGTTAGGGTTGGTGGATAATGAAATTAAAGGAGCAGATAGGACTCTATTTTTATACGCAACAGCAGCGGCACGAATGCTCCTGGCACAGAATTGGAAGACAACGTATATACCATCTTTGGATGAATGGAGGGCGAAAATATTGGACTTTGCAGAGATGGCCAGACTGACGTGCAGACTGAGGGATCAAGATAACCAGAGGTTCCAAAAAGATTGGCAAAAATTCAAGAACTACATGGAGATTCACTGTAAGGAATTAAAGACTCTTACCGGATTAGGGTAGAACTCGAAGGATTACTACTTATTTTTCAAATCTTTTTTATAAGTATATAAAAGGGGTTTGTCTGAAAGGAAGGCTAGGAGATGAATAACGTTAAAGCCACGGGAAGAACAGAGGGAAGCCAAATTTTAGTGGTAGATTGATTTTGTATCGCTAATGTTTTGAACTTGATTCTTTTCTGTATATTAAAATTTCCTAATAAAAACGTATTTAAAAAAAAAGAAGAAGAAGAAGTAGTAAACTGCAGCTCGCATGTGCCCTGGGTAACGTGTTAAATGGCAAGACATTTAAGTCTGACTTTTCAAATACCTTGTTGAGGACGATTGGTTTGCTTTGTAAAATCCTGGAATCCCATTAGCTGTGATGAAAATATCATAACAATCATGATGAACCATTCTGACCCATGGAAACCCTTTATAGGTTTTTCAGCTAGAGAATACTCAGGAGTGGTTTACCATTCCCTTTTTCTTGGGGCTCCCTGGGACTGTGCAGCATGCTGTTGGTTCATAATCAGCTTGTGAGCTACAATGATCCAAAGATCCTTCTCGCTCATTGTATTTCGGAGCCAGGTATCCCCCATCTTGTAACTGTGTGTTTGGTTTCTTTTTCCTAGGTGCAGCACTTGGCTTTTATCCTTGTTGAATTTCTTTTTGTTGTTTTCAGTTCAGTACTCAAGCCTATCTAGATCCTTTTGAATTTTGTTTCTGTCTTCACAAGGATTAGCTATTCCACTTAATTTTGTGTCATCTGCCAATTGGATTAGCATTCCTTGTGCCCCCTGATCAGGACATTTTGGAAAGGATAGGTTTCAGCGTGCAAAGGTGGTTCCAATCGTTTTTAGGTTCAGAAGTCCAGACTAGGTGAGTTTGTATAAAAACTAGGTTCAAAAAAAATCACTCCCTTTTTTCCCCTTTTGCATTTCATGCAAATTTACCTTCAGGACCAGATATTTATAGGAACTGGAGTTTGCCCATGGTTTTCAAACTCTCATTAAACTACACCACAATTCCCAGGGAGCTTTGCCCTGGGGCATTCTTGCTGATAGCATACTTGAGGGTTTGGAACATAATGAAAATTTGAGGGATTGCACTCCTTTGCCCTACCTGCTCTTCCCCCACCCCCAGCAGCCACATTTTTGCTGCAGAAAATTGGTTTTGGAAAATGGGAGTGAAGCATCAGCTGAGATGTAATAAAAATCCAAGCATATTCTGGCCTGCAAGACAGAGGCCATTTACTAAAACTGGCGAACTTTTGCAGTTAATGAATAGGAGCCAGTTGTGGAACCATAAAGAAGAGAGAAGGAAGACCTTTCTTGGAGGCACACAGGTGGGTGGATGTGTGTGCAGTAGGGTAGCTCACCAAGGCAGAATGATCAAGGCTGAGGCACTAGTTTAAGGTGCAACTTCCTTCTCAAATTAAAGACGGCATCCACAGACCAGAATTGATCAGTCCAGTGGGAATGAGGGCGAAACATTCTTGAAGAAATGCCTGATAGTTAGCAGCTTCAAGAATGGAAAGGGACACTGGCAGACAATCTTGTGTAAACACCACTAGACCAGGGGGACCCCCAGGTGCCAACTGGACCAGGTTTAAAGGATGCCAGCCAATAACAGAGTGGCAGAAGCCCTCAGAATATGGTGGGGAGGGCAGTTCCAGCAATTGTGCTGCCCTCTGCACTATTTCCTAAGGTCTCTTGCCACTCTGTCAATGCCTGGACCCCTTTAAACCTTCCCCAGTCAGCATCAGGGGGATCACTCAAGGCAGCCTACTCAGATGAAGAAGTGTGTCTGATTGAGCAGGTGGAGAGGAGAAATGAGCTTCCCTCAGATAATGGGCAAACATGCCAAAGAGGCAGGTGAGGGGAGTGCGAGGTGCCTGAGGGACATTTGTGTGGGGCGTAGCACCAAACTGGGCTGAACTGCTGAGCTGAGGTTTGTGCCCATTTTTGGAATTAAATTATTACCTAGTGCTTAAAGAAAGAGACAGTCCTCTGTGTGATACAGCCCTTCTTGCACTTGCTGTAGTCAATACCCTGCCATTGTAGTAGAAAACCCAGTTGAAAATCCAAAACTAAGGGTAACTGACCTCACTCTTGGACCACTGAAATCTCAAAAGTTGATGAGCTTTTAAGTCTTGCAGGAGGATCTTGGTACTGCAAGCTGGTAATGGGGGACTCATGTGTTTGCTTTCAGACTGGAGTTCAGCAAGTGTGCTTTAATATGGGCTACCTGTGGAGATGGTTTGGCTGCGTAGGTTAGAAAATGATGAGAAGTTTATTCCATTCATACTTTGATAATAAAACAATCAAGCTTGTGAATGTCAAGTTCCTTCCTTAATTAAATAAATTTTAAATGTTTGTTTTTCTTTGAAACATATGTGAACCCAAATTCTCATTCACTCCTGTTTCCTTCACCCTAATTGTAAATGAAAGCACATTTTAATTTCTTATCTTAATTGGAGAAGAATGTCCTACTCCCGTACCATACAGAGGAAGTATTAATCACAAGTAAACCGGAGTGATTCTGCTTTTCAAATTGGTCACTGCCTCAGTCTGGTCTACAACGGCTAAGAAGCACATTCGTCCCAATTATCATTATATAGGCACTGACTGGCCTTTGACATTCTGTGATTATGTTAATAAAACAATTCTCAACTGCTGGAAGAATTGCAAACAGAAGTCTGGGAAGTGTGTGTGTGTGTGTGTTGCAGCCCTTGATAAATTGTCTAAATCTAGACAATCTATTCCCTTCTCCAAGAAAATAATTGGGACAATGTGTAGCAATTATAATGCCCATTACAGGCATGGAAGGCACTTAGCTCAGTAATAACAGTCCAGTAGGATGTGCAGGTATATTTACAGTATACAGAGGGAAACATGAAGATGTTTGCAGCTAGGGAAATTGAGAACCAGTGTGATGGTGGAGTGGTTAGAGAGTTGAGCTGGGTGGCATCCTGATCATGAGGATTACAGGATGACGATGGACCAGTGATCTTCCTGTTAGATGACCTGCCTCACTGGGTTGTTGTGAGGATAAAGTGGGGAAGAGGATGCTGCTTTGAGTTCACTGGAGGAAGGATAAGATATAAACATAACAGAAACAACAACTAAAAACCCTCCAATAACATTCCAATTTTTTAAATTTCTATTTCTATTTCTTGTTTTGCAGTTTTATTTTTTAAAAAGACTGCCCAGCGCACCACTGATTGTGAGAGTGGAAAGTGTAAGCATATATATTTTACAAGGATTTCCTAGCTAGACAAACAGACAGAAAGCTTATGGGCGTGTATTGGTTTGCCTGGTAAATGAATGTAGTAGTTGACCTTCAGTTGCAGGGGAAGGATGGGTGCCTGGAGGAGCTGTTATCGCTGTTGAGATGTATGGAATGATATTTGCGAAATGGCACTGGAGACTGATTATTTTCTGAACTTTCTGATTGGGGAGATTCTGTTTTGCATATGTATATGACAGTTAGTAAGATCTGTGTGTAGAGATGGGCACGACTCAGAAAAAAATTTTCGTTTTCGTTTTCGTTTTCGGCTAGGGTCCGTTTCGTTTCGTTTCGTTTCCGTGAGCTAATTTCAAAATTTTTCGTTTGCGTTTCGTTACGTAACGAAAATGAAAAAATGAAAACGAAAATGAAAAATTTTTCGTTTCTCCCCATTTAGCTCCATTATGTGTTTTTCCAGTAACGAAAAACGAAAATTGGCTCAAAATTAGTCATTTCGCTTCCGTTTTCGGTCCATTTTTGAACCGTTTTTCGTTTTCGTTTCGTTACGTAATGAAAACGAAAAAACGAAAACGAAAACGAAAATACCGCTAAGTCGTGCTCATCTCTATCTGTGTGCTACTGAGGGTCAAAGAGAAGTACAGTAGAACTATTAGCCAGAACAGTTAGCAAACTAGTTTTGTTGTTTAAAAGTCTGGTCTTGTTAGAACTTGTGTCAAAACAGCTCTCTCTCTCTCTCGCCTGCCTGCCTGCCTGCCTGCTATCAGATTATGAGAATAAAAGACATCCCTCCCCATATTCTAGTAGTTTTTATTGGGAGGTTGTATTTTTTGCCTTTGTTTGATTGCTTACTTTTCCTGTGTTTTTTTTTAAAGCAGGGCAATCTTTTAATTTTACTATTTCTCCCCCCTCCCCCGTGTGTGTATGCTTTCCCCATTTGACTGATTTTTAAAAAACTGTTATTTAGAGTATTTGTACACGACCCCTAAACTCCGCCACAAATGGCTCCCAGCTCCGGAGCTTAAAATTGTTTCCCCACCAGCTCCGGAGTTTACAGAAAATTAAGTGCGGCCACACCCACCTAAGCGCGTCCCAGCGCACTTTTCAGGTACCTGCTCTTGGAGGGTGAAAAATCCCAGATCCGGATGTAAAGGAGTGAGTGCCAGGTTCTCCTCGCTTCAGAACATTCAGAACAACATTGTACAACATTGCTCCCTCAAGTAAATAAATAGACAAATGAAACAGGAGATAAAAGGCTGCAAGAAATATCATCTAGACAGACGACTGTTTTTCATTCCTCATTTATGATAAAATTATTTCACTGGTGCACCTAAACTTTGTACATTGTATTAGAAAATCCAGAAGGTACAGAGTAAGCTTCAAATCTAACAAATGAATTACACTAATAGTGCATTTGCCTCCTTTTGCCATAATCAGAGTAAAGACTGATCTGGGAATGGTAGACTACATTTCTAAAATACAATCCTTTTTATCCAAAAGATAGGGGCGACTTCCTCCAAAATTAACAAGTAAACAGAAGTAAGAGGTAACCCAGCTGTAGCCACAATCCATCAAGAGCCAATGTTGAATTAGCCATCTTGGTCACATTTATATGAGTGTACGCTCCCCTGAGATCACTCAAGGAAGGATTATTTGGACATTTAAAGTTTCCATGTACATCCATGCAGTAGTGTAAAGCTTGTGACTTTTTTGAGAAGACCGCCTACATTCCTGCTAGTCAAAATGATCCTCCAAGTCATGGCTCTGCTACACCAGTCATTAGCTCCATTGAATGCATGAACCAGAATAAAGAGAAAAAATGATATTTTGCTTGAACAGGGGGGAATTGTTTCTTTTGGGCGATCTCATTTCCCCCCCAAACACCCAAACAAATGCAACAACCTTCATTAGCCTAAGAAATGTAAATCCAATAAGCCCAAGGATTGGATCTTTCAGCAGTCTTTTCAGTAGATAACACTGCTAGAGAAAGCAATATGGGTTTAGGTTGCCTCCTGCTTTATCCCAGCTATACCCTCCTGGCTGTTTCATGTTCATGTTAGAAATGCAATCTGTTAATTTCTTCCTAATATTGTGGTATTTTACTGCTACCTCCCCCACCCCTTTAGGGGATCTCAAAGGCCTTGGTGCTTCGCAATTTCTATTTTCTTGCAAGTTTTGCAGGCACTCATCAGTGTAATCGCCTAATCAATATTCATTCTTTTTGCAATTATTAATATTAATTGCCCAATTTGTTAACTAATGGGCTGGAAATGTAGAAAGCAATTTCCAAAAGAATTGTGCTGCATTTTCACTTTAATTTAAACAGCCCATTGTTTCTAAACGTCCACAGAAAACTTTGAAAAGGGGGGGGGAATGCGAGTAGAATGGAAGCAAATCTTTCCAAATGCTGTAGACAATTTCAGGTAAATGTTTGAGCTCAACAGTCATACGCTTGAATTAGATTTTTTTTTTGAATTAACAATTTCATGTGGCATTTAGTGAGATGCTTCCCTCTGACACTTGAATTCAAAAGTTTTATTCATACCAGCATTTTCCGATCATTGCGATTTTTTGCTAACCCCCCAGTTACGGAGTCTCAAATCTGCTGCTCATTAATTATGACAGTTACCTGTCTCATGCTGACTGCAAAAATATCAAATGTTGCAATTGTCAAACAGCATGGAAACATTATTTGATGAAACAGGTCATATTCTATTGTATCAATCCCCACTATCATCATATGCCACAAAGTCCATTCTGACTTCTGGTGATCCTTTTCAGGCCCCCCCCCCCCCCAGGTAGAGACTACTCAGAAATGGAAATCACAGTTCTTGTACTGTGTAGCTTGCCCATGGCAACACAGGATGGCTGTACTTGGCAGAAGGCAAAGCACAGAATCAAATTGGGGAACTGAATTACCAACCTCTGACTCTCCAAGCCAGATACCTAAATCACTGAACTTTATAATTTACGTTACAGTATTAAACACTGAGTTCAGTGCAACCTTACCTTCCTGGCCTTTACCTTTTCCATTTCTTTCCCTGAAATGGAGAAATATTCACTATTTTGTGAATATTCCATATTTACGATTCACCATGGTGAGATTTTGAAGCTGAGGCTCCAGTACTTTGGCCACCTCATGAGGAGAGAGGAGTCGTTGGAAAAGTCCCTGGTGTTGGGAAAGATTGAAAGCAAAAAGAAAAGAGGATGGCAGAGAATGAGATGGTTGGACGGTGTCATCGATGCAACCAATATGGATTTGACCAAACTCCAGGAGGCAGTGGAAGATAGGAAGGCCTGGTGAGCTCTGGTCCATGGGGTCACTAAGAGTCGGACATGACTGAATGACTGAACAACAACAATGGTGAGACCCACATTTATTATTATAGATAGCATCAGTTTATTTATAATTCCATGACAAGTATAGAAGAACTGACCTGTGGGCTGGTGCATTCTTTGTCAAGTACACAGGGTGCAATAAGACTGAGTAGTTGCTAGTGGGATGGGGGTGGGTGTGGGGGTGGGAAAGGGAGACTCAGCCAATTTCATTGTGCACATGTTGTACATTGACAATAAAGGTATTATTATATTTATTTTTTATTTTTCAAAAATATCCATATACCACCCAGCTGGGAATTCTACCAGAGATATTTACAACTCTAGAACTAAAAGCAGTTACTGTAATCAAAACATGCAAAGGAAAGATGTCATTCTGAACAAGAATGGTAGCAATCCTATACAGCTTGGTGTGGCATTTGAACATCCCAGGTCAATCCTGAACAGGAAAGATACCATTCCACACCGTAATTGCCTTTGAATGTTTATTACAGAAAAAAAGGACCACAAAGCTTTTGAGAAATTTTATGAGATTTCGTATGATATTTCTTGGAAGGAGGGAAGAAATCTTACACAGAGAAATCCTGCCACCAGGATAAACAGGTGACGTACTAACCACTATACAGCAGAGCTTCTCTGATCTTGCGGACTCTCTCACTAGTCAAGATGGATTTTAAAAATAATAATTGGCATTTTAGACATATAGTAATACCTTGGTTTATGAGCATAATTCAGTCTGGAAATATGCTTGGAAACCAAAGCACTCTTATATCAAAGCAAATTTCCCCATAAGAAAGAATGGAAACTCAGATGATTCATTCTGGGGTCGCATAGACCACATACTGTACACACAAAATGGCAAAACTCACAAAAGAATTTGGCTAGAAGTCCACATCCACACCATGGTTTAGGTACCTAACTGTGGAATCTGCTCTGCTTGAGACTAACAACTGGTTTTTACTCTATATTTTTAATGTGATAATAATAATGTGTAATTTGTAGTCCTATAGAACTCTAAATACTTTGTACGTCACTTCAACTTCAATGGCTTTGTCCCAGTAAGGATCACAGAGTTCAAGCGCTTTGTTTTCCTGCCTCCCCTTTTACCACCCAGTCAGACTTCAGTCTCCACACCAATAAGTACAGGAAACGAGAAGAAAACACCAGCAAGCCATTAAGAGAAATACATGGTTCAAATGGGCAGGATTCCTCTCTAGAAGCAAATTCATTCAATCATTATGTGAAATGCTGTAGGTCAATTTTCTGTGCAGTTTAGCAAATGCATTAAATATTTTCAACAGGCAGATCTAGGTTGAATCACCAGTTTGGTGCTTTATGCTAATTCAGTGGCTGGCACAACAGGTGCGCCATGGTTCGGCACCTTGCCCTCTCGAACAGGTTCCAATCAAGGGGCAAGGAAGCTGAGGAGCTGCTTCCAAGTGGACACCCACTGGAGGGTATGGACACCAAACAAAGGGACACTTCTTTTGTCCATCCACCTGAAGCAGTACAAGCCCCTCAAGAAGGCAGTTTGTGCCCAGATCTAGTAAGTTGCAATTTAGCTAGTATAGAAAGAACAAACAGCAAACTGCTTTAGGTCTCACAGGTCTTATCCAGGATTTCCATCTGGTTTTCCATCAGGCCATGCTTAGAGCTTGCAAATTTACTTTTTAAAAAAAGTTTCTAGACCCATGAAGTAGTTACATTACTTTTGTGGATGCAATTTTCAAAAATTTATTCTTCTCTTTGTTATTTTGGCTCCTTTACTACTTGAATTACTATAGCTGCTCTCCTGCTTTAATCACCGTGGATGATTCAGTGGCAAATAAATAAATCTGAACACTACAAGCCTCCTGTATCCAAGAAAAGAAATGCTAGCTGGGAGTCCCAGTACTTGCTGGGAGTCACTGCAGTGCTTCATGGGAAGGGTTGTTCTATGAGAGGTTCCCTGTTTAGATCCTGATTGGTTGCAAGATTTCTCTTCCCATGAAGCTTTAGGGCAACTCCCAAGCACCAGGTCCATCTCTTTCCCTTTCAAAATAGAAACATGTGGAATGACTCATATATGGCAGATGAAATGCTACTACTTTGCCACCTTGCTTTATTCTCTCACTCCCAGAAATCTGCCTGAGGGATTCCATACAAATTCCATACAAGTTGAATCCCAGAAATCTGAAAGTCCCACCCTAAGTTTGTATTGTAGGACTGTAGAGTAAATTTCAACTCTCTATATTTTTTATTCCCCTCATTCAGTCTCAACTGGCAAGTTTGGTTGTGCATTCATGCATAGGTCTCTGACAGTTGCCATAGCAACCCATCAACCTGTCAGTCTGGTTTTCCAACATGCTATTACATTATAAGTACCAGACAGGATGGAACTATGCACAAAATTGTTCTTACAACATCATTTCTTCTATTATTTTCATTCCCTTCAAAGTCCCCAAAGACAAAGAGTTTGAAAAGGAAGACACAGCTTGCGTACTCCATTGAAATGAAGTTTCTCTATATAAAAATATAGAAGCTGACACATTATTCCACAGTGCCATGCTGAGGCACAATGGAATGAATTTAGAAGCAGGTTCTGATACATCATCTTTCCCTCTCCCTGGCACTGGCCAATCAGGAGCTGTGCAAGGACATGCATCATCCTGCCTCCCTGTTTGACTGGCCAGCACTATGGAGAGGGAAAGATGATGCCTTGGAGGGTGTTCTCTGGTTAGAATTTCACCCAGCGTGAACTACAGCAAGGTAAGACAGTGGTTGATTTTGTTCCAAAGGGTGGGACTTGGTTCCAAGTGCCAGCTGTGCTGGCACATTTCATTTCGGAATCAGACCCCTTCCAAAATGAAATGCCATCTCTACTAGGGAATTAATGAAAGAGCAGCATTGTAAGTGGCAGACAGATTGTGCTTGAGTTCCCCACCTCTTTTGAGAGAGGGGTTTTCAATACACTCATGAATGGCTTCCCTGACCCCTCTCTCAAACTACCTATCTTCTCTGTTTCATACGTGTACATCCTCATCTTTGAATGAGTGTCCTTTGTTCTTCAAATGAAGGTACACTGCTGATTCTGGTCCTGGGCTGTTGGCCATCCTGTGTTGGGCCATTATCCTGTTTAGTGGCTATTTGGTTTCTCCAGTGTAGAACTCTACTATATTGCTCCTCTTGTGTTTTGGTGTCAGGTCTTTTGGCTGAATGAGTCTCTGCCTCAGTGTGTTTGTGGGTTTACTTCATGACCCCCAGGTAGGGAAACACACTGATCTATTTGAATAGCTATGCTCCCATCAGGAGCTGCTGTTCAGCCCAGATAGTAAAGGTGTGAAGCCTGATTTGGGATGTGCCACTGAGCATTAATTTAATGCTAATGTGACCATTAAACAACAATTGATATGAAAGTGTTCTCTGTTTCACGTTAATTGAAAATCACTGATTACAGGTTCTAGATAGACACATTACATGAGAAGGTGATGGCTGTAAATAATTCTTGACAAAAGCATTGCATATTTGTAATTTTAAAAATGCATGCAAAGATGCTTTAATCAGTGGGAAATGTGTAAAACAAATTCAAAGAAGAGAAAGTACCAACAAGAATGTGTGCCTTTGAAATATGTGTAAAAATGCAAATATTGATGGAAGGAAAAAAAAATCACAATCTGTCAAGAGACAAAGATGGAACAAGAATGCTGGTGTGGAAATTGGCGACTTAATGAAGTTGAGACAGATAAATTAGCATATTTTGATTTCATAACACTGGGACTCTGCTTCAGCTGGGGGAAAGTACATGAGTGTATTTTGTACAAAACTTCTAAGACCAGAGTCAACACCAACTATGCTTGGATGTCTGCCCAATAGGTGACTGCCATCCACCTTGAATTCCTAAACTTATAACTAGAGACATCATGTCAGTACTAGTATCCAGCTTACAGGAATATCAGGGCCAAGACACAAAGTGATTATTTTGTACATTTAAAACCCTATAAAACAGGCCCTAAGCACCCAGAGATGTCAATATTAGAGATGGGCACGACTCAGCGAAATTTTCGTTTTCGTTTTCATTTTTCGTTTCCGTTACGCAACGAAAATGAAAATGAAAATTTTCCAGAAAACAAAACGAAAACGGAAACGAAAACAAAACGAAAAATTTTGCCCTGTTTTTCGTTTTTGTTATGGCAGACACATCCCAACGAAAAGAATGCTAATGAAAATGAAAAATTTTTGTTTTCATTTTGTTTTTTTCCGTTTCGTTTCGTAACGAAAACGAAAATGAAAAATGCGCAAAAAACCCTGAAAAACAAAAACGAACCGAAACGGACCACAAAACGACAAACGAAAAACGAAAAATTATTTTTTTGAGTCGTGCCCATCTCTAGTCAATATTATAGGAAAGTGTCCCCTGACTCTTCTCTGCACGTCATACAAGTTTGGTAAATTTTGAATCCTGGATGCCTGAGTTATGCACTCCCAAAGAGCCCCCACTGGAACCTAGGGACACCAACATTGTAGAGAAGCTTCTCTCAGTTCTCTTCTACAATCCCCCCAAGTTTGGTGAAGAATGGGGTTCAGACATCTGAAATATACATCCACAAAATGGTGCCTAAGAAAGTGGCAACTGGCATGGGGAAACCCAATCTTCTTTGAGAGAATGTGGAGGAGAATCAGAGGAAGATTCTTTCCAATCTTGGAGTCTCTAGATGCTCAACGGTTTTGAAGGTGGAAGAGGGCTTTGTTCCTCAATGGCAGATAAAATGGAGGAACCATCTTCTAGGGGAGGGAAAACTCGGATTTTAAACTTCCACTGCCTTGTGGTTATATCCATTTCTGGAAAAGGTTTCAGGAGTTAACCTTGAGGCAAAATCTGGAGGCCAAGTCCCAGAAGCAGTTCATGACCATGTACAATCATGTTTGGGTAACTCCTGTGATGCAGCTGGAACTAATCGTATCAGCTCTGCTTTTCAATTAAACTATTCCAGTGACATGAAGAGGGGAATTTTGCTGCTTAGGTAACAGGTTTAACCTCCATATTAATCTACCCAGACGTTGTGCTCTGAAGAAGCCACTTTAGCTTTGCATGCAGTGTGGAAACAACATGGCTTCTATACAGAGCACAATACCATAGTCTCTCAAGACTGAAGGATGCCTATAATATAGGTGACTGGGGGGTGGACTTTCCTGGGGGGAGCTTTTTGGAGGTGCATAACTCAGACATCAGAAATCCAAGCTTCCTCTAATGTGAAGAGATTGTAGAGGAGAATCATTGGAAGCTTCTTTGCAATTTCGGTGTCTCTAGCTGCTTCGGTGGAGGGGGGCATTTTAAAGCCCATGAATTGATGAATAAAAAATAAATAAATCATTGACTGCATTCATTCTGGGTTATTGAACCTTACAAGTATGAATTGATAAATTAGCATTTCTGAATTAATTTTGCAATGCATTTTTAAATTCATGCCCACCTCTACTCACCACCTTCCTAATAAGGTTTCACCACCTAATGCTGTGTGCTCCCAATTGCCAAGGCATGTGCAACAATAAGTCTCAAGAGTCATGACAAAGTGATCTGCTCACTTCCTTGCTTCAAATGCCAAAAATGGGGACTTGTGTATGTACTCACCAAGTGCATTTTTTTTGTTTTGTTGTTTTGTTTTTTTGGTGAAGGACATGGATGGAGCTTCATGCGAACAGGAAAGCATTAAGGAGCTGTAGTACCTCTGTTCATTAGGCTATATAGAGGATTCCTCACACGAAACTATCAGTCCCTGACTCTTTGCAATTGCCATGGATTTTTGAAATATCCACCTATGCCTTTTCCAGGCTGAGTGGCCATAGAGAGAAACTTGCCAAGGCATAGGCACACATTCTAAAACTCTTATGAGAACTGTGTAGTTTGGGGGTTAAAACTATCAGGATTCTAGCTGGGGTGAATTCTGATAGTTGTAGTGAAAAACAGACACTGCCAGTGGAATGTTTATCTGTTGGGAATATGTTTTGCTTTGCTAGGAAACCCCTGGTGCTTTCGTTCAGCAACAATTAAGTGCAATGATGTTAACTCCTCCATGTTTTCTTAATCTATTTACAAAACAGAAAACAAACATTCAAATGGGGGGGGGATGATGGCCCTGTTTCTTCCTAAGGGTCAGGGGCTGGAAGCAAGGTGACATTTCTTGAGCCATTTGTAGTTCATCGTTTCAGCGAATGTTGCTTGGGGCAGGCTTTGGAGATAAGCTCTGAGCTGCAGAGGAATGAAAAGCATTTCAGAATAAATTATTGTATTTCCTGGAGGCTTGTAAGACTGGCTAGAATCCTGTTGCTTAGTGTAGCAAATTGCACTAGAGGAGACCCACTGAATCAATGAGGATTTAGCAAGTCAACTCCACACGTTCCATTGATTCAAAGTAGCCCACTCTAGTTGCTCACATACTACTCTAAAAGAAGTCGCAGTTCGAACAGGCCCATTGAAATCAATTGAATTAATTGAAGACCTGATTCACCAAATATCCATTGAGTCAATGGGTCTACTCTAGAGCAATGTATCATGCTAAACAACAGAACTGTAGTCACTGACTCCTGGGTAATGCTAATACAGTGGACCCTCATATAACATACGGTTTGTATAACATAAAATCTGTACAACATAAAAAATTCTGGAGATAGGGGAAATTTGTTTAACAGAATCACCTATGGGGCGAATACGTACAAGATAAAAAAGGTTGCAATTAGGGATTACTCTGTTTTCAATGTATTCCTATGGGAAATTTGTATAAAGGAAAATTTGCTTAACATAATTTCATTTGGAACGAATTAATTCTTTTATACAAGGTACCATTGTAGTTGTTGCAAACATAACTTGATGATTGTTTATGGTGTGTGATAATAGTGATTGGGGCTCGATAGCTGCATACCAAATCCTTGGAAATCTTCAGGCATTTGAGAAGCCACAGGATGCTTATAATAATGTTAGTGTCACAACCATCTACCATTGGTTTGCTCCCTTCCACCTCTATAATACAGAAAACAGAAGGACACTGTTCCACATGCAGGACCTCCACAATAATAAGTGCTTCTTTCCTCCAGACTTGTCATTTTTTTGTTTTAATTTTCTAATGTTTGTTATGCATTTGATGTTTTTCCTGGTTTAACTGCAAGCCCAATTGGTTCCATTGGAAGTCTGCTTTATAATGACTGCCTTGCTTTGGAACTCCTTTCCAGCAGAAGTACAACTGGTCCTCCTCACCATACAGACCTTCAAGAAGCAAACAAAAAGCTGTCTGTTTGAACAGGCTATCAAAAACCTCACCCCTTCTTGATTTAAATTGTGAGGTTATTTTAAGATGACAGTCAATTGTCTGCTGTTTGTTCAGACCTCTACATTGGAGAAACTAAACAGCCATTAAACAGAAGAATGGCCCAACATAGGAGAGGTAACAGCTCAGGACCAGAATCAGCAGTACACCTCCATTTGAAGGAAAAAGGCCACTCTTTCAAAGATGAGGATGTACACATACTAGACAAAGAAGAGAGGTGGTTTGAGAGAGGATTAAGGGAAGCCATTCATGTTAGCATTGAAAATCCCTCCCTCAACAGAGGTGGGGGGCTCCGGCATAGTCTGTCTGCTACTTATCAGGCTGTACTTTCCACAGTACCCAGGCAAATCAAGGAGCCTTCACCACCAGGTCACAGCTAACGATCCATTCTTGATGGGTTTCAGCACCTTAGGCCATTGTTTACCTTAAGGCCATGGACACTAATGTCTCCCTAACGAGCCTATTAAGGCTTTGTTCATCTTATGAGCCAATCAGACCAGGGGACAAGAGGTCAAGCTGACTATAAGAAGGGTCTCTTGCACTAGCTATACTCTGACCGATGAAGCTGTTTGGATGAACAGCGAAACGTTTCTATCTCTCTCAAAAAAAGAAGTCCAGTAGCCATGACTCAACTCCCAGATAAACGCACCTGGATGACTGAAAATCTTCACAGATGTCTGCTGTTTGGTTCACTTGTTTCTTTTTCTCTTTGCCATCTTGAGATTTAGTAATGTTTCTTAGAAAAGGGCTTTAGGGTTTAGAGTGGGCTCTCAATTCAAACAACTACATGTTAGATATCCTTTGATTTGTATTCCTGCATCAAGCAGGGTATTAGACTTCATGGCCTTAGACCCCTTCCAATGTCACTATTCTATGATTCTATGAAACAAACTTGCTTTTCACAGGTTTATTATTTTAAATGTTGTCCATACATTTATGTTACTTTTTGTCTCCATCCATACTAGTAGCTTGTCACTAGATGGTTGGGTATAAAAGTTCAAAAAGTACATAAATAAATCAGTTTCATAAAACTGATATACATCAATGTACACCTTACGGATGTCCAAGTAAATCTCCTCATGAAACTTATGTCTATATTATGGTGTCTGGTGTCACTAGCAAACCGGTGTATGCTCAAATGAAGCGAGTGTTAATAGATCATCTGACTACTGCATAGTGGCTGGTGGATGTTCATTGTTCCAGCATCAGAGTATTAGTCTCTTAGACACCACTCTTAGGTTTCACTTCAGACCATGTAAATCTCTCACCTTTTATTAAATAATCAGATAGCTTGAGATGCCTTCCCCAAATCTTGCCTTCCCCAAATTTGTGGTGGTTTATTGCCCCACCCACTACTGAGTTTTGGGATGGTTAATTATTGTCTTTCTTTCTTTCTTTCTTTCTTTCTTTCTTTCTTTCTTTCTTTCTTTCTTTCTTTCTTTCTTTCTTTCTTTCTTTCTTTCTTTCGTCTTCTAGCCTTTTCTGTATGTGGGCCTTGTTGTCAATGCTTTTCTCCCGCAAGGTGACTGACATCCCATTGAAATGATAGTCGCCAAACTGTCTTGCAGGATAACTTGAAAAAAACCCTTTGGGATTCCTCTGGAAGAATGGAACGCCAGTGGGGAAAGAAGAGAGCATGAAACTAAAGAGAGAGAGAGAATGAACACTCTAGCCCAAAGCTGCAGTGACTTATTCATTGTATCAAGAGACGGATGTGTTCTGACAGTCAGTCTGTTAGAAGTCCTGGTAGCACACATTTTTATGGAATGAAAGATAGACAGCAAACAACCGTAGGATGCCATTTTATTTATTACTAGATTTATATGACTGCCTGTCAACATGTTTCATGCACAACTTAGAAAGCAAGGAGAAAAATTCAATTCTAAAGTACTACAGAGTAATCATTTGAAAAGCATTATCAACCAAAACCAAAAGAAAATCCAATGAAAATGTTCCTTTCTGGTAAAGCATGATAGAATTTTTCAGGAACTCTGTATAAAATAAAATATGGGTCTTGTACTGTGAGCCCAAATGTGTTTAAAATCGTGGTTGTAGAAAAGGCTTTGTTAAATTTAAAAAGTCCTCACTGGGAGCTGAAAAAAGCATCAAGAAGGCTCTAGAGGGGCCTCTCCAAGGATTTGGAAAGATGTTAGAAAGCCTTTATGGGAGCACAGGAATATAGAAAGATAAATTAAATCCTTTGCCCATCTAGCTCCATACTTTTGACGTCTTCTAAGCAAAGTATCTCAGGAGCTAAGAGGGGATTCTTTAGAATGTCCTTGGTATCCCTTGAAGGTCTCTCAGTGAAATATTAACCAGGCTCAGGTGAATGCCACCAAGTTCCTAGAACAGTGATGGCAAACCTTTTAGAGACCGAGTGCCCAAACTCCAATTCAAAACCCACTAAATTTTTTTGCAAAGTGCCAATGTAGCAATTTAACCTGAACACAGGTGGCTGCGAAGGAGCGATGTCAGGTGCCCACAGAAAGGGCTCCGAGTGCCACCTTTGGCACCCCTGCCAAAGGTTCGTCAACACTGTCCTAGAATGTATCAGCTATCTGATTTATCTGCAAGGGCACATGGAGTTGGGCCTCTGAGGTGGAGTTCAGAATTCAAATCACAGTAGAATTCCTCATTTTGTTGTTTCAGGGTTTCAGGTTCTTGCATATTCATAGCAAAGAAAGCAGTCAGAATCCTATTGGTATTCGCATGAGGTTTGCGTAATTCACCACAGTGAATGGGAGCTGAATGCAAGATGCTGGGGCATATCTTGGCCTGGCACTTGGTCATGGTTCTTCTCGTTGGACCAAGATGTTCCCTGGCATCTTGCCAATTGTCTGCAGTTATCCATGGCAAATTATATTAACCTGTAAGTAAACATCTGTAGGATTATTCTGGCCTATATGATATAGGACCAGGAGTGCCAAATCAGAATAACTGTGAACTGGATCCATAGTGAAGTGGGATAGACTAGAAGACAGAAGACTCAAATCCTGAGAGTGACTTTGAGCTGGCCACTCCATCCTCATTTGTTCAGCATTGCAGGGTTCATTTATTGTGTGGGGAAGTGTGGACATTTGGATTTCTGAATCTCAACTTGGGTTCAGTACTCAAGCGGCTTGGGATGGTCTCTAAGCCAAATCAGGTTATCACACAAATCAGGTCACGGCAAACATAAAATCTAAGTCTGAAGATCTGAATGATTTGAAGATTTGAGCAGCCTCTCTGTTGTAGCTGTTAAAATACATTTTGTTCTGTGGGGAAGGTCTGACTTTCCACAACCTATGCAGTTAGTCTTCCTTACAGATTAGCTGTTCACTCTCCTGTTCTAGAGACATATGTTAACTGTTCATTTTGGAGATTTATTTCATTAACTTTCACAGAATTGTTGCAGTTACTGGTATATGTCACAAGATATCATAAGATGCCACAACAGCTCCAGTACCTAGTGCAGTTATTAAGGGATCTGTCACAACATCATTATTCTTTGTCTTTGAAAATTTCCCTACTTTGCCAGCTGTACTGTAGCTTGAAATTGCACCAGTCCAAGCAACATGTGTGATATATTATGTGCATTGAATAAATAAGGCAAAGAAACTGACAAAATGGATTGTAAATATAATTAAAGACAGGAAAATAAATGTCTTATGATCACATTCCCTTACGGATATATCCATTTCACACTTCCTTTTCAATGATTATGTTTGTACAGAACATGGCCTTAGATAAGTTACTACTTTTTTTACTTTATTCTCAGCTTGGAGGCAACATTGTTAGTTTAGTTTATAAGGATGTGGTAATGATTACAAAGGAATGTATGATGAGTTTTTTTCAGTCCTCATAAAGCATCATATAATGAGGGGTGGTGATGATGGAAATGATAATATGATGATCTAGCACACACTGTTGGGGAAATCTCATCAAGATGCAAGTTCAATTAAATGATGAAATATTTGTTATATAAGACCAAGCTAGTGAAAGCCATCAAGCAGCTGTAATATAAATTTGCATAAACCTTCATGCTCATTAATTCAGCAACATATTCTTGTGAAGGCTTTTTCTGGACTCTACATTAACAGATTTTCAGATGAATTTATAGCAATTGGTTTCATTATTCGATTGTTTGCTGAAGCTTACAAAAATCCCTTAGGATACCTGAGGGGGACATGTCTTTGGTCCTTTGTGATAACTTGAATAATTTAAAAGAAGACATATACAGAGAAACTAAGCAAAGACATAATATTTCTGAGGCTATTGCTTGTCTTTAAGGATACATTGAACACAATTTTTTGAAACAACATTTCCATTCCTGTTTCTAAAAAAAGAGGGAAGCAGAGCTCTCTTTATTAGAATGAAAATGAACATAACATGACTGTGAAAAGGGGGCTTGTCCAGAAAGGTAATATCAGAATATAACCGTATTTAAGGTGCTACACTGGTTTTGTACTTTTTATTTGTTCTTTTATTTGTATCTTTACAGAGATGTCCCTTTGGGGTGGAGGACAGTACCCCAGTGGCCTGCATGAGTAGGGCCTTTGGGAATCATTCAACCTCTCTATCTCAGCGTGGAGGCCCTGGATGGAAGGAAATGAATTTCACAGCCCATATACTCAGGAATAGAGATGGGCACGACCAGAAAAAAATACGTTTCGAGTTGTCGTTTGTTGGGAAGGGCCCATTTCGGGTTGTTTCCGTTTGTCGTGAAATTTTTCAAAAATTTGTCGTTTCCGTTTGTCGTCTGTCATTTGTACAGGTTTAGGGGGAGGGTTGGGCTCTGGGAGGCACCTCTCTGGGTGCCTCCCTCTGAGTTGACCCAGAAGGGAAGGGAAGTGTAACACGTAGCCAGTAGCCACTGCCAATTATGTTGGGTTGTTAGTGTGACAGGAAACCTCATCGGCACTTCGCTGTCTCACTAAGAACATTATACTATAGCGATTAAATAGCTATACCTTAGCCATATTTAGCCAGGGTTGGGGGTTAGTGTGTCAGAGGCACCTCTCTCGGCGCTGACGCTGACTCACTAAGAAGGAAAGCATACTGGCGTACTGGCGTACAGGTTACAAGGGAGGAAGTGGGTCTGGAGTTGGAGGCACCTTTCGATGCACCACTCTGACCCACTAAGAAGGGAAGTGTATTTGCGTACAAATCTGGCTTAGGGTTGGGGTTAGGGTAGGGGCTAGGCTTAAGGTAACGGTTAAGGTTAGGGTGGGTTAGTGGGCTACACCTCTGGGTGCCTCTGACCCACTAAGAAGACAGTGTACTGGCATATGGGTTAGGCTTAGGCTTAGGCTTAGGCTTAGGCTTAGGCTTAGGATTGGTGGGCTTTTTATGCCCTCTCTGACACATCCAGAAGTCTCAGCAAAACCTGGCCATGCGATTGGTGGAATGGCTCCAAAAATTTGCATGGTCCCATCCCATGGCCAGCCCATCATTGCGCGTGCGCAGGTGTAAAAAAATAAAAATAAAAATAAAATAAAATAAAATCAATGGAGACGTTTTGTTGCAAGAAAAATCCACTGCTGCTACTATAAAAAACAAGGCATTTAAAATACCTAATTTTCAAATGTTTCTGTGGTGCTTTGGTGGGTTTTTGGACCACGATTTAAAAATAAATATTGCGGTCGCCATTTTGGATCCCCCCCCACCCCA
>JAHTLZ010003526.1:14727836-14747226 GCA_023846285.1 Phrynocephalus versicolor | reverse complement strand
AATGGAGACGACGATGCCCCCCCCCAGCCTGGTACGAGCAGCCCAGGACAGGAGGGGGGAGGCCGGGGATCCCCCCCAGAAGCCACCCCTCGGTAGGTGCCCTCACTGAGGCAGGCATATTTTCGCCTGCTTTTATGGCTGGGAATTCGGGGTTTTTTATTTTTAAAACTTTTTTTCTGCGCCACTTGGCATCGCGCGATCGCCGCCCGGCGCCACGATGCCATGAACGAGAACGACAAATCAGACCCAATTTAACTTTATCGGGTCGGGTTCGAGCTGGAGCGGAGTAATTGTCGTTCTCGTTCCTCGTTACATAACAGAAACGACGAACGAGAACGGAAACGAGGATTTCGCCTAGTCGTGCCCATGTCTACTCAGGAAGCCAGCTTGGTCTGTATCTCCACCCCCCCCCCCCCAGATCAGCCAGGAAGCTTGTGAGAGGGGGTTGCAGGACAAACATGCTGCCTGTGATCTAGATAAGGCTTAAGAACATAAGAACATAAGAAGAGCCATGCTGGATCAGGCCAAAGGCCCATCTAGTCCAGCTTCCTGTATCTCATAGTGGCCCCACCAGATGCGTTTGGGAGCGCATGAGACTAGATATCTGTCTCCTGATTTAATTGATTATTTATTTTATTTTATTTTATTCTTTAGTGAAGAAGGACCGTTCAGGCAGCAGAATCTGCTCAAGGTTTTCTGTCGTGAAGACAGATGCAAAGAACTCATTTAATTTCTCTGAAATTTACAAGTCCTCCTTAATCTCCCCTTTTCCTCCCTCACCATCCAGAGGGCCAACTGGTTCTCTGGCAGGTTTTCTACTTCTAACATATTTAAAGAAGCTTTTATTATTACCCTTTATATTGCTAGCCATGCGTTCCTTAAAATCTTTCTTTGCCTCTCTTATCATCTTCTTACATTTCTTTTGCCAAAGTTTGTGTTCCTTTTTATTTTCCTCATTTGGGGAGGATTTCCATTTACAGAAAAACCTCTCCTTGTGCTTTAGAGCCTCTCTAACTCCACTCGTTAACCACGCCAGCACCCTCTTGGACTTAAATGAGCTCTTCTTTCTTTGTGGTATGCACTTGTGCTGGACCTCTATTACCATTGTTTTAAACAGGCTCCATGCACTCTGAAGAGATTGGATTCTTCTAACCTTCCCCTTCAATTTCTTTCTAACTAGTTTCTTCATCCAAGGGAAGTTTGCCCTTCAAAAAGCAAGGGTTTTTATATCTGATTTGCTTGACACTCTTCCTCCAACATGCATGGCAAAGGAGATTGCAGCATGGTCACTGTTCCCCAGAGGCTCAGTGACATTCACATCCCTGACCAGGTCCTGATTATCACACAGTATTAGATCCAGAGTTGCCTGTTCTCGGGTGGGCTCCATGACAAGTTGCTTTAAGGCACAGTCATTCAGCAAGTTGAGAAACCCGGTTTCTCTTTCTTGCCCGGAGCTCGCATTGGCCCAGTCAATGTGGGGATAATTGAAGTCCCCCATGATTACTATCCCATTCCTCTTAGACACCTCCATGATTTCTGTCCTCATTTCAAGGTCCCCCTCAAGTTTTTGATCTGGTGGATGATAGAATACCCCAACTATAACATCACTCCTTGGACCTGGTAGTTTAACCCACAGTGATTCTATGGTGGAGTCAGACCCTCTGTCAATCTCCATTCTGCTGGATTTTACCCCTTCTTTGACATAGATGGCCACTCCCCCTCCAACCCGCCCCTCTCTGTCCCTTCTATAGAGTTTATAGCCTGGGATTGCTATATCCCACTTGTTCTCCACATTCCACCAGGTTTCTGTTATGGCTATTATATCTATATTATCCCTAGCTGCCAAATGTTCAAGTTCTCCCATCTTTGCTCGGAGGCTTCGAGCATTGGTGTAGAAGCACCTGTATAGTGGGTCCTGCAACAACAGCTGCTGCTTTGTTCTCTCCCCCCTCCCCACAGCTTTTGTTTTCTTCTATACCCCAGCTACATGATCAGCCCAAGCCCCTGTTACTCTAGATAAGGCTTTCCAAGAATTGACCAGCTTACCCGACCCCTGGCACGTAGGCCTGTCCCCACCCCTTGTGATGCTTGGTTATGGTAAGTAATAAAAAAAGCCTTGAGCCCAGGCTAGCTCAGTCAGCAGCTGCTGCATGGGACTTGGCCTGCTTCAGGAAAGCCAATGTGATTCTTGGTTGCATCAACAGAAGCATAGTGTCTAGATCAGGTCAGACCCCACCTGGAGTACTGTGTCCAGTTCTGTGCACCTCAGTGTAAAAAGGATGTTGACAACCTCAAGCGGGTGCAGAGGAGGGCGACCAGGGATGGTTGAGGGCCTGGAGGAAATGTCTTATGAGGAATGGCTTAGGGAACTGGGAATGTTTAGCCTCTCTAAAAGAAGACTTAGGGGGGATATGATATCTATGGTTAAATATTTGAAAGCATGTCATATTGAAGAGGGAAGAGGTTTGTTTTCCATGGCTTCAGAGACTAGGACTCGGGGTAATGGTTTCAAACTACAGGAAGAGAGATTCCATTTGAACAGTAGGAAGAACTCCATGACGGTTAGAGATGTTTGGGAGTGGAATATGCTGCCACAGAGGGCGGTGGAGTCTCCTTCTTTGGAGGTTTTTAAGCAGAGGCTGGATGGCCATCTGTCGGAAATATTGTGATGGGGTTCCTGCATGGCAGGGGGTTGGACTAGATGGCTATTAAGGTCTCTTCCAACTCTATGATTCTATGATTCAACCCACCAATTTGGACTAGATGGCCATTAAGGTCTCTTCCAACTCTATGATTCTATGATTCAACCCACCAATGTGTCCATGTGTAGTTAATCGTACATATCTTTTGATTTCATTCATAGCTATAATGAAGAAAGCATTCTAACTTATGCTGACCATTCCACTTCAAGGGGATTGGACAGATTCCTGGTGGAAAACTCCATCACAGGTTACAAACCATGATGGAGATGTGTAATCTCCAGGCTTAAAACCAGGGTACTTCAAGGGCCAGATGCAGGGGAGTAGTATCAGGAGACAGATATCTAGTCTCATGCACTCCCCAACGCATCTGGTGGGGCCGATGTGAGATACAGGAAGCTGGACTAGATGGGCCTTTGGCCTGATCCAGCATGGCTCTTCTTATGTTCTTATGTTCTAAGCACTCTCTGGGCAATTTACAATTTAATTATGTGGGCAATGCATTGCCCCCTGCCCCAGCATGCTGGGTACTCATTCTGCCAACCTCAGAAGGATAGAAGGCTGAGTCAACCATGAGCTGGCTACCTGGGATTAAACCCCAGGTTGCGAGCACAGTTTTAACTGCAGTACAGGCATTTGACCACTGTGCCATGAGACTGGTTTAGATAAAATGTCTTTCATTTTATTCTGAAATCAGGTGCAGTTTGTGGCCCTCTGACATTGTCTAGTGGTAGGGCCAGCTCTGATAAGAATTCTCCTCTCTCTTCTTCAGGTAGCAAAATGTTCTTTAGGCATTCTTAAGGGAATATGTGTGGAGAAAGAAGATATGTTTCTTCTTTTTGCAGCAGGCTGCATTGAGGCTGTTTCTTTTAGCTCCCTCCAACTCTAAAATTCTGTGATTTTATGAAACACCAACTGAATAGCAATAGAGATGGCAAGAACTGGGAATAAAGAAGCCAAAAAGGGGTGGGTGGGTATGAAAAATATTATTTCCCTCTTTGCCCTATGAAACAAAAATCATAGGTCCCCCAAAGGCCACCAAAATATTTGAATTCCTTTGCATCCCTTTGAGAATTCGTGTTCCTTTAGCTAGCTTGTTTTGATCTTTCTGCAGACCTGAAATATTAGAGGGCAACCTTTCAGTGTTTATATGCCACTATCCTTAAATCTACTGTAGATATTTGATCTCTGGGTATCTCTAGCAGACTCCTGTGTCGACTGTCAAGTTCATCATCATCCTTTGAAGAGAAACTCTCTTTGAGGAATCGTCCTTGCTCCTTAGCCTTTACCTTGAAAGAGCAAGGGCAGGGGGCAAATCTGTTCATCCTTGGGGGTGGGGGGAAGAGTCTTTCTGGTTGAAACGACTTGTCCTCCCACATGCTTAGGATGTGGCTTCTGGTGATGATGAGCAAGCTGAGGGTGGTCGGCAGCAGGAGGAAATGGAGGGGGTGGGAAGAGGGGAGGTAGGAGCTCGAAATGTCAGAAAGACACTCCATCTCATGGTATTTTAATGAGGCCGAGGCTTATGCTAATGAAGAAATCCCCTGTTCTGGAAACAAAAGGGGATTTATGGTAATTTGTTGTGCATCCCCTTTCTCTTATAAAGTGATAGATCTTCTGCCTGACTGTGTGAGTGCAACAGCTCTAGACTATATTCTTTTGCAGACAGGATCAACAGGCTTGTGAGTAGATCCAGGAAAAGAAAACAATATCACAGGAATAAGTCTCTCTCTCCCCCCCCCCCTTGTTATCTGCTGATGTTATCTAAGCATAGGAACTGCTGAAAATTTTGTTTCATTATGTATTTGACGAGAATTTGCCAGACTTTGTTAAATTCTTCGTATTGAGGACATAAGGGAGTCAAGGCACATTGTCAGCATCCATTTTGGGCAACATCAGTCAATCGATCAATCGATCGATCGATCCATTCACTAATTCAATTTAAAATATAGCTCCCATTTAGTATGATGAAAAGCATATAGCAATCAATGATGCAAAAAGAGGGCTTCTGAGCATTACTAAATACATAAAGCAAAAGAATATTAGCAAAAGTACAAGTAGCAACAGCTGGATAGAGAGATGAGACCACCTCAACTCAATGAAGGTCAGTGTGGAAATCTTCCCTGAAGAAGCATGTCACCAGAAAGCGGGGTAGCAAAGGCTCCTTTGGGAGCTGGTTCCGCAAGGACGGAGCCACTGCAGAAAAGTCCCTATCTCTCATAGACTATTTTTGGCCTTCCCTCAGGGTGGCTACCCAGAGGAGCCTCATATTTGATGATCTGATGGGCTGGGCAGTTGACATTGGGGAGAGATGCCCTCCCAATGTCACATAATAACATGGGTCCAAACCATCTCCTTTACACCTTTTTACATCCCCAATTATGGTGCACCCCACCCAACCTCACCAATTCTTCATTACTTCAGCATCATCTTGCCCCTAATTCAAGTTTCTTATGCTGAGGTGATCGCATTTGGCTACCTAATCAACACCATGCATCACTTAACCATGAGAAATGTTGAGAATGAGAATTTGACTGTAAAGTATTAAGAGGTAAAGGTTTTCCCTGCACATGTGTGCTAGTCGTGTCCGACTCTAGGGGTGGTGCTCATCTCCGTATTCAAGCCAAAGAGCCTGTGTTGTGCAAGACCTTGGCCACATGGCCAGCATGGCTGCAAGGAAACACTGTTTTACCTTCCAACTTTTTATGTTGGTACCTATTGATCTACTTGCATTTACGTGTTTTCAAACTGCTAGGTTGACAGGAGCTGGGGTTATCAGCGGGAGCTCGCTGTGCTGCGTGATACCTGGGATTCAAACTGCCGATTTACTACTATCCTTTAGAATAACAGCAAAAAGCCAGATGATGTCTATCTGAGCCTTGTGACGCAGTGGTTAAATGCCTGTACTGCAGGTAAAACTGTGTTTATGACCTGGGTTCAATCCCAGGTAGCAGGCTCAAGGTTCACTCAGCCTTCCATCCTTCTGAGGTCAGTAAAATGAGTACCCAGCTTGCTGGGGGGGGGGCAATGTGTAGCCTGCACACTGTAATTAAAAAAATTGTAAACCGCCCAGAGACTACTTGTAGTGGTATGGGGCGGTATATAAGCAGAACACTTTGCTTTTTTAAAAAATTTCATAACCTGCCAGGCTCACATTTTGTTCTCAATATTCCAGTAGAGAGGTCATTTTCAGTAATATTATTTTAAATATATTGCAAATGCAATAAACCCACATTTGTTCCTAACATTGTAGGAACAAGTTGTAGGAACCATTTCAGCCATTTTCCCCACACCAAATGGCTGATTATGTGTGTGATTTTGGATGGGATAATATCAGAAAAGCACCACCCTGCAGCTTGCCACATATACCTGGCCACTAAACCCTACAAGGCAAAAGGTGACCCATGTTTTTCTATAAAAAAAGTGCTGAAAAAGAAGGTGGAAATACGGTAATGGTCATATCCCAAGGCTTGGAGCATGTATGTTTTTTCATTACCTGAGGGAACCAGTGGAAGGAGTGAGCAATGCAGTGAGGTTTTGTTGCCTCTAGGTATTTCCCTCATTCTCTTCCTCACTGCCTCAGGCAAAAGCATTCAGTTATACTTAGTCAACCATCTGGCTAAGCAGCTTATTTATATTCTGTGGCAGATTTAATTCACACCAAATGTGTGTATGAAGCCTGCAGAAGGACTGGGTAATCTTCACCTTGTAAGAGACAAGGGATCTGAAGAGGCCGAAACAAGGAGACATATTAGGAACATAATGAGAAGGAATATGGCCTTAGAAAGTAAGGTTTAATGGTGTTGGGTCATTTCTTCTTCTTCTAGCTATGCCTTATAGTAGGTTGTTTCTGGCTCTCCATCTTAAAAGGGTATTCAGGTAAAAGGACAACACAGACGTCCTGATACAATCTACTGCAAGAGAGGCCTAGAAGAGAAAATGACCAAACACCATCAGTTTGTATTACCTTCAGTTCACAATGGAAACCACTCACACACCTCATCAACAATCTACAACCAATTCTGGACAACTATCTTTCACTCTCCCTTGGCCTTGTTAGCTGGCCCGTCCTTGCTTACAGGCAACATCTTAATTTTTGTTGTTTTTCAGTCGTTCAGTCGTGTCCGACTCTTCGTGACCCCATGGACCAGAGCCCGCCATCTTTATATGAGCTATACATATATACATCTTAATTTGCTTATCTTTATATGAACTTGCTTCACTCTAAATGTTTGGCCATTGGGGGGGGGGTGAGCATAGATTCATTTGAAAGTCCAATTGCTTTTATGTGAAGGTTTGAAGGAACGGCAAGTCTGGAGGAAAGATGTTTTGCAAGCAAGCAATGCCCTTTCTCTTCAGAAAAGCTTTCCCGAAGTGACAGGCTATGGCGTATGACTTTTAGATTGTTATGCATTACTGCTTTGACTGTGATTTTAGTACTTTGACTGTGATTTTAGTGACTGTTGATCAGATGGTGCGGTATAAAAATCAAATAAATAAATAAATAAATACTGCTTCTGTTTGCCATCTCTCAGAGTGCTATTTGTTTCTTTTAAAGATTTGTGTACTTATTCTTAGCTTTAAATACGGTCTTTGAACAATGTAAAATCAATCGCATATACTCTGTTTTCAGCTTTAAATATTGTCTTACAATGATGTAAGCTGCCTGTTTTTTTTTCAAGGAGAAAGGTGAGATAACAATGTCTTAAATATATAAATAATAAATACAGTAATACCACTCAAAATGAATACCCTGTAAGATGAAAATACGCAAGATGAACAAAAATTCTGAGACATATTTCTTCTATTGGCTGCCAGCTCCGGAGCTTACAATTGTTTCCCCACCAGCTCCGGAGTTTGCAGGAAATTAAGTGCGACCACGCCCACCTAAGCGCGTCCCAGCACACTTTTCTTATACCTGCTCTCGGAGGGTGAAAATCCCCAGATCCGGATTTAAGAGAAGGGGCGGGAGGCAAAAAAACAAACAGAAGAGAAGGAATCAGGACGACGACGGGGGGCTCCGGGCGGCTTCAGAGGTGAGCCTGCATTTTTTCCTCTCTTTTTTTCTCCCTCCCCTCACGCAGACAGGATCAAGGAAGTGCGGAGGGGTGGGGACGCAGGAAGAGCAATGAACCCCCAAGATCTCTGGTCCGAGTTTAAGTGGCCAGCGGATCTTAGGGGTCGTGTGAAAAGGCCCCAAGTGACTGCTGTGTTTGCCACCCACTACGAATGGGCAGTCAACACCCTAATCTTCCTGATTATCTTCCTTTGAGTAGCTAGCCCTTCAACTGGAGAAACATTTCAGTCTAGCAGCCTTTGAAAATGAGAAGTATCTTCTGTAAAGAGGACATCGGGGGGGGGGGGGAGAGACAGTTTCTATTTAAATGCATGTTCTCAGTTGTGATGGGTGAAGCTATTGAGCTCCGACTACAACAAATTCATCACAGCCGAGGACATGGTTTGAAAACAGGAGCAATTAAAGCCTGTGTCATTTCTTTCCTCCTGAGATAAATCCTTCTCTTGGCACCCTGAAAACTCAACAATTTAGAAGAATCTCAGGTAGGCAATTGGTTGCAGTGTAACATCCAGTGAGTACAATGAGTTTTTACCACTGATAAAACTTCTTCAAAGCCTGCTGGCTGTTACTTGATTGATTTCAGACCAGGTCTTGATAGAGAAAATATGGCTAGTATGAGATGAAAAATGACCTTCTACAGATCAATACACACTGTGACAACTTCATACTTCTGGCAAACACAAAACAAGGCCCTGAATGGTACAAGGAATGGTCTCTAAGTGCAGATCCAGACAATGGAGTTAACACATCATTAAAAGCAGTGTTCTCTTAAGAAGCAAATTCACCAACTTATATTAATAAAAGCTTGCCTCAGTCCAAAGGTTGCACGTTAGTTTGCTTTGATTCCACAATTGTCCATTGGAAGGTTAGCAGGGAACCCATTTGCAAGTCAAATTATTCAAGAAAATAGTTTTGAAGGAATTGTGAGCCTGTAGGAAAGATGTGACTTGATTTTAATCTCCTATCCATATAATGCATGACATCACCACCAGTCATACTGGTTGAAAGATGCTGGAAAATGGAGCCCTGGAAATCATTTTTTCCAAATGTGTGAAAAATAAACATGAACAAACCTGTGTTTAGTGAATACATGCACCTTTTTGCACATGTCCTTATTGTTGTGAGGGGCTATCAAGTTGTGTTTGAGGTGTTTAAGAAGTGGCTTAGCATTGTTAGCCGCCCCCTGCCAGTGTGTTTCTATGGCTGAATGGGAATTTGACCCTACACTACCCTGGTTCTCACTCATTAGATAGCAGGTATTAGCTGTGGCCTCCTATTGCAAGCCCTTTGGGTAACTACCTTGGTTGGTTTGCCCCCACGTAACGGAAAGTGACCATTTAGTACATTATGTGAAAGGTGGGGTCCTTTTTCTCTAAGATTCAAGGTTAGGGTCAAAGCCATTGATTTGGAGCCTGTGAAATGCAGAGACATAGTCCTAGCTGGGTTTTCAAATATGAGGTTCAAATATTCGTTCACCCCTGGAGGCTCCAAATTACAGGAGTTTAAAGTTAAGAAGAAATTTAAGCAAACAAATTTAAAAAACATCAACTGAAATCCAGTGAGTGCAACTGCACCTCATAAATGGAGACAAAATTGAATCAGTTGGAAATGGTAGTATTTATTTTATTTTAAATCAAAACTTTCTACCTTCTTCAGGTAGGCATCTCTTTAGGGGGTTCCTTTTGCACTGAGCAAGCCTTTAGGAACCATAATATGGGGAAAAACTTTTATGTTGGAAAATCAGTTGCTAGATGGTGCTTTTCCTGCTACTGGTTTGGGCATTAGAACTCCAATCTGGCAATGGTGTTCCAAAGTTAAAAGATCCCCTGATCCCCAACCTGAGGCTCCCAAAGGCTTCTTTGGAGCAAAAAGGATCCTCAGGCATCATTGAACCTGAGAGGGAAGTTTTTAAGCAAAGTAAATCTTAAAATTTCAGGGTAAAATATCCTGTGAAAGGGATTTGGGAGTCTTGGTGGACCACAAATTGAACATGAGTCAGCAGTGTGACGCAGCAGCCAATAAAGCGAACACAATTATTGGTTGCATCAACAGAAGCATAGTGTCTAGATCAAGGGAAGTGATAGTACCACTCTATTCTGCTCGGGTCAGACCCCATCTGGAGCACTGTGTACAGTTTTGTGCACCTCAATTTAAAAAGGATGTTGACAATATTGAACGAATCTAGAGGAGGGTGACCAAGATGATTGAGGGTCTGGAAGAAATGTCTTATGAGGAACGGCTTAGAAAGCTGGGAATGTTTAGCCTTTCAAAGAGAAAGCTGAAAGGGGGGTATGATAGCTATGTTTAAATATTTGAAATGATGTCACATTGAAGAAGGGATTGGTTTGTTTTCCACAGCTTCAGAGACTAGGACGTGGGGCAATGGTCTCAAATTACAGGAAAAGAGATTCAATTTAAACATTAGGAAGAACTTCATGACAGTTAGAGCTGTTTGGCAATGGAATATGCTGCCACGGAGGGTGGTGGAGTCTCCTTCTTTGGAGGTTTTTAAGCAGAGGCTGTATGGCCATATGTCAGGAGTCCTGTGATGGGGGTTCCTGCATGGCAGGGGGTTGGACTAGATGGCGCTTGAGGTCTCTTCCAACTCTATGATTCTATGATTCGAAGTGGCCAGCAACAAGAGCTGGGCACTTTGCCTATGCTCAGAGGGCTTTTGTTTTTGTTTTGATGTCACTTCAAAAATCCCAAGGTTGGTTCAAGAAGAATAATTTATTTTATTTTATTTTTCTCACATTTGTTTTACCATGTCTTTCTCCTGAAAAAGGACAAAATGTCTTTACCTGCTTATGGAAGGACAGCAAAGATGGGGTCAGCCTGGCCTCCCACTGGAGGGAGTTCCAGAGTCTGGGAGGAACAACATAGCTATCTTCTCTGTCCCTACTTAATGCACCTGTGAAGGGACTGAGACTGAGGGTGCTTTTACACGACCTCTAAAATCCGGTGGCAACTTAAATTCAGACCAGAGATTGTGGGGGTTTGTCCCTCTTCCTGTGTTCCCACCCCTCCACACTCCATTGTTCCTGTCTGTGTGAGGGGAGGGAGAAAAAAAGGGAGAAAAAAATGCAGGCTCACCTCCGTCTGCTGATCGAAGCAGCCCTGAGCAGCCCTGTCTCTTAAAGGGGCGGCGGGGACAAAAACCAGACAGAAGGCGAGGGAGCCCAGCATTCACAGCTTTACAATCCACATCAGAAGATTTTTTACCACCTATAGGCCAGGTACTTGAAAAATGCACTGGGACATGCTTAAGCAATCGTGGTTGTACTTAATTTTTTTAAAAAGTCCAGAGCTGTTGGGAATTCATTTTTAAGCTCCAGATCTGGGAGCCCTTTGCCTCGGATTTTAGGGGTCGTGTAAAAGCACCCTGATAGTAAGGCTTCCTCTGATTATCTGGGCAGGCTCATAAAGAAAGAAGCCTACAAATCTTGCAACTCCCAATCACCCATATCAGCTGGAGAGTCTGGTTGCGGCCCTTAAATGTGATTTCCCAAGCAGTGGCCGCCGTAAAACACCATAGTCATTCATATCAACACACCTGCCTTTGAAGGCCTGAGAAGCTGCTCATTTTTTTTCTTTGCACCCTTCAGCCCAAGGGATGCTCTGCGCTGGCGTGTCCAGCTACGGAGCCGTAATTACCCTCCCCAGGTGAATCAATGCGAGACCAGGAAGCATCGCGATGGGCGTAGGGCCTCAACCCTGCTTTATAGCAGGGTCATGCGGGCCTTCTGGCTTCTTTCACGCTAGCCACCAGCAACCCCCCCCCCCCCCCCGTAATGGGAGGGGAGTGTGGGCAAACCAGGGTTTCATTTTGGGGGAGGTAGGGAATTTTTGCCTGGCCCCCCCCCCCCCAGGTTGGCTTAGGATTTTTCGCCTATCCCACAATGGTTCAGGCGGCGGACAGGGAGCTCCAATTCCATTATAAGCGATACCCCTCCATTCCCATGGCATCGCATCCAGATGCAATGCCAATGGGGATTGGAGTCCTTATAATTCCTACTGTCCAGGACCAGCCACGTGATGGTGCCCGACCGACGGCAGGCGGAACAGGTATTGTACTGGCTGGCAGACTGAGAGCCATCAGGTGATGGCACCCCCTTGGGACTGGGGAGCTCACCCTGTTTGATCCCTTTGGCAAGGTCTTGTAGGACCTCAGGGCCACGGGTCCCCTGCCGCCTGTGCAGCCCCTCCTCCCTTTTCTGGTTGGTTGATTGACCATGTAAATAAACCGTGGCCCGACTGTAATCCCAAACGATGTCTCGCCTGCTTATTTCGCCTTGGGTGTGTGTGTGTTAAAGAGCCTGAAGAGAAACAGAGGTCTAATGTGGAGATGATCTTTCTCCCTCTATTATTCCTTCTCAGTTTTGAGAAAAATGCAAAGAGGTGGGGGGCCCTGTCCACTGAAGCCGCCACCCCCTGGTTCTTCTGCCCTATTACAAAATCCTGTCAGATTAGCAGCCTCTCTCTTTTGTATGTCTCATATCATTTCAGGTTAGTACTCAGGAGGGGTAATATTATGGGGAAAATGACTTTCACAGCCTATTAGTTAACACGAATGCTAATGCAGCCTGATGGAGAGGAGGTAATGTGAGCAGGTTGTCAGGCTGCATTAGGGCTACTCATGCCATGTCCAGCTCAGCTTAGACTAGCCATGGTGATGAGGTAACTTTTTATTGTTGATTTCACCTGAACAAGAAAAATGCTCATGATGGGTCAATAGCACAATTTTTCCTCACCTTGCCTCTGGAACCATTGATTGTGCCTGAAAAGGAAACAGAAGTATCAGAGTCTAGGAAAAAGTCTTTTCTCTAATGACTTCAAGGGATGCTGGCCATTTTGACTAAGGGATTTTGGGAGATCTAGCACAAAAATGGTACCCAGCATGGTATAATGGATAGAGTGCCAAATTAGGACTTGGGAGATCAGGGTTCAAATGTCCATTAAGCCATGGAAATTCACTGGGAGGGTGGAACTGAAAACATTAGGAAGGAACTAGAAAAAATAAATAAATACAGTGAATATAAAAAGCTTACACACCCCTGTTAAAATGTCGAGTGTCTGTGATGTAAAGAAATGAGACAAAGATAAATCATTTCAGAACTTTTTCAACATTTAATGTGACCTATGAACTGTGCAACTCAGTTGAACAACAAACTGAAATCTTTTAGGTGGAGGAAGGTAAAATAAAAAAACTGAAAAATATGGTGGCATATGTGTGCACACCCTCTTATAACGGGGGATGTAGTTGCTTTCAGCAGTAAAAAAAAATCACAGTCAAAGTAGGAGACAGCACACACCTGCCATCATTTAAAGTGCCTCTGAGGAATCCCAAATAAAGATCAGCTGTGCTAGTAGGTCTTTCCTGACATTTAGTCACATCCTAAAGCAGAAGCCATGGTCTGCAGAGAGCTTCCAAAGCATCAAAGGGATCTCATTGTTAAAAGGCATCAGTCAGGAGAAGGGTACAGAAGAATCTCCAAGGCATTAGATATACCATGGAACAAAGTGAAGATAGTCATCATGAAGTGGAGAAAATATGGCACAAAAGTGATATTACCAAGAACGGAACCTACAGCAACATTAAAGGAGCTGCAGGAATATCTGGCAAGTACTGGCCGTGTGGTACATGGGACAACAATATCTCATATTCTTCGTATGTCTAGGCCAATGATGGTGAACCTTTTAGAGACTGAGGGCCCAAATTGCAGTTCAAAACCCACTATTATTTTTGCAAAGTGCCAATACAGTAATTTAATCTGTATACAGGTGGCTATGAAGGGGTGATGTCGGGTGCCCACAGAAAGGGCTCCGAGTGCCACCTTTGGCACCCGTGCCATAGGTTCCCCATCCCTGGTCTAGGCTATGGGGTAGAGTGGCAAGATGGAAGCCTTTTCTTATGAAGCAAAACATCCAAGCCTGGCTAAATTTTGCAAAGACACATCTGAAGTCTCCCACAAGCATGTGAGGAAAAATGTGGTGGTCTGAGGAAACCAAGGTTGAACTTTTTGGCCATATTTCCAAAATATATGTTTGGCGCAAAAACAGCATTGATGGTTTTTTTTCAGGTATGAAGAGAGAGTTTGAGTGGACCTCCCTGGAATGCCCAAGGTATAAAAGATACTTCTAGGTCCAGGGCAGGTTTTATAAACATTATGGGCTATATCAGACCCTCAGGTGTGAGGAGAGAGTGTGGACCTCACTGACATCATGACCAAGGCAAATCTTAGGGGAAAATGGGCCTTTTCCGACCCATAGCATGCAGACAGGCCTGTGGCAGGCAGACATGAATACTGGCTGGAATATTCCAACTAGGAATAATGGAGCAGGAGGACTCCCCCTGGTTCTACTTTGTTGGTTTTCAGAAATGGAACCATGTTTCAGAGGGACTGCAGGGCGTATTCATATTGTGTCACTACGGAATGGGGGAACTGGTACAGGTGTATGGTGGGAATAACAATGTGTGTGGGTGGGAAGGAATGTAGGTTCAAGGGGGTAGGATGGGGAAAATATATATAAAAAAAGAACCTGCCCAAAATCCATCTCCTACTCCTAAATAAAACCCTCCCCAAAAGAACAGAAGCTGTGCCTCTCTGAGCACAGAGAGATACACACACTAGAGATGGGCACTGAACGAAATTTTTTTTGTTTCCGTTATTCGTTAGTCATTCCATTACATAACGAAACGACTAATAAAAATTGTGATGAAAATGCAACGAAACGAACAGAACCACGAAAATTGTGGTCGTTACGTTTCGTTTCCGTTAATGGTGACGCACAATGAAATGAGCTGTTTTAAATGTTAAAAAACGCCCTGGACATCCATAAAAATGCAGCAATAATTATTTATATTGTCTGATAATACCTATCAGGGGGCTTTGGGTCCTCAAAAAAGGTGCATTTATGTCTTTTCTCAGATCGCTGTATTTTTTTCCCTTTAAGGGGAGTTAGGGTACATTGACACAAAATGGCTCCCAGATGCCTAATATTGATTGATTTCTTGGGTATTAAAACACCCTGGACATCTTAAAAAAAACAGCGATAATGCAATAATTATTTGAAATTATTACCTACCAGGGGGTTGGGGTCCTTAAAACGTTTGTTTTTGTCTTCTCCCATCACGATGTATTTTTCTTTTCCCTTTAAAATGGATGTCACCACCAGCCACAAAATGGAGGCAAGCCATGTGATGGGATCATGTTCAACCAATAGCATGCCCAGGTTGCAGACTGGGCAGGTCTGGCAGCCACAGAGGGCACAAAAAGCTCTGGCAGCCCCCGTCCTCCTTGCAGTCTCTGGTGGGAGTTAGGGTGGGATTGCTGTCTCTGCTGCGACTCTAGCTTCAGTCCTGCAGCCTCCCTGTGTGTGTGTGTGCATACCTTTCAGTGAGTACCCTCCCTTGCCCCACAGTGCAGTCACTCTGCAGCTGCCTTGCACCCTGGGCAACGCCCACCGCTGCCTTTGCAGCCTCCCTGCGTACCTAGTCTAAACAGTGTCTCTGCAAGCATCCATTTTTTTTTTTTTTTAGTGTTTTCCCTCTGGTCTGGGGTGTTGGGGGATGCCTACGCATGGACATGCTTTAAAAATCACACAAAAAGCAGGTAGAAACAACAAACGAAAAAATGAAAAATGGAAACAAAATATTTCCAAAAAATTGCGACAAACGGAAAAGAACCGAAACAGACCTCTCAATGACAAATGAAAAACCAAAACGCCATTTTTTTTGCCCATCTCTAACACACACATAGAGAAAAGGGCTCTCTTTTCTACCTACACACAACAAATAACCACTCTCCCTTTGTCCACTCAGACAACACACAAAGCAACTTTGAGCACACAGAAGTGAAGCTAGCCCAATTGTAAAACAGCGAGCTAGCAGCACTGAGCTGTCTGCTTCCCCTCACTCTTCCACAGACTACATAGAAAACAAAACCAGACAGCCTCTTATATATACACCCTAGCCAGGCAGCCAAGCAAACCCCCCTCCCAAACAGCAGCACTTAAAATGGATTTCTATGGGTTCCCCCTTTGGAGTTGAATAACTTGGCCCACTGAAACCCAACTCTCTCCAAACTGGGGGTGCTTAAAGGGAACAGCTTGAGGAAACTCCACAAAATTTGATGCCTCTCAGACCCCGGGGAGCCGTTTTACACAAAGCAAAGCAAAGTGTTCTGCTTATATACCGCCCCATACCACTTTAAGTAGTCTCTGGGCGGTTTACAAATTTAATTACAGTGTGCAGGCTACACATTGCCCCCCCCTGCAAGCTGGGTACTCATTTTACCGACCTCAGAAGGATGGAAGGCTGAGTGAACCTTGAGCCTGCTACCAGGGATTGAACCCAGGTCGTGAGCACAGTTTTACCTGCATGCAGTACAGGCATTTAACCACTGCGCCACTATAACGAAATTGCATAGGAGCACTGTGAACAAAACAGAATGGGGTTGGGTCTCACAAAATGGGAAGCCCTGGAAAACAGGCAACAGACTCTGCAAGAAGGAGTCTCTCCAATTTGTACCAGAAAGATTTTATAGCAGGAATCTACCTCCACTAATTAATAAAACATCACTACCCAATAGGTGGTCAGAGATGGGCACGAACTCGTTTTGGTTCATTTCGTTTTAAGGTTTGTTTTGTTTTGTTTTTAACTTTTTTTTTTTGAAATATTCATATTGTTAGTTCATTTTGTTCATCATTCATTTTTTCCTTCAAGCACCGACCACGTGGCCCCTGGGGCTGGGTCGGTGCTGGTTTTATTCCCCCCCCTTTTTTTAGCGCACCTACCTGGCCACCCCTGGTGCTGGGTCGGCACTCCTTTTTAAAATTATTATTATTATTATTATTATTATTATTATTATTATTATTATTATTATTATTATTATTATTATTATTTCTATCCCCGACCATGTGGCCCCTGGGGCCGGGTCGGTGCTTGTTTTATTTTATTTTATTTTTATGTTTTTCATTTTAGAGCACTGACCTGGCCACCCCTGGGGCCAGGTCGGTGCTCCTTTTATTTTATTTTTTATTTTTTTCTATTTTTGTTTCGGAGGGCGGTGTCTTTTTTCAAGCACCAACCGCACGATGATGGGTTTTTTTATTTTAAAATTTATTTTAGAGCACCAACCTGGCTACCCCTGGGGCCGGGTCGGCACTCCTTTTTTTACTTGATTATTTTTATTTTATTTTATTTTATTTTATTTTATTTTATTTTATTTACTGCCAACCACGTGGCCTGTGCTACAGCTGTAACGCGGGCCGGTCGGCTTTTTGTTAAAAACTTTTGACGGCCCGCGAGCTGGGTCCAGTGCTCACAGGCCGGTACTGGGGCTCACACGCTGGATATTTGATTTGATTTGATTTGATTTGATTTGATTTGATTTGATTTGATTTGATTTTTTACTGCTGACCACAGCTGCCTAACAGCTGTAGCACTGCTGGTCAGTTCTTTTTTCCTGGATGCCCCCTCCCTGCAGCCAGGAGGACCCACCGGACTAAGAAGGACCATCCAGGATCAGCAGCAGCAGAACCAGGTAGGAGACACCGGCAAACGAAACAAGCCAAAATGAAATGGAAATTTCTGTTCCGTTTCGTTTCTCTTAGAGGGGGCAGCTTGTTATTTGTTTTTTACGTAATGAAATGAATAACGAATAACAAAATGAGCCAAAAGTTCATGTCCATCTCTAGTGGTCAGGGGTATTATCACTAAGTTACCTGAAGGGGTGGAAAAATTAATGTTGTTTCTTGAGGGTGCCATGTACAATAATTAGTCATTCAGCTTTGTTTTTGGATCCCTTCAGAGTTTTGTTTCTTGGTCTATCACAGCAAAGAGCAACAATAGCCACAATGAGTGGTGTTGCCATGCAGACTCCTATTACGCCAGTTTTAAAAAAATTTACACTGGCTGCCAGTTGCTGCCCAGGCCCAATTCAAAGTGCTAATGCTTACATATAAAGCCCTAAATGGCTTAGGACCTGGCTCCCTTAAGGACTGCCTTCTTCATATGAGCCTGCCCATACTCTAAGATCAGGCCAGGAGGCCCTGCTGAAGGTGCCATCCCTCAAAGAGATAAGGGGTGGCATGTCGAAGCAGAGCCTTCTCGGCGGTTGTCCCCCAACTCTGGAATGCTCTCCCTATGGAGATCCGCCTGTCGCCAACACTTTTGGCTTTTCGGCACCAGGCAAAGACCTTCCTGTTTGGCCAGCATTTTAATTAGATTATTTGGCTGGACACATCAGAAGCAGGGTTTTATAATTTATAATTCGTACTGTATGTTGTTTTAAGTTTATTGTATTTTATAGCTTTAATAATTTTATTGTTTTATAGTTTTTAATACTTGTTGTATGCCGCCCAGAGACCTCTTGGTAGTGGGGCGGCTAAAAAAAATTAATAAATAAAATTAATAAATGATCTGGGCCTAGTGTTATTCTGGAGGAAGTGGGTGGGAGAATAGCAACCTTTTAAAATTAAATTGGGCTTATTAGAAGAAAATTCTTCAGGGACATTCTTTTTGTAGAAAGAGAACTATTCCTCAGAGAAATCTTGGGCATGTAGACTTAAATCTCTAAAAACCATTTCCCTTGAGTGCCTACCTATGAAATAATATTTCAAAATTATGTACACTTGTTTCCTGCACATAGTTATGGGCATACCTATAGTCAACAAAGTTGGGTTGTTGATGTTTATAAATGGGAGCACAGCAACTCATACACAACCACAAATAACTCAACCATATTCATGTTTATTGATTTATTTACTTATTTAGAATATTTTGACCTCACCTTTCTCCTTGGAAAAGGGCCAAAGGTGGCTTTACACCTGAGAAAATTATAGCTTGGGGATTCTTACTTGATTTTCTTGATTGGCTTAGCCTACTGGTTAGTTTTGTTTGATTTTTATTAAAATTGCATTTGAATATGATTACTTTTGTATTAATTTTGATATAATTTTCTTATGACGTATATATTTATTGTATTTGACTTATAATTTGTAAACAGCCTAGAGTAGCCTTCAGGTACCAACATCCAATAGAAATAGTTATGTAAAAGACTGTATCTCCCACTATTAACCTGCCCAGGGATTTAAGATCATTAGGAGAAGCCTTCCTCTCAGTCCCACAGGCATGTATGGTGGCTACACAGGAGAAGGCCTTCTCTGTTGCTGCTCCCAGACTTTGGAACTCACTCTCACAGATGTCCAGGCTATCCCCATCTTTGCTGTCCTTTTTTTTTCCAGGCAGGCTTTTTCTTAGTGACTGGCAATCTGAGAGTATGGGAACCTTCCTTTGAAGGGTGTGTTCTGGAGGGACTGCAGTGATGTTCACATGCTCCTGGTCAACATGGCATGTCTGGAAGTGAAGTGACCTTCTATTTCCACTGACCTTTTGCTTTGAGGCAGGGCCAAAGGGCTAAAGGGCACCTGCCCCCTATCCAAGCTGTTGTTTCTGTAAGCTCTCCAATGTCTTGATGGTGAACCTTGATAAAAGAATAAAAACGGAACCTTCTGAGAGGAACACAACAGTTTTTGTGTGCGTGCCTGCTCCGCTGGCTGGAAAAGGTACTTGTGGTGTGTGTGTGTGTGTGTGTGTGTGTGTGTGTGTGTG
>JAHTLZ010003526.1:14716900-14727826 GCA_023846285.1 Phrynocephalus versicolor | reverse complement strand
GTGTGTGTGTGTGTGTGTGTGTGTGTGTGTGTGTGTGCTTTCTTTGTTCTGTGTCCAAGGTCAGCCTGACTTCAAACTTTTCCAGTGACTCCCCACATGAGAGTGTTATTTTAATGGATTGTTTTCTTCTGTTGCTTTTAACTGTGCTTTTAGTATTGATTTCACTTACCATTTTAATATAACACCTGTTTAATTCTTTATTAATATTTGTATAACTACTGTTGTTTTTGCCTCTTAAATATTTTCTTTTTAATAATGTAAGCCACCTAGGGCCATCTTAAGAAGAAAGATGGGTTAAAAGCAAGCAAGCAAGCAAACAAACAAACAAACAAGAAAACCAGCTACCAAATAAACAGAGAAGTTAGGTGGGTCATCAGCATCTCCTTCCCCAAGAAAGGCGCCAAAACAGGGCCAAAAAGCAAACAAATAAGCAAACAAAAAACCCGAGGGTAACTCTTTCTGGTGTCACAGTGACTGGTTTCTTGTCATGTGACAAGAATAGGCCCATCTGAAAGTTTTGCAAGAGGGCCCAACTATTACTGGGCATTTTGATGTGATAGCAGGTCTAACACTACAAGTAAAACATTTGAGCCCATGGGTGTGAAATCATAAGGAAAGGGACTTGATCATAGAGATGCCATTTGACAGACAGGAAGAATTTAGGTTCCAATCCACTAGATTTATGTAATGGACTCCAGATTGTGTGTGCTGGAGGAATGGCAGTACATTTGAATTCTTTGCAGCAGATATTATACATTTATGCTGTACTCCAGGGTTTAAATTTTTACCTCTTGCCATTGTCAGGTTCCTTGTGTGCTAGAAACAGAAAGACAAGATTTCTCAGATTATCGGCAATTAAAATCAGAATGACATAAGTCCTGTAGATACTTTATAAGTGGAAGGCATACTCGGATTCAGAGCTGACTTTTTTATGTCTGGAAGGCTTTTTTTTGTTTTGAAGTAACAGTGCCAGAGGTTTTTACCACAGCAATGCTGACGAAATCTAGTGTTGTGGGGTAGCAAAGTGGTGCTGGCCATAGAGAGTACAGAAACCAGTGAGGACACACTGCTTACCTGCTATTTCTATAAACTATATAACATGGTACCAGCAGATTTTAATCCATTTTGTAGCATAATTAAAGGTGACATGCAATGCTTGTAGATAATGGAATTAGACCAGCTCTGACATGAAGCAATGATCCCTGAGTTCTTATCTGCAAATATTTGTGCTGTTATCTGAGTTAGGGAGACTGCTGATCTCTTACATCAGGGGTGCCCAAACTTTTTGTAAGGAGGGCCAGATTTGGTGGCTGAGAATGTGTCAGGGGCCGGTTGCTCCCCAACCCTGCCACCCCACTGCAAGCCCCACCCACTTTCTTTTAAAAAAACATGGGGGGAAGGAGGGGGAGGGAGGGGGAGGCCAGCCAGCCACGGGCCACTCAGAATGGCCTGGCGGGCTGATTTGGACCCCGGGCCGGACTTTGGGCAGGCCTGTCTTACATCTTTGATACATTCTTTGATACAACCCCACAAGGGTTGAGATAAGGGCAGTCCTTAATATCTATCTATCTATCTATCTATCTATCTATCTATCTATCTATCTATCTATCTATCTATCTATCTATCTATCTATCTATCTTCCCAGCTCACACCCCCTTTACTTCTCACAACAAGGTATAAAAATAAGCAGAGATGCCACGTACAAAAACATTTTTATTAGTCATTAATATACGTTGCTTCTTAATGCAATGTTCAAACTAGAAATACAACTTGGCTGACATACATACACATATATTGCATGTAGGGTGTTTTTTTTTAATTGCGTCTCCAAAATAATTTCAAATTGTCTTCATTTCATCCTTACATGAGGTCTTTTGTGTTAGAGCCCTGGCCTCTTAATGAATTACAGCCTCCTTTATCTGAAGCAGCATGTTACAATGCTGCTACTGTTGAGTAACAATCTTTTTTCTTCTATCAGTGTGGGATTGGCAATATAGGATACAGATTTTCAGAGGTACTGTATTTCTTTCCAGCATTCTGCATCTTCCCTGCATGAATACTATGTAAATATTATGTATAACTATACAGATTATATAAATATATATCTATTATATATATGTATAGTATGTATATATGTATATTACTGTGGTTTGGCTTTAAGAAGTCAACCATAAACGTTGTGCTTTTATTATTTCTATGAAATCAAATGTACGGCACTATCAAGAAAATAGCATGTACCTGGAAGCCATACTGTAATAACGGTCTGCATTCTGTTTCTACTCCTGCTTGCCATGTGTGCAGACACATCCTTAACAAGTAATGCAAACTCTCATTCTTACAGTAAATTTTTAAGACAAGAGCTCTGACCCTTCAAAAGGAACACAGGATTTAAAAACAAATCAAAACAAAGAATTCAAATTATGTTATAGGAAGGCTTACACCGTTCCTCGCATGTCTTTTGAAAATTAACCAGCCATTCACTGTAGCTTTATTTACATTATAACTCAGTTTCAACAGTATTACAGGTATTGGATTATATCTGTACATTGCCAAGTTATGGTTTGGTCATGTTGAAACACACTACCAGTAGGTATTTACAGATGGATTAGTTAACCTCCAGTTCAACACAGTCCTCTTTAATATGGCACCCGTTGTTAAAAGAGAAATTGTGGAAAGTCCATTTATTAATGACTATAGGTTGCCCCTCATAATTATTGTTATGCAGTTCAGTGGTTATCTTGTAGGTGCCATTGGAAATCTGACATGACATCCAAATATCCTGCCTTCTCCCCAAAGAAGTGTGGAAAAACATTTCCGTTTGCCCTCACTTGGTTTTTGCCCCCTTTGGTGGGGTTGGATAAACAGTTGGATCATTTTGCCATCCTTTTGTGCCTATGCTCATGTTTAATCAATTAAACAACAGACAGTTAAACATTTAGCACATGAAACACATGATAACATGTAGCCGAGACTGGTATCTTCCGCATGGGCAATTTCATACGGCATCACATGCCCACATTTTCTTCTTCTTCTTAATTAAGGTGAGGCCATGTGTTACCTATTACTGATTATGCAGAAAGAAGCATCAAAATATGCTCACTCCCAACTCGGGATAGGAGATAATTTCTGTTCAATTCCTTTTTGACACATATGTGCATCCGATTAAAGATGAAGAGAGTGAGTTTTTAAATATATATATCCAGAGAAAAACAGAACAGTGAGATTTATTCCATCAAGGTCTAGGGCTTTGAATGTGTACTCTCTTGACACTGAATCCTCAAATGCAAACCATATTTATGATGCTAAGTTAGGGTTGTCACATGAAATGGGGGTGAATCAGAAAATGGTGTTTTGATTTATGATTTGTCAAGGTCAACAAATCACAGGTAATTGATTTGTGTTTTTTTTTCAATTAATCAATTTGTTTCTTTGCTTACTTTAAACCCCTATAAAATATTCTTCAAGACATCCAGAAGCACGAGATCTACAGGGAGGGCTCCCCTGACTCTCCTTTACAAGCCCTGCAAATTTCGTGAAGTTTAGATTCTGGATATATGAGTTATGTACACTTAAATATGGACCCATATGAAAGTATCCCCAGGCACCTAGAGAAACTAAATTTGCAGGAAACATTCACTTGACTCTTCTGTATAATTCCTCAGGTTAAGCATCCACAAAGTGAGCTCCCCTAGGAAATTTCCCCTTAAGAAATCCAGTCATCGCCAAACCTGGAGGGATTGTAGAGGAAACCCAGAAGGCGCATCTATGAATTTGTGGTACCTCTAGGCACCTTAGGGAGAATTTCCTGCAGGGTCCCTTTTTGAGGGTGCAGAACTGAAGACACCATATATTCAGTCTTCCCTAAACATGGAGAGACTATAGAGAAGAGTCAGGGAAGCTTCCCTGAAAATGTGCTCTTTCTAGGTACCTTGGGGAATTACAAATCAATTGACAAATCAAAAATCACTAAAAAGAATCATCACTTTGCATTTGCTTGGGACATCAATTTGTATGAATATGAATTGATGAATTAGCAATTTTTGAATGAATTCTGCAATTTGGTTTTTGATGTATGCCCCTCTCTAGTTGTCACCTGTAATTTCCTCAAAGTGTCTATTTTTATATTACCTACTTGGTGGGCAGGTAGATCAGTGGGCACAATGTGTCCCTCTCTATGCTATAGGTACAGCACTTGCTATTATGTTATTGTTTGTGCTACCATTTTAAACGGTGGGTTATTATTTTCCACCGTAAACTGCCCAGATGGGTGGTATAAAAGTCAAATAAATAAATGAAATAAATAATACATTGTATTTAGCCATTGCAAATGGAAGAGAAGTTTCGTCATCATTGGGATGAGAAAAATCCTGAGGTTATATAAATGTTGGTGTAGGAGAAAGCAAAACTAATAGATTACCCCATCCCACTGAACAGCACCATACTTTCGATAAGCAGCAACGAGAAGCCCTTGTGTTCACTGTAGTTGTGTTTACACAATTATCCCACTGGTATAGTTGTCCTTCTGTCCTACATCAGTGGTTCCCTTGGGTCCCCAGACATTCACAGACCGCAATTCTCAGATGCCTTCACCACTAGCTATGCTGGCAAGGGCTTCAGAGACCAGGAATGTCTGGGGAGCCAAGTTGAGAACTACTGAAAAGAAAAAAAGTATGCAGCTGCCAAGCAGATAATTTTAAAGATATAGGGCAAGTGCTCACGTCAACCGAGCCAACCAGAACCAAATATGCTGTGCATATATGCCTTCATACAATTCCATATCCAGTAAGCAAGTCAACCAGAATGTTTACTTTCCTGTCACTCACTATACTGAGTCTCACCGACTTCAGAACTGTATCCTTTTACTAAAACTGCCATTTTATACCAGCTTTCAGTGAAAACATGTTGATGTGCTATAGGGCCTTTTCTTTTAAAAGGAGTTTTGAGGACACTCTTATCTGGCTTCATCATGACAGATTTGATTATTATCTCCTTACAGCAGTTCTTTCTGGATTTGTCTCTTGGATGTGTCTTCATATTGCCTTGTTACTATAGCTATAGTATCTCCATTACCATGCTGACTAAGTTCCTTTCTCACTATATGACATGACTAAAGGTGAAGGTTGGCTAAACCACATGGTTTTTTTTGTTTGAATGCACGAAAAAGTGCCATGAGTCAGATCCAGATTTTAGCCATATGTAGAACAGACCCATTGACATGTATGGGATTGAATTTTGCAACAACCATGAATTTCAATAGGTCTGCGGCTTTAGATATGGCTACATTTGGCTTCACCCCAAGGATTCCATGTAAATTCTGAAAGCCAACATCTTTTAAATAATTGCATTGACATTGAAACCAAATGGAGTGCTTGTGACTACAGCTGAGACTGACAGCTTTTATTCCATGGCCATGCTTACCGAGAAGCAATAGCAAGCTGGGGAAAGTAATTGGTTTTGTCAACCTGTTAAGCATTTGGCAGTCAGGTGATACAAGGGAAGCTCGAAGGCACTATATTAAAAAAAAGGAGAATCACATGTACATCCAGTGGAAGCATACTTCAAAAGAGACAATGACATGATGCCTATATGAAGCGTCATGTAGGTATTACACAACAAGGGAAAGCATGAGAAATTGAGCAATCCCCAAGAGGTCTTCAATGACTTAATCTTGGCTTGAAAGATGAAATCGTTAAGTAGCCAGAAGGGATTAATTTCAATAGCTGTGCTCTAATCCCTTCTGCACCTCCACCTCCACCTCGACAACTGAATTAAATGTGTTCAGATTTCAAAGGTAGGGTGAGAAAAGCTTGAAAATGTAGAGCCACAATGGGTAAAGAAAAATGGGGTATCATCACACAGGTATGATCAATTGTCAAGCAAGGGGGCGGAACAATAATTCGTCTACAAGGTTAGTGGGGATGATTACTGAACGGCTGAAAGCTACACCGTCTTTGGTGTGTTGAGCTGGGGGTAAGATGTATTTTCAACAAGCTAAGTCAAGCACAAATGCCTTTCTGTTTGTTAGAACCAAAATTGCTGCCACCAAAGAGTGGATCAGAGGGCTGGGTTTGAAAGAGATTTGGAAACTGGGGTTCATCCAGAGAATCATGAAGGCTCCAACCCTGTACATATCTTAGAGCAAATCTCAATGATCTGAAAGAAACCTCTAAGCAGACAGGCATATGATGAACATTGTCATTTTGGGATTATATTTGGAGGGCTGAGAAAATACAGAGGGTCCTAAATCAATGTGAGCCTTGTGGCACAGTGGTTAAATGCCTGTACTGCAGCTAAAACTGTGCTCATGACCAGGGGTTCAATCCCAGGTAGCAGGCTCAAGGTTGACTTGGGCTTTCATCCTTCTGAGGTCAGTAAAATGAGTACCCAGCTTGTTGGGGGGCGGGACAGTTGTAGCCTGCATGCTGTAATTAAACTATAAACCACCCAGAGACTACTTGAAGTAGTATGGGGCAGTATACAAGCAGAACACTTTGCTTTGCTTTTGATTTATTTAATTTATTTTCAACATTCTTATTTTTTCAAGCCATTTCTAGGCATGGGGCAGATAGCCGTGTGTGTATAGGGCTACAAATTGCATTTTATTATTGTCGCATTACAAACACAGAGTAGAAACCAGTTGTTAATCCCAAGCAGAGTGGATTCCTCAACCAGGTACCTAAACCATGATGCAGACGTGGACTTCTACCCAACTTCTTTTATGAGTTTTGGCATTTTGTGTGTACAGTATGTGGACATTGGGGCCCCAGAATAAATAATTTGAGTTTCCATTAGTTCTTATGGGGAAGTTTACTTTGATATATGATAAACAAGCATGTTTCTGGAACGAATTATGTTTGTGAACCAAAGTATTATTGTACACATGCATGTTTTTGTTTGAGTTTGTTTTCCCTTCTTGCTGCTATGGTCATTCCACAAGTTCGTTTCATTAAAGAAGGATGAGAAAGAGAAGGACGAGACATTTGTCTCAGTTTGCTTTAGATAAGGATTGGCCAACTTTCATGGATTTGTAAAAATACAGTAATGCCTCGGATAACAAATTTTTCGGATAACAAACGGAAATTTCCAGGTATAGGGCTGCCTCGGATAGTGAATGTTCCCTATGGGCTCCCTCGGATAACAGATGTTTCATAATGCCTTGCAAAATATGTGTGCCCTGCATGCATTGCAGAATGCCTTATTTGTGGAGGGGTGGGAGGAGTCAGAGCATTTTTTCATGGTGTTTTGGAGCCATTCTGGACATGTTTTGCTGAGGGATTTGGACCTTTCAAACATGGTAAGATAGGGAGCTAGCTTTTATTAATCTTTGCACTGCCTTTCTTTGCATTTTTTGGCTGGAAGAGGCTGGGGTAGTCTTGCTAGTTTCATTTCTCTGTGTTTGCAGTCTTTTTGCATTGCTCTGCAGGCAAAAATGGGCTGGACTTTTCTTCCTGCTTATGTTTGTTTGTTTGCATTTTTCCCCATTGCACTTTGGGTGGGAACAGGCTGGGGTAGTCTTGCTGGTTTCTCTTGCCCATGTTTGCATTGCACTGCAGGGGGATGTTCTGGAGGGTGTTCCAGCACTGCAAGCCTTTAAAGTGCATTGAATAAAGAGGTTTGGAAACACCCCTCCCCCAGCTTTTGCCTTTTTCCGGACCTCCGGGACGGATTAAACAGTTTTCCATTCATTTCAATGGGAAACCACGTTTCGGATAACAAATTTTTCGGATAACAAATTGCCTCTGAGAATGAATTAAATTCATCATCAGAGGTACCACTGTATTTGGAATAGAAAGGATTTGAGAGTATTCAAGTGCATATGTGGGATCAGTTCATCTATCCAGGACTTTCAGTGCTTAGTTCTTAAACATCTTTCTTTGAATCCCCATTTACTCAGTCGTATTTGTGGTGCTGAATTAGAGTCACCATCTCTTTTTTCCTCCACCAGGCTCCCCACCTTTAAGTGCTACTTGACAGACATTACCTTCTCTATGCTGGAAATGACTACCGTTATTCGTTTTAGCGGGGGGTGGGGGACAATTGTTTCCTTTCATTTCTTATTTTAAAAAATCACCAACAATTGCAAATCTTTTCAAATGTGACACTTCTTAGCACACATGGGCAATGCCTCAGAGCAAGCCATCTACCCTAAAAGACTCGTGATTTTTGTGTACTGCCAATTTTAATTCAAGAGGACCCCTTAACACGTGTATAGTCTTCATAGGTATTCTGTGTCACTTAGAAAAGGACCCATGGAAGAACATATAACTGTGATGATACATGGATGAATTCCAGAAGCATTCACAGTTTGGAATGATTTGTTTCTTATAATATGAATATTTCAAGTGACAGTTTGGATGGGGAATTATATGTAATGGATAGATGCCCAGGTTTCCTCTCTCAGACTCTCTCTCTCTCTCTCTCTCTCTTAATAATAACCTTTTGGAACTTCTTCTAGTTTTCTAGATTAGGAACAAAGCAGAAGGCATACTTTAACTTGGATTTGTGCACTGAACAGTTATTGGACTCAATGGCCTGATAGGCCCCCCTCCTGCTCCATTATTCTGTAATTCGTTATTAGTCACATAGTCATAGCAGGATATGTTTGTCAGGCTTCCATCCCTAGATTCTCCATGTACCTTTCTGTTTACCTTTGAAGTAAAAGCTGAAGAAACCTGCTCCCAATTGTGTGGCATAAGCAGTAGGCATCTATCATATTTTGCAGGGGAAATCCTCTAACAGAAAGCATCTTCATTTTTAGGGACAATGACAAAGAAACCAGAGCAGGAACCCTGGGGTGGCCCAAATACAAATGGACAGCACATTAATCAGGCCCAAAGGCCATCAATTCTCAGGCCTCCCCCCCCCCCCCATGATTAGATGTCTGCTACTTCTTAAACCATAGTAGTTGTCATAAATCTGCATCTACTGTATGTGTGTAAACTAGCAACATTTTGTTCTTTTTCAACTCTTTCCGGGCAGTGCCTTTCCTGTTCTAGATGCCAAGTAAGATACCAGGGTAATGACATATATAGGGATTCTCCTTTAATACTGAAAAGAGGTCAAAAGATAGGAAGGCCAGATACTGTTTCTGTGCAGATGAAGAGAGTATGTGTGGAAGGATATAAGCCATGGAGGAACAAGCTGCTCAGTAAATCTAGCAGGAATGGGCACTTGAGTTTTGGAACTCATGGTCAAATTGGATTTAAGTTGCACTGGTGACTCAACTCAGACTTGATCTGCACCCCACCCCACCCCACCCCATACCCGAATGATTTGGAGTCAGCCTGCAATTCAGACATAATTTCATATATTAGGCAAAATTTAGGAAAGACAAGCTGTGAATTTCAATAAAAGCCTCAGTATCTTTGAAGTCAAGACTCAGAAAATTTCAAGTTTGCCATGAACCTGGCAAATTGAGAATTGGCAGATGAATTAGGTTCTACTTCTTTAATCTCCTCAGATTTTCCACAAAGCTGAGTCCTGGGGTGAACATGAGCAATGGAATTACCACTGCCTCCTTGAGACAGGAATTTGAAGAATTCACAAGCTAGCAAACTTGCATCTCCATGAGATAATGGATATATTAATATAATATAGTCCCACTATCTTACTCACTAGAATTTGCATTCATTTGGCTTTGCAATGCTCATGCAATATATTGATTATTTTCTTAATGCTACTGCAAATATGACCTCTCCTACAAGACATGAGTTTTCTGGTACAGGGAAAATCATAGACTATTTATTTATTTATTTATTTTAACCAAATACAAAGGTGGAACAGATGGTACCTTTAGGCTACTAGAAAAATAAAAACATTGCTAATATTTCGAGGGTGAAACCCTCTTCCTCAGAGTAGTACCAATAGGTTATAGTATGGCAAAAGATGGATTTTCCAGGAGTTATTTCTTAGATGTAAGGTCCTTGGCAAGATGGGAAAAAAGCCAGGCAGTTTAGCTGAGGCTCTGAGCGTGGTTGTTCTTAGGCTGCATCCAAATTGAAGAGAGGGAGGTGTTCTTATTGCCCCAGTCCTTCCCTTCAATTTTGATGCAGCTTAAGAACATCCAAGCTCCGAGCCTCAACTAAACTGTCCGGCTCCCCCCCCCCCCATCTTGATAGGACCTTACATCTAAGAAATAACTCCTGGCAAACCCATCTTTTGCCATGTTATAACCTATTTGGGTACGACTCAGCGAAATCCTCGTTTCCGTTTTTGTTCGTTGTTTCCGTTACGTAACGAGGAATGATAACGAGAATTACTCCGCTCCAGCTCGAACTTGACCCGATAAGGATAAATTGGGTCTGATTTTTCATTGTCGTTCATGGCATCGCGGCGATCGGGCAATGCCAAGCAGCACAGAAAAAAAGTTTTAAAAAGTAACCCCCCCAATTCCCGCCGGCTATAAAAGCAGGCGAAAATATGCCTGTCTCAGTGAGGGCACCTACCAGAGAGGGGTGGTTTCTGGGGGGGGGGTCCCCAGCCTTCCCCCCCTCTCCTGTCCTGGGCTGCTTGCACCAGGCTGGGGGGGGTCATCCTCGTCGTCTCCATTTGCCATGCGGTGGGGGGATCCAAAATGGCGACCACAATATTTTTTTTTAAATCGTGGTCCAAAAACCCACCAAAGCACAACAGAAACATGTGAAAATTAGGCATTTTCAATGCCTGATTTTTTATAGTAGCAGCAGTGGGTTTTTCTTGCAACAAAACGTCTCCATTGATTTTATTTTATTTTATTTTTATTTTTTTACACCTGTGCATGCGCAATGATGGGCTCGCCATGGGATGGGGCCATGCAAATTTTTGGAGCCATTCCACCAATCGCATGGCCAGGTTTTGCTGAGACTTCTGGATGTGCCAGAGAGGGCATAAAAAGCCCACCAACCCTAACCCTAACCCTAACCCTAACCCTAACCCTAACCCTAACCC
>JAHTLZ010003526.1:14686935-14713367 GCA_023846285.1 Phrynocephalus versicolor | reverse complement strand
AATTTGGAAACTGATCTCATATTTTCCTTATTGAATGGTAGTAGGATCATCTGGTACTTTAGCTATTATTGAACAGTAGTAAAGTCAAATTGCAGCTGACTATCGGGGGAAAATATCCTGTTATAGCCATATGGCAATGAACCCAATTACCTTGGGAGGTTGTGAGGTCTTGAACACTGGAGGCATTCAAGAGAAAACTGGACAACCACCTATCAGATCTACTTCAGTTTCAATTCCTGCCACTGAAAGGGTGTTGTACTCGATGGCCTTATAGGTATTTTCCAGTTCCATTATTTTCTAAGTCTATGAACCCAACCTGGCACAGTTGATAGTGAAGGAGGATTTCATTTGTAATCTGTCAACATCTGGAAGGAACCATGTTGTTCACCTCTCTTCTAGAAGCAGAACAATCTGATAATGCCATTTAGGAAGGCTGTTCCAGAATGGCTCAAAATCAAAGTCACTTGGACGCCTTGAATGGCTGTTTCCATACTCAATAAGAGCAATCTCTGTATGCATTTTGGGGGAAAAATATCCTTATTGGCTGCCAATTTTCACTGTAACTCTGAAGCCCACAGTGAGAGTTTGTCCATCTTCTTCATTTGTTGTTAAAATAAAACCCAAGGGAGAAAAGCAGAACAGAAAATTCTTTCTTGAGTGGAACATCTGTAGAAATTTCCAGGAATGTTGGAGGAATTGCCAGAAGATTGTCTGTGATCTGCAAGATTATCTTGGCTCTGCCTTAATTTACAGGAAAAAAGTTACTTGACCCAAGAAAACTACTTGATGAATAAGTGAGCCTCATCACAATTCAAACAGATGGACAAATCTTTAGCACCAGCAAACAACCAGAAACTAGGATTACAACAGGCAAGGATCCCCTATTTCTTTTCTCCTGTGAAGATCCTACAGCCCCATCAAAATGCAACACAGAGGGTTGGGGAACATGTAGCACGTAGTGTGGGCACAGAAGACAGATCACTAAAACTCATGAGGGAGAAGGAGAAGATATGTGTAACTTGTTCAAGAAGAGGGACAACTGTTTGTGAGTAAGAATACCTCAACTGCTCCAGCTGAAATCTGTATCCAGCTTTATGAACACACTTGTTACTTGCTATGTTATATGCTAGTCGTCCTAAATCTGTAGGTCCCCAGATGTTCCTGGACTGCAACTCCCAGAAATCCTGGCCAGCTCAGCTAATGATGAGGACTTCTGGGAGTTGCAGTCCAGGAACATCTGGGGACCCACGGATTGAGAACCACTGTTACATGCTACCAAGTTGCATCCAACTTAAGATGAGCCCAATGGGGCTTTCATAGCATGTGAGATATTTAAGGGATGGTGTTACCAGTTCCAGTCCACCACTGAGTTCACATGATTGAGTGGGAATTAAAACCCAAGTCTCCTGAGTCCACTATTCTCTCTACTACACTATGTTCCTTTGGAATAAAGACTCCACAGACAGTTTTATTTTGTTGACATTTGAGGTGTTTGTTTCCCCTGCCTTGAGATATCAGTAGATTATTTTAGGGAAAATTGAAATAGCAATGCATACTTGATGTATTCCTTAAGGTCTCATTGCTTCTTCTCAACTCCGTTCTTGAGTGGTAACTTATCAAAAGAAAAAGAAAATCTCATCTGTCCTGGTGTCAACATAGGATACTTTACCTCATTTTGCATAACTAGAGAATGACAAAATTGACTTTTTGTTCTAATTTGATGACACATTTCACATTCCATCTTTTGTAATATGATTTTCACAAGCTACTTTTGGGGAAGAGGTAAAAAAGGAAGAGAAGAGGGAGAAGAATAATCTTGAAATCCTCAAGGAAGTAGGAAAAAATCCCTTTACAGATTATTTAAAGTAACATATCTGGGTGCTATAAATTGCACAGGAAGTGAGATAGAAAAAGGCATACTATGAGGCAGAACTCAGAAACCCAAGACAAACTATATCTTTAAGGAATGGCTGAGAAAAATGGTTTACATTTCTTCTGTTGTACTTGAGAACAAATATGGGAAACATAACTTCTCCTTCTGAAAAGAAGCATGCCGGGGAACACAACCAGCATTTCAGGAAAGACATCTGAAGAATTTTAAATTCAGCCACATGGCAGTTCTGATGAGCATCACAAAATATCTCAGGAGAATTATGTGCATATAAAGTCTGTGATTCATTTGTGAATTTCAACATGATCGAGGACATAAAGATGTTATGTTTGCAAAGTAAGGTAAGGAATAATAATAATAATAATAATAATAATAATAATAATAATAATAATAATAGGCACAGTCAATCAAAATTATGAAAAACATTGATTGGTATTATATAACAGATATGAGTTTTAACCAAGTCTTAAGTGTCTGTTTGTAATATTGTGTGAAATGTCTTGACATTGTTCCCAAAGCCTCAATGACTCCATGGACCACTGAAGTGTGCCTCATTCACAAGTGAGATGTTTTGATTGCCAGGCTTTTTTGTACTTTGTTAGTTTTCCAGTTCTTGATCTTTAACTCTGGCATCCTCTGCAATTGCAATAATGATCCAAACAGTTCTTCATTCTATTACTACTATGTCTGGTGTGTTATATTCAAGGTATTTAGTGATTTGGAACTGGAAATCCTACAACATTATCATAATCAGTAGTAGTAGTAGTAGTAGTAGTAGTAGTAGTAGTAGTAGTAGTAGTAGTAGTAGTAGTAGTAGTAGTAGTAGTAGTAGTAGTTAGGGATGGGCACCTTGCAAAAAAACAACACACTGTTTGATCATTTTGTAAGCTTACAAAGCCTTACGAAATGAAACAAAACAAAACAGCAAACAGCGTGTTGTCAAGAAATAGAATGAAACAATTCATCCTAGCCTCTTTTCAGCCGTTTTGAGAACAGATTTATTTTTAAACTGATTAATTTATTTTCCTTCCTTCTTGCACCTCAGCTGTTGAGATAGCTTATCTCCAATGTTGATCTTCCTGAAGCTAGCCAGAAGCTGAGCTATCCCCTTCACTGGCTGTGTCTGCAAGTTGATTTAAACTGATAGTTTTCCTTTCCTGATTAATGCAAAAGAAAACCCCCACCTCTGTGGCTTTCATGATTAAGTAGGACAGTGGATGTTAATTTTTAAAATATATTTTACTTCCTTCCCTCTCCATGCCACTGATCAGCTGTTCAGCTTATCTCTCCGATCTCTCTGTGTAGCAACTAGCCATTAGGTTTCTAGCTTGTTTACAGAGGGTTCTTTGTTTGAAAGCAAATTGATTGGAAGGTTTGTTTGCAGAGGGTTCTTTGCTTGAAAACAAACTGATTGGAAGGTTTGAGGGTCTTTGATTTAGGGCAGTGGGCCCTCTGTTAAATATAAAAATGGAAAGCTCCCCATTATTTATAGCCTTACAAAGCATTTTGTTTCATTTTGTTTTGTGATAAAAATTATCTTTAAAAATCTGTTATTAATGAAACAAAATGAAATGAAACAAAATGCTATATTTTTGTTTCATTCCCATCTCTAGTAGTAGTTGTAATAGCATTAGTAGCAGCATCAGCAGCATCAGTTGTAGTAAGTATGCAACCAGTGTACTTTATCATTTTAAATATGTTGATTTTAGGTGGTCATTTCTGGGTTTTACAGTTATTCTATGTTTAATGCATATTTTTATGGATTCTGTTGATGATTACCATATTTTTTGACCCACAAGATGCAGTGGGCCATAGGACGCGCCAAGTTTTTAGAGGTATGTATGTGTGAAAAAAATATTCACACATGCATACTGTGCTCCGACCCAGTTTACTCTCCAGCCATGGTGCTCTTAGGAGGTCCGGAGAAGCATGGCTGGAGTGTAAAATGCAAAGACAAGCCTCCCGTGTCCACCTCCACCTGGATCCATGATGGGAAGCCTCTGGCCCTTGCAGAGGCCTCTGGACCCAGCTAAAATCCTCACAGAGGCTTCCCGGCCAGGCTGCTTTTTAAAAATTACCTTGCATGATTGATTTCTTCCTTATAATAGGAGATGGAGAGGAATCAGCCCGATTGGAGACCATAAAGATGAGAAACGGGCTAGAGAGTGACCACCCACCATAATGACTAGAGATGGGCACGAAACGAACAATTTTTCATTTCTGCTTTCATTTTTTTGTTTTGTTATATAACGAAATGACAAATGAATTTTGTCTCTAAAATGAAATGAAACGAACAGAAACACCGGAAATTTTGTCGTGCGTTTCGTTTCCATTACTGCAATATGAGTGAATTGCTTAAAATCCTAAAAAAGAATCACAAAAAATGAAATAAATGGTAATGAAATGGTAACGAAACGAACGAAAACAAAAATGAATTGTTTGCAAAAAATTCACGAAAAACGGAAATGAACCGAAACGGACCCTCCAAATGACAAACGACAAACGAAATGCCATTTTTTGATTCGTGCCCATCTCTAATAATTACCATAGAGATGCAGCTAGAGAGTAACAACTCACCATGATCACCATAGAGCTCATGGTGGGTGGTTACTCTCTAGCCTGTTTCTTATCTCTATGGTCTCCAGTAAGGCCGATTACTCTCCGTCTCCTATTATATGGAACAAACCCATCATGCAAGATATTTTTTTTTAAAAGAGATGGGCAGGGAAGCCTCTGCGGGAGTTGCAGCTGGGGCTGGGACCAGCACAGGGGCCAGAGGCCTCTGCAGCAGCCACTCTGGAGGCTCTGGTGGGGATGCATTCGCCCCATAAGATGCACAGACATTTTTCCTTACTGTTGGGGGGGGGAGTGCATCTTATGGGGTAAAAAAAATGTATATTAATATGTTGCTCTTCAACTGAAGCCATGGTTATGTGACTTGTAATCATATTCTTCTTGTGTTTTGTGTTCATATGGCATTTATTCCAGAAAGTCTCAATGTGTTTTTGGGTTACCAATTTATTTCATCCCAGTTCAGTAAGTGTGTACAGCTTCTTGTTAAAGACCATCTGACAGAACTTAAGCAACACACTGACACAAAGGCCACAGAATTTTTTTTTTTTTTGAAGTAAAAACATTTTTATGGGACATGCATGGTAACAGTAATTCTAGAAAGTTGCAACAAGATCAGTCACACATGCAGTAACACTTTTTTTTAAAAAAAAATCCGTATCAACAAAAAAATAAGAAATATCCTTCTGAATGAGAAATTATCCTCAGTTATCATACTCCCTTGGGCAACATGTGAGAAATCAAAGGAAGAGAATTGGAAAACATTTTGTTGGTGGGACCACAGCCTGATACAGTCAGAACTTCTGAGAGCATTCAAAAAGTGACTTTTCAAACTCTGAGGGCAAGTGATCAGTCGTTTCCTCAGCCCTTGTCCCTTTCCTCTCTTCCTGTCACTGTGCTTCCTGCTGGATCCACAGGAATATTAAAAGTCTCCAATAAGCCCCCAGGATGAAGCTGAAAAATAGGATATGGGTTCAAAACAAACTACAGTAATACCTCGAATAAAGAATGCATTGGATAACAAATTTTTCAGATAACAAATGGAAATTTCCAGGTATAGGGCTGCCTCGGATAGTGAATGTTCTCTATGGGCTGCCTCGGATAACAAATGTTTCATAATGCCTTGCAAAAAATGTGTACCCTGCATGCATTGCAGGATGCACAGTTTGTGGAGGGGTGGGGGGAGTTAGAGTGGTTTTTTTTTCATAGTGTTTTGGAGGCATTCTGGACATGTTTTGCTGAGAGATCTGGACCTTTCCAACTTGGTAAGATAGGGAGCTAGCTTTTATTAATCTTTGCACTGCCTTTCTTTGCATTTTTGGCTGGAAGAGGCTGGGGTAGTCTTGCTGGTTTCATTTCTCTGTGTTTGCAGTCTTTTTGCATTGCTCTGCAGGCAAAAATGGGCTGGACTTTTCTTCCTGCTTATGTTTGTTTGTTTGCATTTTTCCCCATTGCACTTTGGGTGGGAACAGGCTGGGGTAGTCTTGCTGGTTTCTCTTGCCCATGTTTGCATTGCACTGCAGGGGGATGTTCTGGGGGGTGTTCCAGCACTGCAAGCCTTTAAAGTGCATTTTATAAAGAGGTTTGGAAACCCCACCCCACCCCAGCTTTTTTGCCTTTTTTGGACCCCTGGAACAGATTAATCAGTTTCCCATTCATTTCAATTGGAAACCACATTTCGGATAACAATTTTTTAGGATAACAAATTGCCTCTGAGAACAAATTAAATTCGTTATCAGAGGTACCACTGTACATTGTATTTGTTAGATCAAGGAAGTAAAAGCAGAACCGATCAAGTAATGCTGTATGGAATTGTGAGCTCTCTCTCTAATGACAGATACAAGTAATGGGATTCATGTGGTATTCAGTAATAAGGTGACACTGTCTTGCTTCGAAGCACTCATTCTGAATCAATATTGAGCTTGGAATGCTCACCGTCACCGCAGCTGTATCTGTCTCTTGCATCCCCACTGGACAATGTTTGTAAAAATTAATCCCTGATAGAGATGGGCACGACTCAAAGAAAATGGTTTTTCGTTTTTCATTTTTCGTTGAGGGGTCCGTTTCATTTCGTTTCCGTTTCCGTTTTGTTTTTTTGGAAAATGTTCATTTTCGTTTTCGTTGCATAATGAAAATGAAAAACGGAAACGGAAACGGAAAATTTCTGTTTCGTTAGCATTCTTTTCAGTTCAATGTACTTGCCGCAACGAAAACGAAAAACACAGCAAAGTTTTTTGTTTCATTTCCGTTTCCGTTTTGTTTTTTGGGAAATTTTCATTTTCGTTTTCATTGCGTAACGAAAACGAAAAATGGAAACGGAAACAAAAATTTCGCTGAGTCGTGCCCATGTCTAATCCCTGAAGGTGCCAATGTTTTCATCAGTGCAAGTTCATCAGATTTAGGAGCTTTTCTGCAGGGTAGCTTCTCACTAATAATTCATAAGAGTCAAAAGAGATGAGGCAGAGAGAACGTTGCTGAAGAGTCAAGGACCCAAGAAAATTGGGAGTACCACCTTATGAACGTTTCCACCTTCTGTCTGCACAAGAGTGCCACAATATTGAGGATTCTGTGAGACTTGAATGCATGAGAGACTGACTTTCTCAGGATAATTTATCAGTCTCATGATGGGAGTAGGTCGAACCCACCCCAAGAGAAGGGCCAAAGGAGTTTGCATGTGACTGGCATTTTCTGCTTTGTGTTGCCATCTACTAATGGCATGGTTTCTTTGGAGGGAAGTCAACAGAATTTTGGTGAGCATGGCTCAAAGCAGCACAGGATGATTCACAAGTTGTGTAACATTAGCTGAGCAAATGTGTATTACGCCTCTGGTGAGAAACAAAATAATGTAGAATGGAAGTATTCCCCGAAGAGTAGCCAGCGTCTAGATATTCATGGAGACCTGTTTCCCGCAGCTGTATTACCTGCCCTCATTCCAGTTTAAGGGCCTAGGGAATTATGCAACATTTAATTACAGCTTGCTCGCCTTTGCCCTAATTGTCTGTGACTGGTTAATAGAATGAGTTAAGCAGAAATGACTGTGGATCACATCTGCAAGTCGTAATTTCAACCAGAAATTATTTAGCCCGGTGTAGGTGGAATGTGCAGAAAAAGGTGGGAACAGAAATTGAATTGCAGAACCAGAATATATGATATTTATAGTTGGGCAGGTGGTGGGGGTGAAATCCAGGGACCTGCTCAGTAGCAGCAAAGGTAAATTCTCCAAATCAGAGCTTGGAAAATTTACTTTCTCGGACTGCATAGATTCTCCAGCTCACGGTTTCTTTAAAATACAAACAATCCATCAAACAAAGTAAGTTGGCAAAGCTTGCATCAAATGTACCAGGACTGCTTTGTCAAATTAGAAGCAGGTTAAATAATGCACATTGCCTTTCAAAGAGCCCTTCCTCTAATCGTACCCCCCCCAAAAAAAATCAGTAATACACTGTACTGCCAAAATAATACTATCCGTACTAGTGTCATTGTTAAGTTCAGAGTCTTAAATTTTCTGAAGACTGGGAATTTATGCAAGACTAGAAATTTATGTAATATGCATGTGGTCCTTGGTTACAGGGATCAGTGGCATGATTCTAGAGGATTACATAATGGGACACCATAGCTCAATGGCTTAGGTATCTTGCAGTGGCACAAGAGGTTGGGAATTTGATCAATAAATCCAACCTGGGTGACTTTGGGCAAGCTGCACCATTCTAGAATCCCAATTCATCTAGAATCCCAATTCTGTTCTTAAGGGATTGTGAAGTTTTATCAGAATCAGAATCAGAATTCTTTTATTGGCCCAGTGTAGTTGGACACACCAGGAATTTGTTTTAGTAAAAAATGTTCTCCGTTAGAGATGGGCACGAAACGACCATTCTTTCGTTACCGTTCTCCATTATTCGGTCCATTATGTAACGTTACGAATAACGACCATTGTGGTGGGTCAGGCTCGAAACGAACAGAAACAAGAAAATTAACTTGGTTACTGTTCATTTTCATTTATGATGGCACACGCTGAAATGGAGCTGTTTATAAAAAGCTCCGATCAGCTGTAGTGCGGGCCCCCTGCTGGGCTTCTGGGGGGGGAGAAAAATAAAACAACAACAACAACCAAACACTGGGCGTGCTAGAGCTGGTCCGGCCTTTTTTAAAAAAAACCTGATCAGCTGTAGTGTGGCCCCCCTGCTGGGCTTCTAGGGGAAAAAAAGAAAAATAAATTAAAAAAAAGCACCAAGCACCGGGGCAACTTGTTAGAGCTGGTCGGGGCTTTTTTTAAAAAAAGCCCCGAGTCGGTAACCATCCTGGCTGCAGGACAGCTCTCCCAGGAGGCTTGCCGCCAGCTCGGCGGTGCCCGCTCCAGGAGGGCTCCCCACGGCCGCGGGGACGCTTTCCCAGCGGGTGTCAAAAAACAACACCTGAAAAACGGAGCAGGCCTCTGGGGCCCAAAAAACAGAAACAACCCAAAGCGGGCCCCAGGGCCCGAATAACAAGCATGAAACACCATTTTGGCATTTTGTGCCCATCTCTACTCTCCATATGCAAGAAGGAAATGTAAGAATCATATATTCAACAATAAAAACACATCTAGAATCCCAATTCTGTTTTTAAGGGATTATGAAGCTTTATGGGTTTAATGGCATCTGCAGATTTCACGAGCATCCCCTCTATTTTAACTTAATTAAAAATCTAACTTAATTAAAAAGATTTTGACAAAAGGCAAATTCCACAAGCCCTCAACGTGCCACTCTTTCCAGATTGATGGCAAACCATTAGTGCTTTCCTTGAGTAAAATCAATCAGTCAACTACAAATCGATCTAGCTGGCCCACATTTTAGTTTAATGTGCACAAGAATGCCATTGGGGTTCTTGTCAACGTCAGGATACAATACAATTATAGCATCCCCCTGATCTACCAAGCTCATAACTCTGAAAGAAAAAGAGGGTAATCAATGTGGATCACTTTAAAGAAGGACTAGACACATCTACAGAAGACAAAGCTGTGCCATGCTTGTAATTGTTGACATGCTTCTGCTGCCCACTAGGGATAAAGAACGATTCGCTAAACAAGTTTTTGGTCTGGAGCAGATGAGTTTTTCTTATGTTAATACTGTTTCAACTTCATCCTGGATACTTACCCTTACATCTTCCAGATATTTTGCAGGTTATCTATACAAGCTGGCAAAAACAGCAACCCCAGGAGGTTAAGCAAATCTTATTTACCCTTCCAAAACACTTTCAAAACTTCCCACTCTCCAACCTGTCATACTTGATATGCTGCTTTTTGCCCAGAGTGGGACCCATGGTGGCTTATGAAACAAATCTGAAACAATAGAAAAATTAAATGCCGTATATAATATAAGTCAATCTGAGTATAAATCGAGGCCCCTAATTTTGCCTTTAGAAAGCAAGAAAATTGATTGACTCCAGTACAACCCTAGTCGATATTTCCCTCTGCTGCCTTACCCAAGCTGCTGCTGCTGGCAGTAGATGCTGCTGCCGCCGCCAACACCACCGCAGCAGTTCCCCTTCCATTCCTCCTCCTCCTCCTCCTCCTCCTCCAATGGGGAGAAGGAGCAGAGGGTTTTTTTAAAAAAATTCTTTCCCGAAGCAAGTGCCGATGGTGAACATCAGCGCTTGCTTCAAGAGAGAAAAAAGTTTACAAAACCCACTAATTCTTCTTCACCCAAATATAAGTCGAGGGCCTTTTTTAAAGCCCAAAATAAGGGCGGAAGAACTTGACTTATATTTGAGTATGTGCACTGAATTTACAATTGTTAAAGTAGAATTAAATAAAACTTTAAAATGCTATTAAAATTAACACTTTAATATCTCTGAATTAAAATAGCAAAAGGTTTTGGCAAAAGATTTTGCTTATATGTTTTTAAAAGTGAATTTATTTTTTGCACGCACATATATAGTATAGAAACAAGTAACCTTAAACATCCCTAGATTTAAATTAACCCATACAAATGGAAAAGATCAGTCCTTTAAAACAGTATTGTAGAAAATACTCCAAAGGGCTGTTGGGAGGAGAGTGTAAAATTGCAGAAGTGTTTCTTTTTAGAAAAAGGCTAGATAGTGTTTGCTTCAGATGTCCACTGGACTGCATTTTGACTTATGCCACGGCTGAAGAACACAATGCCCCAAACTTACTCTTCATCATTTCTCACAACTAATTGAGCAAGCTGGAGCTGATGGGAACTGTAATCCAGAGAACTGTAGGTTTTACTTCTCCTCCAGGCTGCTATTTTCTGGAGAGCCCTCATCATATGAAAGACCCTAGTCTCATTGAGATTGATGAATATTCAAGTAGCTATAAATCAATGTGTAGACTTGTTTATTTAAAAAAAAATCACAGCAGCACTTACATTATGAAAGAGATCTAAAACACTACGGGTATGTTATATTTCATCAAACAAATGGCGCCTGCTCTGTTTTTAATTATATATCAGATTGAATTTTAATTTCAGCACACACTGGGATTATCCCACAGGAGTAATGCCATGAGTGACAGACGTCTAGCATTGTTAGTCTGTGGCTTTGGGTTAGCTAAGTCGCCATACTATAGGTTTGCAAATGACTCATTAAACATGAATTTATATCATACCCCAGACTCTCTCTGTGTCTCTCTGTCTCTGTCTCTGTCTCTGTCTCTCTGTCTCTGTCTCTGTCTCTGTCTCTGTCTCTGTCTCTGTCTCTGTCTCTGTCTCTCTCTCTCTCTCTCTCTCTCTCTCTCTCTCTCTATCTATATACCAGAAATTTACAATACTGAATGGAATTTTTTAGTAGTGCAAAAACTGATATATTTCTTACACATCGTCCCTCTAAGCAGCAAGCGCCAGGCATTTCAAACTGCGTGTGTGTATTAGAAAGAGACATTGTAAGGGTTAGGAAAATCAATAATTGACTGGCTAGCCATTTTATCTTGTTTGTCTTCAGTAATAACCTTTATGTATGTATTAGCACCATGGAACAGCCTCACAACAGCTCACTTGAGAATAAGAGCAAATTGCTGCCAAAAAAGAAATCATATTTTTCCCCAAGCTGTCCACTTTCAAATTTACACCTCCATATAGGACAGCCATTCATCTTCCTTCTGACAGCATCTCTTTCAGGTATTCTGGGCACATCGGCTTATTTTCAGAGGGCTTCTTGGTCAGACCTCTGCTAGTTCAACCACAGCTTGGAAAGGATTCTTTTTCGAAAGATGACTCCCACCATCCGCCAAGCAGCATAATATTGATGTTAAAGGCAGCTGGGGGTGGGTGGGTGGATTCTGGTATTTGTAGTTCAAAACGGCTTTTCCAAGTTCAGGATTTGATATTGAAATGCCAGCATTTTGGACAAGACAAGACAAAGTAGGCAATCTACACATTACCTGAATCCTCAAAAGGCAGTTGCCATGACTTGACATCCTCCAGATAATTTCACGACATTAATATTCTATCCCATTCGATTACTACTTCATCATATTGTCAGTACACATTCCACTGATTTAGATCTATTGATCTATACAACAAAAAGATGTTCAGTTGAAAAAGACATTCATTGTGATGCCTAGTCTCCAGCACCAGGTCTCAAGTCCTGCACTAAGACTCTGATTTTCATCCAGCTGAAATAGACAATTTGTTCATGTCCTTAAATGGTCTCTTTGAAATACTTTTACTTTTGTAATGTAAGAAACCATCCATTGTATGCATCTATAGCCCTGCTGAGATAGCATCCTCCACAGCCATATCTTGTTAAAAAGCTCTCTCTTGAAAGAACAAGGATTGTTCCTAATTCATATTTAACTACTAAATTTTCTTTTGGAAACATGCTGGAAAGTTAGCCCACTTGTACAATTCTGAAAACTGAAATAATGCCAGGTGGTTTGAGACACATTAGTTATTTTGGGAATTGTATGAACAGTTGCCCCTTCTCCAAAGAAGAAATGTGTTTCAGATTCACACAGAGTACAGAACAAGGCTGTGTGTGTACATGTGTCAACTTGTAACTCAACTTGCAACTTAAATATGGCTTCATTAATGCAAAAAGAAAAACTAATCAATTACAAATAATTTGAGTAACTATTTGGAACTAATTGATTCCAAGAACTGCTATGGGGCAAGACCATTTCAAATTTAGTGCTGTGGATCAGTTTTAATAGTTTGCCACACTTAAAACCAACCAACCTGCCAAATTTCTTCAGCATAAGAAATAGGTATATACTATAGTACAGAAAGATTTTATATAGTCATTTCTTCAAAGTACTAGTTGGTTGTGCACAGAGATTTTTTAAAATGTGGCATATTGATAGTATTAAAATTTGAGAAAGAACATGTGAGGAAATTTTAAAGTAGATTCTCATTTATTTATTTATTTATTTATTTATTTATTTAAATATTTGTATACCGCCCATCTTCCAGAGGAACTCCGGGTGGTTTACAGCAAGAATACAAAGAATGGAAATGAAACAATGAAAACAATGATAATAATAATAAGCTAAAAAAACCATAATAAACCATCATTGTAAACCTACAAGAAAAAAAAGTGGTCTGAAGTGATCAGCTCTAGTCTACGTGCTTTCTACTGCATAAGATCTTAAGAAACCTCTGGCTGGAACTCATACCAACTAGATACCAAAAGAAGTAGTTTCCAACCTTGAGTCCCCTTGGAAATTGTGGCCAGGACGAGTGTTGAAGGCTTCTTTAAATTTTATTCTAACAAGCACCTGGGCAACCCACGGTTGGGAGCTACTGATCTAAATCAATCTCCTATTTCCCAACACTGACCAGCCAGACACTATGTGGGAAGCCCAAAGTAAGGCTTGAGGTGATAGTCTTCTCCTACAGTGGTTCTCCACCAACTAGTGTTCAGAGTCATGCCCCTATAAGCCTCATCATGAGCTGCAGCTACTAATAGTCTCTCACATGCCAACCCACCAAATTTCTTTAGCTTAAGAAACACGTCTCTAATACAGAAATATTTTTTATAGTCATTTCTTGAAGTACTAGTTGGTTGTGCACAGGGATTTTTTTAAAAAATGTGACATTGTGATTGATAAGATTGGAGTGTACTTATAGTGATCCTAACAGGGCTTTCCGGGTAAGGGAGATACTTAAGGAATGGTTTTATCAGTTCTGCCCACCAAATAGTTTCCATTTCCAGCCAGAGATTGTAACCTAGGGTTCTGTACCATGGCCTTTCACACTATACTATGTACCGAAGTGGTGGATATCTTTGCTTATGCCATCTTGTTCTGTGCCGCACACTGTATCCATATTGGGGATATAATGAATACTCAGATATTACAGTGGTTGTTGAGGGGGGAAAGTGTCCCATTGCATATTAAGATACATCATCAACGAAAATCAAGTGAATGAGAGGGAAAATGTTAGCCCTCTTTTCATTAATCATCTTTGGCCAGTAAGTATTACTTTGCACATATGTGCAAAAATTGAAATTTATTGCTGCAAAAACATTTTCTGAGAAATTCTTGCAAAAAAGTCCTAACATGCAAAATAAAACCTCGCAAACTTTTATAATCTCGCCCACTGAAGAGAATATTTTTAACCTTTTTCATTCACACCAGTGAGAAGGAGATATGTGGGAATTTAGAGCTCTAACCTATGCAACTTCTTAGCATCGCAGACCTACCAAGCTGGAAGGGACCCTATGGATCATGGAGTCCAGCTCCTGTTAAGGAGGCACAGTGGGGAATCTAAGTCCGCTACCGCACATCAAGCAGCAACCACTTTTTGTTTTGAATCACCTTCTGCCCTCCCCCAGTCACTTGGTCACTGAAGCGAATCAGCATTCCACACTTGGCGTTTTCTCAGGAACCGGTTTCCCCATCCGCACTTTGCTAAACCACTTTTTGTTCTGATTTTGTCCATCATTTCCCCATCATCTGCTTCTATTTCGGAAGGGTTTTTTTTTAGGGTAACGTCATGCCTTTGTTCTTCCATTCTAAGTAATGTAGCTAATTTTCCGCTTTTCCGACGGCAGGATAAGGCATACAGAGGGGGAAGCCTGGGGAAAAAATGGCACATGGTGTCCGCAGTTTCAGCCAAATTGCTTCAAAAAGCGGTCTAGAAATTGGTTTAAAAAAACACCACCCCTGGTGGCTATTGCAAGAAAAACCGACACAGCGGCCGAAAAGGGGTGTGGCCAAGGGGGCTCCGCGGAAAAAGCAACTGGAAATACGGTAGGTGATTTTTAAGGCGATTTGACTTTAAGCAAAAGGCAATTCAAAACCTAAGTACAGTAGGGCTCAAAAAAAAACTCTCAACCTCCTCTTCCACTGAGTGCTGGAGCTGGATAGCACTGAGCTATCCAGCAGTTTCTGCTTGCACATAATGAAGGCACCTGGACTTGATATCCAAAGCTATCTTGCTGGAGAGAGGAATATGCATCTATTATTATTTCACAAAATTCTGCATTAAAGGTGAACAGTGATGCCACATTCATTTTCAAGCTGTCATGCAACCTACCAATGCTAGGAACTTAGGAGCACAATACTTGACTGCTCCCTGCTGTCAGTCAGCTTCATCCTGAGCCTACGACTTCAAATAAATACCTGAAAAGAAAGCTACTGCAAAAGGGTAGTGTAAGCCCTCCTATATTCCCCCGCCATTCCTCTCATGATCAAATGAGCTCTCAAAACTTTGGCATCAATGATTCCCCAAATTTTTGTTTTCTAATGCATGATAAAAACAAAAAGGGAATTTGGCCACGAGGAAAGAGCGCCAGAGAAAATTGCTTCTGAATATGTTAAAATAGAGGAGATTGAAAAAAGAGATTTCACAGTTAATAATAGTCAAATATCCATTTGTTATACACTGCACTGAAAAGACAGAACTCCAGTTTCTTACAAACTTTTTAGATGGCGATTTTACTGATACCAAAGTGGTTAAGGCCAAAATAGACCTGACAGAATTGGCTTTCCTTTTATCATAGCCGACTTCAGAAAGATGTCTCTTCCTTGATTTGGAGCAAGACAAAGCTACCCTTGGTCCCTGATGACCTTTGTGTATTTCAAGTTCCTAGCACACTCTTTTTGACCTAGCCAATCAAAGACTGCATAAGAGAAATTGCAGACATTCCTCTTCAGATTCACATAAGGCAATTCCTTTAGTAAATTATTTAGTAAACTAAGGCAAGCTGTAGAAGATGAAAGAATACCCTACATCACAATTCCTACCTAGGAGTTCACACATCACCCTATACCATAAATGGCTAGTAGACTGGTCACCTCATCTTCTTCCTTTATGCCAGCAGTTCAGGCTTCAGTTTTCCCAGTGAGCACCTTGGATTAATTTTCTTTTTAAAACCCTGCCAATGTCAGGTATAATATGCAGGATCTGTGGAGTTGTTGCTCCAACCTGTGCGGGATCAGCATCTGTTTCCTCTACCCTGTAAGCACACAGTGATTGCATAAATCTAGACCTTTTGTTTTTGTTTTTTGTCCAAAGACAGCTGGCAGCCCTAAAATCTGGCCAGTCGACTCCTTAGAAACTTGAAGCCATGTCACATAATGCACCCAACTGTTCCAAAGCTGCACAGGTTTCCCACTGATGCCATTTCCCCTTCCCATGCAAAGGCTGCAATAATTTTGGCAGTATACCTAGGTGAGGCGTCTGAAGCAGTGCTCCACCAAAACATAACCAGTTACAATTCCATGATTGTGACTATGGTAAAAGTGACACAAAACTTAAACAAAAACAAAGAAACAGGCTAGTAATGCCATGAGACCTACTGCTGACAGTATCCAGAAGCCTTCAGCAAATACAGTTCTCCTGAGTCTTGGCAGCCCCAAAAGAAAATGTATTGTGTAAACTGGCCACAAGGAAAATGAGAATATGATTAAATGTAACAATTTAATTTTTCAAGCTTTACAATTCGTCTTTGTCAAAGCACAGAAGATCTAGAGCCAGAATTCCCACAGAGGAATGAACATAAGAGCTTAGTTGACATTCTGTTTGCTCCTGTCAGTATGAAGGCAACACATATGTTAGATGCCCTAAGCACATCCAATCTTGCCTGATTTTGGAAGCTAAGCAGGGTCAGGCCTAGTTAGTACTTGGATGGGAGATCACCAGGGAATACGAGGTGTTGTAGGTGCCTGGAGTAGGAACTGGCAAGCCACTCCCGTATTCCTGCAAAGAAAACTCGATGGACATAGAGTCATGAAGAGATAGTCATGACTTATGCAACACACACACACACAGCGGCTCCTGCTTCTCCTGTTGAAATCAGCTCACACAAAAGCTGAAAGGGAATTTTGTGGGGGTCCCAAGGTAGGGATATTCTCATTTATCAAATGGAATTGCAGATGTCTTTCTGCTTTCCACTGAACGCTCTCAAAAAGTTGATGAAGTTCCTGGTCCATCTTACAAATAGAAATTCAAAATGCTGGAGACTCTGGAGAGTTGGAATGTGTCCATAGAGCATTGGATTACAAACACTGTTCTAAATTACATTCCATGCTGTGGCAAACTGAAGGCAATGTAAAGACGGGAGTTCATTTTAAACCAGGTTATCCTAAATCAAGCTCGTTTTGAAAGGGTGCCATTTATCCTAACCACTGACTGTAATGATGACCCCAGATGGTGAGTGACAATCAACTTGGAGCTAAAATAAGAACTAGGAGAGGGGAGTGTTGAAGTGTCTGGAAAGGAACTTGATTGAAACCAATTGCAGATTATCGCCTCTTAAAGGGGCAGATGGTTGGCTGTCTGGAGTAGGAGCCTTCCAGCTAGTGGTGGAAGAATTATTGTCATGTTTTCTTGCAGGTCTGATTTGTTTCTTTTGCTACCAAACATGGCTGCCCCTTGCTTATCAGCCAGACGCAGAGACAAGACCACCCAGAGCTAAGTTTGCACACTTGGGGAACTTCCCAACAAAATATTTGCTTGTTAGCTTCAAGAACCAGACAAGAAATGGCCCGCAGAAGCCACAGAAGAGTGAGGTGGAACAGTCAAAATGGAAAGGAACAAAAATGAAACAAGGGAGGAAGTGCCCTCCTAAGACCTCTTGGCAGCATCCTGGAAAGTGAGGGGATTTTGAGAGCGATGAGTCCAAAAGCACTGTAAAAGTTTTCCCTCTGTGTTGCAAAGGGAATGGTTAGAGCACATTTTCATTTTACGAATTGTAGAACAATCCACTCTAATGTGGATTCAGGGGAGCATGCATACAATGTACACACTGTACAAAATGAATATGGGTAATATGGAACTGTATAGCATAATGCCCTAAACATGAGTGATGGGAAAGAAAAGGGGTGTTAAAATTGTATAGGTTTCCAGGAGAAACTGGAACAGATTTATATTAGGCACAAGCTAGTATGATTCTAGCCTGCACTGAAAGAAGGATGCTGTGCATATAAAGGGAAGGAATAGTATCCCTGTATTGACTACAGCAGTGGTTCTCAACCTGTGGGTCCCAAGACGTTCTTGGACTGCAACTCCCAGAAATCCCTTCCAGCACAGTGAGTGGTGGAAGCTTCTGGGAGTTGCATTCTAGGAACATCTTGGACCCACAGGTTGAGAACCACTGGACTACAGCATCCATTTCAGTCCACCTCAGCTTAAAAAAAAGACTGATAAAGTTTAAATCTGTATAGGAAATAATAGTGGCAAAAATGATGAAGAGTTCAATTTGGTATGTTTAAGACAAGGAGAATAGATTGTTAAAACATGATAGGAGAACTACATTCAGAAACTTAATGGCCAGTGATGTCCACAGTGAAGCTAATAAGAGATGGGCATGAAATGAAAAATCAAACACTGTTTTGTTGTTTTGTTAGGTAACATTACTTCATTATGTAACAAAGTAGTGGAATGTGATTCATTTTGTTTTGTAATGAAACACCATTTTTTCCTCTAGAATGAAATGATTTGTCCTAGAGGAATCAAAAGCAAGGGAGCTCAAACTTTTCCCTGTAAGCCCCCGAAATTTGGAAAAAAAATCTTTCTAATTTGATTCAGAAGCCAAGCCACAGTGTCAGTTGATCACCTTCAGAGGTGGCTATTGCAGTTTCTTAATTCAATTAGAAAGATTTTTCCCTAGGGACACCCCCTTTGGAGCTTAATAACTCAGCCCCCTGACCCCCAAAGCTTTCCAAGTTTCAGGGGCTTACCTAGAATTGCTTGAGAAAGCTCCCCTGGCATTTTGGTCCAGGATAGCATAGCATTTCATTTTATTTCATTTCGTTTCATAACAAAACTACTTTAAAAATTATTACGAATGAAACAAAATGAAACAACTACAGAAATGAAACAAAACAAAACACTATATTTCCATTTCATGCTCATCTCTTAAGCTAATTTTTTTTTCTGTTACTTCAGCAGGTTCATTTGTGAAGAAAAGAGATTTTGGTTAAACATGAGGAAGATTCCTGCTTATATGAGCTGGCTCCTTGAAGCCTTAAAAACATTCTTTTTACTGTGGAGAAAAGCACATTTAAGACAAAGCATTAACCATGAGAAGCAACAACACATCAGTCCTATGATCGCAAGTAAATATTTGCCAATAAGGTTAAACACAGAATGGTCGTCCATTCCCAATATGTATTTTCCTATTAAACAAACATTCATTGGAGAAAGTTCATTTTAACCATTATATTCACTGATAGCTTTTGACCCAACCTGTTGGGGTGGGGGGTCGAAGGCTTGAGATGACCCCCCTCCATCCTGCTGTCACCCATTTGTCCCCATAAGCAAGTGTGCTTGTAATATTACTGGTTTGTGTGTGTGGGTGGGTGGGTGGGTGGGGGTTCTGTAGCACTTTAGAGTTTGATATTTTGTTATAAAACCCACATATTGCAGAGCTGCAATGCTTTTATTTTATTTTATTTTATTTTTGCTGCAGTAAACGGCAAACACTAGTTTTACGGAGACATTTATCATACTCCTGTGAATCAAATCTCATCACTGACAGTCAACTTTAATTTTATAAATGCCATAATCCCTATTTGGGATTCATTCTGTGGAAGCAACAGAAAATATGTATTTTACCTCATTTCATGAATACAGTGGAAGCACCTTGAGAATGTAAGGTGTGGAAGAAAGCAAAAGTGACAGGTTTGAGAGTTTAGCTTTTAAAAGGCTGGCTTTGTCTTCACTTATATTTAGCTATCCTTGTATGAAATTTTGTGGTAATTCTTTTTCATATAGGGGATTAAAAAAAAACAGAAATAGCAAAATCCTGGAATATGGGAGAAAGTAAGACTCAGATTTGTTTGTCTCTGAAAAGCCAAACTCCGTTCCCCCCACAGACTGCTTTATACATTAAAATAAAGCAAATGTATGGATGAAATACACCTGTGATTTTTTTTAATATGAAGCAAAGGTAGAGAAGAATTTGATATGTACTTTTCAAATGCGAAGTATTTCGAGGAAAACTGAGAGAATGCCAGTAAATTCGGCACCACTTGGCAGCTTGGTTTCTGACATTCCTACTTGAGACCATGATTTGAGAAGCTTGAACAAAGGAAAATGGAGCATACCCTCCTTAACCTAATTATTAGGATTTCTCAATGCCTGTTCTCCAGTGAGAATTGCTCCAATGAACCAGAAGCTCTGTACGCACATGTAGACACAAAATTCAAATTGACCAGCTGTGTTTTGATTGTTGGTACCTTTCTTTGAGGCTGGATACTCAATGAAATATCAGAAGAAGTGAGCATTCTAGAACGGGGACTTTCAATTGCCCATCTTTTTTAAAAAACATTTTATTCCTTTTTTTCTATAGCAAAGAAAAAGTATATGCAATATTTGTTACAAATCATGATACATGGGTTTCAGTCATTATTATGTTATAACCAGCTTTTCTCATATTCTTTGTTTTTTCGAGACATTGATAAAACAGATTCCATACTTGGCAATACCGAGTCCACATTTTCTTTGATTCTCATTGTCTGTCTATCCCTCCACATTCCAATTTTTTCTTAATAATCATTTCATCTGTTGGTGTTTCTTTGCTTTTCCAGTATTATGCCCAAGCTATCCTCACTGCTGTCAGAATGTGCAGTATTAGATAAGTATTTTGTTTGTCTAAATTTTCTGGTAGCATGCCTAGTAAAAACAGCTCTGGGCTAAAGTCTACATGTATTTTTGTCATTCTAATAAGCCAGGTATGTATTTTAATCCAATATAATTGCCCATGTGTTTTTTAGAATGCAAGTGAGAGAGGGGGATAAGTGCATAGGACGTGCCTGCGTGTGTCTGCGTAGTGCACATACGCACATGCACACATGGGTACTTCCAGCTAGATGCCACCAGTCAAGAAATAACTTGCTGTTCTTGTTAGATTGTCAAGCAGAAAAGTTTCCCTAGCTGCTGTGAGTGTTGAATCCCACACAGCAGGAGAGTGACAGAGACATCCAAATCATGTGGGGAGCTGTATTTTTATCTTTTGTGCAAAGATTATATTTAGAGCCTAACAAGAGCTGATACTACTCACACTATGTAGTAGCATATGTTAGCCTGTATCGTGACAGAATCTTTTAGATCTGCCCACAGAGCTGATAGTAGGAGGTGTCCAGATCTCCAGAGGTGTAGTTTTTCCTCACATTTCTTTTGGTCTTCTCTCTATGTAAGATGCAAAATGCTTTTTTCTTTTTTTGCTTCAGCAACAAGAAAGACCAGAAAGAGAGAGCTGTCATCTGCTGGACCCCTTTAAAACTAGCTCAGCTGGCGCCAAAGGGACACCAGGGGGTACTGACTGGGCCAGGTTTAAAGGGGTCCAAGCCACTGACAGCTTAGCAGGAGCCCTCAGAAAACAGTGGGGAGGTTAGTTCCCGCGATTGTGCTGCCCTCCCCACCATTTTCTGAGGGCTCCTGCCGAGCTGTCAATGGCTCGACCCCTTTAAACCTGACCCAGTCGGCACCCCCGGGTACCGACTGGGCCAGGTTTAAAAGGGTCCAGCCATTGACAGCTTGGCCAGAGCCCTCAGAAAACAATGGAATGAAACAATTAGTTTCAATGCAAAAACAACCATTTCATTTCATCTATAACGAAATGCTCCTTTCTCGTTTCGTTTTGTTTCATTTTGTTTCATTACGTAACAAAACAATGCAACAGCATTTTGTTTTTAGTTTCCTGCCCATCCCTAATTTTTTCCTCTTCACACTGCAGCCCCAGAAGCACCACCACCCCAAAGGACTGGAAAACCCTCCTGAATAAGTTTTCAGGATGCTTCTATAAGAAATAGGAGACACAAAAGAGGGATTCAATCGTTTGGGCAATTGGATCAGTGGGATTTGAACAATTAAAATGATTGTTCCTTCTGTAATACCTGCCAAGGCAACAGGCTTTCTGTTTCTGTTAAGGTGTGGGATTTACATAAAATTAATAATAATTTGGTGCCATCAAGTTGATTCCAATTTATGGTTACTCTTTCCAGGGTTCTCTAGGCACAAAGTGCTCTGGGACTGAGCAGCTTGCCCAAGGCTACACAGGGTGAGATTTTTCCTCAAAAGGCTTAGTGGGGAATTCAACTCCCAATGGCTACATTCTCCACAGTCAGAGATCTAATTCACTGAGCCAGCCAGCCAGCCCTTCTGTGTTAAGCGTGGCATTATTGATCAGTCACTATATGTCTTTGTCATGGGCTTTGGCATGAACAATAAAAATTATTTACTTCCTTCTCTTCCTTTCCTTTGTAGGTTCAGCAGTGGTGTTGCTGGTGTGTCTGAAAAACTCAAAAAGGGTTTTGGCAAACTCCACACAGCCATTCCCTTCAAACCCACAAACACGCTAAGGCAGAGGCTCGGTCACCCAAAAGACCAGACACCAACACACAAGGGAAGGAATACAGTATGTGTGGTCCAATGCAGTGAGGAGTACTCCGTGCTCTACATTGGACAGACTATAAACAACCATTAAATGAGCCCGTTCAGGACATTGTCCACCTAATGAGCCTATTCAAACCAGGGTGAGGTGAAACCAAGGTGAGTTATAAATTGGAAGCCTCCCACTAACCTTCCTCAGACCAAAGAAGCTACTTGGATGAGTAGTGAAATGTTTCGATCCCTCAAGAAAAGAAGTTCAGTGGCCAAGACAGCTCCCAGAGAGCGGTGTTGTTAAACAACAGGCCTAATAACTCACCCCCAAGAGGCATCTGTGTTTCACTAATAGGCAAAGCAATGTTTCTCTCTGTAATTGGTAATACAGTATGTTTCGCATTTGCAGTATCCAATTAAAAACATCATCATCAACAACAATTGAATATAATTGCAAATAGTACAGAAGTGGATAAGCAGATTGTAAGCACTATTATTATTCACATATGCACAAAAAGATGGTATGGAGCCAAATATTAATGATCAAGCAATTTAATTTGCCAAATATTATAAACCAGCATAGTAGAGTGAAAAAGAGCTTGAGCTAAAAAGTTTCCAATTAAATATTTTCCAATGATAAGCAAACATTTTATTTCATCTACTGGAATTTATCTGAGAACAGCACCAGCAAGCCCTAGCTTGCTTTTGTCCAATAGTCTTAGAAACTCTGATTAATACATGTTTCTAAGTAAACTTTTTAAATAAATCTTTTAAAAAAAAACAAATGATCTTGCTTCAACAATGAGTTCACTTAACTGAGGTAAGATCCTATAAAATTCTGAATTCCATCTGCAAAATAGGAACCGTAATCTAGATCATGATTACATGATTGCAATCTCTCTCTCTCTCCTGAAGCATTCTGAATTCATGCTGAGCAAACAAAATCGAAAGGCAATTCTTCAAACATTCTCATTCAATTTCATAGAAAGGAGATAAGCTTTCCTTTCAAACCATTTCCCATGGACGGGAACAGCTGGTGGAATTTTGGGGTCATGAGGTTCTTGTGCTTATACCTTAGTTGCAAGGTGGCTGTGGAATTTGTTTGTTTGATTTACGGTATACCTCTCATAAATGTTTGGCTGCTATGAACTCAAAGTTATCTACAGGGCTCCCTATACTCTCTCCTCACATCATCCTTGGAGGAAAGTCAGGCTAAGAGAATTTCCAATGAAATTCATGGGTTGGAGGATGTCCCTTTTCAGTTACCCTTTTGGGCGGTCCACTGTCCCCGTAGGCAACATTGCTTCCATGGTCTAGAACAGGCCCATAACTAGAGTCGATGTTGCCCAGGGCAAACATGGATTCTCCACCTCTCCAGTGGGGGTGGGGAGCACAGAATAGTACAAAGTACAAGTACGATTTTATCATTTTGGCACATACACAAACAAACAACATGGCACCCAAGGCACATGCTTGGGTTCCCACTCCACCCCAGTTATGGCCCTGGTTGAGAGGACTTCAAGCAAGATTGTTTCCACTCATACGTCTTGGCATATTAACCCCCGTCTCCAATCTGGTTCCTCTTCCCTATATGTTTCTCCTCACCATGGCAATCTCCTTCTGCTCTTTCTTCTCAAGCTCCCTCTTTCCCTCTCTTTGCTTTCTCCTCCTGTCCTCACACACACCCAAACTCTCTCTTCCCCCAGTGTAATTTCTCTGTCATTCTTGTTTCCTTCACTCATTCCTTCCTTGCTCTTGATGCTTATTTTCCTCTCCTCACCAATGGCATAGGACCAAAGTGTGGATGAAGCTGCTGTGAGGGTACTTAATGAAGCGCAGGGTAAGCTGAGAAGGCAAGAAGTCTGTGAAGTTCAAGCATGTAGAAGACAGCGAGTTAGTCAGACATGGTCTGAAACATTGCTGTTTCATAGGCTAAGAAATTTATGTAACCTAGAAACATTTATAACTAGCCCTGCTTTCTTACTAAACCCAGACTAGAATGCTTCTCAGCATTTTCTTTGTAGTGTTCAGTGGCTCATCACAGGCCAGTAGAGGTGGGCCTGAAACAGAAAACCCATGGTTCAGATTCGTCTGTTACAGGCCCACTCTTGGTTCAGTTCAGGTTCGGGTTCGTATGATTTTTTTTTAAAAAATTGTATGAACCTGAACTGATCCGAACTGGTTTGGGTTCTTACCGGGCGGTGGCGGGGCGGGGGTGTCCGATCCTGGCCCCTGCGGCAGGGGCTATTTGAGGCGCTGGCTTGGGACCAGTGCCTCTATTTTTCCCCCAAGTGTCAAACGCGCAGCCCCTGGGGCCGGGTCAGCACTGGATTTATTTTTCAATTTTTCCTTGAATTTGGAGCACCGATCCAACCAACCATGGGGTCGGGTCAGTGCTCCTTTTAAAAAAAATGATTTTATTTATTTTTATTTATTTTTATTTTATTTTAACTGCTGACCACGTGGCCCGCCTACCAGCTGTAGTGCAGGCCAGTTGGTTTTGTTTCTTTTTTTCTCCCTCCCCCTTTTTTTACTTTTGCCGGCCCGCGGGTTCAGGCCCAGTGTTTGCGGGCCGTTACCAGGCCCATGCACCAGTTTGTGTTTTATTTAATTTTTTTGTACTTGCCTCCCATCTGTAGCACAGGCCAGTTGGCTTTAAAAAAAAATCTTTGCTGGCCTGCAGGCTGGTTCGGCGACCCGCAGGCTGGGTCCGATGCTCATGGGCTGGATTGAGCCCGCACGCTGGAAATTTTTTTCTTTTGCTGGCCCGTGGGCCAATTCAGTGACCCGTGGGCCAGGTCTGGTGCTCGAGGGCCAGTACTGGGCCTGCATGGCAGATTGGGTTTTTTTTTGTGCTGACCACATGGCCCACCTACCAACTGTAGTGTGGGCCAGTCACCTTTTTTTTAACTTTTGCCAGCCCGTGGGCTGGTTCGGCAACCCATGGACTGGGTCCAGTGCTTGCAGGCCAGTACCAGGCCCGTACACCAGATTGCTGGGGTTTTTTTGGCCTGCCCACAGGCCAGTTCCACAGCCCATGGACCGGGGGCTGGTACCAGGGCCCACATGCTAGATCTTTTTTATTTTATTGTATTTTTTTTTACTGCCGACCATGTGGCCGCCTACCAGCTGTAGTGCGGCCAGTCAGCTTCCCCCCTTTTCCCCCTGGAGGCACCTAGAACCTCTCTGCAGCCAGGACGGAGGACCCCAGGAGCAGCACCAGGTAGGAGGCACCGCTGGCAAATGAAACAAACTGAACCGAAATTTCTGTTTTGTTTCTCTTAGAGGGGGAAGTTCATTATTCGTTTTGTTATGTAATGAAATAAATAACAAATAATGAAATAAACCAAAAGTTCATCTTGTGTCCATCTCTACAGGACAGTAAAAGCCCTCTAGATTCTAGTATCTGGTGTTCCTGAAACCAAAGCTGCAGAGTAAAGTTTTCCAATGAGTCGAGAGTCTGTTCAGAGTCTAGGTTAATGTCTTGATGCAGTTCAGCTACTTTTAAAAGCACTGTCCTTTACAACTTACAAAATTGTTCTCCATGTGTGTGTCACTTTAAATGACAATAAAAGGTCACTAATTAAACATGCGGTGTTCTAAAACATCCGCATAGGGAAGATCCTGGAAGGTACATGCAAATCTGTCACTTCAAAATCAATGAAGACCTTCAGGCACTTTGTAAAGCACAGCAGCACTATTAGTTTCTCCTTAAGAGATGTGTAGCAGGGAACAGCTGAAACAAATCCCTCTGCATTTCTGTCAAAACCTGGCTGAAATAATGACCCACAGGAAGTTGCAGGGAGTAGACAAGATTTGTTGTGTTGCTATGTGCAATCAGTTCACCTCCCATTTACAGGGACCCTATGAACCCATAATGACAAGATGGGGTCTCTGGACTGATGGGACAATCTACTGAGGAAAAAATTACTGCACTTCACATTAATAGCTTGTTGATATATTTTTGATCAACCAGCCAGTCCTTTTCTTGTGTCTGTATTGAACTTCGTAAAGTGTAATGGACGCTAGTTTTCGACAGAGAGAAGTTTCTGCAAAGTGCCAAAGTCTACCGCATCTCATTCTCATGCTGGAGGCAAGAAAACTCAAAGAAGAGAGCAATGATTTACTGCCAGATGTTTGAAGTATTGAGAGAGAGAGAGAGAGAGAGAGAGAGAGAGAGAGAGAGAGAGAGAGAGAGAGAGAGA
>JAHTLZ010003526.1:14661625-14686925 GCA_023846285.1 Phrynocephalus versicolor | reverse complement strand
AGAGAGAGAGAGAGAGAGAGAGAGAGAGAGAGAGAGAGAGAGAGAGACCCACTGAGAATGAGACATCATGTGAACATACATTGACTCTCTTGAGCCCTTTCAGCATTCAATACCTCCCCATTTAGTGGCAACTGTAATGGGGGGGTATTCAAAGTGAGGACATGTTGTGGGTGATGCAGCTCCGCAGGTATGTGATTTTGCCCACATTTCTATTAACCATTGGGGTATAGATACTTGCCATCAGGAACAGAATATCAAATGTTTCCTCTGATACAACTCACAGATGGCATCCACAGCTGTATTCTGTGAGACTGTTCATCCATATCATTGCAGGACTACTTATGTAAAAAATAACATCTCCTCAGTGATTATGGCCTGGAAAATTACAGTGCTTGGGGTAAACTGCCCAACTGTGGAATGGTATTTTAGGTCATTCAGTGCTATCTGTCAGTGGTGCATAGACATTCTGTAAGGATTACGTCTCTCTTGAGATAATGGTGAAGAGATCCGTTTCATTAAGGCCATATTGGATGAATTTCTAAAATGGTCTCTGATTTCAATGAAAAGGTAGGAGTCTGGGTCAGCAGAGATGTTGGCAGGTCCTTGGGTCTGATTCCTAAGTCTACATCTGAGTCTTAGGACCCAGGTCCCATGTCTAAGTCCCTATTAAAGCAAGCCTTTTCCAAGATAAAAGGGAGGGATGGGTGGGTTTTGAGTCACAGGTCAAGTCCAAGTCATTAAAAAAAACCATAGACTGGCCAGTGAGATTGTGCTGTAGCGTTCACATGGAATAGTGTTTTAAGCCAAAGCAATTAGTCAACAGCAACATAACATCATAGACTCCACAACTTTAGAGACTCCAAGATAGTTGGATTGGCCTAATATGAAAGATCAGCAAAGCAATCGTGTGCATATTTATATGAAGGAAGCTCTCTATTCAGTGAGCTTAGCATGAATGTGTAAATAATTTCTGCCTTTTAGAAAATGGCTGGAATCCTGTTGTGTCATGTACACAAGTAAGCAAAGACCTTTCCCTTCAGGCAAACTTTCCCTCAGGCTGCCTGAGTGAGGTGTTAAATGAAATGTTGCACCTTACACTTTAAATCTGTTTTGGGGTTGCTAATGCTTTTTCATACCGTTACTGCAGTAAGCTTTAATATTGTCTTTTAATGATGTAAGCCATCTTGGAGTCCTTTTTAAGGAGATAGGTGGGGCAAAAATATCTGAAATAAATTAATATTTATGAATAAATATTTAAATAAACAAAATGAATAAATCCCACAGTTCCTACTGAATAAATGGGATTAAACAGGAATCAGAAAAGAAGTGGGACAGAAACAAGGACATTTTATAGAAAGACACTTGGCCATGAACATCATTGTCCTTCTGCAGATATAAATTACATAACAGGATTTCAGCTAATGTCAGTGGTGGCAAGAGGGTATCTTACATCAAATACATAAAAGTCAGATATGTAGGGTGGGCGTTTGTTTAGTCATGGCACCATCAACTGTAAGAACACTACCACACTTTAGATTTGAAATGCCTTTTCCTTAAAGACAAATCGCCTTAAAAATCTTTGTCTGCCTTTCAAATAGCTGTTTCTGAAGAGCCCCCTTGGCCACGCCCATTTTAACTGCTGTGTCAGTTTTTCTTGCGACAACCACTGGGGGTGGTGTTTTTTTAAATCAGTTCCTGCACCCCCTTTTAAAGCAATTTGGTTGTATTTGCGGACATACTATGCCACCTTTAGGTTTAAAGCCTCTAGGTTTATAGTGTTTCAGCCAAGTGCGAACGGGGAAGCCGATTGCTAAGCAACCGCTGAAGTGCATCCTGCCTAACCGCTGTAGCCACCACGTGACTGTGGGAGGAGATAAGGCGATGCAAAATAAAAAAGCAGCTGCTCACGGAAGTGCGGTAGTCGCCTAAAGCAAAGAGGTGGGACATAGAAATAGAAAGCTCCCTTATCTTCTTGAGCAGTGCTGTGCAAATGAAATAAGAGGGCGGTTTACTGACACTGCCAACTTCTCAACCTTACTAAGCTATGGGGGCAACTCCCTCATAAGCAATGATTAAAGCAAACACCTCACCTTCCAAAGAGAAAATGGCTGCATTTTAGTTTTACATTTGCTCCACAAAAGTCCACTCCTTGATTTAGAAATTGCAGTGATTCCGCAACAGCGATAGGCCTTTCTGAGCACGCAACGCAATACCTTTTCTTAAAATGCATTAGGACAATTCTGAAAGATAAAGTAGGCACAGAGAAAAGGCACGAGGAAAGATAAGAGGATTCATTTAATACAGCCAGCACTGGGCTAAAACCCAGATCAAAGTCTTCAAGCTATACAGTAATGTCGGCATGAGCCTCATGGTATGGGGCCAAGGAAGGCATTAAATAATAGGTGATTCATTCCTTAGCATCCCTCCCGCCTTTCATCTTGATGAGCTGAACAGTAAGGGAGCATTTATTCCCTGCATCTTTGTTCAGCAAGACTGTAAATAAGCAAGAGCTCAACTCCAGCTGTAATAACAAAAGCTGGCAACAGCTTAACATGCCTGCGCTGCTGCTTTTTTTAATTATTTGCTTTAAAGCTAATATAATCGAGAATAATTTCCTTCCTTCTCTCTCTCCCTCTCTCTTTCAGTGATAGGGATACTTACTTTTTGTGGGGATGCTTTTATTTTTATTTTAAATTGCCTTTAGTGGTAAAACTCTTTAGTTCTAAGTCCAAGCAGTGGATGAGATAGAGCGAGGTAGTCACCCCACAAGGCAATAATGGATAGACCAGCATCAGCAGTTGGTATTTTGGGTCATCATGGGCCAAGTACAACAGTCTAGCTGTCCCTCCCTCTGCCAAAAGAAGGCAAATTTCCCCTGGTTAATATACTGAAGTGAACTTACATTTGCACTTCCTGGCCAAATATAAGAACTTCATGATACCTTAAAGGCTAGCATGTTTTATTTGGCAGAAGCATTTATCAAGTTCAATGCACTTTGTTAGATGTATGGAATATTACTAGAATAAGCAAATAGTAACACACACCCTGTCCTCTCAACTCAATCCATGCTGTTAAAAGTGGCCACACTGAGGGACGCCAAATACAAGAAAGCTTACCTTTTCAGTGATGGCCCCATGTCTCTGGAATGAAATGCTGACAGCAATATGTTAGGCTCCTTCCTTATCTTTGGTGATGTGGTAAAAACAGAATTACTTAAAATGGCCTTTAATAATCAAATCTCCTGGATGCTGCCAGTCCCTCCCCACACTAATCATTGATACTTAAGGGTTATTTATGTTTATGATTTACTATCTGTGTATCGTCATATTCTTTTGAGTACATTTTTGTTATTGGATTTTAAGAAATTTAGCTGTACTTGTAAACCATTCAGAGTAATTTGTGCACAAACGAAATAGTACATAAGTGAAATGACCAAAAACATACATACTTGTACTCGCACAACTGAATAAAATGAGGATGAAGAGGAATGAAAATTCAAGAGATACAAGTACTGCAAGATATACAAGTATTTAAGAAGCTGTGTTTGGGAAGTGACAACAATATCCTGTCTAACACACGGATTAGAATATTGTTTCTGCCTCCACAACAGAGCTAAGGAAAATTTACTTTCTGGATATATGATTCCCAATGCCTCCCAGCCTGTATAAATTCTACTGACGTAGATTTAACTGATGAATAGCTGCCAGTAAAGAAATAAGGACTCATAGTCTCCCTTGTGACTTGATAACTAGCAGCAATTCTTCCTTATGAGTGACACTCTTGGCTTCTTGCCAGTAGGCACAAGTAAAAGGAAATCCAGCTTCTCAGTTTTGGATTTATATTTTAAAGAGTGATACCATGTATCTTTGTTTTATACTCTGGGGTTTTCAAAACAAGAGTTTAGAAGAGTGTGTTGTTTAGAAGAGTTTAGCAGAGCCTTGTGGTGCAGTGGTTAAATGCCTGCACTGCAGGTAAAAGTGTGCTCACAACCTGGAATTCAATCTCAGGTAGCTGACTCATGGTCGACTCAGCTTTCCATCCTTCCAAGGTCAGTAAAATGAGTACTCAGTTTGCTGGGGGGAGGAGGCAATGTGTAGCCTGCATACTGTAATGAAACTGTAAACCGCCCAGAGACTACTTGTAGTGGTATGGGGCAGTATATAAGCAGAACATTTTGCTTTGTACTTGCATCCAAATGAACTATACTTTTGCATCCCAATGTAGGTGGGTCCTATTTCTCGAAAATGAACTCTACTGCTTGAGTGAGAATGTGCCTTCATACAGAGGACTGGGTAAGCAGAAGGGTGGCCAATGGATGGACTCTTGCAAGAGGGTCTGAATAATGGCCACACTAACAACGCAGCAGGGCTCAGCTCCACATGTAATGCTCTTAGGCATCATGTCTGAGGGGGTTCCTCTGAAAGCAAGATCAAGTGTGGAAGGGATCTGGGAGCCATGATGCCTACTCTGTGACCTTGGGCCAGTTCTCTCAGGATCTAAAATGGAGAGGAGGAAAAAGATGCCACCATGTTGCTTTTGCTGGAGGAAAGATGACAGGTGCAGATGTAATTAATAAGCAACAACAAACCAAATGTGGACTTCCCAAGAGAGAGGCACAATTGGGACTTTCCATCTGAGGTACCAAAATGCTTTCCACTAATCACCTCTTCCTCCTTGATCCTAACACTCTGTGTGGTGACTGTATGCATTTAAACTACCTAATATTTGTGGTTCTCTTTGGATGTGACTTTTTTTTACTTAAGTGAGCGATATAGCTTTTGCTACAATTGTTCTTGCATGAATAAACAAAGTGAATGGTCAAGATCAATAATAAACCTCAGATTCACTGTGCTAAACAGACAGTGTTCTTCCATCCAATTTCATACTGACTAATAAAAGCAAGGGAGTTGCTCTTTAAGTCTGCATCTTAAAAGAGTAAAGTCCTGCCTATTACAAGGTCTCATTCATAAATCTGTACTACATAATGCATAGCTGTGCTGCTCAAATTGTCCATTGGGAATATAATCCATACTCCAAATGGAAAGAGTCCATGGGGAATATAATCCAGACTCCAAATGGAAATAATTCCAAATGGAAATAGGGGAAATTTTCCTTTTTTAAAAACATCTGGCTCACAGTTTCCAGCATATATTGGATAGAGGGCAGAAGTACAGGGGCCTATCGGGGGGGAGGGTACATCTGCCCTGGGTGCAGCAATCTGGGGGTGTCTGGAGGGGGAGCAGCAGGAGGAAGCTGTGCACCCTCCCACCACCAGCAGTCCTCCTTTCCCCTAAGTCTTGGTGGCACCCCCTCCGCTGCCTCCACCACCGTGTACCAGGCAAGTGGCAAAGCAGGCAGGCAGGCAGGAGCATGGTGGCCATGGCACCCCCTCCTCCTCTTCCTCGCCTTGGTGGGAGAGGTGTCCATACATACACACCCACCCCACGCCTGCAAGGTTTGACCCCCCCCCATTGCTGGGTGGGTGCAATATGGGGTGGTGGTGGTGGCAGGAAGGGTGCAAAAGCAAATGTTGTCCCCAGGTGCTCCAATTCCTGGCTACACCTCTGCAGAAGTAGAAATGTCAGGCTTTCAGAAAGTGGCAGGGCTGAGAGTGAGAACCGCAGCATCTCTGAATTAATAAATGTAATGAAAAGATGGAAAAAGGGCCTCTCTATCTCTTCCCCCAACAGTCTATATTTCTCATTTCTGTGGCGAGACAATATGGAAGGCAGGTTACTGCCACAGCGAGCCTGATGCTAGAGCAGTGATGGCGAACCTTTTAGAGGCCAAGTGCCCAATCTGCGATTCAAAACCCACTCATTTTCTGCAAAGTGTCAATACAGCAATTTAACCTGAATACAAGTGGCTGTGAAATGACAATGTTGGGTGTCCACAGAAAGGGCTCCAAGTGCCACCTTTGGCACCCGTGCCATAGGTTCGCCAACACTGTGCTAGAGTGGACGTAGAATATAACTTAATAGGAAAGTGGTGGTTTCTTGTTATCTGAGGCATTGGCACTTTTAGAAGGATACATTAAGGATAGCACTATTTCTAAAATGTGTCAGGTTGGGAATGGAGGAATTTGTTACTGGCAATGTTCCCAAGAACTAGACTCAATAATCAGTTATTAAAATCACAGTTAATCTTTGGAGAACATCTACCAAGACCTTTTGCCATCAATTTAAAAACGAATAACAGAACTCCTGAAACAAAATTCTGGGAATTTGCTTTTGTATTTATGTTTTTTACCTGCATGTTGCTGCACTTACATTTATCTAAAAAGAAGAAACAGAAAAAAATTGTTTGCAGAGTATTTGTCATCTGGCTGCTGCTGGTGGATTTCACTTATTGAGAAAAATCAAAGTGAAACAGCAGTTCCTTCCAAGACAGAACGACTGTGGAAGTACAGGTAACCCCCAAAAAATTCAAAAGCCTAAAATGTGTATTTTTGTTGAGATCAAACATGCCTAGAGGGTGGAGATAAAATTGCCATAAAGCCCTAAATGGCTTGAGTCCAAGATATGTCCAAGATAGGCTAAACTGCTGGATAGCTCAGTGGTTTAGGCACTGGATGGGAATAGAGATGGGGTAGAGTCAAATAAATGGTGATGCATTTTAATTCATGATTTGTCATGATTGATAAATCACAAATAACAAAATTTGGATTTGTTTCTGATGAATTGACAAATCGATTTGCCGGTATTTTCATTAAAACCCTATGAAATGTCCCCAACGCACTTGAGATACCAAAATTGCAAATTTAGTTGCTGACCTGGAGCCAGACATCCTGGAAAGTGAAGTCAAGTAGGCCTTAGAAAGCATTGCAAACAACAACGCCAGTGGAGGTGATGGCATTCCAGTTGAACTCTTTAAATTCTTAAAAGAGGATGCTGTAAAGGTGCTGCACGTGATATTCCAGCAAATTTAGAAAACTCAGCAGTGGCCAGAGGGCTGGAAAAGATCGGTCTACACCTAATCCCAAAGAAGGGCAACACTAAAGAAAGCTCCAACTATTGTACAATTGCACTCATTTCACACGCTAGCAAGGTTATGCTTAAAAGTCTACAAGGGAAACTTCATCAGTATGTGGACAGAGAAATCCCAGAAGTGCAGGCTGGATTTCGAAGGGGAAGAAGAACTAGAGATCAAATTGCCAACATGTGCTGGATTATGGAGAAAGCTAGAGAGTTCCAGAAAAACATCTACTTCTGCTTCAGTGACTTTGCCAAAGCCTTTGGCAGTGTGGACCACAACAAACTATGGCAAGTTCTTAAACGAATGGGAGTGCCTGACCACCTTATCAGTCTCCTAAGAAATCTACATCTGTCAGAACTGGATGTGGAACAAATGACTGGTTTAAAATTGGGAAAGGAATACGACAAGGCTGTATACTGTCACCTTGCCTATTTAACTTACATGCAGAGTACATCATGCAAAAGGCAGGTCTGGATGAATCACAAGCCAGAATTAAGATTGCCAGAAGAAATATCAACAACCTCAGATACGCAGATGACACTATTCTGATAGCAGAAAGTGAGGAGGAATTAAAGAACCTCAATGAGGGTGAAAGAGGAGAGTGAAAAAAATGGGCTGAAGCTCAACATCAAAAAATCTAAGATCATGGCCACCAGTCCCATCACCCCCTGGACAATAGAAGGGGATGAAATGGAGGCAATGACAGAGTTTATTTTCTTGGGCTCCTTGATCACTGCAGATGGCGACTGCAGCAATGAAATTAAAAGACACCTGCTTCTTGGGAGGAAAGTGTTGGCAAACCTAGGCACGTAGGCAGCATCTTAAAGAGCAGAGACATCACTTTGCTGACTAATGTCCGGATAGTCAAAGCTATGGTTTTTTTCCAGTAGTGATGTATGGAAATGAGAGCTGGAATATAAAGAAGGCTGATCACCACAGAATTGAGGCTTTTGAGCTGTGGTGCTGGAGGAGAATCTTGAGAGTCCCCTGGACTGCAAGGTGATCAAACCTAACCATCCTGAAAGAAATCAACCCCAAATATTCACTGGAAGGACAGATTTTGAAGCTGAGGCTCCAATACTTTGGCCACCTCATGAGGAGAGAGGAGTCCTTGGAAAAGTCCCCAATGTTGGGAAAGATTGAAGGCAAAAGGAAAAGGGGATGGCAGAGAATGAGATGATTGGACGGTGTCATCGATGCAACCAATACGGATTTGGCCGGGAGGCAGTCGAGGACAGGAAGCGAGCTCTGGTCTATGGGGTCATGAAGAGAAGTTTCGGATATGACTGAATGACTGAACAACCACCACCTAAAATTCTTAATGTAAAGTCATTCATTCATTTAATATTTGAATAATTCACTGTTTTAACTTAAATGTGTTTTATTGATATAAATCACCTTGGGTTATTTTATAAGCAAAAGACAGGGTAAAATTATTGCAAATAAATTAATAAACATAAATAAACAGCGGATAAATAAACACTTGTGCTTCTTTGCTATGCATTATCAAAAAGAAAAGCAAAACTGAGTTTTTTTTTAAAAAAATATTCTGTCTGAATATATGGCTGTAGTTTTCCTTTCTATAAACTGACTTGAAACTCAGTACAGTATGCAAATTCATTTTGAGTCTAATTTTAGCTTCAAGTCTACATAGGCTTCAAATGTTTTAGCATCAGATTCTCTTTGAACCCTATGTTAAAGGGCTAGTACATTCTCTTTGAAGGCATACACCACAGCTGCTTATTAGGGATGAAGTCAAAAATCACTCCATTTGCATCGTGAAGGCAATTAACGAGGCATTTTAAGAATGAACAGTAACAGGTAGCTCTGACATTATTGAGCAAGTCATCCTTTATAATGTACATGAGATTATCCAATGAAAATATAAATACCTTTAGAACTGCAGAGCAGGAAGTGGCCTGAAGGATCATCAAGTCCAGCTCCCATTAGGCAGACATAGTGGGGAATCAAACTCCCAACCTCTGGCTCTATAGGCAAATATCTAAACTAATCCAATCAAATATCTAAATTAATCCCATCTAAGCCTTTCTCTATGTTTATTATGAGGATCCAATAAGACAGTTCAGTTGAAAACAGAAGGATAGATGCCGCATATGATCTATCATTTATTTATTTATTTATTTATTTATTTATTTATTTACTCACAAAATTGCTACAGTAATCTCCTGCCACAACGTGGTTCATATATTATGGTCTCAGTATATTGCATCTTTTTCTCGCGACAGAAGCAGGCTTCCAAAGAGAGGCTTTTAATCCCTTCCTGGCACCTCAGCAAACAGACCTGGGGCTGCTTCTGCTGTTACATTATGCAACACAATATTCCTTTCCTTCTTTCTTTGTCCCAATTAACTGCGGAAAGTTTCCCCAAAAGTGGTCCTAAAAAGCTCTTTTTTAAAACAGATTTTGAAGGCATGAATGAAGGACACCTGCAATACCTCCTGCAGAAGAGTATTCTGTAAGGAGTGTCCCACTGCTGAGGAGGCCTGATTTCTAGTTAAGCTTGTCTGGGCTTCTTGAGGTGTCAACACCCACTAGCAGGAGGTCTGTGAGGACAGGGCTGGACATGTCTGTGAAGATTCTCAGTCATCCAGGTAAGTTTATCTGGAAGTTGAGTCATGGCTACTGGACTTCTCTTTTGAGAGAGAGAAATGTTTCGCTGCTCATCCAAACAGCTTCATCAGTCTGAATACAGCTAGTGCGAGTCCTCCATCTTATAGTCAGCTTTGACCTCTTGTCACCCTGGTCTGAATTAGGCTCATGATATGAACAATGGCCTGAATAGGCTCGTTAGGGAGACAATAGTATCCATAGCCTAAGGTGAACAATGGCCTAAGGTGCTGAAACCTATCAAGAATGGGTCCTTAGCTATGGCCTTGGTGGTGAAGGCTTTTTGGTTTGTCATTGTTCATCTTATGAGCCTAATTCAGACCAGGGTGACAAGAGGTCAAGGCTGACTATAAGATGGAGAACTCGCACTAGCTGTATTCAGACTGATGAAGCTGTTTGGATGAGCAGCGAAACATGTCTATCTCTCAAAAGAGAAGTCCAGTAGCCATGACTCAACTTCCAGACAGGGCTGGACAGGCTGCCAAACTTGGCAGAAGACACTTAGATGTTTATAAACTTTGTTGTAATTAATCATATGGAATTTGGACAACCACACAAAATGCCTCACATTGTAAAGTGGGTGAAATGCTGCTTTTCAGGAGCATAACAAGGGCAAGGCAAGTAGGCACCACCATTTAGAGGGCCCCAAGTCTACTTATCAAGCTAGTGGTTCATGTTGTCCTATGCATGTTTTAAAAAACCATCAACTTTCTCTTTCTTTGCAATGGGGGACACCCTATTTTTCTCCTCCTTTTTCTTGCCAGAGATTCCTACATCTACGATGAGTAACACTAGTTGAAATGTACAGCTTACTTGTTACAGCTGTGCTTCTGTTGTTTTTAGATGGACCCTTAGTGGCCAGTGCAATCCAAACCATATGCCTGTGAAGATTCTCAGTCATCCAGGTTTGTTTATCTGGAAATTGAGTCATGGCAACTGGACTACTTTTTCTTGAGAGATTGAAACGTTTCACTGCTCATCCAATGATTTGTTCAGACTGATGAAGCTGTTTGGATGAGCAGCAAAATGTCTCTGTCTCTCAAGAAAAAGAAGTCCAGTTGCCATGACTCAACTTCCAGAGAGAATCCAAACCATGGCACAACTTTGCTAAAATGAAGGGACAGACAGAAAGAAAGTTCAGAGCAGAAAAAGTTCCACAAACCAAGCCAGCCTGGTTCAGGTGGTGGCGGTCATAATATGGTTCACACACATCTCTGTTCTGACCATATGAGGTAAAGGTAAAAGTGCCCCCCGTGCATGCATGCTAGTCATCTCCGACTCTAGGGGTGGTGCTCATCTCCATATTCAAGCTGAAGAGCCAGTGTTGGTGCAAGTCTGTAGCCATGTGGCCGGCATGGCTGCAAGGAAATACTGTTTTATCTTCCTACTTTTTACGGCAGTACCTATTTATCTACTTGCATTTACATGCTTTCAAACTGACGTGCCTGTCACCAAAAGCACCCTCAAAACTGGGGGCAGCCCTTGTAGTCTGGTTTCTGTTCAAGAGCATTCCTGGTTAGGCACATGCATGATCAAGCAAGCACGTGACTTGAAGTATTCCAGTCCTCTAATCCTTACAAACACATGTACCCTTTCCTCGGCTCCTCATCATCAGACCCATGAGTAGTCTCCTACAATTTAGGACTAGGAGGAGAGTAGGTGAAAGAAAGATGAGCAAATCTTACACATCCAGCGGAATGAGCGGAATAAAACCTCATGGTAATAGCATTTCATAAAGCTGCCCAGCCAGCCAGTTCCCCTGGTGAGATGCCTTTTATTATGTTCAGCTCCAAGTGTCATTTCCCTAATGCTGCCCATGCATCTTTTGCTGGGCTCCACTTCTCATTTGTATTCACCTGCACTTCCCTCCTTGGCAAAGAAATGCGGCAGTAGGGCAGCTCATTGGGAATGAACAGTGTCATAAAATGGCATGGGTTCCTTTACAATTTATTCTCCCAGCTTTTGTTGGTTTGTTCTCTGGGGTTGGTCAGGGTGGACAGTAGGCAGCAGCAATAATGCTTATTTTGACTGTGATGCTTGCTTAGCTCCACTCAGTGTCTGCACCGAGGTTGCTGTGGGATGTACAGCAAAGGACTCATAAAAGCAACAAACACTAACCTTTTATGTTTGGAGTGTGCACAAAAGGAACAACAACAACAGGGAATGTCAACCAGCATATTCATTGATCATCTGTCCAGGAATATGAATAGCCAGGCCTTCCTAGTTTGGTACAATGGACAGACCCTGGGAAAGGTACTTTTCTGTTTGGTAGCTCTCAGTATCCCCTTGAGTGCCTGCTGAACTGGAGCACTCTAGAAAACCATGTGCCATCAAGTAAATTCCGAGTGATGGCAGGGTTTTCCAAGTGCTCAGAAGTGGCCTAGTATTCCCTTCTTCTGGAATGTCTTGGAACTGTACTTAAGAACATAAGAACATAAGAAGAGCCATGCTGGATCAGGACAAAGGCCCATCTAGTCCAGCTTCCTTTATCTCACAGTGGCCCCACTAAATGTGTCTGGGAGCACACGAGACTAGATATATGTCCCCTGATACCACTCCCCTGCATCTGGCCCTTGAAGTGCCCTGGTTTTAAGCATGTAAATTACACAACTCAATCATGGTTTGTAACCTGTGATGGACTTTTCCTCCAGGAATTTATCCAATCCTCTTTTGAAGGCATCCAGGCCAGATGCCATCACCATATCCTGTGGCAGGGCGTTCCACAGACTAACAACATGCTGGGTAAGAAAATACATTTTCTTTTGTCTGTTCTCACTCTCCCAGCCCTCAATTTGAGTGGATGTCCCCTAGTGCTGGTATTCTGTGAGAGGGAGATGAGTGTCCCTCTATCCACTTTACTCATGCCCTGCATTATTTTGTGCATCTCAATCATATCACCTGAAGGCTGAAGGCCACACAGGCTTGCTTTTCCCCCTGGAGACAGAGTAGGGAATTGTATTCCCATACCTAAACCAATGAAGTACCCAGTCTCGCCTTAAAATAATAATAATAATCACCTTTTTCAGGCTCTGGAAGTAGCTCCCCAGAGGGTGCTGTATTCTAGTGTGTTTCCGCCAGCTTTTGTGGTGTGTCCAGAGCTTCTCCTGGACTGCCTGGTGAAAGAATGTTTCAGTGGGTTGTGAGCCATTGTCCCAGCAACACAATGTGTTCACTCCAGGTATAGGAAACTTTGCAAGCACTGAGACCTTTTGTGCCGTCTCTCAAAGGCATGCTTGTGAGTCTCATAAGAGGATTCTAACTTTCACCCAAAGGGACATTTTGGGGTTGGATGAATGTGGGTCTTGGTTAGCTCTGACTCAGGAGCTGATGGAGGGGGTGGTATGGGGTGTTGATAGCCTTCATACCAGAGTTTGGAAATGCAAAAGGCATTTCCTGCTCATCTACGTCATATACTGGGCTTATGCACTTCCCCGCAGCATGTAAAGGACTATCTGGACAGTTTAACAATGCAGGCTGCACATTGCACCCTCCAGCAAGCTGCATCCTCAGTTTGCCAACCTCAGGAGGATGGAAGGCTGAGTCAACCTTGATACAGCTACCAGAGCCTGCTGGGATTGAACTCAGGTTTTGAGCAGGTCTTATTTATTAATTATTTTTATATACCGCACTGATTTTCCAGAACGGAACTCTTGACTGCAGTATTACAGTTGAACCATTGAATCACAAGGCTCCTTTTTCAGACACAAATATTTTAAATGACAGCTGTCAAAATCTTCTAGATCCCCAACTCCCAGAATCCCTAATCATGTCAGCGGGGAGATCACACCAAGTTTAGACTTTGCCAGCTTTCAAAAGCTGAGAACATATAGGATCAAGATGGAAAACCTTCGTTTTCGGGACCACAACTCCTGGTATACCTGGATGGAACTGCAGTTCCGAAAAACATCATTCGCCAGTTTTGCACAGGATGCACATCCATTCCCCTATTACAGCGTAATCTCTTTCCCTTGGCATGATGTTGGCGTAGGATTGCTGAGAACGCTTATCCTAATTGATGGGCTTTCTTTTCCCCTGCGGAGTTCCAGATCATTTCCTCGCCTTGAGCACTGCAGTGGCTTAATTCTTCCAGAGACAATGTGAAAGGTGGTGGTGATGGGGAACATATCAATAGGCTTGCACTTGCATGAAGGGTAGAAGGAGCAAACCACTCACCATGAAACAGCCTTAATTATACACCTAATCTCAGAGCTACTGCAGGTGATGAACAAAAACAAGAAGCACATTTTCTTTGGATGTTGTCCCACCTCCTGGAGGGATTGATGAAAGACTAAAGAAGAACATATATAGTCTTTTAACATATACCCTGCAGCATCCTAAATGTTACCTGTCCAGGTAGAAGCACAAAAAGTGATCTTGTAGGCAAACCACTGTGAACTAAATGAGGCGAGGTGACTTCCATGCAATTTAAAAGGGCACAGGTGTCATTTGAAAAGTTAATATCATGCACAAAGAGGGCAACCAAGGAGACCAAGAGATTGAAGTAACTCCCTGTGGTTGGCAAACAGTGGAGTGTTTTAAGCTTTGAAAAAAGAGGACAAAGGAGGAACAGGGTGGTTGTGTGCAAAATGGCACATGGTGCAGAGAAAGTAGTCAGGAGGAAAGTTTTCTGCTTCTATGATCATATGGGCCTCTGTGGCCATCTGCTGGATTAGGGTGGATGGGTGGGGAGTAGAGATGGGTACAAAATGAAAAATGATATGCTGCTTTGTTGTATCGTAAGATTACGAAACTTTTCATAACATAACAAAATGGCAGACAGCGTTTTGTTACCAAATTAAACAAAACACCATGTTTTAAACTGTTGAAACGAAATGATTTGTGAATTTTCCTCCTCTGCTATCTTGCTCTGGCTACTGCCACCCAGTTGGTTTTGACAGCTTGACCCGTCAAAACCATCTGGGTGGCGGTGGCCAAAATGGGAGAGCAGAGCAAGGTTTTGGATTTCCCGCTGCCTGTTTTAGAGCACCTCACACTCTAAGAATAGCAGCAGAAAAATGTGAACAGATAAGAAAGAATTACAGCATGTTTCTGCAAATAATTTCAACATATTTTGGAAAGAAATCAAGATTGAGAGTCAAGGCTTTAATAAAAGGCTTTCTCCTCCCCTCCACCAAAAGAAAAGAGTGGGAGAAGAGAAAAACAAAAATTTAAGCATAAGGCGAACTACAACAGTATGTATGTTTTTTGCCAGGAATAAGCTCCAATAATCTATGGAGCTGCACTTCCTCCAGAGAGAAGACTCCAGGTACAGGATTGTGATGAATGGAATCTACTCTCCCAGTATGATGAATAAAAATCACACCTGCCCCACACCCTGCCAGTTACAGCAAGAGAGAAATAAACAGCACACTTCTATATTGTGCCTTATTCTTTTTCTTCTTTATACAGCTAGCAGACTCTGTGCACTTGGGAAGAAGAAGAAGAATAGAAAGCACCAATTCCTGTCTACGGTCAGGTCCAAAACATTTTTAAGCAAAATACCTTTGGATGACCAAGTAATTATCCATCATTATCCACACACCCATCATTATTGATCCAGAAGCAGGAGAGATGGGACCCTTAGCTCTTGGATGATAACATAATCAGGGTCAATGGGCAGGGTCAGTGAGGTCATCGGATACCACCACCCACACCCTGCTCAATGAAGGAATCCAAATCAAAGGATGTCTGCCAGGTGGTTGTCTAAATTTCTCTTCAAGGCCTCCATCTCCCATCCACTGCTAATGACACAATGATAAAACTGCAGCCCTGCAGTCAAGACTCCGCTCAGGACCTAAGCTCAGTCCCAACAGGGTCAGGTAGGTTGTACAAGGTTGACTCAGCCCAACATCCTTCCGAGGATGGCAAATTTGTACCCAGCTCACTGTGTATGGGGAGGGAGGCAATTTGCATGTTCAAATTGTATACATTGCTTAGATAAGTGGTGGCGAACCTTTGGCACTCCAGATGTTTTGGACCACAACTCCCACAATTCCAAGCCTGCATTGCCAATGACAAAGGACTATGGGGGTTGTGGTACAAAACATCTGGAGTGCTGAAAGTTTGCCACCACTGGCTTAGAGAGTGCTTTAACCGCAGTAGTGTGGTATATAAGCAACACACTTTGAAGTGTTTAATCAACTGAAAATTGCTGCTAGCCTTACAGGAGAGAAAAGAAACATATCACATTCTCTTCTTTACATCTCCAAAACCATTCTCTCTTGTGCTTCAAGCCGCCGGAGGATTTCACACTTATCAAAGAAGCTGGCCTATTTATGCTATTTGTTAACACTGTGGAAATTACAAGCAGAGTTGCTGGGCTTGTTGAATGCGGCTGTCCTGAAGCCAAGTCATCAGAGGGTGGAAGAAGGATTTACCTTATTTGATTTTTTCACTGGGTAGCTAAGACAACACCGAGATGTCAAGACCAAATAAGCCTGGCTGAAAGTCCCAGAATCAACTGCCCTGAGAGGATAGTAAACCATACTTCAAGTCCCCCCATTTTTTTTGCTTCAGATTTCAGGCAATGCATTTTTAGATGTTATCAGTGCATGGCAAAACATGCCTGCCAAGAGACTGCACAACCTCCAGAAACTATATCAGCAACATAACAAAAAAACCACCATACTAGGATGCAACGTTTCATCATCAAGCCAATCTGCTTCAGTGGCCGAATGTGGGCCTTGTGTTGCAAACCCTCTGCTCTTCGCTTCAGTTAGATATGAAAGGAGTACATGGCCTGATCACACGAGCAAGCTGTGACCTTCATCGTTTTGGGATAAATGCACACACACACAAATGACCAAACCAGGATATTTGCACAAGTCTGGGATGACTATGGGCTGGAGTAAAGGTTCATTCGGCCTCTACAGATAAGTTTTTTTTCTTTTTCTCACTCTGTTTAATCCATTAAACATTGTTACAAGCCATTAAGTAGCTAGTAGAGATGGGCACGACTTAGCGGTATTTTCGTTTTCGTTTTCGTTTTTCGTTTCCGTTACGTAACGAAACGAAAAACGAAAAACGGCTCAGAACTGGAACGGAAACGGAAACGAAACGACTAATTTCGAGCCAATTTTCGTTTTTCGTTACTGGAAAAACACATAATGGAACTAAATGGGAAGAAACGAAAAAAATTGTTTTCGTTTTCATTTTTCGTTTTCGTTATGTAACGAAACGAAAACGAAAAATTTTGAAATTAGCTCACGAAAACGGAAACAAGCCGAAATGGACCCCTAGCTGAAAACGAAAACAAAACGAACAATTTTTCTGATTCGTGCCCATCTCTAGTAGCTAGCTTCCTAAACTATGGCTATTGTATGAATGAGCAGTTTCCAAAATGCTCTGCCTTCAACAGTCCTGATTTACTTTTATAAACTGAAGCCTGAGCCCTCATTTAGAGACTCAGTCCCTCTCGTATTTGGTCTCTTTTACTGTTGCTTCCATCTTTCCCCAGCATTATTGTCTTTCCTAGCAAATCTTGCCTTCTCTTGCTGTGCCCCAAGTTAGGGCAGCCTCAGTTTCTTCATCTTTGCCTTCAATATACTTTATCTTGCTTGAACCCTTCTTCCTACTCTTTTTTGTTTGTTCTTCTCTTCCCTGTTCATTCTCTTTAAAGTGTTTTTGTTTTTAGAGCCACCGTTCTAATCTCTGACCCTATTAGCACGGGTTCTCTTGAGTGGCTATTTTCATTAGAGCGAGAATCAACTGACTAAGGTTGATTTTTTTTAAAAAAAATATGTCTGCAGCTTTGTTTCAACCTGGTACATGCAAAACAGGGAAAAACAGAACACCAAGAAAGGTGTTGAGGCAAGGTCTCCTGGCTCTCTCTGGAAGCGAAAAAGCATCATGTATCACCCACAACCCTTGCCAACAGCCAGGTTAGCTGCAACTGGCCCACCTGCAATTAAAATGGGCTGATTTCATTTAAGAGCAGAAAAAACACATGTTAAGGATGAGGTTGAACTGAGGATCGTTAAGGGAGCTAAATGCACCATTTTGGAGGATGCTGTTGTGTATCAAGTCAAAACATTGATTCATCCAGGCAGGTATTGTAGATACTGACTGATAGCAGCTTTATAAGGCTTCAGGCAGAGGTCTTGTCAAGATCTACTGTGTAGCAATAAGATTTTGGGATTTTCTGACAATGGATTCTCCATTCTGGGAGTTCTACCTATCTTGCAGATATCTTACAAGCACATAAATGTGATGCACCTGGCAGAAAGCCCCAAAATGAGAAGGCTTTGAAACTTAACTATACCCAAGGCCATCTAGTTTCATGCTCTGAAAATAAGCTCCCAACCAGCAGTAAGCCAGGAACAGGAATCTTGGATTCACGTCCCTATGCTATCTAGGCATAGCTCACCCTTGAAATATACATTAGGGATTTCTCTGCACATAAAGCACATGCTCCATCTTCAGCTTTAGCCCCAGAAAATTTCAGGAGAAGCCTTCGGATGACTCCCTTTGAAACACCCAAAGAATCCATTGTGGGAGTCATAATGCAAAAACAGCTGCAAGGCTGAGGCTTCCATTCCTCGATGAAGAGAAATAAACAAAACAACTCAGTCAATAAGTATTTGGATAAAGCTTATGGTTGCCTTATTTATGTCGTTCATCTTATACAGTATTTGTATCATTTGTGGGGGGGGGTTGACTTTGAGTGGAGCCTTTGGGGGCTGTACTCCAGCCAAAACTGTGCTTAGGAGCTGGTGTTCAGGTCCACGTATCAGGCTCAAGGTTCATTCAGCCTTGCAATTTTGGCAAAATGAGGACCCAGTTTGTGTGTGTGTGTGTGCAATGTATAGCCTGTGCCATTAAACTGTAGCCCCCCTAGAGAGTGCTTTAAGAGCTACTGTATGGGACAGTATATAAGCAGCACACTTTGTGTGTGTGTGTGTGTGTGTGTGTGTGTGTGTGTGTGTGTGTGTGTGCACGCGCATGCTTGTTTTGTTTTTGATTTATTTATTTTTTTACCCAGTGCTGAATGACTCAATTGTTGAGGTTTCTGGCCATCAAGTCAGAGGCTGGTAGATTGATTCCCTACTATTCCTCTTTGAGAGGGCTTGGAGATACATCAATGACCCATTGGTTTCATCCATTGGTGTCTTTGTAGCTCTGCACCTTTAAGATGGGGATGATTATTATGGGGAGGTTTGTTGCAATCATTCCAATTAGGAGAATTTCAGATATATTTTCAAAAGCTTCATTGAGAATACTGCTTTAAAGACCTGCAGTACTGACAGAAATTTGCCCTGGGGAACCGAGAAGCAGAAAGCAAAGTAATATTAAACAAAGAAGCAGAGGTACTTAACAGCCAGGCATTGTCGGTCCCAGCTATATTTCTCAGTCATGCATCCCTTCAGGAAATATCTTAAAAATTAGATACTGCAGGTGGGTGTTGCCATGACTAGTTTTATGGTTTGCTTCTGTGCTATAAATATTTGCAGTGATAGATGATTGTTTAAAACGAGTGCCTGAAGTTTAGACTGCTGGAATCTTTTTCTATGTCACTTATTCATTTAGAATAAACAACCAAATATTTAACCGCGTATGGTATACTAGGGCTGCTGCTAATTTACAGTCAGTGCTGGGGGAAAATAAAATATATGTTTTATTTATTTATGTATGTATTCGTGTATGTATTTATTGGATTTTTATACCACCCGTCTGGCAGCGAGTATATATAAACCCATATACATGGGTTTTGTTTCGAGAGGATGGAAATGACACACATCAAATTACACGTCTTGACCATATCTCCAAGGCTGATCTCTTAGACTTGTACCTTTTCTCTTTCTGGGTATTCAAAAGCTTCCTGGGTTAAGGGAAAAAAAGAATTTTCCCCAGCAGTGAGGATAGTGATGTTGCAATCTGAGTCGAAGCCGGCACGGATGGCCTCTATTTTGGATAGGAAAAAGACTGCAAAATTCTCACAACTGAACTCAGTAGGAGAAGTCCTTGCCAGACTAGGATTGGTGAGGTCCCGAACCACCTGGAAAAGCTCCACCTGGTGGTTTGAGGCTTCACCAATTCTCAGGGAGTAGTAAGATGTTTTTGCCTCCCTGATCGCTCGTGAGTAGCACCTAGTCTGGATAACAACTGCAGTCTTGTTAATTGCCATACAGCTTCTTCTCCAGCTGCTCTCCAGCCTTCTCCGTTCCTGCTTCATCGCTCTCAACTCCGCCGTGAACCATGGTGAAGGTCGAGCTCTGCTACGGAGAAGGCGCTTGGGGGTGATCCGGTCGACGGCGCGGGCAGCTGTTTCAAACCATAGGTTAGCCGCAGCCTCGACCGGAGCATCAGTCAAGCCACCAGGAAGCTCCCCAAAGGCATCCCGGAACTGAGTTGGCTCCAAAAGCCCCCGGGGGTGGGCCAACACAGGAGGCCGAAGGTCCCCGCGGGGAGGGGCCGCAACCGACAGGGAAAAGGACAGCAGGTGATGGTCTGACCATGACACAGGTAGAGAGACAATGTCCCCCACCTCCAGAGTAGAATTCCCTGACATGGAGGTAAATACCAAGTCAAGGGTATGCCCTGACCTGTGGGTGGGGCATAAAACATTCAGGAGATAGGCTCATGTAGGTCATGGACTCCATGAATTCCAGAGCTGCACCAGATAGTCCACCGCCAGCCTGCACATTGAAGTCCCCAACCACCAGCAGGCGGGGGGACTTCAAGAGTGCCACCGCGATGAACTCTAGAAGTTGCAGTCAGTCCAAGAACATCTGGGGGGGGGTGTCCAAAGATGGAAGCCACTGATCTAGGGCAATAGAGGACACCACAGCAATTTGAGGGAGAACGTGGTGTGAAGGAAAATGAGGAAGAGGTGGGGTGGACAGGCAGCAACAGTTTTCTTTTTCTTCAGCCAAAAGCCATTGAGAGGCTCTACTATTTGTCTGATTTTGTCCTCCACTGCTTTAGCCTTGATCAAGCCATCTACTTTTCTGTGAATGACCATCTTACTAGAATGAAGGAGGGAAGGAACCAAAACAGAAATGAGTTCCTCTACCTAGCCTGTGATTTCCCCACTTCTAAATAAATTATTTTGTACAAACTCAGATTATAAGGCAGGTGTTTGTTCCTTGATCATTGGTTATAAAGCATGACCTGCTTTTAAATTTCCTCTTTAAAATGATGACCCCCTTCCAAAAAAAATGAAGGCATAAAGAAGTTCAAGAAATGTATTTGGAGGAAAAAACAGCAACACCAAAGAAGGACAAGCATAGTGTAGACTGGAGTATAATCCATTTCGTAACCCTAATACAAATAAAACCACTGAATAGCTGTGACCTGTGAAGTCAACACGTATGGCAACAGTACTGCTCTAACTGGGACTAACAATTGGATTTAGCCAATTCATTTTGCACTTTTGAATCAAGTAACCAGCTAAAACTGAATTATCCAGCATGACGATTTCAATATCTCCAAACTTTTCAGTCATGCTCTCCATATTACATAAATGTGTAATGGGAATAACATCAATTTTGCAATATATATTCAGATGTCAGCTGCAGAAAATGTATGTATTAGGTAAAACCACATTAAAGAATCCCGTCTTACGCGCATTTTCATGATTTTTCAAATAACTTGCACATTGATGCAGAAATAGGATGGAACAGACTTAACAGCGAACATGTGTACAGCTGATGTAGACCAGAAAAACAATGATTTGTCTAACCCTGTTCACACAACATTCTCTTCCATAACCGGCCAACAGGTTTTGTTCAACTTGGATTGCTAGGAACCTTGTGCTTGCAAAACCATTTACCCTACTATTTATTTATTTATTTATTTATTTATTTATTTATTTAGTTAGTTAGTTAGTTAGTTAGTTAGTTTTACAACTTATATGCCACCCACTAACCAAAGGTCTCTGGATGGCTTACAATCAAAAAATTAAAACAGTTAAAACATAGAATATCAATAAATAATTAAAACAATAATAAAAAAAACCTTACACTAAAATCATTACACTAAAATTGCCATCAGAGGACCCACAATCTATATTGTATCAATTAAAAAACTTCTGGAACAGGAAGGTTTTTACCTTGCACCGAAATGTCATCAATGTTGGCGCCAGTTGGATCTCACTTGGGAGGGCATTCCATAGCTTGGGGGCAGAGAAGGCCCTATGTCTGCAAGCCATCCCAATCACCTCCTTGAGGGATGGCTCTTTCAAGAGGCCCCCCTGGCTCGATCTTAATTGCCGGTTAGGTTTATATGGAAGGAGGCAGTCTTTCAAGTATGGCCCTTTCCCTAACATTATGAAATCCACATCCTAATACTGTACAGTAGTTGGCCATGCAGTGGAAAGGTGACAGTAGGGGAAAGACCAAAAGCAAGAACAAAAGATATGAACCCCACAAAGAAAGAAGTTCACTGTTCTTAGTGGTAACATAGGAGATATATGATAGCGCCTTTCAAATACTTGAAAGACTGTCATATAGAAGAAGGACAGTTCTCAATCACCCCAGAGTGAAAGATATGTACAGTAACCCCCCGCCGATCACGGGGGTTAGGGACCCACCCCACCTGCGATGCAAGAAAATCTGCGCTATGCGCAAGCGGGTGGGGGCAGGGGGCATCTTACCTCCCGCCGCCACCCGCCCGCGCGGCCCGAGGCTTCTCGGGGGAGCTTGGTTGAGCAGCGTGGAGCGACCTGATCGCTCCGCGTTGCCCCTCCCGGCTGCCCCGAGGCTTCCTGGGGGAGTCTGGTTGAGCAGCATGGAGCAACCTGATCACTCTGCATCACCCCTCCTGGCTGCCCCGAGGCTTCCCAGGGGAGCCTGGCTGAGCGGTGCGAAGTGACCCGATCGCCCCCCGCCACCCTCCCATGCACCGGTGCGGGAGTGTGGCACGGAGTGACCCGGCCGCCCCCTGCCGCCCCACGGTGCAGGTACTGCGATCGCGCAATGTAGCGGGGCCGCGGTACCTGAACCACAAAATGGCGGGGGGGGTCACTGTAATAATGGACTCAAATTACAGGGAACCAGATTTCAGGTGAATATCAGGGGAAATGTCTTAACTGTTGGAGCAGTACAACAATGGAACCAATTGCTTCAGGAGCTAGTAAGTGCACCAGCACTTGAGGCATTCAAGAGAAAATTGGACAACTACCTGAAAGATATTCTTTGATGGAGATTCCTGCGCTGAGCAAGAAGTTGGACTCAATGACCTTACAGACTCCTTCAAACCCAATTATTCTATTATTCTATGAGCTTTCAAGACAGAATTTAATTCACTATGTAAATGTGTAAAATGATAAAGTAATACAGACATAACTAAATATATATGGAAAGTTATGGTCTGAAATTCAGATTAACATTCTTTGAGCTTCTCTTTCTAGCTAAATTGGTTTCTTCCTCACAGGGAATCCTTTGAAAGGAAAAAAAAATAAAATATATCTGGAAGACTTTTCCAAATAACTGCTTCCAGTACTTGGCCTGCTGTAGAAATGAAGCAGAGTTCATTAGCATTCCTCCAAACCCAGTAAGTTCAATGTCCTCTGAGTTTCAATTACTTTAAAGTAACTCAGTTCATGGCCTCACAAGGATCTTCGTGGAGGGAATTTAACCTTGGGCTAGGACGCATGCAGAACTCCCACATTTAACATCGGCCAAAGGCAGAGCGGGTGAAGGGGGAAGGAGAGGCAACAGCTTCATCCTTAAACAATCTTAACAGAAGCTATTAACGTCTCACCATCTGATGGAAAAAAACAGCATCAAGGCATGCATAATGACTGAAGAAGACTACATTAAACACATCATACACATGGGCAGCACTGTGCAGATAACGTGGAGATATGACACGTCCTTCTGCCTTCCTACATCAATCTCAACATTTTGCCCACATGCCTGGCTTTGTTTCTGCACCCTGCCCTTCTTTTTTCATTGTTAGTCAAGGAGGAATCAAACAAATATGATGACAAGAATATAACCTCATCCTTGTTACAGTCAACAGACTGTTGGCATAAATTAAAGAAATATATATCACCAAGAAGTAAAGGCCAAGATTGTTCATGATTAGAGATTAGGGATGAGCACCTTATGAAAAACGACATGCTATTTTGTCGTCTTGTAAGCTGCCTAGATGCCCTAAGCACATCCGATCTCGCCTGATTTCGGAAGCTAAGCACGGTCGGCCCTAGTTAGTACTTGGATGGGCGACCACCAGGGAATACCAGGTGCTGTAGGTGCCTGGAGTAGGAACTGGCAAACCACTCCAGTATTCCTGCCAGGAAAACTCCATGAACATGGGGTCATGAAGAGTCGGTCACGACTGTAACGACACAACACAAACACAAGCTTTCAAAATGTTACAAAATGAAACGAAACAGGAAACACTTTGAAGATGAAATTTGTCATTACTCTGTAAAATGGCTCCCTTGTAAAAAGCTACCCAACAAATTTGGTGCCTCTGGGATCCAGGGGAGCCATTTGTAGAGTTTCATTTCATTGCAATTTTTTTTACAAAAATTCATTTAAAAATGAAACAAAATGAAACAAAAGCTCTATTTTTCCGTTTCATGCCCATCCCTATTAGAGATCATTCACATACATCATGATCTCCATGCATTGTTCCCAAGTTTGAGCAGAAAGGTTAAGTTGTTCATCAGCAGACGGGAAGGAGGTGGGGATTCAAATAATCAGCAGTCACATGATATACTGACTTTATTACGGCGGGGATTTGGTCTATTTAAGTCAACCCTGGTCCTCCTCTATATATTTTTCCACCTCAATATGAAGGTCACTGACCAGTCATGATACCCAATCTAGTCTAACTACTGCAAGGTTATAATGGTGGGAAAAACTTAGTGAGACAATGTTTGTATGTGTGTGTGTAGATCAGGCATGACCAAACTTCAGCCCACCTGATGTTTTGGACCACAACTCCCAGAATCCCAAGCCTGTATTTCCAATGGCAAAGGACTGTGGGAGTTGTGACCCAAAACATCTGGAGGGCCGAAGTTTGGACATGCCTGGTGTAGATGGTAAGTTTCTTGGAGGAAGGGCAGATTCAAAATTAGACTCAGTTGGATTTTTGATGGTGCAATGCAAATCATAGTCTATCAGTTCAATGTTACTTTACAAGTATGGGCAGATCACGGTCTGGGGAAAAGTACCACTTGTGGGTGATATGCTTCCTTGCTTGGATCACATGCACGTTGGCATGAGGGGAGGGAGAGAGAATTCTTCAGATGTACTGTCTCTTTTGAATGAAGAGGGTAGATTAAAAATTCACTGAAGAAAATAAATGCTGGCTACTGTTACTGGAAGCCACACGTCCCAAGCCATATGAGAAAGGTAGTGACAAGAAATCCATAAAGTACACACACACACAGTGTCATCTGTAGTTGTTCTCGAAAAGAACGACTGAGACATGGGAGGTTGCCTCTTAAGGAAACGACACCACTTAGCTTTGGTCCTCTGTGTATTTCGCATGCAACTTCAAAGAAAATGACTAAGCCGGCTTTGGGTACAGAGTACAGTTCCCTTCCAAGCTAGAAACAAAGAACCTCTGAACTGTTTGAAACCAGGCAGCTGCCAGCCATGCTCCAAGGAGCAAGAGGCATTGTGATGCACCCAGGACATAGGTTCATGTTCTAGGTCACAGCCCCCCTTGGCACACAAGGCTGAGTGCTTTAAGAACTTCTTCTTCTTCTTCTTCTTCTTCTTCTTCTTCTTCTTCTTCTTCT
>JAHTLZ010003526.1:14640778-14661615 GCA_023846285.1 Phrynocephalus versicolor | reverse complement strand
TCTTCTTCTTCTTCTTCTTCTTCTTCTTCTTCTTCTTCTTCTTCTTCCTCTTCCCCCTCTCTCTTTTTTAAAAATATTTGCTACATCTGCCTAACCTGATATTAAAAATCTCATTTGTTTTTCAAAAGCCAAAGCTTCAGCTAATGTATTTTTGAAGAATATAATGGAAGCACTTTTTTTGTTTTTAATTGGTCAATAGAACGTTAGGCCCTTACTTCACGAGGCGCGGCGCTCCGCAGCGATATTGCCTTCGATTTGAATTCGGAGGCGGTTACGTGGCGGTCACGTGTTCTCGCTTCGCTCCCACCCCTGTTTCTCAGTACTCACGAGCTGCAGTTTTAGGACCGATTCGAGCACAACCTCACCTGCTCCCTTCGCATTCGCATGCCACTTTTCAACGTTCGTTATTTCCCATCCGTCCTTTAAAAAAATTCCTACCGACGGCGTATTGATGCATCGATACTGGACTGTCAGTTGCAGTGGCTCTACTGATTTCAACTGTTTCCTGGCATCATTGGCAGCCCCCCCCCCCGCCGCCGCCGCCGTTACTCGGGAGGAGCCCCGCATGGCACAGCCGCCCGCCCTCCGCCGCTTGCACGCTGCCTGCCCCGGGTGCCCTGCTCTGGCCAGGCGAGGCAGCAGCGGCTCCTCCTGCTCCCGCCGCCGCCGCCGCCGCCACCGCCGCTACTCGAGCGAGGAAGTAACAGCGCAAAGCGATGAAACGATATAGCGATGCATTGATAACCCTGTTTGAATATTTTTTAAAAAAACTTGAAATAAAAGCCAAAAACCGAGACCACACGCCACGTTGGGAGCGAAGCGAGATGCGAAGCGAAAAGATTCCCGGCAACTGGCAGGGGAACCACTCGCCCCGGTTGGAGCACGGTAAAGGGGGCGTGGTCGCGGTGGCATCACAGCCAAAAAGGAGGGGCGTGCGGACTAAAACGATAGATTCGGACAGAAAAAAAGGCTAGCCGCGAAGCGAGCGGCTCGTGAAGTAACGGCCTTAGTTTGACCAAACACCGGGAGGCAGTAGAAGATAGGAAGGCCTGGCGAGCTCTGGTCCATGGGGTCACAAAGAGTTGGACATGACTGGATGACTGAACAACACAAGAAGAAGAAGAAGAAGAAGAAGAAGAAGAAGAAGATGATGATGATGATGATGATGATGATGAAGAAGAAGATTTGTGATCACTATTGGTTGGAAACTGGTGAAGGGGTTGTGAGATGGGTGATGTGGATAAATACAGGCCAGTATCATTTGAAATCTTTAGTTCCTACAAAATTTCAGCTCACAAATGATCACAATTAAATCCACATGTAGAGGCAAATCACACAATTCAGTGTTCACATAGGTATACATTTTCAGAATGAAGCTAGAGGTTGTGGTTGAATGCAGCCTTTCCAGTTTTCAAAATGATTTAAAGAAGAGGAAGTTTGATAGCTGTTGTGAGTTTTTTGGAATATTTCCATCACTTGTAAAGGTACAATAAAAATTGATGGCAAGAAAACCAATGCCCATATTTCTGCTTTCATTCACAATGGAGATATGTTAAGACACCCAATCCACAAAAATGGATATATAGTTTGTTTATTTATTTATTTATTTATTTATTTATTTATTTATTTATTTATTTATTTATTTACAAAAATAGCCACCCCACTACCAAGTGGTCTTAGACACATTTGAATCATGGTTGTGCATGAGATTTTCCTCTCTTTCTTACCCGTTTGTTTCTTTCTATGTTTTTCAGTTTTTCCAAATGCTCAAGTTCCATTCCATTCCAAAAGGAGCTACACTATCCTTCATTAAGTTGCATTTGGTCACATGAGAAAAATATTAAGGGCTTATACAGCAATTATAACAGTCTCTCCCCCCCCCCCGTCACATAATGCTGAGTCAACAGTGTGACAATTTCTTTCCAAAGGGGCAATGGAGCAACTCTGTAACATTTCCACATGACCAAAAGGGCTGTGTTTATTTGTACAGCTGTTAAAGGAGATCATTTACAATGGGGGATATAAAACACTGTTTTGAAAGAAAACAAATGGAAACGAAGGCACAAATAAACTGGTACATCTAAAATGCCTGGAATTATCCCATTGGTATGTGGCCCATGCCACCCCAACAGAGTACAACAGAGGTATTAAAATCTCAGTAGAACTAAAATACCTTTTTGCTTGTGTGACCAGAGACTTGTGTGTGTTGTGTTGTTATAGTTGTGACCGACTCTTCGTGACTCCATGTCCATGGAGTTTTCTTGGCAGGAATACTCGAGTGGCTTGCCAGTTCCTACTCCAGGCACCTACAGCACGTGACATTCCCTGGTGGTCTCCCGTCCAAATACTAACCAGGGTTGACCCTGCTTAGCTTCCGAAATCAAGCAAGATAGAATGTGCTTAGGCCATCTAGGCAGCTGACCAGAGACTTAGTTCTACAGTGATCCTCCACGTATCGCTGGGGTTAGGGACCTGACCCAACCCGTGATAACTGAAAATCCGCAATATGCAGATGCAGGTCAGGTCGGGTTAGGGGGCCCTAACTGGGGGCTCTTGTACTTACCCCCAGTCTGGCGCTGCCCCGAATGGGACTGCGAGGGCCTCCCCAGGCCTTCTGGAGGCCCCTGGGAAGGCCCCTGCAGGCCCATTCGGGGCAGCGCCAGTCCTGGGGTAAGTATGGGAGGCCAGAAACAGCCTTTGCCCCTTACCCATGGGGGGGGCTTTTTCATATAATATGGTCCCGCAATATAGTGGGACCGCAGTATATGAACTGCGATAGGGCGGGGGACCACTGTACCTTAATGATGAAGAATGGGCACTAATTACAAGTAAGCAATTATTTCTAACCAGAAATTAGAAGTACCCAATTATATCTACAGGTAACTAGAACTTCCATGCTTTGACTCCATGACAGAATAAACTGACCATCTTCCAAAGCCTCTAATATATGAAATATGCCCACTTCCCATTTGTCTGTGGTATCTGTAAGGCTCTCCTGCAGCACCACATTTCATATACCCTTATCTCACTGTCTTTCTGCACTATTTTTCTTTCCCATAGTAGACCTTTGTTTGCAGTGATATTCTTTGCTAACTCCAAGCTCATCGTTTCTCTTTCTTTTTTTTACTTCAAGAGGCCAAGGGGCGTATTTTGGAGAACATGTTCATGACACGTGCGTTGAGCTCCGATATAGCTTTTCTTCTCTAGAATGCCTATCCCAAGGAAAGCGTCTGGAAATTAGAAGATCGCTTTCTAATCTCCTTTCTGCAGGGCAGGCATGGCAGCATGAGTTTACCTGAGAGATTTCCCGCTGGCAACACATGAGACTGTGCAGCAATATTGGGCCCCTTCCTAGCATTTTTAATCAGGGATACAGAAGTGCAATACCCCACAGTCATAAACTGGAGGATTTCTGAAGTATTGGATTTCCTGGCTTTTTAAAATAGGGACTTAAATATATATACACTCTTCCCAAAAATACTAGCAGAGGGCTTTGAAAAAACTGAAGAGGCCTACTCATGCAGAGAGTGGAGATCTGCACAGGAAATCCTTCTCTGACACCTGCAGCCTCTTTCACATGAGTGAGGACCTTGTAAAATTAAAGTTACCAACTCTATGAAAACTCTGTTGTTTTCAGACTATTGGTTCCTACATTTATAATGGTGGTAGAGAAAGGTAAATCTGTATCATTTCTTTGGTTATTGGGTTTTGTTCATTTGATTTATGCCTCATCTTTATCTCCAAACTGGGATTCGAGGCAGCTCATGACAATTTTAGTTAAAAAGGGGAGGGTACAACTGAAACACACACTCTCACTTTATTATACAACTTCTGGATACCTACTGTAAGTGGTTTAGGCAATGTTTGATTCCTAGCAATTAGGGATGGGCACAAAATGAAAAATAAAATGCTGTTTCATCATTTCATTAAGTAACAAAGCAAAACAAAATGAAACAAAATGATGAAGTAGCATTTCGTTACAGATGAAACGAAACGGCAGTTTTTCGATTGAAATGAACCATTTTGTTCTGTCTGTAAAATGGTAGCTTACCTGCAGGTGTACTGCCACCACTGCTGCGGCCGAGACTGCCCAGCCAGTCCAGAGTGGGTGAATGACTGGCAGGACAGCCTAGGCCTGCTGCCAGAGCCTCCACTTCTGTCACTGGAGCCACGGCTGCCAGCGGAGGTGGATTCGCCACCAGCCAGCTGTGCAGGCTGGCCTAGCCCCTCTGCCACTGCTGATGGAGTTGCCGCTGCCACCAGCCAGCTGGGCAGGCTAGCCTAGCCCCCCCCCCCGCCACCACCTCCAGAGTTGCTGCCGTCACCAACCAGCTGGGCAGGCTGTCCTAGGGCCCCCCACTGCCACTGCCGGAGTCACCATCACTGCCAGCTGGGCAGGAGGGCCTAGGGCCCCCCACCACCAGAGCCTTTGGAGCCTCTGAAGCAGATAAAAAAATATTTTATTTCGTATGAATTTTTCTTGTAAAAATTCATATAAGACAAAACGAAATGAAATATGGGGCCCCCTGAAACAGAACAATATGAAACAACATTTTTCTGTTTCATGTCCATCCCTGCTAGCAATCCTTGACAGGGGCTGGACCAAGCAATCCATAGTCCAGCAGGACAAGACACATCAAAGAAAATTTTCCAGAGTAAGATTAAGACAGGTACATAAATGTTCATAAATGTTGAACATTTATGAATGTAGACCTCCCTCTAGGAAAGCTGCTACAGTGATCATGCATTAATATGGAAAAGGTCATTCTAATATTTCTGTGTCAATTCTAACAGTCGTTAAGAAGACGTGAAGGCAGAAGCACACAACGTACGACAGGCACAGAATGGGTGACTGATACTTATTACTTAAAGAAGATGGAAACAACCTGAGCGATTCCTAAAATTCAGCTCAGAAAGGCAGACACAATGGCGGCTTTGCTTAATTTGTGCAAATTAGGTACTGTATGCAAATCATGCAGGTTGGGCAACAGACAGCGACCGAGGGTCCCTCAGCCTCTCCCAGGATGAGGAGAAAAACTCTCACAATTTATCCAAGGATGACAGAAGAAAGAACTTGTTCTGACTCTAAAACGTGAGCAAGTCATCAAGAGAGGTCTCCCTTACATCCCCATGAATCTTGTCTGTGAAGCTGGGGGGAACCAAGAGCAGGGTTTCTTGCCCTTTCTGTCTTAGAAAAACTATCAGAGAGGGGCTGATGCCTCCTTGCAGCAGGGTAGGATTCCCAGCATGCTTAAAGGAGGAAGTAGTAGTTGTTGAAAAAGTCCTCCTTGGACCCTACGATATTGGATAATTACCAGCCAATCCCTCAGATTCCATTCTTGGGCCAGGTGCCAGAGCGGGTTGTGGCTTAGCTCCAGATATCCCTGGATGAGCTGGATTATCTACATCCATTTCATGATGACCTGATTAAGAAAATACTAACCACCAGGTAACATCTTCCCTATGTTTAATGTCTTTATATTAGCTAAAAAGCCCTACATAGTATATAAGAACATGAGAATATAAGAAGGGCCATGCTGGATCAGGCCAAAGGCCCATCTAATCCAGCCTCCTGCATTCCACAGTGGCCCCACCAAGCGTGTCTGGGAGCACACAAGACTAGATATCTGTCTCTTGATACCACTCCTCTGCATCTGGCCCTTGAAGTACCCTAGTTTTAAGCCTGGAGATTACACACACCCCCATCATGGTTTGTAACCTGTGATGGATTTTTCCTCCAGGAATCTGTCCAATCCCCTTTTGAAGGCATCCGGGCCAGATACCATCACCACATCCTGTAGTAGGGAGTTCCACAGACTTTTCTTACCTTCACATCCCATCCATTTCCCTAAAATTAGAGACGAATACATTCAATGGCAAGAGCACTGCACAAGTGACCCATGCCCTTGTGCATCAAACACGAACCACACCTTTGGATGGCTGTACATCTAGACTCCCTCCCTCAATTCAAGAGTCACAGCTGAAAACCTTTCTCCCCTTCCTGTTATGCCCAACCACATAACAAGAATACAACAAAGGATACTTCCAAAGTAGGCACGCAACTCAATTAAGACCCTCTTGGCATGATAAATGTGAAGGTGATTAGGCTTCACTGGAGCAGCCGTCCTTCAGGCAGCACTCGAGAGAAACATCATCTGATTATTGATGGGGAGGATAAACAGCATAGCTAATGAATTTCTTTTCTTTTTTGATAAAGAGATTGGGGAAGGGAAAATGAAGAGGAGCAGAGAGGAGAGGAGAAGCAGCACTGCAGAGCTCGAAAAGTGCTACACAGCAGCCGTTTTCAATGGGGGTATTTAGCCCTTCACAATTGAAGGGGGCCACAGGCTAGAATCAAGCCTTCACACACCCTTATGAACTTAGTTTCTAAGAAGAAATGGAGGCAATGACATAATTTATTTTCTTGGGCTCCTTTGGTGACTGCAGCACCTGCTTCTTGGGAGGAAAGCAATGGCAAACCTAGATAGCATCCTAAAGAGAAGAGACATCACTTTGCCAACTAAGGTCAGGATAGACAAAGCTATGGTTTTTCCAGTAGTGATGTATGGAAGTGAGAGCTGAAGGCTGATTGCCGAAGAATCGATGCTTTTGAACTGTGGTGCTGGAGGAGAGTCTTGAGAGTCCCCTGGACTGCAAGGAGACCAAACCTATCCATTCTGAAAGAAATCAACCCCAAATGTTCACTGGAAGGACAGATTTTGAAGCTGAGGCTCCAGTACTTTGGCCACCTCATGAGGAGAGAGGACTCCTTGGAAAAGTCCCTGATGTTGGGAAAGATTGAAGGCAAAAGGAAAAGAGGACAGTAGAGAATGAGATGGTTGGACGGTGTCATCAATGCAACCAATATGGATTTGACCAAACTCCGGGAGGCAGTGGAAGATAGGAAGGCCTGGCGAGCTCTGGTCCATGGGGTCATGAAGAGTCGGACATGATTGAACGACTGAACAACAACAACATGTGACTTTTAGGGGGCGTGATGGCTCAGCGGGCTAGAGTGCTGAAACTGTCAGCAGCAAAATTGGCATCTCAGTGGTTCAAATCCCAGGTGCCACTCAGTGGACTGAGCTCTCTTTATTAACGCCAGTTCCTGACAAGCTAGCCGATAGAAAACATGTAAATGCAAGTAGATAAATAGGTACTGACATAAGAATTGGGAAGGTAAACAGTGTTCTGTGTGCAGAAATACGTTCAGCCATGCTGGCTACGGACTTGCACAACACTGGTTCTTTGGCTTAGAAACATAAATGAGCACCACCCCTAGAGTCAGACATGACTTGCACACACATGTGTGGGGAATCTTTACCTTTAGCTCTTTATGTGACTAGAGATGGGCACGAATAAAAAAAATGGAGTTTCGTTTGTCGTTTAGGGGGTCCGTTTTGGTTCGTTTCCATTTTTCATGAATTTTTGCAAAAAAATTGTTTTTGTTTTCATTCATTTTGTTACTGTTTCATTACCATTTATTTCATTTTTTTTTTAGCATTTAAAGCAGTTCAATGTATTGCCATAACGAAAACAAAATGGACGACAAAATTTCTGGTGTTTCTGTTCGTTTCATTTCATTTTAGAGACAAATTTTGTCGTTTCATTAAGTAACAAAACGAAAAAACAAAAACGGAAAAGAAAAATTGTTCGTTTTGTGCCCATCTCTATATGTGACTGATACAATCCTGATTTGGCCTGTATTTCTTTCATGTTGTGTTTATGCCAACTGCAGTAATTCCTGTGCCTTTTTAAAACTGAGAAATAATTGCTAGCTTCCTTTACATTAATTAAATAAAGACACGTAATGGAATAAGCCACTATTTTCTTACCTGGGATGTGTGTATCATTTATTTGATTCCCATCTTTACACAGTCTCACACAATTAGAACTTCCTGAACTACAACTGAAGTGGTACATTTCTATTTAGTATCTCTAATTGCTACAATTTTGGTGATAAAGTTCTCAAATTAAGAACAAGTGTCTATAGTACTCAATGGAAAATAGCACACATCAAGGGAATACTGCTTCCTTGAGATGTATGGACACATGTGTATTGTGTACAATGCAGACAAAAATGTGGAGACAAAAACTGTGTACAATGCAGACAAATGCATTTGCATTTGTGGGCATGAATATTTGCATAGCTTCTTTGTACTGACTTAAACAAATTGCAAGCGGACTGGCACAGACAAGGATAGAAGGCCCATCTGGTTGAAAAACATGTAGACTATTACCAGCATCAAAATATTTGTATTTATCCATCCTTGTAGCTAAAGGCATCTTGTGAACTGAGCAGCACGGCTCTCCCCTGAAATTTGGGGTTGACAAATTTCTGCTTCATAAGGTGCCCCTGCCTGTAATTCTTCATATCGCTTTACAATGGAGTCAGTATACACATTCCACTGACATACCTTCAATTTGCAACAAAGTGCCTATGGAGCATTCCTCTATTTACAGATGCTTATCTAATCCAATTTCTTTTCCAGGTGTTCTCCTCTAGAAAAGATGCTACAGCTCCCTTCCCATGCTCAGATCTGACATCCTACTGGTCCCTGGTTTACGACCGACTGTTTAGGTCAGTTCAGCATGTTCAGAAAAAGACTGTTGTGGGAATTCCCAGGGCTGAGAATTTTGAGACAACTATCCTTTCTACTTTCTAAAAAGCAACCATTGTTTCCCTGTTACCTGGTAGAAAGCAAGCAGTGAGTGCCGGCTGAACTATCATCTTTCAGAGCGATGAACAGCACAGTTCAGCCAGGCAGTCTTTCAAGACATGACTGCATTTATCATACTCCTTATTATGGCAGGCCAGTGGTTCCACACACGAGCTGTTGAATACAAATCAGCATGGAACATGATAACCTTCTCTTTAGAAAATCTTTGGGAAACTCAGTTATTTTATGTTTAATGCTTCTGCTCCATTTTTGTAGCAGCTGTGTATCTACGAAGGATAACTCGGTTTCTCCGTTGGCCAAAATCCAAATAAATGTTCATCACTGCCAGTAAAACAGTGTAAGGCAGAGCAGCAACTAGCCATTAATTAATGAGTCACTGATCCAATTCTCAGTCATGCATCAGCTGTGGACTCAGCACATGGCTAGGAATTGAATCAGGAATTCCTTAATTAGCTATTTGGTGCTTTAAATTATGTAATTTCATTTTAGCCAATGGAAACATTCAATAGGACTCTGACCATTAGATCCTTCAGGGTAATGGCTGCTGAGGTGTAGTGTCCTTCTGAAATTTGATCTAGCCATGATATTTCATCATTGCTCTTCCACATGCCTGCCTTTGTTGCCATGTCTTTCTTTCCTATGATCCTCATTTATGCATTCATTCACAAATTTATTTAATGCCTTTCTCCCTCTATAATGGACCCAAGATATTAGCTTGCTCTTATACTGGCTAAAAAGCTTAGTGGTTTGGTTGGCAGTTGGATTCCTCACTGTGTTTCATGTGGGTATAGCCAGCCTGTGTGGCCTCAGGTAAGCTGCACAGTCCAAGGACAGTCTATTGCTAGTGTTGGGGTTCTTGCTAGGCTGCATAGACAGAGTTGCACTATAATGATGATGATGATTGTGTATGAGAGAAATGGAGCAGGAAGAGAGAATAGATGAATGCAAGGATAAATGAATGTCTGCTTACACGTTTGTGTGTGCCTGTGGCAAAATGAAGAATTAAAAAAGCAAAGTGTTCTGCTTATATACCGCCCCATACCACTTCAAGTAATCTCTGGGTGGTTTACAATTTTTAATTACAGTATGCAGCCTATAAATTTCCCCTCCCTCCCCAGCAAGCTGGGTACTCATTTTACCAACCTTGGAAGGATGGAAGTCTGAGTCAACCATGAGCCGGCTACCTGGGATTGAACCCCAGGTCATGAGCACCATTTTACCTGAAGTACAGGCATTTAACCACTGTGCCATGGGTCTCCTTACCATAAAGGATGGTCTAGCTGTGCATGTCTAAATGCACACATACAGTAGTGTGCCTGTGATGTACATGTGAATAGGATGACAGATGAATGGAAGGAATAAATTGATGAAAGCATGATCGCACAGAGAAAGAGGGAAGAGAATGCAAAGGAAGAGGTAATAAACCAGGTGGGGATTTTTTTAGCTTTAACCCACCACACTGGCAATTAAGTCCCCCAATATTTTCTGTGAAGATAATATGACCCTTCACTTGGAAAAAGGCAGATACATTTGGAGAAAGCAGTATTGAGTTAGATAGACCATCATGTTGGTAAAGATTCTACTCCACAATTTTGACATCTAAAATCCTAAATAGATGGGGCCCAGGAAATCTCAGGGAAGTCCTCCTGCTGTAAAAGCCTACTGTTATTTTTCCCAGGGAGTTCTGCAAGCAAGCAAGCAGGGAATATTATTCAGGAAAAAGGTGCTATGTTATTACATATCTCCCACTCTGAAAGGTAAAGAGTAGCCTACGTCTTATTGAATCAATTAAGTGGAATATGTAAAATCTAAGATAAGATAAGATAAGATAAATTTATCGATCCCACATCTGGGGAAATTTACTTGTTACACAGCTCCCAATATAAAAAACAAGTAAAGATGGGTAGGTGCACAAAAATGTGTATGTTGAGAGAGAGAAAAAAAATAGCTAATAGAGATTAAATCAAATAAGAAACCCAATATTATACTATAAAAACTTGCATATAAAAATAACTATATATATAAAAAGAAGCTACATTATACTCCATATGAATATGTTAAACTGTAGAGTTGAAGAGTCTCACAGCAGTGGGAATAAAGGACCTACGGTGGCACTCCTTCCCGCACCGGGGATGTCTGAGTCTGCCACTGAAGGAGCTACGCAGAGCCTCCACTGTCTGGTGCAGTGGGTGAGAGGTATTGTTCATAATGGAGGTCAGCTTGGCCAACATCCTCCTCTAATCCCATATCCTCCACAGAATCCAACAAAATCTAAAAAAATCCAGCCCAATCAGGGAGAGGGAAAGAAATGGGAGTGGGTGCCTCTGTAGGTACAGAGAGGTAAATGCACAATAGAAATCTGCATGGCTATGCCTCTTTTCAGCTGTATTTCCATTGGGGCATTTTGTATTCCAAAAACATCTCTTAATCTTTCACCAGATGGGAAGATACAGCTTAAAAGCCTGTCCCTTAATGACATCTCACTTGGAGATCATCTCCAACAAAGAGCTTATGTCTACACATAAGGCCACTAATAAACTTCTTATTCTAATAAAATGTTCCAATAACAGACCAATACAAAAGACTAACTCAGCATCCTCTTATCATGTAAATGGCAATCTCTTCTCTCTGGTATGCCTAATGTCAAGTAACACAATGTAGATTTGCTTGAATGCACAAAATTAGAAAAGCAGCAGAGGTCTTTTTCAGTGAGTTCCACTTGTGGTATGTACATTGTTTGTGTATAATGCTAATTCAACAGGGCACTCAAGGATCAAAACATCTGCTGATTTAAGATAAGAGTTAAAGCGATCTCATGTTGATACAAACTCTATAAAGCCAGGAAATTGGACACAATGGCTAATGCTTAGCAGATGTGCCCTGTGATCAAGAAAGATGCTGTCTGATGTTGTGGATTATTGTTGCCTACAGCTTACCAGCCATATTCCCACTTTGGCTTGGCTTTCCAAGCTCCAACCAAGATAGAGCAATAGGTCCCAACCTTGTATCCCCAAGTGGTCTTGGAATTCAAATCCAAGAAACCCTCGCATATATGGCTAGCGGTGGAAGTTTCTGGGAGTTGCATTTCAAGAGCATCTGGGCACCCAAAGTTGGGGACCACTGAGATAGGGAGAAGAGTGTGCCTGGGACATATGGCCTTATGCAGCATCTGTGCCTCAGTGCACTGACTCATGTCTCTTTTCTGCTTATACTGTGAGAGACGGTGGTCTCCGGCCCTTCACCATCATGATGCTGGTTCATATGTGGCATTCTAGTGCAAATGAATTACATTCAGTTTGACTTCCTTGTTCTGGATTTGGCAATTCAGCATGACAAAGGACCTCAGAGATCAAGCCTCAGCACTCCCCATAGATCTGTGATCCTCCAAGTCCACAATTCAGATAAATACATTCACTATGTTGGTGGTGGTGCTGCTGCTGCTACAATTAAAGTTTGTTTGTCCATTAATATACATGGCTTTCTTCCTCCCAACTTTATCTCCATAAAACTCCTGTGAGGTAGATGAGGCTGAGAGCGATTAGCCCAAGGTCACCTGGTGAATTTCATGGTCAAGTGGAAATTTGAGAGGAAGTCTCCTGAGTCTTAATTCAATAGTCTAACTACTATCCCATACAGCCACTTGGATCTAGGATGTGTACTTCAAGAACGTTGCTAGCCTTGGGTTATAATAATAATAATTGTATTTCATCTCTTTTCCTCTGAATGTGCACAGAAAATGACCTTCCCAAAGACCTTCACAGTGACCTTCTTTCATGGCTGCTCATGGACTTTCCAGAAGCTTCTGATTGGCCACTTTGGTAAGAAGCCTGTTAAACTTGATGGGTCATTGCTTCAAAAGCACACGTCTTATGATATCTTAGAAGTGCAGAGCTGGAAGGGAACCTATAAATCAGGGATGTCCAAACTTCAGCCCTCCTGATGTTTTGGACCACAACTCCCAGAATTCCAAGCCTGTATTGCCAATGACAAAGGACTGTGGGAGTCCATCTGGAGGGCCAAAGTTTGGACATGCCTGCTATAAATCTTCAATACCAGTCCCTGACAAGAAGGCACAGTGGGGAATTGGACACTTCTGGCTGGGTAGCCAGAGGCCAAAACCACTGTGCTATCGATATTACAGCTATAACATCTGTAATATCTGCCGTGGACCTTCCCCCAATGACTCACAAGAATTACTGAGATAATGTATCTGGACTGCAATAAATAAATGATAACGAGAAACATAATCATGTGAAGTTTGCTTTATGACAGAACAGGGATCTGCAATCTGTACAACATAATTTGTATCCAAATATTACATTTTCTGCTAGAATAAACAGATTGCTTTAATGCCCCCAACCACTTAGAAACACTTACTGGATGGACAGCAGGTCAAGAGTTCCTGCTAAGCCTTCATTTAATCATTGATCAGGTATTACAGATGGGGATAACAAAACAGCATAATGGCAATGAGAAGAGAAGGAACTGTTTTCTCCGTAAGGCTGTCATAAGAACATAAAAACATAAGAAGAGCCATGCTGGATCAGGCCAAAGGCCCATCTAGTCCAGATTACTGTATCTCACAGTGGCCCCACCAGATGCGTTTGGGAGCGCATGAGACTAGATATCTGTCTCCTGATAGCACTCCCCTGCATCTGGCCTTTGAAGTACCCTGGTTTTAAGCCTGGGGAATTACACATCTCCATCATGGTTTGTAACCCGTGATGGACTTTTCCTCCAGGAATCTGTCCAATCCCTTTTTGAAGGCATCCAGGCCAGATGCCATCACCACATTCTGTGGCAGGGAGTTCCATAGACTAACAACGCCCTGGGTGAAAAAATATTTTCTTTTGTCTGTTCTTACTCTCCCAGCCCTCAATTTGAGTGTCCTTGTCTCGCATCCCAGCATGATCAGTGAGAACCACAGATGTTCTGACAGACCTCAGCAAACAAGTTTCCAAAATTCATAGCATTCTTGGAATAGATTGGTGATTCCCAAACTCTGCAATGTGGTGCTGTGGGGCACTGGCATACCCACATAGAGGCACCACGGAATCATCTCGACCTACCCCCTTCTCTCCTTCACCCAGTGTGGCACAGCACTTCCAGTTTCTCCGGTGTCCATGCATGGTGCAGAGAGGGAATCCTGGACCAGTCTTGCCAAATTTTCAGCCTTGGTAAATCAGCCTGGACCCGATTTATTGCCCACCTGTTCACAAGAAAGCATTTCATCCCACCCCCATGTGGCTTTTCTATTTCATAGAATCATAGAATCATAGAGTTGGAAGAGACCTCAAGGGCCATCCAGTGCAACCCCTTGCCATGCGGGAACCCCATCACAATATTTCTGACAGATGGCCATCCAGCCTCTGCTTAAAAACCTCCAAAGAAGGAGACTCCACCACACTTTGTGGCCACATATTCCACTGCCGAACAGCATTAGCTGTCATGAAGTTCTTCCCAATGTTCAAATGGAATGTCTTTTACCTAGAAGATGCATCCTTTGGAGAAATCAGGCCATGAGTATGTTTCTACAGTATTAAGCCACTTGTACATAGCATAATACCTGGTTCTATCTAGTGATGAACTTGGGAACATGTATTTTTGGGTGGTGGTGGCAGTTATTGATTTTTTTCCCCAGGTATCGGATAAGTGAAACCATGCATGCTGGTCTTGTGGATACGGGGTTCTTTCTGTATTGAGCAGAGTGGCTGGTAAGTCAAGGGAGCCATGGATGAAAAAAGAAGTTTGGGAACCACTGTTATAAATGGATAGTTTATGACTAGACTACAAGGCTTTGGGAGGTGAGTCAAAGAGGAAATCCCAGGAGATTGTTGGTGAGCCGCACCTCTCAGCATCTCCCAGCCAGCATGACCGTTGGCTATACAGGCTAGGACAGCGTGAGTGGGGCTCCAAAAGAGTCATGTTTAATGACTTGGAAGAAATAACAAAGCTGGTAATAGAGGGGAAATCAAAGAAAGAGATGGAGAAAAAATAGAAAAATACGCACACCCCCATCCTGGGTGACATAGTAAGATTTCCCCTTGTGTTTCCCATTGGAAAAATAGCCTGTCTTCAACTCTTCTTTAAGTTTCTATTCACTTTTTTGTTCAACTTTGGCCGGAAGCAACTGAGCTTTCCTTGTCCTTTTCATACGTAGAAAGAAAGACTGGGATTTCTTTGGAGCTGAATCAGTAAGCAGAGAGTCACTAATTGCTCATTGACTCACTGAGCAGAAAAATCACCAACTTCTTTTATTCCCTTCAAACGAATGAAAGTTTAAAGGCAAAAGACCTTGGCAAAAGACAATATTGCACCAGATTAGTTTAAAAATAATTACACTTTACTCATCTAATCGTTCTTCTATTTCCAACAGTCCATCAAAAAGGGATCGTGTATGATACTGGGCTGACTGACACTGGAATTAGGAAATAAAAGAAGGACCAGCGTCAAAGCCAAGATAGAGCAGGCAGGAGATATCTTTGACCCTCCAGACATTTGGGATGGTCCTTTCCACAATGCCTGTGTAATTGGACATTCGGGATGGGAGTGATGACAGCCAAACTATCTGCAGGGCCCAACTTTCTTCCTCCGTGAGACCGGGAATGGGCAGTGTCCTGCAGGGGTTAGAGCTGAGTTTGAAGGGTTGAATAGTATTATTTATGTATTTATTTTTAAGGCTTATATACCGCCCGTCTTCCCGAAGGAACTCCGGGCGGTTCACAGCAATATAAACAACAATGAATAATCAACCAAACAATAAAGCAAACAACAACAATTATAAACAATTTAACTTAACATAAACAATTTAACTTAACATAGTAGGGCCTAGGGCTATTGGCTTTGGGCAAATCCCAGATCCCTAACCCAATTGTCTTGAGGGAGACATCTGATCTGATAAGTGTAGACAAATCCAATGCTTTTCTGATGGCCTCATCTGCATCTCTACCCAAACATGGCAGTGTCAGCTCAGCACATGTGTATGTGTGTGACAGACAGAAAAAAAGAACTAGAATTTCACTTGTATGCATTTTTTAGACAGTAAATCATTCATCCATCTAAAGGATTACCCCTGATCATTCCTGCTTCTACTAGTTGAGCCTCCCTCTGGCTTATTTACCAAGAACTCTGTTTTAATCCTGTTTACAGCAAATCTCGCAAGATCTGGACAACAGATACAAACGTCAAACAAGATTCCCATGGCAATAAACTTGTAGACTAGGGTGCCATCCCTCATATCCCCCTTAGTACATTGATACCTTGTATAAAGGAATTAATTTGTTCCAAATGAAATTATGTTAAGCATATTTTCCTTTATACAAATTTCCCATAGGAATGCATTGAAATGGAGTAATCCCATTTTTATGTTGTACAGATTCACCCCATAGGCAATTCTGTTAAGCAAATTTCCCCTATCTCCGGAATTTTTTACGTTGTACAGATTTTATGTTATACAAACCATTTGTTATACGAGGGTCCACTGTACTTGTAATATATATCCCATCATAATATGGGGCATAGTGGGAGACACCCCTGGGATGAAGCCATGAAACAGCCATGGAGCTACATGAGGTCTGTGATAGTGGTGGTAGCAGGCCTGACATCACCAGCATCTCAGGCTTGGGCTGCCAGGAATTGAAAAAAGATAGCAAGCAAGCAGCAGTCATTGAGAGTGTGCACTAAGAATTTTGCACCAAGGCAATTGCCCCACCATGCTACACTACAATATTTTCCAAAAATTGCCATTTTCTTCATATTTAGGATGATATCATAAGTATAATATATCTAATATGGGCTTCACTGTTCTGGGACCGGCTGCTAACTACTGGATTTGGTTGAGGATTGATATTTTGGCTCGTTTTTGATGGATATACCCAATTCCCAGAGTTCCCCATTTAAAGAATAAGGAAAACTGAGATTTGGCTTGGTTTTGAGATCTGAATGCAGGGAAAGTGTGAAATGTCCTTATCCCTCATTTGGGTAACCCCCTACTCTCTGACAAAAAGCTAAACTGATTTTTAAAATCATACAAGGGTAGCCTTTTCAACTGTATCCAGTTCACGCTTCTGCAAGCTAGCTTTTCGAACTGTGTCATGGGTTTTCAAGATTAGCACCTCAGAAAGAAGTAATCAGACACTAAGAGATTTTCAAGCAAAATCAGACATTAATTGGATACAGGTTTTCTGTGCGCTCGAGTGGCATGACAGAACAGTGCAATTGTCGGGTATGGCAATGCCGAAGAGCATTCATCCAGGTGAAGAAAAGTAATAGGACATCTTAATATAATGGCACCAATGAAGCTGCATATCGAGAAATGCATCCCTCTTTCTAAGTCCTTTACACAAGGGTGCGGAGAAAGCAAGGGCAATGAAAAGAACTACTAAGGACAAAACAAGAGAGAGAATCAGTGAAACGGAGTCAGAGGCCCCCAACAATACACCCTTCAAAAATGGCAATAGTAGAGTAGTGGAAGGATTCTCGTTTGCTGACTAAAGACTGCAAAAAAAAAAAAAAGGAGATGAAATTAAGAAAAGTTCTTGTAAAAAGTGTCGAGCGCCAGGAGGAATGTCTGCAACTGCAGTAATTGTAAAATGATTTTCTCCAAGGGAAGAAAGGGAAATTCTGTTCCTACAGACACTTAAAACCCAGACTTGATGAAAGAAATGGAATGAAAAAGGCGAATATATCCATCTAATAAGAATCCAACCTCCCAGCCTTTATTCTTTATGGCACAAATTTCATCATATTGACTCGCTATTAATAAATAAATACACTTCTTCCACAGCCTGGCATTTTGGAATTCATTGAATGGGCTACGGTGATAAGAATCCAGGATAAGAATGAGTCACAAACTCTTGTCCATTTTGAAGGAAAGATAACTGCTTTTTATTTGCGGGAGAAGGATGCCCTTATTGCTTATCCGCTCTTAATTACATGCATCACTTTTTAGATATGCTTAGTAAGAACATAAGAACATAGAAAATTGCATTGACTTTTAATCCACCTAAGCCAGTGTTGGCAAACCTATGGCACGGGTACCAAAGGTGGAACCCGGAGCCCTTTCTGTGGGCACCCAACATTGCCCCTTTACAGCCACCTTTATTCAGGTTAAATTGCTGTATTGGGACTTTGTGAAAAATTCATGGGTTTTGAATCGCACTTTGGGAACAGGGTCTCTAAAAGGTTCGCCGTCACTGTCCTAGGCCTATCTCGCTCCCAATAAGCTTTCAGGACATGGATGTATTTTCACCTAAAAGGCCCCACAGCAATTACCTGTCATGACTGCCACAAATTTGAGACGGGAGCTGGGATTAAGCTTGGAGTTGTTTTTACTTTCCCGCATGGTAGTGATAGTTGTGGAAAACATATTGTTCTGCTCATGTTGGATTTAAGTACTTCATTATCTAGGAGGCATATACTGCCTCTAGTGAATTTCTCTTCCTGATTCAGTCTGTTTCTAAACATTCAGAAGGTGTTTATGTTCTGATAACTATTAATATATACTGTTTCAATTGACTGTAAGAAAATAATCTGACTCTGTTAACCAGAGGTCATTACATTCTATGGCCCTAATCCTGTTGCTTATGCACTCTTACCATCTCTGTGATGCAGCACCTGAACATTTCTCCATTGCAAAACCAGTTGGCCCCAGATTGTGTATCAATTCAAAAAGTGTTCTGTTCTGCTTCAACCAGCTTTGAGACACACCGAATGCAACACATAAATATGTCTGCATGATTACCCCTTCACAATGCATGATTGGCAACGGGATTTTGTTACAACAAAGGAAACAACAACAAACAACAACAAAACAAAAAGCAGTGGATCTACTGGAATAAATGAGGCGTTGTAAGGCTGACTTAAATCCCATCTTCATTCAGTGGGTCTAATTTTAAGTTTGGCTAAGCCAGCTGAACACATTAAACAGGAGTCTCTAGCCACATTTTGTACCCAAACCATATGTGCTGCCACGCCTCTAATGTCATGAAAGTTGTATAAATATGTTGTGGGGATACCTGGCAGCAGATGCCTTAGGAATCTAGCGATTAAAGTGCTCTGTATAAGAAGATATATATATATTAGCAATTAGAATAAAGTTCTATCTATATTTCCTAGGTGTTTTGTTGGCTATTGAATTTGAAACATTATCAGCATCACTGTAAAATGAAGTGCCCACTGTACATATCGCCCTATAACAGTAGCTTCAATCTTATTGAAAAAGCAATTTATTTCTTGAGATTTAAAATCTTGAGCTAAACTGTAGGGGGCAGAGGTCACCATGGCTTGTCTTCTGGCACAGCTTTCAACACAATGGAGCATTGATTGTGGCATTTTGGAGCGCTATGGCCTTACAGATAAGAAAAAGAAGAAAAATAGATTTTGGAGTATTGTAATGATTCCAGGCAAGCAAGGGAGAAGGAAGGAAGGAAGAAGCTTGGTCTATTTTGATGTATGGAGATTGCGAAGGCTGTTATACAAGCAGTCCAAATATCAATCACGAATGAGAGATCAAAGCTCCCAAATTACTTCAACAAGGACAAAAATCACACCAGTGATTTTGCTTACATTCCATCTCACCAAAAGAGAGATCATTCGTAATGCTTACTAATCAGAAAAGGAGGCATCACATTTGCAAGCAAACCTACTGACCAAGAATACACTATTACTTGAAAAAAAATCAATGGCAGAATTATAATTGACTTCAGACTCTATAAAAGAGAGGAGGCCCCATAATATATATTCAGAGACTATGCATAAGTCTTTCCTATCCATGACCAAATCAAATTCTAGTTACATTTTGCAATGGTCTTTTCATCATCAAAATGAAAAGAAAAGAGCAGACAGAGTAAGTGAGGAGACCTCAAAGGGGATATTGAATTTTATTTAGCTCAAACAATTTTCAGGATGTCAGGCTTACTTCAGAGAAGTGATTAAGCGAAGCCATGCTCATGTGAAGATTCTCAGTCATCCAGGTGAGCCATGTTCAGTTTGGTTTCAGGGACAAGGTTATCGGAGATCCTGCCCTTGCAATTAGGTCAAAAAACTTCATCATCCCAGTGGAAGTCCTTCGGAATTGTTGTGTCCATGTGTCACATTTACATGTGGAGCCTATGTTTACCTCCCTGTGATCAATCACAGAACAAGAAGTAGACTAATTTGCAACACAGAGAGCAGAGGAAACCTGTTAGCATAAACAAATGTCTTTTACATCTTAAGGGACCTCTGCTTCTAATAATGTCATCTAGTCTGTGCAGTCTGATCCCCACAGAAGCAGCTTTAATGAATGAGAAGATTCAGTGATTTAAGAAAAAATATTGCATGAAACCGCTAATGGGGGATGTTACTTTAATGGTCATGCAGTTGGAAGTGATCTCAGATCTACATTTTCCCCACACAAAGCTTTTCCTGGAGTAAACAAATTGTTTGAAGTCTCCTTTCTCCTACCATGTCTCCATCCACCTTCATGCACACCAGCCACATTTTGCTGGGGTTGTTGCAACATTGCATGATTCCCATAGTTTGTTTGGCTGGTAGCACTCTTTATGGGCCAGGATGACTGTTGGTCCATTCAGCACTGACCCATTGTTCCTTCCCTGTCTCTGATTTCAATCCTCTGTGCTTACCTTCTCCTTTCTAAAATGCAAGGAGAGACCAGCAGAGCCACTGTGAATCTCACCTGCATCACTGAAAAGGGTTTCCAGAAATACAAGAAATGACAAAATAATAAATAAATAAATAAATAAATAAATAAATAAATAAATAAAATGGATGTGCAGCACATTTAGGCATTTTGAGAAAAAAACCTACAGTGAACCCTTGTACAACAAACAGTCTGTATAATATAAAATCCGTACAACATAAAAAATTCCAGAGATAGGGGAAATTTGCTTAACAGAATTGTCTATGGGACAAATCCATACAAAACAAAAAAGGTCACGATTAGGGATTACTCTGTTTTCAATGCATTCCTATGGGGAATTTGTATAAAGGAAAATTTGCTTAACATAATTTCATCTACTTTATTTTATTTTGATGAAAGGGGATGCGATGGAGCTTAGAGGGAAAATCCACTCAGAACTGACAACCTGGGCATGATGTATGAAGTGATTTATTTATTTATTTATTTATTTATTTATTTATTTATTTATTTATTTA
>JAHTLZ010003526.1:14626550-14637440 GCA_023846285.1 Phrynocephalus versicolor | reverse complement strand
AATAATAATAATAATAATAATAATAATAATAATAATAATAATAATAAATGTGCCATCAAGTCACATTATGGCAACCCTTTTCAGGCTTTTCCAGGTTAAGAATATTCAGAAGTCCTTTACCATCTCTTCTCCTGGGAGTGTCTTGGGACTTGCCCAAAGCTGGCTATACTCCCAGAAGGCACCGTGGTGAATCAAACTTTCAACATCAGGCCAGCTATGTCTAATTACAGAATTTTAGATTCAGATGAAGGAGTCAAACGTGGTTGAAAAGACATGAATAATTCAAGATCGCCAAGGATTTTGAATGACTACTATGGAGGATGAGGGAAGAAAGTGCAAGATCAAGAGTAGAGACAAACATTAAGACAAATGACAATAGATGCAAGTCTAGGATGAAATAGGCTCCTCACTGGACCTCAGAGGGGTCAAGATATGAAATGTATACTGTTAAAATAATAAAGGGGTATTGAAAAAGTAGTATTGAAAATAAAAGTGCTTTTAAATTTGAGGCTTGAACAATAGTTTAATATAATCATTGCAAACAATTAGTCAGTTCTCCAGTAAACCAATGTCCCTATACAATAACAATCCTGACAGTTGAACATGCTTATGTTCTAACATGTAAAAATGGAGGTGGCTTTTAAAGGTCCTTTATCTTGCACTCTTTATAGCTCTAATTGATGTTACAATGTTTTTCCAGTATTCTAGCATTCCAAGATCCTGGTGCAACTGTCTCTTGTTCCTTTCTTTTCTTTCTTTTTTTTAAAATGCTGTTATTGTCATAGCAGAAGCTTGCCAGATTCTAAGGGTGCTTTTACATGACCACTAAGATCTGCTGGCAACTTAAATTCAGACCAGAGATCTTTGGGGTTTGTCGCTCTTCCTGTGTTCCCACCCCTCTGCACTCCCTTGCTCCTGTCTGTGTGAGGGGAGGGAGAAAAAAAGGGAGAAAAGAATGCAGGCTCACTTCCGCTCTGTGTCAGAAGCTGCCCCAGGAAGCATTCCAGTCTCTTAAAGGGGTGGGGGCAAAAAAAACAACAACCACAAGGCGAGGAGAGCCCAGCACTCACTGCTTTACATCCGCATCAGAAATTTTTCACCTTTGGAGACCAGGTACTTGGAAAATGTGGGCTTGGTCATACTTATTTTTTTTTAAAGTCCGGAGCTGGTGGGAAAACAATTTTAAGCTCCACATCTGGGAGCCTTTTGCCTCGGATTTTAAGGGTCATGTATAAGCGCCCTAAGTTACAGGTCCTTGGAGTTGCAAAGACTATAGAGTCTATAGACTTACTAATTAAAATGTTTTTCTTGGAATTCCATGCCACTGTATCTCAAAGCCCCTAGATTTTTTATAGTTTGAAAGGAAAGGAAAACAACTGAAAGAACTACAAATATAGGGAGATAAGATTCACAAAAGGAATTCAACCTGTCATTGCAAGGCAACATGATAAGCCACACATACTGAATATCAATCAAAATCAAGTAGCAGGGCGGCAGGATTCATTTTCAGAAAACTGCAACAACTGTCATCATGGATTTTCCTCCACAGATTCATACTGGTTTGGCTGGGTGAGCACTTAAAATTATTTTGCTTGTGTCCTTAGTATGCTTAGAGGCTAAGACATTTACTTTAATATGATTTTTTATTCATAAAATACTTTAAATATTAAGAGATCCTTCTCTTCTTTTTGCTTTTCATTGTGTGTTTTAACTCCTGGATTTTTAGAATGTAATTGAACCATTCTCATTATTCTTTTTTACTCTTCAAGTATATTTTGGCAGTATTTTGGATTGCATTCTGACTTAAGTGTTTGCCCAAAACTTAGGTGAAGTTTTCATATATGGATTAAGTATTTGTGCCTCCAGGGTTTGGGGGCCCCCCCCCCCCCCCCAATAAACTTTTGGATGTTTTCAATATCTGATGTATTTTTGTGATTCTGGAAACACACACAATGTATATAAATAAAGCTTGTAGTATTAAACAAGCAGATGTTGGCCTGGAATTATTACAACAGTGAAAAGACTTACTGTGATACAGGATGAATTTTGATATGATTGGAAATGATTGTGTGGTTTTATTCTGGAATTAACCCTTAACTGGGATAAATGCCAGCTGTGACAAACCCAGGCTTCCGATTTTCCCCTGGAGGTCTATAGTTCTAAAGGAATCTTAGGGGGATAATATTCTGATTCCAGAATCCCTGAGCTGTCCTGATCTGAGCCTTGTGTACAGCAGCATCTCATGCTCTCCTGTCACCTGAGGTGAGGGGGAAGGGCTGCTTTCACCTACTTCATCTTCACCCACCTATCCCCCCATAGCTAACCCCTCACCCCATCTGCTATGCTGATAGTTGCAATTTATTTATTTTATTTATTTATATATATAGCTTGCATGCCGCCCACTACCCAAAGGTCTCTGGGCGGCTCACAATCAAAGTAAACAATTCAAACAATTAAAACATCAAGTTGCAATAAAATTAAAACAATAAAACATTTAAATACAATAAATACAATATATTAAAACACTGCACTAAAATCGCCATCAGGACCCACAATGATCAGTTAAAAAGGCTTCTTGAGCAGGAATGTTTTTACCTGGCACCAGAATGTCATCAATGTTGGCGCCAGGTGGGTCTCGCTTGGGAGGGCATTCCATAATCTGGGGGCAACTGCCAAAAAGGCCCTGTTCCTACAAGCCAATTCAGATCTCTCTCGTTTTCTCTTGGGCAAAATGGACAGTTTCCCAAGTTAGTACAGAGCAGAAGAATTTTGTGTGTGTGTGTGTGTGTGTGTGAGAGAGAGAGAGAGAGAGAGAGAGAGAGAGAGAGAGAGAGAGAGTGAGGGAGGGAAGGAGGGAGGGAAGACAATCCTTTGGCTTTTAAAGTCGTAGAGACATTTTCAGCAGTGCTTTCTTCCGTTCAGAATTTCATAAACTGATTTCATAAAAGTCCCTGGCACTAAAGACACGAACTACATGTGTGACAGAGGCTTCATATGACAATCTGGGAGAAAGACAGAAGTAGCAGAGATACAATCAGGAAAGTGGAATGTACACGGACAACCCTGGGCCAATGCAAACACACATTCATAGATTTGGGCTTTGCTTGGTGGAACAGAGGTTGGTTCTGTCAAAGACTTTGTGAAGAACTCTTTGGATACAAATCACAGGATTTTTCTCTTGCTTGCAAAACCAGGCCTGTAGCCCACAATCATGATGTTTAATGAGAGGACCCTTTCAGGGTACACAGTGATCTTAAAATCTCATATGTGCTAAACCTGGTCAGTACAGTCTTTTTGCTACATGAAAGGTTCAAGTATGAACCTTTTCACAGCATCTGAAATGAGCAGAAATGATCAATGCAGCAAAATGTTGTCCATTGTTACTGGAGTTTTGAGGGGACTGCATGAAAATAATAAACGTAAAGAACTCTTTCTATCTTGCCGGTCTTTAGAACGTTTGGCTGAGCCTCAACACTGAACTTTCTGCTTTTCCCCCTTTGTTCATCAACACAAACAGTAAAGCCTCAGTGATTGGCGTTTAGCTGGCAAGTGAGCTGATGGTCATTGCATCGGAAAAATACCCAACTCATCCCTCCACCCACCTAGAAACCATAATAGCTCTGCATTGCTAACAACATTTTTTTTTAAAAAAAAGAGAGTTTGGTCAGTAAATGGAGTGGAAATTTCTGAAGGACGTACTGATACGGTGAAGTACAAAGGTGTTTTATAAAAAGCCATCAATTCATTTATATATCTTTGGTGCAGAGATTCATATACATTCAATATTGTGGGCAAAGAGCCTTATCCCCATATACAGGAAAGACATTTTGCAGTTTTGGGGCAAACATCACCAGAATGTGGCGTGAGTCAAAGCCTGCTATCATCCACGCTTTTGGAAGGTGTGTTTTGGAAAAATTAAAAGCCTGGATAAAATCTGTACATTTTATTTTAAAAATGAATCTGAATGACCAATGATTTGTGCAAAAAATATGCACAACCACGCATGAGCTGAATAGAGATAATGTGTGCAGAAACGTATGTAAAGGGGTTTCAGAAGAGCTCAAGGACAGGCTGGCCCCTCTGCCTTCCATGTTAGCCAATGCCCTTGATTCCTGGAAGGTGGCTACCCCATGGACAACCCAGCTGAAAAATCTCATCAGGGCTGGCAATGAAAGTGGAGGACAACACTGGGAAGAACTTTGCCTGAGTGCCAAGGGAAGGAGTATTTCACAAGGAGTGATACCTCCAGGGTTCATGGCATAGGAGGCCAAGGGATGGAGGCTTTGGAAAGAAAAGAGAAAGAGGGGAATTGAAAACAATAAACACAGAGTTCTCTTTTATCTTAGGTTGTCTTGACACAGGGAGACAAGTCATCTAAGGATTAGAAGCACTGAATGGGTTTTTTTTGTATCTTTTTACCATTCAGGCAGTTCTGTGCTTGGGGCAGGTGTCTGCATTGCTTTCAATGGGAGAAGACAGTTGTGTTTTTTTGACAGAGGCACAAGTTATAGGGATGACATGACATCCCTCCCTCTTCCATTTTGTCTGGCTCTCCTTTGAAAGCGAGGAGCCCTGTCAACCTTGAAATGTTCTTAGCAAATTGCCTCGCCATACTGCGGCAGCCTAAATAACGGTGGTCCGTGAGCAAAGAATTTTGCAGATATCCTTTGCAGCCTTAGTGATGATGTGCAACAGTACAGGCTGCCGCTGCTTCAAAGGCAAACAAAGATAACTCTGGAAAGCAGCCTAACATCCTTGCCAGAGACAATGGCCAGCATACTGTTGTAGAGCTCCACCCGCACAGCTGTCATGGGCAATGACCGGCTGCAGTGAATTTAAGTATTTCCTTTTCAGTTTTGCAGTCCATGTGATGCACCCACAATAAGATGATGTTGCAGGAGACCCATGGGGCAATTTGTCACTGCCAGAGACATCTTTCTCACTGGGCAGATGGATTTCCATGCAATCGCCCTTTCAGCCCCAGATTTTCACTGAGCTTAGAGATGGCTGGACCAAGAACAGAAAGTGGATTTTACATCATTGTATTTTTATGCTGCCAGTCAATTGGAAGAAAGAGTTACAAGAGAATTAAAAAAACCACACAATTTAAAATTCAAGTACATTGAACCAATTACCAATTCAGAACCCACCTAAAATATGGAAATTCACTATTTATTAAGGGAAGATCAACGATTCTCTGATAAAGACAATAATGCTAGGCAATGTTGGAGGTAGTGGGAAAAGAGGAAGACCAAATACAAGATGGACAGACTTTTTAAAAGAACCCATTGTAGCATTGCTGTGTTTTGCCTCCGCCCCCTTCACAGGCTTTTGATCACCTCAAATTTTGCTGTTTCGCTGCCACAAACTAGCTTTTCTAGTAAAATTAATGCTTTCAGACTGATTTTAATTGAATCAAGATAAAAGAAGTTTACTTATTAAAAAGTAGAATTAAACTCATAAAGTGAAATGGGCTGAGGTACAAACAAAAGGAAGAATATAGTTCAAATATACTAAAGTTATGTTGCAGACAAAGTTGATCATTTGCACATCCTGTTCTTAAGTTTACAGACACTCAGCACTTAGTTTTCCTCAATCCTCACACAAGTTCTAAAATCCTATCTCTTCCCTCTCTAGTCCTTAACTGTCTCTCAGTCAGACCCTGTCTGGCTCTCACTCAGACCCTGTCAGTCTCTCAGTCCGTGTAAGTCTCTCTCTCTCTCTCTCTCTCTCTCTCTCTTTCAGTAAGTGTACATCCCTATCTGACTAATTCAGTGCTGGGACAAGACTTAAAACCACTCAGGCTCCTCCCCCAAACCCTCCCATTGGTCAACAAACAACCAATCAACACTGACACATCACATAAATTATTCATCACAAAGGGGTAAACACCACACCCATCAGTTTGACTTTACAGGAGCTCAGCAGGCAGTTGAGGACCACACATTTTAGAGATCATTAATTCATAAAGTCAGAGGCAGCTTGCTGACACATAAAAGGAACAAATGCACGCCATCTTGTAATTTGACAGTCACTATTAACAAAAGAGTGTACAGTGACCCCCCAGCATTTCCCAGTTCCGGTATTGCGGATACCACTACATCGCGGGATCGCAGTACCAGAACTGGGGGGGGCGGATTCCTCCGCGCTGCCCCCAATCTCTGAGAAGCCTCGGGGCCAATCACTCTCCGCCACCCCCCAGGCCCCTCTGGGAGGCCTCGGAGCCAAGTGGGGGTGACAGGTAGCTATCCGATTGCTCTCCGCGCGCCCCCCTTCTGGGAGGCCTCCGAGCCAGGCAGGGGGCAACCGGGAGTGATCTGATCGCTCTCTGCGGCCCCGCCCCTTCTGGGAGGTCTCCGAGATGGGTGGGGGGAAGCCGGGAGCAATCCAATCGCTCTCCATGCCCCCACCCCTTCTGGGAGGCCTATGAACCGGGCAGGGGGGTGCCGGGAGCGATCCGATTGCTCTCCACCCGCCCTTCTGCAAAGCCTCCGAGCCAGGCGGGGGGGCACTGGGAGCAATCCGATCACTCTCTGCCACCCCCAGGCCCCTCTGGGAGGCCTCGGAGCCGTGGGGGGCAGGGAGTGATCCGGTAACTCCGCATGGCTCTCCCACGCACCCCGGAGAAGCCTCGGGGCCGCGCAGGTGGGCGGTGGCAGTGGGAGGTAAGATCCCCCTGCCGCCACCGGCGCGCCACACAATCAACCCCCACCCCCACCCCCACGATCAGCGGGGGGTTACTGTATAGTGTTTCCATCTGTGCACACCTTTAAAAGCACAATCAAAGAGCCAGCTCCCTTCCAGATGCACTATGTTGCAGTTCAGCAAGCACCGGGCAAGCATTCTGTTTAGGTGGGTGCCATACCAATAAATGAAGCTGAGTGCACCAGATCCTAAACCTAAGTGATAAGCTTATCTCTAATGACTACTACATTCACCACTCATCTGAATTGACCCAGAAAGGGAAGAGATGTGGAGGAAAAATTACAGCATAGGTTATGTTGTACATTTTGCTATGCCATATCTAGCTCAACGCCTTATCTCTCAAACTTCATTGGTGAGATGTATGCCAGGGTCAAGGTAGATAATCCCTGAAAGACAAACATTAGATGCTAGCTATGTCTTTTTTAAAAGGGGACTTGCTATGGATTGGGACTCTTGCAGGGTCCTGCCAGAACACATTAGTCCTTCTTGCTCATAATGTGGTGCTGGTCTGGATCACAATGCTCCCGTGTTTGCAATTTTTAATTCAGGAAGCTGATTTATTGAAACATTTCACTCTATTTCTTCTCACCCATTTTGTTAGTTTTCTCTTTTCTCATGCCCATCTCTATGAACCTCCCAGAGCCTGCCAGTTAAAGGAGAGTTGGAATGGCCACCTACCTTCTGAATCGAATGTTAAGTTTCACCTGCAGCAGACCCAGTGACTGTACACATGTGTTGAGTTACCAATGTCCTACAGTACAGGCTGAAATCTGATATAAAGCTCCAACTAAAATAGACTCGTTGAATCTTTGGCATCTACAGAGCCGTTGACATCAAATCCTCACTGATTTAATGGGACCACTCCGGTTGCAACTTCCTGCTGGATCTCAGTATGGGGGTTGAGGCAATTTTACATGCAAATAATAACTGGACTTAGTCCAGCCAAAGGCAGTTTTTTTCAAGGCATTGTCTTCTAAGCACTGGTGTAGCTAAAGTGTGGAGCACCTGAGGCCACCTTCTCCTCCTCCCCCCAACTATGTCTCACCCACCCAGCAGGGGGGGAGCAGATCCTGGGGGTTCAACGGGGGAAGGCAAGAAGGGTCTTTCCTTCTCATGCTCTCTTTGTGGGTCTCCTTTCCAGTTAAGGATCTCCTGTGCAAACCGTACAGTGTGCAGATAGCACCAAGCAGCAATGTCATTTTTTCAAGCATCACCTCCATAGCATGCTTCCCCCTTCTACCTTCCCCTGGCTTAGGCTTGATGATTGTTACCCCGGAGAAAGGAGGAGAGGGAAGCAGGCAATGGGATCCCCCCCAAGCAGCACCTCTGTTGCACGCTTCCCTCTCCTCCTTTCCCCAGGTTAACAATCTCCAAGCCATACTGGAGGTGGGGAGGAGGAGGAGGGGGAGCAATCAATGGAGGTGCTGCTTTAAAAAAAATCCCTGCTTCTCACTCCTCCTTTCCTCCAACTAAGAATCACCAAGCCTTAGCGCGGCGAAAGGAGGACTGCTGGTGGGATGTTGCATGGCTTCCTCCTCCTGCTCCCCCTCCAGGCATCCCCAGATTCCTGCGTGCCCTGGGGCAAACGTACTCTTCCGCCCCTCCCTAGTTACTCCAGTGCTTCTAAGGATTATGACCTCCCCCCCCAATAGCCCAGGAATGCAAAGCAGACACAGGAGACTGGTTGCCTATATGAGATAAAATGAAAAGACTGATGCTGAGGAATGCCTTGAGAGTGAATGGGCAGTAAACAACATGTCTTTGCAGCAACATAAATCTCCATGTTCCTCTTCTAGAGTCTATGCAGGATAAGAGAGAACAATGAGGAACGCTACCCATGCCTCAAGGGGCCCACACAATCTGATTCTTTGCCTAGAATAAGTTCAGTCTTGAGTATATGTGTTACATTGTTTGCTCAGCCCCCATGTCCTCTGAACCACAGAATGTTGAGAGGAGCCTCTTGATTAGTCAGTTAGAGCACATACTGTTCCTATCACAACTCGGCAGGCACCAGCTGCGATGCATTACCCCGCGAACCAAGATCCATATGCTGTAAAATTCCATAAACAATAATCATTTTCATATCTGGCTGCAAGATGCCGTTCACTTAATGTGCAGGCAGAAAGGTGCTAAGTGATAGGTGCACACCACACAGGTGTGCTGTTTTTCCTGTGGAGCCAAAAAGGAAGAGGAAAAGCCATGCAAATGAATATATTGGATTCCTTTTCTAAACAAGCCTTTAGCACACAGTTGGCTTTTCCACTGTGGGGGGGGGGAGAGGTATCATTGCTTAAAATGAAAGAAAATTATATTATAATGTGATTTTAATGTGTTCTAATGAGTTGAGAACTGCCCAGCGAGTGTCTCTACTATGGGGTGGAATACAAGGAGAATGAATGGATGGATGGATGGATGAAGGGGACTAAAAACTGGGCATGCAATCAGATGGTGACATAGTTTCTGTCCTGGGCCACTTGTGGCCCAATTCAAGCTATTGCCCAATGATCAGAGAAGAACCTACTCGATGCTCAGGCTGGACCTTCCCCCCCCTCCATTGGCAGGACTATTATATTCTATTCTGTTCTATTCTATTCTGTTCTGTTCTGTGCTATTGGGAGCTGGGATGGAGTGAGTCATGGTTCCACAGAGGGGCCACTTAAAGGGAGATCCCAGCCACCCAAGTGGCCACTTTCAGTGTGATTCAACATGATCCTATACATAAAGGTGTGACTAACACAATTGTGTAACTCCTCCTTCAACAAATTTTCACAAATTCTTGCAAATTCTCCATTGAGGCTGTTGCAACTTGACAAAACATTTTGTTCAGGATGTTTTGAACCCTGCAAGATCCCTTGTGTCTAGCCAAAAGTAAGGAAAAGGAATATTTTTCCTTGCTGAAATATCTCTAAAACAAGTTCATAGAATGCACAAAAGTATTGCTCTTTCCCCTTGAGAATTGAAGGAGACACCAACTAAGTTAGGGAGACAAACTGTTCACAATTCTTTGATGACTGCATATGGAATCCCTGCATTTGATACAACTTGTGCAGTGTGGGAATGGCTACAGCACTGGTGTGTGGGCTGTTTAGGACTGGACAGGTTCTTTGCTCATTTTAAACAACTGGTCAGTGCATGTTTTTTTTCTTCTCTCTCTCTCTCTCTCTTTCTCTCTTTTCTCTCGCTCTCAGTGTTTTGCTTCAGAAAACAAAAAAGCACCAATTTTGTGCAAAGGCAGTTTGGGTAAAATTTCTCCATTGAAATGCATTGGCAATAGAGATTGCGGCCCCGCCCCCCAGCGCCGTGAAGCTCTGAGACTTCCCGGAGGGGCCCAGGGGGTGGCTCCATGAAGCCTCGGAGGGGGCGGGGGGCAGGGAGCCATGCAATGTCTCCCTGCGACCCTCCGGGGCAGCTCTGAGACTTCCCGGAGGGGCCCAGGGGGGTGCTGGGGAGCCATGCGATGGCTCCCCGCGACCCTCCCCGGCCGCTCTACGACTTGACTTGCTACACCTTTGAGGTAAAAATAATAATTGTAATTTTATCTTTGAACTGAGACACCCCCAATCACCAAGAATAAGGTATTCACCAGGAATTCTTAATATCCCAACAACATGCAAAAGGGGGTGGTTGTCATTAAGAAAGATACAAATGACCCATCCAAGGCCTTAAACTTTTTCAGATGAGAGAAAGGATTCCATATATCTCATCCTCACCTGTAAGGATGAAAGAAGCAAAAACTTACATTCCTAGCTCAGCTTTAGTAGCCATTATAAAGTTAATTCCCTACTCAGCTAAATCTGGAGTGAGCAATGTGTGTCCCATAGGCTGGGTGCAGCCCCCAGGGCTCCCACACCTCTTCAAAAGCAGAAAAGGGATGATTTTTTTTCTGCTATAGTTTTGTAAGGAAGACCCTTTCCAAACTCAGAGCCTCCTTTTTATCCACTGCAAATAGAAATGATCTAAGCTAGGAGTTGATATTAGAGATGGGCACGAAATGCTAGAATAATGTTTTGTTTCATTTTTCATTTTGTTCCTTTCTGTTTCGTTTTGTTTCTTTTGAAATGATTTTTTAAAAAATGTTTTGTTTTTTTCATTTTCTTTTGTTTTTCATTTGTGTACCCTCTCTCTCTCTCTCTCCGTGTGTGTGTGTGTGTGTGTGTGTGTGTGTGTGTGTGTGTGTGTGTGTGT
>JAHTLZ010003526.1:14596819-14618053 GCA_023846285.1 Phrynocephalus versicolor | reverse complement strand
GTTAGTTAGTTAGTTAGTTAGTTAGTTAGTTAGTTAGTTAGTTAGTTGGTTAGAGAGAGAGAGAGAGAGAGAGAGAGAGAGAGACCAGGTATGATGTAAGTTGTAATTAAGTAAGTCACATTGGTGGGTGGTGCAGAATAGGAGGTAATTACTGATCTGTTTCCAAGGGGCATATCAGATTCCTACTGCAGCCAACATCTTGGCTCCAAATATTTGAAGGTTCCGTTTCCAGAACTGGGTGTTGCCAGGGCGGTATAGCTGGCCATTGAAAGGATATAAGCTAGGCAGTTGACATATGGGATGATCACCAGGGTATCAGCCAACTGGGAACAGACTGTCTTCAAGACAGCACAGACCTGGGGCTTGGGATGTGGGGCAAAGGCAGTGATCAGCAGGTACTCCTGGCTCCTGATCTAGGCATCCACCCTATAGTAGACCTCCCTCTGCAGAAGGTGTGAGGATACAAATTAAGAGATAATAAAGTTATGGCTCTAGTGAAAACCATTGGCTGTGCCTCATCTTATTTCCAGGCTTCAGAGGGCAATGAATCTTGCATGAAGGAGGTGCAAATTATCAACTCTTCATATCAACATTTCACTGGCTTTAAAAAAAAATCGGGAAGCATAATATAATGTGGTAAACACACATTATGAAAACAGCCTGACACCCACATCTCTATTCTCCTACTCATGATAGTCCATAGTACACATTGAAGGAAAATTTCAGATGATAGGCATTGTCTTGGTCTTCTGCCTTCAAGTTGAGTTATTGGCTGACGATGCCACTCTGAATACTTGTTTTGTTGCTTTGGGTCTTAGCAATATGAGCGAACATGGTATAGTCCCAAGATGTTCAGTGAAGAGCGGAATAATTATCTGGACCCTGCTGCTCATGAATAGCTCAACAGCATGGAGTCCTCCAGGTTGGTGTTTCTCTATAATCTTGACCCACCTGGAGATCCATGGTGTTGAACCATGAATAGATCACACCAGCGTTGTCTGTCCGAGAGGAGAGGAAATCGTTGCATTCCATGTCTGCTTCACTTCCAGGATATGAGGTTTAAGAAGCTACAGTATGGTTCCCAATCACTTTAACCCTCTCTGCTTTTCATACAAAGGCTTCCAATGCACAGGTTCCTGAGAGTAAATTCCATTGACCAAAATTGGAATTACATTAATATGAAACATGACTAGGATTGGGCTGAAAGAAATCCAACAAAAGCAGTCTGAGTAAGAGCTGATAGAGATCAAGTATGCCAGGTAATCAAAGCACAATCAGTTTCACAGGACATGGGAAATGGCTACACAAGCACACGTTTTAAAAAAACCAACTAGCACACCAGTTGGTTTAGTGGAGGTATGTCCAAACTTCAGCCCTCCAGATGTTTTGGACTGCAACTCCCACAGTCCTTTGCCATTGGCAATCTAAGTTTAGAATTCTGGGAATTGTGGTCCAAAACATCAGGAGGGCCGAATTTTGGACATGCCTGGTTTAGTGGTGGGTGTGAAATGATGCCAAGGAAAAGTCATTTATTGGGCATAACTTATAATTGAACATAATATATTGTCCCTCATTACTGTAAGCAGCCTTGGGTCCTTTTCCAAGGAGAAAGGTGGGGTAAAAATACTCTAGAATAAATAAATAAATAAAAATATATGTTTATCTCTCCATTTCCTTTTGTTTGACTTTGTCATTTACCCCCATATAGCCACCTCTTTGTTTATCTGGCTACTTGAATGTATACCATGATCCTTTTGCCAAAAGTATTTTTGTAACAAACATTACATAATAGGATATCATGTGGAGTTAATGTAACAGAGACTTGAACAAACAACTAACAAATCAAGAAGGGAAAAATATAATTCACAGTAAAGGGGTAACACAGACAGTCATCAAGATAAAAGGATGTATCACTGCAATGTTCCTTTCTATAAATCACCTCTGGATAAAGGAAGAATCGGGGCTGATCTATTCAAATTTGTACAATAAAAAGAATACCATTCATCGCAGGGGTTATCTTGGGTTTTATAGCAGGATAACTGAGTCAGGAAAAGGATTGGAATGGAGTAAAAAGCCATTGATCATGTTGAACAACAATCTCTGTGTCCTTATTTGCCCACAGACCAGGTCAGGGAGGCAGTGCACATCCTATCAAGCTATCAAATGCTTCCAGTATTACATGTTATCAACTATCATCTTCAGTGGCTGCATTCATTTCCCCATTAATCTTGACTGCCAAACTCCATTTCTCACTTTGGATGTGGATATACTTCTACTAAACCAAAGCCATTTCAAACCCAGCTACAAGCCACAGAAAAGGGAGTCACATTTTCTTGTGCAGTAAACCACTCCAGTATTCTTGCCAAGAAAACTCCATGGACATGGGGTCACAAAGAGTCGGTCATGACTGTAACCACGGAACACCCAAAATCTCTATTTACCTCTAGAAACAAGGAATGTGGGGCACCATCCTTTGGTCTTAAGGTATTTTTTCAGAAAGATGACTTATCCCATTCCCAATCTGAAACACTCTTTGTACATGCATGTGTGTGCATCAGTCAATCAGTCTGTGTCTCTGTTTACTTTTCCCTGTGTGTGTGTCTACACCTACTTGTGGAGTGGCTATTGTTGATGGGTTATGTCACCAAGCCATCCGTTCTAATCACATGTTGAGAGATAAACAGGGTGCCAGAATTCTCTCGGTTAGTTACCATATATACTCAAATATAAGCCATGTTTTTCAGCACTTATTTTTGGCTGGGGGAAAAAACACCCTCAGCTTATATTCGAGTGAATATAGTTACCGCACTTCCGCCACCTCCCAGGTGCTCGTCCGGCTTGGGGAATGTGGCGGAGGGCTAGTCCTGCCCATTTCGCTGCCTCCCGAGCACTCAGCCAGCTTGGGGGGGGGGCAGCTCATTGGAGCCCATCGGAGAAGGCACCCTAGGCTTCTACTTGAGTCAGTAAGTTTTCCTAGGTTTTCGGGAATAATTAGGTGCCTCGGCTTATATTTGGTTCGGCTTATACTCGAGTATATATGGTAAGTGCAACTTCACAGTCATGTGAGCAGGTGTTCAATGAGGAACTCAATGCCAATTCCCTACTGCAGTTTACTCCACTGCATGTATGCTGCTGTAATTAACCAGTAAGTTTCTGGCCAGTATTATTCAAAGTATCTGAGCAACTTTGGAACAACAGTAAAATAGGCAGACTCCACTCCCATCCAGGCAACATGTCACCAAGACCGTAACCCTATGAAAGAATATGATGTGTGGGTTAAGTCAACATGCAAGGAGAGGGCAGGGATCACACCTGCCTCTACTAACTTTGCTTTAGCTCCAGAGAAATGACAGAAAAGCAACAGGTATTAAGAGAGCTCCCTCTAAACATAGAGACTGTTTAAATAGACCCAAACACTGAAAAAAACTGTGGTTTTTTTTGTTTGTTTTTGTTCCTTTGGAGAGAGCCTGCATGCATAGACCGCATTCTTTTCATCAGACCAATAACTTTCCATGTCAGAAAAGCACTGATAGAAGGAATAGATGAGTAGGTGGGTGGGTGACTCTTGTTACATGCTTATTTAAGCCTCTGAAGAACACGCAATTGGGCCTTTAAAGATGTTGGGTAAAATGGAAACAGCCTAGTGGTATTTCAGTTTTTCCTAAGAGTGCCCTCCAAACATCATGAATGACAAGTCCCATAATTCCTGACCACTGGCTAGGATAGTTCGCATTTGTGGATGCTGTGGTCTAAAATATCTGAAGGGCATCAGATTAATTCTCAGTCACCTTTTGCCCTAGCAGGGTAGCGAATAACACAGGCACATGTCTTGCCACTGAGCTCCGACTTCCAAATATAAAAACCCTGGCAAGCGATACATCGGTTTTATGTGAAGCCATTAAAGATAATATGGCTTAGTTGAATGCCTTCCATTTTGTGGTCATTTTACTTGATTATACCAGCGATTAGGCCACTCTACTTTACAGGAAGCAATAAAATGCACAACGTAACATTTTTTATCCATTGTACAGGAGATTATTCTCCCGGCCTAGGATGCAAAAAAAAAAAAAAAAAAAAGGTTAATGTCATATTGCCTATATGTGCTTATGATTACTCAGTTGGAATACTGTGGGGTAATGGGATTTCAGCAGTTAGCATTGGACTGGAATACATGATGGCAAAAAGTTAACTTGCAAACGGACATTTGCTGCAGAGGAACACATCTGCCCAATTCGAGAACACTGGTAACCTCCAGAGGAATGGCATGAAAAATAGCTGTTGTGTTCTTCTTTTTGGTGCAGCCTAAAGGAAAAACAGAACTCAATTTAATTAACGAGAAACAACCCCTACAGAGAGAGTTCATTGGAACCACCTCCTGGGGTCACGTGTTTCTCCTTGCTTCCTCCTTGCTCTCTAGGATTAAATGGTAACAATTTACTTTTTTTTTTTTTTTTGAAAATCCACCCACTAAATGAAATCCACCACATTTGAGAGGAAACCCAACGATGTCTCATAGAAAATGCTAAAAATACATCCTTTCCTGAGGGAAACTCTGATCCTCTGACAGATATTTTTAGTTATTTCTCTCCCTTTGTATTGTATTGCTCCGGACATGTGCTCCAAGGCAGTTTGTGTGAATTGGAGTTTTCAGGGCATTAGGCATCCATCTGTGTAAAATCTTCTCTGAAGCCTATCAAGATCTGTTTGAGGGCATTAACCTTCCCCTCTGCTAAGGACTAGAGTCTCTGTCTCAGCGAAGACACCACGTTCAAGAGAGGCAGCCTGATCTAATTGTAGAATCAAGAAACAGTTGAGCTGGAATGGGCTCAAGAAGTCCAAACTCCTGTTCAATGCAGTTATCCAGGTTAAAGCATATCTGACAGATGGTTCTCTTGCTTTCTCTGAAATGCCTCCAGTGTTGGCACCCTCACCAACTCCTAGTGGTTTCATCATCATACGGGTATTCAACCAAATGTGGGGTCCTATAACTTAAGGCCATTGTTATGTTCTGCATTCTGGAATGGCTGAGCACAGATCCTGCCCCTCATATGTAAGACAAATTTTCACGTATTTGAAGAGTGCTATCACGTCCTGCCTTAGTCTTCCTTTAGCAACTGGTGTTTCTCAGGAGCAGAAATAGTAATTATCACCATTTTGGAATGCAACTGTCCCAACATCTGGTCCCCTCTTGTATACTCTGGAGTAGAGATGGGCACGACTCAAAAAAATGGTGTTTCGTTTGTCGTTTGGTCGTTAGGTGACCGTTTCGGTTCATTTTCGTTTTCGTGAGTTTTTTTGCAAAAATTTCGTTTTTGTTTCGTTACGTAACGAAACAAAAAATGAAAACAAAAATGAAAAATTGCTGTTTCGTTACCATTTAGCACAATTCAATGTGTTTGCCGTAACAAAAACGAAGCGGTCGACAAAATTTTTCGTGTTTCAGGTCGTTTCGTTTCATTTTGGAGTCAAAATTCGTTTTTCATTTCGTTACATAAAAAACATAAAAAACGAAAACAAAAACAAAAAATCGCTCATTTCGTGCCCATCTCTACTCTGGAGGAGTCTGGACACTGCCATCCGATGAAAACATGTGATCATCAGACAGCTCAAAACACACATAAACAACTGCCAAGAGTAGATAATGTTTGTTTTCACATCATCTGCAAATACTGCCTTCAGAAGAAATTACATTGTATGAAATGTATGACGCATTCTCTTCAGACCATCATACTTTGAGGAAAGACTTCTAAGTTCAATGTTAAAATCCTTTACTTACTTAAAATTCTTAACTATTGCATTCTCTCTCCCTCTCTCCCTCTCATGCTACCTCTTTCAAGGTTTCTGATAACATTCTTGTCTTCACTAATCTAACCTTAACTGTTACACTACCTAAAAACTATTTAGGCAAACCATGGAAAGCTTTATCTGATTCAATCTGAATACCAAATAATTGTACCAACTTTGAAAACTTTGCTATTTAAGGAGGCATATGGCGACCTTTAAATTTATTTATTTATTTCTGTTCTCACTTTTTTCCTAGTATGTCCTGCTGCATCTTGCTGAGGGTATTTCCCCTCTTTCTTGCTTATATTGTTATTTTAACTTGATGTTGTTACCTTTTTTATTCTGTAAACCGCCTAGAGTTCCTGAAGGAAAATGGTATGGTATAAAAATGAAACAAACAAATAAATAATAATAAATAACTCCACATCATGAGCTCAGAGCCACTATACAAGTATCTTTGAGCACTATTTCTTGACAAGCAGCAGTCAGATCTTCAATACAGACTTTCTACCCAAAGCCAGAATGTTATGATATCTCCTGCTCTCCTTCCCAAACCTAAAGATCTACCCATAAGAATTACTGAGGAAGCTCTTGAACTTTGAGGAGAAGGCTTCTCTTAATGAGACTAATGATCCTGGGCTTCTCACAACAAGACTAACATTAGGCCAGTTTTCACAACCTGATTGAGTTCAAGTCTAGGCAGCGCCTATGTCCTCCTTAAGACTTAAGCAACATGTCTGCTGACACCTCCACTCCCAGCTGTATTTACAACAGGAGTGTACCCTTTGTGGCTTACTGGCCACATATGAATTTGGACATTGTTGTGGACTATGGATCTTCTTGCACAAAGTAAAACCATTCAAAGGAGAGAACACTTGACCCCCCAAACCTCAAGGACTTTATCTTAAGCACTTTATCTTAAGAGTTATGAATTGGATGGGAATGGTATTCTGGTCTTTTTACAGAATTGGAAATGAATTTGAGTTCACTTCTAGGTTTTTTTCCCCTCAGGGGAGGGATATTCTCCTATTTTGGAGGCTCACAGTGGGTCCAAAGGAGGTAGACAATTGGTTTACAGACTTGCCAAAATTGCCCATCCATGCTTGTGCTTGAGCGTGACAGCAATTGTGTTTGTGTATATCTTGTGTGTGGCTTGCAGAAAATAGAACAAGACAAAAATGACAAATCCACATAAACCCATAAATGTGGGTCAAGGAAGCAGAATGAATCACCCCAAGCAAAACCGGCAGGAGTTTGTGTGTCAGAGAGAATCCCCTCACCTGAAGGAAATCCAGGGCTGCTATGCTCTCAGACTTGGTAACATATTGGGTAGTGAATTGGTTTCCATGATGGAAAGGAAGCCATATGTAGTAATTGCAGGGAATGTGCATCCTGCATCTAGAAATGGCTTTAAAAAGTGTAATAACCGCCACAATTGATCAAATGCACCAGCTTGCTTTGCTCAGTGTTCTGCGTTCCCAGAGCATCTGGGAAATACTTCAGGAACTTCACTACCCAAGTCAGAATCAATCCTCTACCATTAACCACCACTCCATAAGAGTATTAAATGTAGAAATAACGGAGCTGTGCCCCCCCAAAAAAAAACCTGTCCAATGAGCAATCGCCTAATGAATGGTGACAGGTGTGGCCCAGAGAGAGATGTCGGAGAAAGGAAGAATAAATAATCAAGCCGTGTCCAATCCATCAACCGAACTGCTGTTAAAGTGAGCAATTTTGAAAATTTTCCATGAGGCATCAGCGACAACTTGATGGACGGATCGAATCCCAGCAGAACGGATAGCTTCTCCTGGGTACATTTGCAAGAGTCAAGCAGTGGCTGGAACAATCTGTCAAAATGCAAGGAAAGCAGATTTTGGAAGGCACATTTCTCCTGCAAGAGAGCATTTTGAAGACTGTGGGATGTGTGTGTGTGTGTGTGTGTGTGTGTGTGTGTGTGTGTGTGTGTGTGTGTGTGTGTGTGTGTGTAGACTGACAGTCTGGTCTTCCACATATTTTTCATTTCTCTTCGACTTCTCTGCCTCTTTCCTTATTTCTTCAGGAGTGGTAAGTGCATACTTCAAATATGCTGCAGCGACGATCCTCAGCAAGATATTGAATCGCAGAAGAAAGGTAATTTGTGCTGCATTCAGTCACTTCCACTTAGATAGTATCACTGTAATGGTATATTAGCCTCCAAGGCACCAGCTGAGGCACATTGCTCAGAATTTCCTGCCTGGAGATGACCCAGCAAAAAGAGAGATTCACCGCTGGAGAGCCACAAAATGGGCATTCTTTTGTAGACAGAACATAGATCACAGCCAGGCACTGAATTTTGGGCTCCGTTCAACGGGTTGCAACAGTTCCAAGGGTTTGGCTGGGATCTGCCCCAGCATTTCCCACTTGACGCAGAAGGCACATCTCATCAGCAGCCAGAGGCAACAAGCTGAAACCGATTGGCACAATAGCATAATTTGGGGGTAATGATCTTCCCAGATTGTAGCATTCCAGGCTGCAGGTGGAAAACAGCATTTTCTTTTCCAAACCTAGTCCCCCATGAGAGGAAAAAGAAAACACTGTGTTCCTATGAGTGGGTGGTGGTAGTGGTAGTGGTGGTGGTGGAATGACATGTTAGGTAGTGCTAATCAATCTTTGGTTCCATTTCTGACATGCTATTTTTTTTAAAGTGCATCGAGTCTTTCAGTCTTGATGGATGCTAGTGCATCCGTGTACTAGGACGTATTTGCTAATGCCAGGAAGCATACAAATCATTTTGCCCACTGAGCGAAGGCATTTTAAAATGACATTTGTCTGCTCTCTGGTGCTCAGCTGAATGCAGCTGTAAGGCCTTTTGCACAGTTTCAGGGGCCCCTAAGTTTATTTTTAGGGAGGATGCCCCTCCATGGGGGAGGGGACCCTCTGTCCTCCATTTTAGTGGTACATGCCCTCCTTTTTGGGGGTGCGAAAGTGGCCACCCCATCATACTCCCTTGTTTATCTCTGACCAAGGAGGGGAAGTAGAGGCTGAGACTGGTACATGTATCCATCCAATCACCCCCTCTCATTTTTTTTTATAGAGGAAATGATTTTTTTGTTAAAAAAAGACCCAAAGCAAAGACATTTATATAACTATTGATGCACGGCTGGAAAAAGACGGAGTGGCATACCAGTTGTATATGAACTTCAAATGTGAGGTCAATTCTGAGCCATTCCTTAGAAATAACAGATTGTTGCCTAGCTAAACATTTCCACCAAACTATAGTGACCTGTTTCTTTATATAAGTGCCTTTTCAATCAGCAGGAGAAAATACAAGGCACAGGGTGCTTCAGAAAGTTTTTAAACACTATGCCTCGTTTATGAGTTTCTTTCATTGCCCTAAATCACCATAAGTAAATAAGGGTGCAAAAGCAACGGAGATCTGATTGAAGAGTGATTTATATATCAAATGTGAGGATTTCTATGCACATGTCACATTTCCTCTAGAAATACACATTTCCTCTAGATATACACAAGTTAATACTGTTGTTGAGAAATTAAAGCAAGCAAGCAAGTTGGTCTTTTCATGCTCATTCAGTGAAAATCTCTTAGCAGTTGCCAATAGAGATGGGCACGACTCAGCGAAATTTTTGTTTTTGTTTTCGTTTTTCATTTCCGTTATGCAATGAAAACGAAAACAAAAATTTTCCAGAAAACAAAATGAAAATGAAAACGAAACGAAAAATTTTGCCCTGTTTTTCGTTTTCATTATGGCAGACACATCCCAACGAAAAGAATGCTAATGAAAACGAAAAAATTTCATTTTCGTTTTGTTTTTTGTTTGGTTTCATAACGAAAACGAAAACGAAAAATGCGCAAAAAAACCCCGAAAAACGAAAACGAACCGAAACGGACCCAAAACGACAAACGAAAAACGAAAAATTATTTTTTTGAGTCGTGCCCATCTCTAGTTGCCAATTTTCTCCTCCTCCTCCTCCTCCTCCTCCTCCTCCTCCTCCTCCTCCTTTGTCACCTTTCCTCATTGAGGACAAGAAAATGTATTTGTTAACACCTCTCAGATCTTCAGAATCAGGGTGAAACTTCAGCTGATCAGCCTGCAAATGTGTTTGTACTAACCTGGAAGCAGGTTCTAATGAACTTAATGTGATTTAATTTCACACTGGATTGTCCCACCTGGGCCTCCTATGAGTTTATCTCTAGGGAGAGCTTATCATCGCTCATTATTTTACATAATGTTCTTTCTGAACAGGAGGTTAAGTACAAATAGGCATAACTAAGCCTTAAAGCCTTCAAACTGAGGCCTTTCTCCCAGCCAAGACACACTTCAACATCTGTAAGGTGCCTGACTGTGAATGAATGGATGCTTTATTATGGTCACTAACTGAATCAAAATGCATATGCATAAATGAGTGGCAATTACAGCAAAGCAAAGAAAAACAGGGGAGATAAAATACCATGTAAAGCTGAAAATCACATCCCTAGTGTTCAAAATCAGACTCTAGTTTGAAGCAATAAGTCTCCACCTTAGAATATTATCTTTACCATCACAAACCTACTCATGAGCTGAGATCAACATCTGAAGCCTTCTTCTAAGTACTTCCCTTGGAAGACGGCTTGAAATATGATCTCAGTGGAGACAGCCACCTCCATGAAAGCTATCCTTTGCAAGGTTAATCTTCTGTTAATGTCAGCATCCTTTTGGTATTGTGTAAAGATGTTTCTCCACTCCCAGGTGTTCAACCAGATGAACTAACTTTTAGACACTCTTCTCATGACAACTAACTACTGTATATAATTGATTATCAGAGGGGAGATGTAGTAGTATATGGCTGCCCATGGAGTAAGAAGCAAGCCTGTCACAGGTGGTAGAACCCAGATTCAAATTACAAGATTCTAATTAGAAGAAAGGTGGTTCCAACAAAACATGAGGAAGAATAGCCTAATGGTAAGAGTTGTGGAACATGATTACCTCAGAAAACAGTAGATTATTCCTGGAAATCTTCAACAGAAATTAGAAGGCCACTTCTCTCATATGGTTTAACTGTGGCTTTCTGCTTTTTCCAGCTCTACAGCTCTAGGATTCTACTACATGCTGTGCTTTCAACCTCCTTTATATAAAAGAGTACTGTCTCTTTTATCTAATTGCTATATGATCTGAAAGGAAACCAGAGCACGTGCTGTAGGAATACTAGCCTTAGAAAAAAAGGCATCTATAACTAACTGTAATAATGTTAACAGCATGGTATCAAAGAACATTTGGTATGATTATAATTATTAGATGGTGAGAACTAACTGATGGCACCCCACTGATCAGAAAAGTACAAACAGATTCACCAATGTTTGACTTATAGCAATGTATTGTTTGGTGGAGGGGAAGGTCCTTTCCAGACCTTAACAAAATCCAGATCTGAGTTGTAGTTTCTTATATCCATTGAGGGCCAGCCACATCCAATTGTATTCTAGCTCTTTTCTGAGTATCATTGAACTAATGAGAAGTCACTGTGACTCAAAGGGCTTTCCATTGTGCCGACTGGCAGTCATTTTCACATCCTGTCAAGTCTCGAGATGCGTCCTCTAAGGGCAAACCCTTGGTCTGATCCAGCAGTTTCTGAAAGTCCAAAAGGAAACAACAGAAAGCATTCTCCCTGTCGAGCATGGCTGCCATGTCATTTCCCAAATTCTTTTGCCACAACCTATTATCCAGAGCAACTTCTGACTAACCCCTCCTAAGTGCATATCCTTAGTCAGGACAATGTTTCATAAGGTCATCAATCAGGTGCCCCTGTGACAAAACAAAAGAAGGGTTAAAGAAAGTAAGGGCTGTTTGATTAGAATGATGGAAATGCTTCCATGTCAGCCACTTGCCAGCGAGACAGAGGGACCAGAACATTCTACTCCCATAGGATAATTCCTGTTTTATTTAGAATGTAATGGCATCTTCCTGAACAACCCAGCCAAACCATTTGTGCTATTGGTGCATATATTTGCTTTGTGCTGTAAAAGAGGAAAGGATACTAGGTACATTTATTTTGAAAACATAGGGCGCTTTTACACGACCCCTAAGATCCACTGGCAACTTAAATTCGGAACAGAGATCTTGGGGGTTTGTCGCTCTTCCTGTGTTCCCACCCCTCCACACTTCCTTGCTCCTGTCTGTGTGAGGGGAGGGAGAAAAAAAGGGAGAAAAGAATGCAGGCTCATCTCCGCTCTGCCTTGGAGCTGCTCTGGGAACCATTCCAGTCTCTTTCAGTCTCTTAAAGGGGCGGGAGCAAAAAAAAACCCCAAAACACCACAAGGCGAGGAGAGCCCGGCACTCACTGCTTTACATCCGCATCAGAAATTGTTCATCTTCGGAGACCAGGTACTTGGAAAATGCGCTGGGATGTGCTTAGGTGGGTGTGGTCGTACTTTATTTTGTTTAAAGTCCGGAGCTGGTGGGAAAACAATTTTAAGCTCCACATCTGGGAGCCCTTTGCCTCAGATTTTAGGGGTCGTGTAAAAGCACCCATAGACACTCTGAGGGGATATTAAGACATTTGCCCTGCTCTCACCCAGAGACAGAGAATCTCACAGGCCTTCAATTCAACCAGTACTCATTCCATGATAAAAATAATTGCATGCTCTCAAACTGATCCCAAATTAGGGTGAGCCTTGGCAAGGTTTTCTAGGTAGAGATAAGAGTCACAAGCAGTTTACCAGTCCCTTCTTTCAGAGCATTCATGGCTACACAGACTTGGGGAGCTGACCTCTCAACCTCTGGGTCTAAACCACCCAGCCATCCAGCCAGCTAGTCACTCCCACAACCATCTGCCAATAATCGCTCAACATTTTCCAGTTCCTATTTCTCAAAACCCTCAAGAGGTGTTACTTCTAAAAACATCAAACCTTTTGAGCTAATAGCTTGAAGCCTGACAGATGCAATTTACCCCCATGAGATCTACAGATCTGCTAAATTTCAAAGTAATCCAACAAACACTGGCGGAGCGACAGCAAGTGATTAAGTGCTAAAGACTGACACAATATACTCCGATCATTAATCACGCTGCAGGTCTATCATGTCTTTTAACCTCACTGAAGTGCCACAGAAGCAACATCGCCAGGCATCATGCAAGGAGCAAAGAATAGTGAAGTTAGAAGGGGCCTATAAGGCCACCATGTCCAACCTCCAGTTCCATGAAGGAATACAAATTGAAGGATACCTGCCAGAAGAGCCCCTCCTTCCACTCTTGAACCTATACTGCCAGCTAGCACTGTAAGCAACAAACAAGCATGTGGTCACTCACAAGTAGACCCCACCTCCCTTAGCAATGCAATGAGATATTTCAGAAGGCCATACAGAACCCAAGCAAAGTGGGATATTTTTTGCTGGCCTAAGGTGTTCCCTCCTCCCTTATCTAGATTTGCATCTTCAGAATGGAAATGCTAAGTCAGCACATTATGCGGTGCTAAACCTTTATGTGCAGTCACTGAGAACATATATTGAAGCATCAGCTTTCAACTCTTGTTAAGATGTGAAATGTTGTATGTATGGAGTGCTACAAAGATTAAAAGGAGTGTAGGGGAAAATGCAATTTTGAAAGTATATATTTGTTTTAAAAAAAGTTTTGAACAGCAGTTTACTAAAAATTCACTGTGAAATAATCAGGCAGCTCTCTAGTCAAATATGGATGCAAGGTCAATGTATACAGTTTTGCGAAAAGATCTTTTTTCCTGCTGAGAGTTAAATGTGTGAGCAAGTAATAAGACATTAAAAAAAAACAATTCAAGGGAAACTCCGGAAGTGCAGACAGAGCCAGGGCATTTTGCTTATCCAGTAAAATGGTATCAAAACACGCTATTTTTCCACGAATAAGACAAAAAAATGGTGGTGGCTCAGTGGAGTAAAACCTCCGAAAACTGTTGGCTGCAAAGTTGGCAGCTCGGTGGTTCGAATCCTGGGTGCCACGCAGTGGAGCCAGCTCCCGCTGATAACCCCAGATCCTGTCAACCTAGCAGTTCGAAAGCATGTCAATGCAAGTAGATAAATAGGTACCCCCGTAAAAAGCGGGAAGGTAAAACAGTGTTTCCTTGCAGCCACACCGGCCACGTGGCCATAGACTTGTACAACACTGGCTCTTTAGCTTGAATATGGAGATTAGCACCGCCCCTAGAGTCGGACATGACTAGCACTCATATGTGGGGAAAAACCTTTACCTTTTTTTAATTCATAGAAGTAAGCTGAGGAGAGAACCTGAGTGGGAGTCATCCATGGGAGGTGTCTTATAGACAGAAAAATACGGGTAGCTTTCTATTCTTACAAGTTCAGGGACCCATTTAGTTGAAACAGTAGCTGTTATCTGCTATAGGGGCAACTTGCCAGTCTCAGAAGTTACCAGAGTTGCATCTTGCCATCCCAGTATAAAGGCAACACAAAATTCTGACTGTTTATAGAGATCCGTAACTTGCTACACCAGCAAAATTCAGATGTTTACATGTATGTATGTATGTATGTATGTATGTATGTATGTATGTATGTATGTATGTATGTATGTATGTATGTATGTATGTATGTATGTACTTGTACTTGTACTTGTACTTGTACTTGTACTTGTACTTGTACTTGTACATGTGAAAGGAAATGTAAAGAATTTAAATATATATAAACACAGGGATGCAAAGATACACATACAAGCACAACACAACATGACACGCATACCAGATGCCAACAACACTGATACTAAGCACCAGACATCAAAAAGAAATAAGTATGTAGCAGTAAATGGATTAGTTTGCAAAAGCTGACAATACCAACATTATGTATTTCCTGCCATAAATGCAGGTGGCCACATGGCTGCTTGGCTGGGTGAGAACATTATTTTAAAGTTTTCTTTGTGTGTGTCCTGCCAATAAGCATGAAGGCTAAAAATTTATTTTATGTTATATAATCTGAGTTTTGAAAACTTTGTTCTTTTAAGATACTGTATATGCTCTGTTTTACAATGTGCCTTTTTGTCTTGGCACTTGGATCCCTGGGTTTCAGCTGTGACCAGAAGTGTCTTTGCACATTTAAAACTAGCACTCCTGCTGCTCCCATTCCTGCATGGTCTGAGCTGGTCATGGTGGTGCATGCCTTAGTTATGTCCCGGTTGGATTACTGTAACACACCCTACATGGGGGCTGCCTAAAAAGCAAGGGCTGGCCACAGGGATCCCGTAACTGGGGTTGTTAACAGGGACTGGCCACAGGGAACACGTAACCCCCTTGACACAGCAAATCCAGTGGCTTCTGATCAATTTCCACAAACAAATCAAAGTGCTGGCTCTAACTTTATATGGCTTGGGTCTAAGGTGGCTGTTAAAATCACCAGGAGAGGCCTTTCTCTTAGTCCCACTACCTTTCCAGGTGTGTTTGTTGGGGATACTCAAGAGGACCTTCTCTGCTTCTCCTCCAAGACATTGGAACTCCCTCCCACAGGAGGCCAGGCCAGGCCTTTCTCCTGCCAGCAAGCGAAGACCTTTCTTTTCAGGCAAGCTTTCTATTAATGCAGGCATGTCCAAACTTTGGCCCTCCAGATGTTTTGGACCACAACACCCACAGTCCTTTGCCATTGGAAATACGGACTTGGAATTCTGGGAGTTGTGGTTCAAAATATCAGGAGGACTAAAGTTTGGACATGCCTGCTTTAATGACTGGTAATGACCCCTCCCAGGGGCATGAAAATAACTCAGTGGATGGTCATTGTTTCAATGTGATGGACTGTTGTGCATAGAAAAAAAGACATCCTTGTCCATTAAGGAAGGGGGCATTTGTAGGTGTCTTTAAAATGTTGTGGCACCGGAGTTAAGCGTGGACCATCAAAAGGGCCAGGCTGCACACTGCATGTGACTGCATTGTGCTGACCAATAGTTTCAGGAATCTGAGACCAGCTCTCCAGAGTTTCAAAATGGAGTCATTCCTGATCCTTCTTGGAGATGTTAGGAACTGAACCTGGTTCCTTTGGCATGGAGAGCATATGTTCCACCCTCCACCCACCCTGAGCGACAGCTCCCTTTCAGGCCTTATTTAACAACAGTGGTTAGCATAAAGCAAATTGCTCTCAGCATCTGTAGTCTATCATGAGGCTCATTTAGTTTTTTCTTCTCTATGTGACCCGACCGTACATGACATTCCAAGCTCAACTGGCAGTACAGCCTGGAAAATGATTCCTCTTTTCAATCTGAACCGTTCATCTTAAGCACGAGTCATCTTTTCCTGGCCTTTTGGAAAGAGGTGGAGATCTATAAATGATGAGACCTGAGGCAGAATCATCTGGTGAGGAGGTGGCTGCGATTTTTGCCTCTCCCACAGGTACAGCCTGCTTAGCATCAACTGGGGAGGAGGGGAGATCAATCTGCCCTCAGCAATTCTGGAGGGACAAAATGCATTTTCACATGCAACCTGTGGCTCTTTCTTTCTCCATCTGTTCTCCTCCATGAATGCAAGAGGCTAAGCCACTTTTACAGCTCACACGATGGATAGCAGACTAGTTTTTCTACAGAAGAGCATGTGAAATATGGAGGAAATCACAAAGAAAAGCAACAGTAGCTCTGACGACCAAAAAGCGGACTCCATATTGAGACAATATCTTTAAACGCCAACAAAAAACGTAAGGAAAGCATGTGGAGGCAAACAAAATGGCACAATGATTCAGAAACACTGTTCTTTCCTCAAGAATGAGGCTAAATGTAAACTATGTGGATATGGGAAGAGGTGACAAAATGTGGGAGGAGCCTGATCTTAAGTTCTACTCATCTGCTGCTTTGCTCAAGGTTTAGTGATGGAGCAATGTGGTGAACCATAAAGCAACTGTTCTCCTCAGGTGATACTGTTTGGCTCAGTTTTATCTGTGGTAGCCCATAGACTCAATGAGGGGTGCAAAATTAGAACCTTTGCATGCTCTTTCTCAAATAGTAAGTCCCCCACAACAAACTCAAAACTGCATCCATACAGTTTCAGCCCATAAGCTCCTTGGTTGGTGGAAACAGAGATTTTGTTCCTAGTGGACTCTTGGTATAGATTTAGTTGGCCAGGATATGTATCACCTCAACATGGAATTTGAAAGGCGGAAGTAGAGATGGGCACGAAATGAACTTTTTTGTTTCTGTTATTCGTTATTCATTTTGTTACATAACGAAATGAATAACAAACATTGTGATGAAATTGGAACGAACCAAACAGAACAACGAAAATTAGGTTAGTTACATTTCGTTTTTCGTTAATGGCGACGCACAATGAAATGAGCTGTTTTAAATGTTAAAAAATGCCCTGGACATCCATAAAAATGCAGCAATAATTATTTATACTGTCTGATAATACCTACCGGGGGCGTTGGGGTCCTTAAAACGTTTGCTTTTGTCTTCTCCCATTGTGATGTATTTTTGTTTTCCCTTTAAGGATGACAAAATGGATGTCACCACTGCCAGCCACAAAATGGAGGCAAGCCATGTGATGGGATCATGCAAATTCTTGGATAACTTCAACCAATAGCATGCCCAGGTTGCAGACTGGGCAGGTCTGGCAGCCACAGAGGGCATAAAAAGCTCTAGCAGCCCCCGTCCTCCTTGCAGTCTCTGGTGGGAGTTAGGGTGGGATTGCTGTCTCTGTGACTCGTTATTTTCGCTTTAGGCCAGCCAGGCAGGTGTGTGTCTCTGTGTTTCTTCCAGCTGCACCCTGGCTCTTAGGGGAGAGAAAGAAGAGATTTCTCTCTAGCTTCAGTCCTGCAGCCTCCCTGTGTGCATGCGTGTGTACCTCTCAGTGAGTACCCTCCCCTGCCCCGCAGTGCAGTCATTCTGCAGCTGCCTTGCACCCTGGGCAATGCCCGCCGCTGCCTTTGCAGCCTCCCTGCATACCTAATCTATACTGTGTCTCTTCCAGCATCAATTTTTTTTAGTATTTTCCCTCTGGTCTGGGGCGTTGGAGGACGTTCGTACATGAAAATGCTTTAAAAATTGCACAAAAAGCGGGTAAAAAATGAAAAAATGAATAAATGAAAATGATTTTTTTCAAAAATTCGCAAAAAATAAAAACAAACCGAAGTGGGCCCCTCAATGAAAAATGAAAAACCGAAACACCATTTTTTCGATTCGTGCCCATCTCTAGTCAGAAGTACTCTACACAATATCTCTTTAGCCTCACATAAGATAACTGTTCCACACAGGGTATTATTTGAACCTAATTATATTTTATAGTACTACATATACTGTAATGCCTGCAAAATGAAGGGAGAGTAACCAATACGTCATTAATGGGCCAACATTTGCCAAATATTTCCAGCGCCAGACAAATTGACGGACAACACAAACTCAAGAGAAATTTCAATGATTATGACAATCACCGAAATGACATTGGCTAAATTTACTCATATGTGTCAGCAAACTGTAGAGAAAATATTCATCCCTTTAGGCCATTTGTGAAGTTCATCTGGGATCATAATTTCATATGCAAAAAGTAACAGCCAGTGAGTTTCAAGCATTCACTGCAGCCGCTGTAACTGAAGAAGCAGACATTACAAAACTGTAGGGAGGTATTATTGTATATTTTATCTTTACTAAAATATATTAACAAAATCTCTGCACTCTAAAGAGATTGCAGTCTTAAGCTAATTTCTATGAAAGTAAGTGGCAGTGAAATCCTTGGTGACATACTAGCTCCATAAATGTGGTTTGGGCTTGAATGTGTATGCTTCTAAAATGACTTCGCAATCTGGCAGAAATCATTTACTCTTGATAATCCCTGAAGAGTTAGGATTACAGATCTCTCAGGTGACCTTTTGTGAAGAAGGATCCCACCTCTCGAAAACGCTGTATTACCTGAGGAAAAGAACTTTGCAAGCAACTGACGGGACATCCTCCTCCTGACGGAATCACCAAAAATATTTCTCATTCTTGCAAACAATGATGAGAAACAACGATGAGATGCATCTCTCTGTGTGTCTACATGTGTTGTACACACACATGTACAAGTGTACATATCTTCATATATACCTTCAGCATTACTTGAGGCTCATTTCAGAATAATTCCATTACAAAATTGTATATGCTCTGGTTGTGACTGCATTGAAATATTTGCCCATGTATTGTTCTGCTCTGTTTGCAGAGATGCTTGCAACGAGTTGATTTATCCTTTGTTAGAGAATAAGCTGGGCCTCTTCTGATTTTATGTGTCTTTTATTCTTGCAGACTGAGATAAACAGCTTCTAGTACATTCGGTAAAATTATTAGCAGCATCCACTACAATTCGCATAAATACATTTTCACAATTCTAAATCTCTGCAGATTTATCTTTTTTTTTAGGGTATATATACATTGTGTATATTTTTGGATTATGTATTTTTCCTCTTGATTTTAGTATGTTGGTTATATAATCAAGTAACTTTTTACGTACTACAGTACTTGCAGAAACATATGTCTAATACTGAGTTGTCTATATTGTTCTGAACAACCAGCCATCCTGATTTTCTCTAGGATATATGTGTGAGACAGCATGTACATAGATCTGCATGTCTTGCTTCTGGGGTGGGGTGGGACGCAAACAAACAAACAAACCATTTTTGATTCCTTGAAGAGGAACATATTTTCTTCAGTAGAATAGGAAGAAGCATCCATGTGTTGGCTTTGTGGCTGCTGAAACAGGGCAACTAACAGCATTGGGGGGCCCGGGGCACTAGCTTTGCAGAGATATATTTTGTGCAAGTTACAGGCACTGGTGAAGAATCTCACAGAGCTTTCAGACTCCTTATCAGAGGTGTCTTCACGTAAATGCAGAGCAAATGGATAATGACGGGGCGTTTAAGTAATATTCTTCATGCTCTTATGTGCTGCACCAGAAATCTGAGCATCACATTAACAGCATTGGGTGTGGATGAGGGTGAGTTGTGGGGAATCGGTGGGAATGCTATGCGTGTGGTCCAAAATGGCCAGAGGATGCCAATTGAGGAAGGCTGCTTGAGGAAGGAGAGTCAGTTATTAAATTGATTGCCAGAAAACAACCTGGTTAACTGAACAGGAACATAATTCCAAAAGCAGCATCTGATGCTGAGCCACTGTTATTCTTATGTCATGTCCTAAACGGCTACTGCATTGCAGAGATTTTGGGCGTGCAATGCAAAGCAGAGCTGGAACCTCAAAACGCAGAGCCATATTGCAACAACCAAGCAAGGGTTGATCCCCACCACAAGTCATCCTCCTCATCTTTCATTCACTAATTGATAGGATGCACTCACTATTTGCACAATGTGAAATAGAGCTAAGCCCAAAGGAGATGTAAGATTTTATCAAAGAGGAGCAGTTTATTGGTACAGTATAGGTTTTCTTGTAGTGTGGGTCAAACTAATTACAGACAGTGTGCTCTTTGAAGATGAAATCAATTTAGTGTCTCAGAAATGGAAAACCATCATTTCTCAGCAAACATATCTACAAGCAAAGCTGCACTGACGTTTGGATGACCAATTACAAAACAAAGCAAGCTCATCTGCAAACTAGGGAAGATGTGGAAATCTCATGCTATGTACTAAAGGAATTCTCGTAGCTTGTGACTTGTTATCTGTAATGCAAAGCCTCCAAATTTACTCCTTGGCCTCTCTATATAAGGGTGAGAATATCTCCTCTTAAACCTTGGAGAGCAGCTGCCGGTCAATGTAGAACTTTAAAAAGGGCCCTTCTAGATGTTGATTGAGAGCTCCTGGCATAAACCCTAGTCAGCATGGTCATTGGTTAAAGGTTATAGGATCCTTTAGTCCAAAACCTCTAAATGGCATCAGGTTGTTTATCCCTGGTGTAGGCAGAGCTTTGAATACAGAGCCATTAAAGTATGACCTTCAGACTGCCTCTACCATCATTTCTCAATAGCCAATGCTGAAACGATGCCAGAAATTGCAGCCGCCCAAAATCTAGAGGATCAATGGTGTCCACTCCTGCTTTAGATGGACCAATGTTCTGAGTGGGTATAAAACAGCTTTCCATATCGCTTATGGGTATGCCCTACCATGTGAAAATATGGAAGCATCTGTCACTAAAATGAAATTATTTACCTACCTGCTTCCATGCAACCTCTGAGTTTGAAGTGATGCACATTTCCCCCCAGTGGAATTTGCTAGATGTATGCTGCTTTCTTTGAAAAGCAATGGATGAGTTCATAATTACAGCATTAATTTTATTGCTACGTCCTCCTCCCTGTGCTGGTACAAACTGGGCTGTAGGCTTCTATATTGCCTATACTGTTCTCAAAACAGCGAAGGAGATGTGGGAATCCAGGAGCAAAACCACTGAACTCAATGGAGAAATTTTGCTCATTAAAAAAATAATAATCCTAAGGAGCCTAAATGTTAACAGTCTCTCCAAGTAGTCCTACTAAGGATGGAGTGTTCTCTCAGTTTTGGTTACTTTTCCATTTTTCTTCCTTTCCATTTCCACAGAACTTTAAAGCAGCAGCAGCAAGAAA
>JAHTLZ010003526.1:14549098-14596779 GCA_023846285.1 Phrynocephalus versicolor | reverse complement strand
ATATATTCATTCGGCTAGACCTTAGGAGCATTACCTTAACAAAACAAAACCCTCCTAGAATCGTTCACTAGGCATGCTAGATGGGAGGGTTGGGGTGTTGTAGTCCAAAAAGTCACTTTCTCAACATCTGCATTTTCCCCAAAAAAGTATGTGTCCACATGAATAAAAAGGATGAGTCAGTGAGCAGCTTTCATTACTGTAATTGTTGGAATATTTAGCAAGATTTACATTTCAGCCATTACAGGGCTAATGTGAATGTACAGTATTATGGGCTGTATTTAATATGAAGAGCAAAGCCTATTGGTTGTTGAGATCACACCACTTGGAATGGTCTGGTAGAAGTCTAGTTAGCGTATGCCTTGTATTTTTAGAGTGAAGATAAGCATGTTCCTAGCCTAGCAAGATGGCTGTTAGAATAGTTATTGTTAGGAAACCTCCCGCGTACCCTTCCCTTCTAGTTAAATAAATTGTTTTTTCATATAGTACCACAAGAGGTGTCTCTCTCAATAAAGCAACTAAAAATCATCTGCAACCACCGATCCAACAAAGATCTCCAACAGTAATGCTGCTGTGTCCTATCCTAAGATACATGGCATGTGTGGCTGAAAACACTCAATAAGGATGAGCACACCATTCTTCTAGATCAGCAGGTCCCAACCTTCAGTAATCCAGGTGTCCTTGGATGGCAGCTCCCAGAAACCCGGGCCAGCACAGTTAATCATGAAGGCTTCTGGGTGTTGCAGTCCAAGGACACCTGGGATATCCAAAACTGGGAACCACTGCTGTATTCCAATGCACATACCGATGGGGACATTCACACCTGCTGCATTTGCATCAAAATTAGAAGTGAACCAAATCCTACCCGATCCCTACTTCCTATTTATGGTGTCATGGAAATAATTCCTTCCAAACTAGCTACAGCTGGAATCTATTGGCTGCTCTTATCTCAGGTGTGTTTTGAATCGTATTGTCCTGGTCACCAAGAGATGAGATTAGCTTTCTGTCTCCTTCTTTTTAAAAAGCAAATAATTAAAGATTGTGCCACAATGGGATCTGATGGCTAAAAAGCATTCCTCTCAAGGCTTTGGGTGTCTATAAGTGCTTACTGGCTAATATTCAACCCTGCAGCTTGAGAGGAACAGCTGTTTGTGAGAGGTATGCTGTTAACACGTGCTTTTGGGTGGGCTGATGATGCTGGCTTTCAAACTATCCCTATATATTTTCATTCCGAACATGCACATGTGCATGTAGGCATACATTTGGATGAATATACATCTCAAATAGGCTATAGAATTGGCAAATGACTTTCAAAGAGCAATTAGTAACAAAAGGCGTTCCAAGGCTCTTAAAAGTAGCTACAGCTGCTGTCTTAGCTTTAACAGGTAATTAAGTAGTTACAGTTTAATTAACTTTTTTTTTTTAAAAAAACTTATGTCTGAAGAAGGGGACGTGTCCATGAAACGTTACATTAAAATATGAAAGTTAGTCTTTAAGGTGCCATATGTTTTGTGTCTTTTGTTTTGTTTTTCTTTGATTTTGCCTGAAATTCTTGAAAAGACTAACATGGCTACCCTCTCTGAAACTTCTTTTTTAAAAGCCTATCTGAATGCAACCATCATGAATAAAGCAAAGTGTTCTGCTTATATACCGCCCCATACCACTTCAAGTAGTCTCTGGGTGGTTTACAGTTTTAATTACAGTATGCAGGCTACACATCCCCCCCCCGCGTGCAGCAAGCTGGGTACTCATTTAACCGACCTCGGAAGGATGGAAGGCTGAGTCAACCATGAACCTGCTACCTGGGAGTCAACCCCAGGTTATGAGCACAGTTTTACCTGCAGTACAGGCATTTCACCACTGTGTCACGAGGCTCCTATAATATTTAAATATTTAAATAATATTGTTTAAATAAATAATATTTAAATAATATTATTTAAATAAATAATATTTAAATAAACTAAAATGTAATCCTTAGATACATGTAAATGCAAATGTTGGTGCCTTAAAAATCTCCAAATCCCTTTGAAAATGAAATGTTGGCAATTTATGAGGTATTTCGCATGAGGCAAACATGTGGCAACTGAGGCTGTCCTACTCTGGACACATCACACGAAGACATGTGTCTCTGAAAAAGGCAATAATGCTAGGAAAGGTGGAAGGCAGCAGGAAATAAGGAAGAACAGACATAAGACGGATTGACTTGGGAGGCAGTGCACACTGAGGGATTTAAGAAAAAACCCTCTGTCATATCAGCTTTGATCAAGCAGGGTGTTGGACTTGATGGCCTTATAGGCCCCTTCCAATTTAATTATTCTTTGATTCTAGGACTGTCAAATGGAAGCTGGCATAAGTCGAAGGAGCTTGACAGGACATAACAATAATATAAAGAGCGACATGGCCAGAAACAGACTCTTCTTTCCCCGTGTTGACACACTATTTGTTCCAGATTTGGAAAACCAAACAGCAGCGTGCAATAATAATGAGCAGAGAAAAAAAGGGGAACATTTTTCAGGAGCTGCAGAGGAGAAAGAAATGGAGGTTCATCTATTGATTGGCATTAACAATCCCATATTTGGCTGCAGACCAGTAAACTGGAGAAGAATACCTGCATGATATTAGCTGTAGTATTGACAGTTCTTGGACTGAATGGCAGCTGTGAATTGCCAAGGCATAAGAACTGTGCAATGCAGTGATAATAAATCCAGCATTTCAGGCAGTGGCCCTGTTTATCAATTTGTCTTGGCTCAGGAGGCCAAACTGGGGCCGGGTGAAGAGATACGAAGTGGGAGGAATACATGACAAAAGATACAATGACACTGAGTCATATTTGCTATGTATAGGAACAGGCAAATTGATAATGGATGGGAAGGCAAGACAAACATTGACAGACTTTGCTGCAGGCTCACTGCAGAGTCATGGATTTGCTCAGGGGTGTTTGTACCTCAGGAAATTTGAGCTGCAAAGAATATGTGTTGGGACCTTCTAGTACTGAAGAGAGGTTATTTTGGAAAGAAGAGTCACATTCGGTGCATCTTCCTTCCAAACAAAAGGTGATTAAAAAGAGCAAATTATCATGGTTCCTCCTTCACTTTGCTCTTCTTACAAAATAATAACCACTATCACTTTCTCTCAGCTCATCAAGTGGCAGAAAAGCTCAAAAGGCATTGCTCCAAATGATGGGCATGAACCTAAAAAATGGCATTTCGTTTGTCTTTTGTCATTTGGAGGGTCTGTTTCGGTTCATTTCCATTTTTTGTGAATTTTTGCAAAAAATCGTTTTCATTTTTGTTCATTTCGTTACCATTTATTTCATTTTTTGTGATTTTTTAGGATTTTAAGCAATTCACTCATATTGCAGTAACGGAAACGAAACGCACGACAAAATTTCCAGTGTTTCTGTTCGTTTCATTTCATTTTAGAGACAAAATTTGTTTGTCGTTTTGTTACATAACGAAATGAAAAATGAAAAGGGAAATGAAAAATTGTTTGTTTCATGCCCATCTCTAATGACAAGGCAAATTTTCCAGCAAACAAAGAGAAGGAAGCAGTCAGTGTGATAAGAATTAGACAGTTCTACTCCCCACTAATAATGATTGAAGCAGCAAAAAAAAAAACAAAAAAAACCAAAAAAAAACCATCACCCCTTAGAGGACACAAAAGGATGCTTCAGTTATTATTTTTAAAAACTTGAGAAAAACTTGGGTATTTGGGAAGTGCATTTTTCCCTGGGGACAATATGTACCCAAAACTGCATATCGCCCTCCCCAGATTTTCACCGGAGTCATTATAATGCCAGCAAATAATTTAAAGCTTCACAGGGGTCCGTAACTCTAGCTGAGACCAAAACACAGAGGTCCTCTCCTGTCAAAACCAATAAACGAACCAACCAACCAACCAAAAAGAACCACCCTATAATGTGGACATTTTTCTACTGTCCCATTTCTTTCAGATGAAAAAATTATATGCCCATGACAGCCACAAAATTTTGAGTTGATTGTTAAAGAGCCATGGAAGCAACCTTTCCATGATTCAAATTCTTAAAACATAGAAGCAGACATCCCAGTTTGGATGCAGTCTGTGCAAACACCTTGGGTAATTCTGCCATCTAAAATGTAAGATATTGACAGTTTTGTGCAAAATGCCATTCTTGCTAAAGCAAGAATTTGAGCGAGAGGAACAGGAAACCCTTCCCCATTTGTCAGGATAAGGAAAGGAATGTAGCAACTTCTCATTCTCATATGTGAAGACAATGCATGTGGGGACACATTGGACTCGAAAACTGTTGCACAAAAAAAGGAGCAACAGAGCAGATATAACAACAGGCAATTGTTGTGCCACTGGGTGGGTTTTAAACAGGCCTCTTTAGTTGGCCTGGGCTCAAGATGAAAAAAGAAAGAAAAATGAGTGTTGGTGTGGGATTATAAACAGCCAGATCTATCCATTTATTTTATGTTTCTTTATTATCCAATTCACTATAACTGTGGTGGTGAACCTTTGGCACTCCAGATGTTTTGGACCACAACTCCCCAAATTCCAAGCCTAGATTGCCAATGGCAAAGGACTGTGGGAGTTGTGGTCCAAAACATCTGGAGTGGTGAAGGTTCGCCACCACTGCCCTATAATGATATCCCATCAGCTAACAAAATGTGCTGCAAGATTGAACTGTCCTCTGAAGAAGCAAGGCATTTGGTACAAAACAGCCATGGGGAAAGTTTGGATTGCAACACGCAAACTATACGAGGCAGCAAAATATTCCCATAAGAGTTATAATGATCTATTGAGATATACTAAGGAATAGTAAGATATTCACATATATTTGTTGAAAAAGAGTGGCCTGATACATTGAGGTACCCTGTTTAAAAAAATGCCAAACACTGTGAAATTATTTGCTTCCACATGAGAAGCAAATAATTACTAGCACAGTTATATGGACCTAGCCAGTCACAACCCATACAGAGGGAACAAAAACATCACTTAGATATACAGTCAGTTCTAGCAGTAAATTATTTCCTAAATCAATTACACTAATTAAGAAAGAAGAAAAATCAAGAACATGAATCTCATCTAGCAACAATAACAGAGATCTTTCTCCTCAACTTCCACCTATCCAAAATGGCTGGTAGAACTGCTCCAAGAGGGATATACAATTTGAAGTGACCTCATTCTGATCCCTCATTAGGGCCTCGGTGATTTGGATTGCTTAAGGAAGATCTTGGGCTTTATGGAGGGTGATTGAGCAATCACTCTCCTTCTCCAGTGCCAAAAGTTCTAGCTTTTCTTTTCCAACTTCACATCACTGGGCATCTTTTCTTAAACATGTGACAACCCTCTAAATGTAGCAGATCATAAAGGACCTGTGGGATGGTTGCTACACACTGTGGCTGACCAGTAGCTGTTTGCTTTGCCATGCAGTTGCCTCAAATGTACACAGAAGATGGTGTGCATCCATAGCATTAATCAATCAGTGCTGTGCACATGTTACGGGATTCCAGCTCTTACCAGCCTTATACCACAGGGTCAGGAATTCTGGGAATTGTAAACCAAAACATCTGGAATGGTGATCCCAAACCTTTGGTCCCCAGAGGTTCTTGCACTGCAGCTCTCAGAAGCCTTCACGACCAGCTGTGCTGGCCAGGATTCCTGGGAGTTTTCATCCAAAAACATCTGGGGACTCACGTTTGGGAGCCACCAATCTAGAGGGAAGACGGCTGCCCACTTCACCCCACTCCTGCAGCCCAGTGAAGATTATACTATGTGCCCTCATTCATACTCATTCGACATCTCAGCTACTGAAGATAATTGACTGAAATAAAGGATAATCAACTGAAATGGCACATTTAATAGAGTCACCAGGTGAGAATCACTGCAATGTAAACAGTCAATGAAAAGGAATCAATACAATGAGTTCCCTATGTTTTCTTTAGACATTCTCCCTTTTTTAAAAAAAAAATACCTGTAATTGATCAATAAAAACTAGGGGAGGGGAAAAATCAGCTTATCTGGTTTATCTATGGATAACAGCAAAAGGGAAAAAAATCCACTCATCAACAGCGTATGAAACAGCACTTCCAGAGGGTTTTTTTTTAAAGAGCATATTTTAAGCCCAGCTATGTAAGGAGGGGAACATAACAGCATGTTGGACAAGAGTGATAAGGACAGTTGTGCTTCTTATCCATATTGGGAACAATTCTTGGGTCCTTTTGTCTCAGGCACAATCCTATTTCTGTAAAAAAAACAAAAAACAAGCAATTGCTTCTGTAAAAGCTATTAGATCAGTTTAATAATTAATTATTCATTATTTGCTGCTATGAATACTATAAAATTAATTTGTTGCATTAATCATTAGCAACACTCATGATGCATTACTTTTCAGTTTTAAAAAATTCACTTAGAATGTGCCAAATAGAAAAAAGCTCAAATTATCCCCATTCAAATTAATGAATTAATGTGACACAAAACACCGTTATTTAAGCCATCAATACTGATGACATTAAAAAGATTATGCAGTAACACCACCTTCTAAACTTGTCATTATAATTGGTAACCAATTATGAGTAACAAATTAATTTACAACAAAACAATTCCAAACTTTGGGATAAGTGAAGGACTGGAGTTGGAGCTGAGGGCGCCTGTACCATCCCACAAGGACTTACTGCACAACCAGTAAGTCCTTGTGGGATCTGGAGCCTGAAGCATCTGGAGAGCTTCAGTTTCCAATTCCTGAGAGGTTTTGTGATAGAGAGATTCTCTGGAAGAACTGACCCATGCTCACACCACTTTTTCACAGAGTGCCACAATTCTCTGTGCTAGTGTCTAAACCCTCCCATCTTTTCATTGGGGGCATGAGGTGGACCAAAGTTCATCTAGACAGCTGACCAAAGAGCCATCTGCTACACACAAAGAGATGATGCAGCCACCCTGTAGTCCAAATATGTTTGTACCCCTACCAGTGAGCAGACAAGTAAGCTCTACAAAGCTGGCTACTCATTTTAATAGTCACCTAAAATAGCTGTGGATGAACAGTATCTGTGGACTTCTGGGCAAAGATTCCATCCCACCACAGCCGGAGAACAGGTGGGGCAGCAAGACCTTCTCCACTGGCTTGGTTGCATCAATTGCTGCTCAACTCCTCTTCCCATTACTCTCTCTATCAACAGCTATTCCATCAGGCTACAACAGAAGACATGCGAAAAAGCAAGATTCCCATTCCTTGGCCCGGCCATGATCAAGAGCCATCTGGCTTCCCCTTCTATAAAGTGCTTTCATCATCAGCAAGCCTACTTGATATTTACAGAACCATTATGTAATCCTAGCAGTGCTGATGCCTGTATTTTGTCATATCCCTTTCCTTTGGCCATTTCCTCTTCTTTGATTACCAGCCATCGTTATAAAATGCTGATCACCATGAAGGGTTTGGCACAGGGGTCATGGGTAGCCACCACAGTCAACGTATGTGATATAAAACTCTCTGGATCTACATTTGTTTGATTTCCAGTTTCACAGGCTGGAAACTCTCACTGCTGAGTTTTGAGATAAGGATATATGGAACCAAATACTTTTGCTTGCTTGATAAACCTAGTTTATATTGACTTTGCTTCTCTCTCTGTCTTGTTTTTTTTATTTTTTAATTAAATATCTTTATTTACAAGACAAGTTAAGACCGTTACAATAGCGTCTCATTATTTATACATTCTATAGGACCAATATCCTTTTCAAAATCCACCCACTAATTCATCTTCCAACACAGTTAATTGTGACACACACACAAGTAAATTAATTCTTTTAAAATTTTACATTCCAGCCGTCAAAATTATTCCCCATAACAGATTCCTCATTTTTTGTGTTAATTCCATACGTTAATAAGGGCTTCCAGGTTTTCATAAATGTATCATGTTTTATTTCCCGTCTATATATTTTAATTTGATAGGTCAACTTTTCCATAAGAGCCATTTGCCAGATTCTGTTCAGAAATTTTTGTAGTGAGAGATCTTGAACATTTCTCCAATTTTTTGCAATTTCAGCTCTTGCTACACCAATCAGATTTGCTATTAAGTCTTTATATGATAATTTTTCATTTCCATCCTTAAATATTGAAAATAATAGTAAAGCTTTATTTATAATTATTCTTTGTTTTAACAGGGTTTCTATCCATTTAATTATTTCCTGCCAATATGCTCCTACTTTGGGGCAAGAGATCCACATATGTTCTAGGGTGCCTTTACTTCCACAATTCCTCCAACAATTGTCTGGAATTTCTTGATTAATTTTATGTAATTTTGTGGGATACCAATACCATCTGTGAGCTACTTTTAACACCAGTTCTTTCGCTTTAGTTGATATTGATTTGTAAGGATATGTGTTCCATATTCCCATCCATTCTTTCTCAGATATACTAATATTTAAATTTGTTTCCCAGGCTACTTTAGATCCCATGCCCTAACAAATGCTTTTTCAATCAATTGTTTATATATGATTGAAGTTATACCCTTTCTTTTATTTCGATCCTTTTCTATACTGCATTGTTCGAGTACTGTCAGTGTTCTCATGGGTCCGTGTCTTTGATATAATTGGTTTGCCAAATTTCTTACTTGTATTAATTGTAGCCAGTTAGCTTTTATTTCCTTTGTTTTATCTTCCAACTGTCTAATTGTTATTGGTTTCCCAGCCTCAAATAAGTCTCTTATTCTATAAATTCCAATTTGTTTCCAATTTTTAAATTGTACATATTTCTCTCTTGATTTAAATTTAGGATAATCCAGCATAGGGCACAAAGGAGATATAGGTGGAGCAAAAATGTTCATATATTTGCGCCAAATTTTCAATGTCTCACAAGTATAAGGATTTTGTATTTGCTCCTTTTTTCTAATTAGTTCCCTTGTAAAAATATGGGTATTAACTCATCCAGTTTCCTCGCCTTTTTCCATTTCGACCCAATCTGGGATTTCTTCCATCTGGATAAACTTTATAGCTTGAGCGATTTGAAAAGCTTCATAGTATTTTATTAATTGTGGTATTCCTAGCACCCCCCTTTTTTGCTTTGACCATATTTAACACTGCTTATGAACCTTATTTTCTTCCCCTTTCCTCCAATAAACTTCTCCATATTTTTTGCCATAGTTTAATTTTTTTATAATCAGGTTGTAATGGTATATTTTGAAATAAAAATAAAAATTTTGGTAATATATATGCTTTAACTAATGCTATTCTTCCCAGCATTGACATATTCAGTTTTGTCCATTTTCTATTTTTTTCTTTAACTGAATTAAATACTATTTTATAATTTCTATATATTAATTGGTTTTTACTTTTTGTTATCCATATTCCCAAATATTTGAAAGTTGAGTAGCATAAGTCCAGATTTGACTTTTTTTTAATTTCCTTTTGCTCTGCTGTAGAAATATTTATACATAACAATTTGGATTTTTGATAGTTAATTTTTAGGCCCGTATAATAACAATGTTCTTGTAGTATATGTTTTAATGATTCTATGCTTTTTAATGGATCCTCCAAAAACAGGAGCATGTCATCTGCGTAAAGGTTTATTTTATGTTTTTTATTTTTAATCACCAATCCTTTAATATTTCCATTTTCTCTTATTTGTGAAGCAAGTGGCTCAATTGCTATTGCAAATATAATTGGGGATAAAGGGTCCCCTTGTCTCGTTCCCCTACAAAGAGTGAATTTATCAGATTCTATTCCATTGATAAGGACCTTAGCCTCCGCTCCTATATATAAATTTTTCAAAAGATTAATGAATTTTCCACCCATATTCATTTTTTCTAATAGACCAAACATATACTGCCATTCTACACGATCAAAAGCCTTAAGGGCATCTAACGAGAGGACTGCTAATTTCCGTTTTTCTTTATTTGCTATATTTATGACATTCAGAACTCTACGAATAGCATCCTGCATCTGCCTTCCTGGCATAAATCCATATTGATCTGTGTGAATGTACTCAGTAATAAAACTATTTATTCTCTGTGCCAATATTGAAGAAAAAATCTTTTGGTCTTGATTTTGTAATGTTATTGGTCTATATGATGAGGGGAGGGTTGGGTCCTTATCTGGTTTTAATATAGTTATTATTCTAGCTGTTCTCCATGATTTTGGAATTTCTTCACCTTCCATTATCGAATTAAACAATTTTAACAGATGCCCTATAATATCTTCTTCCCAAATTTTATAAAATTCTGGTATAAACCCATCGCAACCTGGCAATTTCCCTTTTTTAATTTTTTAAATAACTGATTTTATTTCCATTACTGATATTGGGGAGTTAAGTTGCTCTTTATGGTTCTCTGTAATTTGACTAACTGGTAATGTATTTACAAATTTCTTAATGTTTGTATCTGGTGTTAATTCTGTCTTATATAAATTTCTATAATACTCCATAAATGTTGTTACTATTTGCTGCTGTGAGGTTACTATTTTTTCATCTTCAGTTTTCACTGAAACAACTGTCCTCTTTATTGCTTTCTTTTTTACTGCATAAGATAATAACTTTAGAATTCTTATTCCCATGTTCATAATAATTTCTCTTTAAATAATTCATTGCTATCTGAGTCTTACTTGTGTCTAGTGCCTCTAATTCTGTTCTGGCTCTTGCTAGTTCATTATATACCTTGTTTGATCTAGATTTTTTATGCTGGTCAGAGAGATTTTTTATCTTATTTTCTAATTGTTCTTGCAATCTATTTTGTTCTTTTTTTAATAAATTTCCCCCTTAAATATGCTTTTAGGGTGTCCCACAGTAATGCAGGTTTCATTCCTTCTTTATCATTTATTTCATAAAAAATCTTTATATCTTCCTTTATTTTTTTAATGATTTCTGTATTTAAACATATGTTGGAACTTAATCTCCAGATTCTAGGCTTATTCCAGTGGGGAATCAAACTCTCAACCTCTGGCTCTGCAACAAGATACCTAAACTACTGAGTTATCCAGCACGTCTTCATGTCAGGCAACAGGCATGGATGGGAAACTGTACGCTCTCTGATGGGAACTTTATATGCTTTGGTCCATACTTCCCATCAGTCCCATTCTGGGTGACCACGTTAAAAGCCTGTTCCAATTATAATGCAAAACATGTAAAAGGCCAAAGGTTTTTCATTCTTGCTTTAGGCCCACCTAATTCTAATTATCTGCTTTTCAGCCATCTGCTTTATGGTTACCCACAGTAACTCTCAACATTCTCTTTTTTTGGGGACATTCTGGGAATTCTACATGATAGCAAACACCTCTAGAGATACCAAAAAGTGGCCACCTAGTGGAAAGGCATACACCAGAGCATTTCCTGGATTAATAAAGACCTAGCTTCCTGGTTAAAAAGGAAGCTCCATGGTACTTTCTGGGAGCATTCCTTTTTGATCAGGAAGCATAGCTTCTGTTAGGTCTTGAAGCCTTCCAGCTTAGGCCGTTCCCCAAGGTGATACACATTTAGGTGTCTTTAGGTGCCTGTCAGCTCATATATGGAAGTGAGAGCTGGACTATAAAGAAGGCTGATGATCGCCACAGAATCAATGCTTTTTAGCTGTGGTGCCGGAGGAGAGTCTTAAGAGTCCCCTGGACTGCAAGGAGTTAAAACCTATCCATCCTGAAAGAAATCAACCCCAGATTTAACCAAACTCTTGGAGGCAGTGGAGGAAAGGAAGGTCTGGTGAGCTCTGGTCCATGGAGTCACAAAGAGTTGGATATGACTGAACGACTGAACAACAACAACAACAACAACAACAACAACAACAACAACAACAACAACAACAACAACAACAACAACAACAACAACAACAACAACAACAACAACAGGGGGGACTCCCAGGATAATAGGCCAAAAACCTACATTAATGACACATCCCTATCTGCAACCTCTTCCTGTGTTTTTTTAAAAGGCTGGGGTAAAGCAAAATGATCTGCTTATGTACTACCCCACAGTGCTTGAAGCACTCTTTGGGGGGGGGGGTTACAATTTAATTATGCAGGCTACACATTGCCTCCCCCACCAAGCTGGGGACTCATTTTACCAAACTCAGAAGGATGGAATGCTGAGTGAACCGTAAGCCTGGTACCTGGAATTGAACCCCAGGTCGTGAAAACAGTTTTGGCTACATACAGCAGTTGAACCACTATGCCACAAGGCTCATAGACAAAGGATACCCCTTCACACAGACACAAATCTTCATCTCTGACTGCACAAATCTTTATCTCTGATTAGAGCAAATGGGGCTACTAGTCTAACAACAGCTAGAGGGCAAGTCTTGGCTCACTCCTCATTTGAACTGGAGCACCTCCAAAATTCTTCAGACATGAATGCGAAATTCTGGATTGCTTCTAAATTGAGCAACTCAGAACTCCACCACACCACGTATGCTTATGTTCCTTGATTTTCTACAGAGCACCCTGCATACACAACTGCATATATCTCTTCCTTCATCTGCTTCTCCTTCTTCCACATGACTTTGCACATGTACACACTGATTCAGGCCTATGGTCTCAGAACCTATGGTGCTATCCTAAAACACACAAGCACACATGTGCATCAGTACCATTCTGCACAAGAAGGGCGCTGAATGCAATGGCAGATTGTTAGTCATTGTACAGTCATTGTACACTTGCCATATTTTATCCAGCGAGCAGAGATGCAAAGAAAGCCAATTATGCCTTTTCCAATTCAAGAGTTAGGGATTCAACTGAGATTATTCTTGCATTTGCTACTTCCAAATCTGATTTGTTCAGGATGATTCAGGCTGTGGCTCAAAGTACACAGCCTTTCCCTGCTTCAGCAGTTTTCCTTTAGTTTTCTAAGGGCAACATAACAAGATAGGCTGCCTACGGAAGGCCGTCCGCTTACGCCCCGCCAAAGCAAAAGAGATGCATCATCAGAGTAAAATGGGAAACAAACAATGAAACAAATTCGCAAAAATGTTTGCATACTCAGCTTTATACGGAGGAAGAAAGGCCGCTTATAATGAAAATCCATTGTGGCATTTTTTAAGAAATGAAAACCCCTACAATAATCTGCTGATTTAAAAAAAAAAAAAACCAACTTAGCTCCCCGCAGCCATGGAGAATGAGAAGAATGTTCAGCCCAGTTTTTAACTGGAGATACTAGGTGAGTTTGTAATACCATTTTATAAGAATGTTGGCAGGTCTTTTCGTTCAGGTTCCAAGTCCCAATCTTTGGTACCAATCCGAGTCTGAGTCTCAGTCTTTGGTACCAATTCCAGAGTCTCCAACCCCAAGTGTGAATCCCTATTAAAAATAATCTCTTTTGCTCAAAGCGAGGTGGGTAGGTCATGAGTTTGGGGTCATGTCTGAGTCACAGGAAAAAGGAAAAAAATCCAAATACAGTCACCAGTACAACTGAAGTCTGACTTGACCACAAATCCCATGATTTGAGTCCCCCTCCCTATTATTTTATGTTCTTACTGGAGTTTATCTCAAAATGGCCTTTGAAATAGAGGCCTTTCCTCTGTTGTCAGGCTGGCTAACTCAGTGGTTTACATATGTGGCTGTGGAGCCAGTGGTTGGGAGTTTGGATGCCCATTGTGTATCCCTGAAGAGCCAGCCTGTATGCTCTTGGGCAAGCTGTATAGTCCCAGGGCACCCCTGCCCCCGCCCCCGCCCCCAAATGTTACAAACTATAATGATGTATAATCCCCAGGCTTAAAAAGGGGTACTTCAAGGACCAAATGCATGGGAGTGGTATAAGAAGTGGTATCAGGAGACAGATATCTAGTCTTGTGCGCTCACAGACGCATTTGGTGGGGCCATTGTAAGATACAGGAAGCTGGACTAGATGGGCCTTTGGCCTGATCCAGCATGGCTCTTCTGATGTTCTTATGTTCTAAGAAGGGAATAAATGGTGGATCACATCTGAGTATTCTCTACCTGGAAAACCCTAGAAAGGTTGCCATATGTTTGAATTAACCTGAGGGGTATATCAATATCATCATCATCCCTATGCAGTACAAGTCCATTGGTTGAGTAATTTACTCTTTTTTGGGGGGACCGCACTTTTTGGGCCATACGGGCTGGGGAATTCTGGCAGCTGTAGTCCAGAAACAGTCACTTTGCCAAGCTCTAAGGAGAACAAGGGGGGAAAATCAAGCTTTTATTAACTTTCCCCAGCTAAATGAGCCTTCCCCAAAGGAATATAGGCGGCTCGATCACCTCTGAGTAGAAGACCTATGCAATTTATAACACACCAAACAAACAAAGCAAAAGCAAAATGGAAGTGAGGGAGCAGTAGATTGCTTTTATTTCCAGGCCAAGACCTACATCAACGAGCAGTGTCGGAAAATAAAAACAGCTTGTGACAGGCAATAACCTGTTGCAGCAGCCAAGCAGCCTTGGTAATGAAGCTGCAATCACTCTTCAGATCTCTTGTGGTCCCTCATCCTTCTCTTTTCAGCGAAAACTGGCACTACCAATCTATTGTGGATCTCTTTTTTTCACTGTGATGAGTTAGTTGCATGTTGCCTGGGCGATTTGAGGGCTTCAGAGAGGAGAAAGGAGGACCTGCACTTCGACTCACGCTCTTCACTTGGACTGCAATGAAATGCGAGTACATCATCTACCCAACAGCTGTATGGGAATTCTCCTCCAGTCCAGAATACAGGACAAGGTGGGCAATCTCAGTAGGCTTGAGGGCCCTCTTTCAGATATGCTTGCAGCCTAAGAACCAGACTTCTGGGGAGAGGGAACTTTAGAAGGGTAAGAACATAAGAACATAAGAAGAGCCATGCTGGATCAGGCCAAAGGTCCATCTAGTCCAGCTTCCTGTATCTCACAGTGGCCCCACCAAATGCATCTGGGAGTGCACGAGACTAGATATCTGTTTCCTGATACCACTCCCCTGCATCTTGCCCTTGATGTACCCCGGTTTTAAGACTGGAGATTACACATCTCCATCATGGTTTGTAATCTGTGATGGACTTTTCCTCCAGGAATTTGTCCAATCCCCTTTTGAAGGCCAATGAGCCCAACTTCCGTGTTTAATTTCATTTTAAATATATATTTGCAGCTATGTCCTGTAAAGGTTATTAACATGTGTGGTTTTTTGTTTTTGTTTTTGTTTTTGTTTTTCTTCTTTGAAAATGAATATAATGAAAAATGAGGGGTTAAACTGAAATGGGATCACTGTGGTGCATTGGACAGAATGACAGACGAGGCTCTGGAGAACAGGGTCTGAATCCCTGCTCAATCATGGAAACTCAGTGAGGGAGTGGAACTGGAAAAACACTCCTTAAACATCTCACTTACCTTTAAAGCCATATCTGAGTCACTCACTATATGTTAACACTAACAAACTGAAGAAGTCCTTCCATCCCCTTGTGATCAAGAGAAAAATAAAAATTAAATCTAAAGGTATGGGGAATAACTGAAAGCATAGGGAACAATTGTCTCCACGCCTTCTAGAGGGCACAGAGGGACTTTCTGACCAATATTCTTTCCAGTCGTATAAGGGGCTGAGAGGGGGCTGCAAAAAACATCAGTGGGTCCCCATATATTTTTGGATTACAACTGCCAGAAATCCTACCCACTAAGTGGGGCTAGTGGTGAAATCTTCTGGAAGTTGCAACCCAAGAACATCTGTGGGAACCCAAGTTTAAGAGCCACTGTCCTATGCTTGTAGTCATGAAGAAGGCTCAGAAGGTTCAAGTGGCTGGACAGTTATGTTTCCAGATAGTAGATGTAGACAGCTGGTGCTTCCCCACACACTCTGAATGTTGTTTGATGACAACTTGCAACAACCCTAGAAGACAACAGTGGGAGGTGATGGGAGGTGAGATTCTGGAGACTGCAAGTTGCCCGTCCCTGATTTGTTAAAACATATCACAGAGCTAATGGAGGTATGCAAAATCTGCTTAATCATACATGCTACCTGTACAGCCACATCCAAGTTGAAAGCAGGTTCTAGGTTCAGACCTGCTGAATGGGACCAAAAGTTCATCTAGTCCAGCATTCACCTTCTCCAGGGCGCAATGCAGGGAGCTCCATAAAGCAGATCTGACCACGGAACATATGAAATCTCACATCATTCCTTATCTCTCAACATCTAATATTCGGAGCCAAGGCTTGGAAAATTCCTCTGCTGAGCAACATCTAGATTCCCTCAGCCAATATGTCTCACGATCAAAGCAATTCACTTTCCATATGAAAGTGAATGCTCCCCCCCCCCCCGGATATGGTTGCACCTTTTGCTCCGACATTATTCAAGGGCCGCTCTAACTATAACTGTGGGCAAAAAATAAGGGTGTCCTTTGTGGGAAAAGCCCAAACTGTATATGGTGCGCTGGAAACATCAATCCCAAAGAAGCAGCAAATAGCCTCGGAAACTTCTGCTAAGAAATAAAAAATGTCATTAGCAGTTCCTTACCTGTGGCCCGCGGTGGGAGATATGAGCTCACTCCAAATATGAATCCCAGTTAGTGAAGACCCACTGAATGAATGGGACTTCTTAATTCAGCACTTAAGCAGCTCTATTATGTTCACTCAATTTACTCTAGTTAGAACTAGCAACTAAGCAATGATCTGGATCTCCTCACTGCATGAGAAATTGGATTGTTTTCCAAATTGATGAATAAGGATCCAAATGAAAACTTGGGTTCAGTGAGCACTAATAAACGTGAATAATACTGTGCTGTATTAACAATCTGCCTCTTTTCCTTGTTTCCTCATAGTACCTTCCAGGGAGGACATGGGAACCCATGTGTCTTCATTTATTTTCAGGTCAATTGGATCATAAGCCAATAAGTCTGCACACATAGAAAAGTCAATCAATGTTATCTCATTTTTCTTCCAAACACGTAAGAACAGCAGTGTTCTTTACACAACCACATTTAGGTCAGGAAAAGACATAGCCATTATTTAGTTCCCTGCCCCCCGAAAAGTAGCAATGCTCTCTGGCGGTTCTCTCAAATGCCCCTGAAGCATTTTTAAAAATGAACGTATCATGACATGGAGTGTCACTACAAAAAAAGGAGCCATTTTGTGAGACATCTGAACCTGTCTGGAAAGCAAATGAACCTTAAAAGTGAACCATGTTTGTGAACAGCATCATTTTAAATGTGTCCTCATTTGTTCTTTTATTTGGTTCCCCCACCCCAATGTTTCTTCAAATCTAAAAATTCACTTATTTCATAGCTAGATGCTACCCAAGGATCTTTCAAAAACAGCTCCCAAACAAAAGCCAAGACTAAAAACCATTTTCACAGTCTATGTAGCAATGACTTCCCAGCCTTTATGACCACATATACCACTGGAATGCAACCTGTGAGACTTATTCCAGATTCAAAGGTTTTCTAGCCCTGAGGTAAACACTAAGCTCTTTCTCCTGTCTTTCGCAGTTATAATTTAGTCTCTCTGCACCAGGGCTTTCTTTAACGTTTTTTCAGCCTCATTTTCTTTCTGCATTGATGAAGGCTCTTTCAGTTCCTTTGCCTTCACAACTGAGGCTGTCATGATCATCACCCTTCATGACAGAAGCGATCAGAACGTGCTTCTGGAATTAAAGGATCAGCCACCAGAGAGTAGCCAATTCCCAGGGAACACCCACATGTGTTCCTAGGCCTCAAGGGATTCGGGGAGGCCTTTCTGTCTTCCCAGACTATACTGGTAATTAGAGATGGGCACGACTTGGCAAAATTCTCGTTTCCGTTACTGTTTGTCGTTTCTGTTACATAACGGAAACGGTAACGACAATTACTCCGCTCCAGCTCGAACCCGACCCGAAAAAAGATAAATTGGGTCTGGTTTGTCGTCGTTCATGGCATCGCGGCGATAGCGCGATGCCAAGCAGCACAGGAAAAAAAGTTTTAATTTTTTTTAAAAAAAACGACTCCCGGCCCAAAAAGCAGGTGGAAATATGCCTGCCTGAGGACACCTACCAGAGGGGTGGTTTCTTGGGGGGGGTCCCCGGACTCCCCCCCTTTCCTGTCCTGGGCTGCTTGCACCAGGCTGGGGGGAGGTCATCCTCGTCGTATCCCATGCGGTGGGGTGGGATCCAAAATGGCGACCGCAATATTTATTTTTAAATCGTGGTCCAAAAACCCACCAAAGCACCACAGAAACATTTGAAAATTAGGTATTTTAAATGCCTGATTTTTTATAGTAGCAGCAGTGGGTTTTTCTTGCAATAAAACGTCTCCATTAATCTTATTTTATTTTATTTTTATTTTTAGTTTTTTACACCTGCGCAATGATGGGCTGGCCATGGGATGGGACCATGCAATTTTTTTGAACCATTCCACCAATCGCATGGCCAGGTTTTGACTGAGACTTCTGGATGTACCAGAGGGCATAAAAAGCCCACTAACCCTAACCCTAACCCTAACCCTAACCCATGTGCCAGTACACTGTTCTTCTTAGTGGGTCAGAGGCACCCAGAGGTGCAGCCCACTAACCCACCCTAACCTTAACCATAACCCTAAGCCTAGCAATTCCCCTAACCCCAACCCTAACCCAGATCCGTACGCAAGTACACTTTCCTTCTTAGTGGGTCAGAGGCACCCAGAGAGGTGCCACCCACTCCAGAGCCCACTACCCCTCCCCTACCCCTAACCTGTATGCCAAATGACAAATGACAAACAGAAACGACAAATTTTTGAAAATTTCTGCGACAAATGGAAACGACCCGAAACGGGACCGTCCTGACAAATGACAACTCGAAACATAATTTTTTTCTGGCCGTGCCCATCTCTACTGGTAATCTTGTATCTTGGTAATTTTTTTATTTGAGCACATGCTTCATTTATTATTAGCAACACCCCAGAAATTTCTGACCCACTGTTCATATGACTGAAATTGGTATTTCTATTTCTAAACCCTTTAAAAGTTTAGATAATCTTTTTATTGCTAGTATACAGTGGTACCTTGTATAAAGGAATTAATTTCTTCCAAATCAAATTATGTTAAGCAAATTTTCCTTTATACAAATTCCCATAGGAATGCATTGAAAACAGTGTTCCCATTTTTATGTCGTACGGATTCTGCCCATAGGCGATTATGTTAAGCAAATTTCCCCTATCTCTGGAATTTTTAATGTTGTACAGATTTTATGTTATACAAACTATTTGTTATACAAGGGTCCACTGTATTTGTACATGCTTCCCCTTTATCAAAGTGGCATCAGATTTCCAGCATCTATCATGGATCAAGCTAGAGACAACCAAATTACTTCCTGCCATTTTATTGGTACCATATATTACACAGGTTTTTTTAAAATTGATTTTTATTTATACCAAAAAAAAAAAACAGAAAAAAATGTCTAATAAACGCATACCTAAATAGTGATCCTGTGAAGTCCCATCTCCTTCTAGAATTGTATTATTGCAATGGGCTTTGCCCCTTCCCCCTTTTTAATATAAATTTGATAACTTTCCCCCATATGTCTATAAAGACATCTTTGCCTGTTATCTCCCTCTTAACTTTCAAGTTATACATAAAATTATAATTGCCAGCTAAATCCCAAACTACCTGATACCAATCACTTAACTAAAAATTGCATGCTCTTTCTGATTCCTAGCAATAATCTATCTCCCCACTGTTAACAAGCTGAAAATTAATTATTTATCTGTCTAGTTACTTTCCTCTTTTGCAAATATTGATAAAAGCACTCTTTTAGGACATATGGCTATGTAAACCTTGCTTATTTCATTTATTTCCTCAAAAACCAGTAGTCAAAATTTGAATATAGTTTCATGTTCCCATGAAAAATGAAAATAAACATCTACTATTCGGCACCCTCTCAGGCACATCTTAGAATAATTACCATCTCTTTGATTTAGTTTCATTGGTGTTGTTAAGTATCATGTCCAAACTAACTTATACAATTTTATTGTATTTAATTTTATTGTATATAATTTTAATTTTATTCAACAGAAACACATTTATAAAAAAAAATCAAACAAATTACCCCAACCATACACTCAGAAATAGTTCCATTCTTTTTATGTGTACTCTCCAATTCCAGACCTACTCACTTCTCTCCAGTAATACACTGATTCTTCTCCTGGTATATACCCCTTTCTCCTTCTGAAACACATGCATCAAAAACAGGTCCCATATTATTTTAAAATCACTGCTTTTCTTCATTCCTTTTCTGATCTTAATTTCATAAATTATCATTAATAGCCATATTAATGACCAATATTTTAATGTTCTAATGTTCCACGTGTTCTTTTCAAGCACAGGAATTTATTTCTTCTCTCAAATTGAATTCCCATAATGATCTAACCAAGTATTTTAGATCTTCTGCTTCCAGTAATATATTACAAATTTTACTTAACATCCCTTTCACTACCTTGCTTTCACCTTTGTGTTCCTTCTGTAATATAATGCCACCATATTTTGCAAATTTATTTGCCATTTATTTTTACACAGTTCTTTGGCCATTGTTCTAGCTGAATATTATATCAACATATTTCATCCATACCTGTAAGTTCTTTTACTTCCTCTTTGGTATTTATTTTTCTAACATTTTTTCTAAAACCTTATTGCACATAATGTAGTAATAAACCAAAGAATTTCTTCTAATGGAAGTGTAATGTTTTACAAGGAAATGCTCAATTTCAACAAGAGATTTATTCCCCCCTCTTCATCCCTGATGCATATACATTTTGTGAAAACTGGAAAAGACGTTCTATTTTTCTCTGAGTCCTAGAGGCTATGCATTACTCATCAGAGCTCAGAAGTAATAAATAATTAGTCACTAGGATTTTGTTTTAACTAACTGAGATAAGTAAGCCATTGTCAAAGATGGGACATAATAAGGAATAATATTACTAATTTTGCCACTGCAACTGCTGTAATGGTTGAGTATGTGGGCTCTCGCACTCAAGGTTTGTTTTATTATACGGGCAAGTGGCTTAGGACATTCTTATTCTTTAAATGGTAGCCATAAAATAATGGTTTAGACATGTTGTTGTGTGCTGCTGAATAATGAACAAATAGTTACTTTAAATAATTGTTAATTATAATGACAAATAAGCACGCTCCCATGGTAGCATGTTACCAATGACTTTTCAAAGTAACTTCCAAAGCTAGGCCACTCATTGCCAGCTGTAAAATATTCTAGGTTCTTCTCAGTTTAAAAACTGCAATAAGAGCGTAGGCGCAGGCCATTCACACAATGCTGCTACACATGGCTACTTGTTCCCCCACCTCCCTTTCCTGTCAAGTGTTGGAAGGTCAGATACAATTCAGTGCTAGAAGATGCATGTTTTTTGCATGGGGAACAACACAGAGAGAGGACCACCTCCAGTTTCCGGCCCATCCTTTACCTGCTCGACCTGTGCTGACCTTTCTTCAACATTACACTGCTATTCTTAGCTTATAATGTAATCTGAAGAGCAACAAGTATTGTAATGTCTTAAAATTGTTTAGAGGTATAACTGCTAATAATGTCAAGATTTAATATTTTGTACTGTGTGCCCTCTCTCCTTGCCTAGACCCTGTTTATTCGTTATAAGAAAAACCAATAAAATTACTATATCTCCAAACTAGGACATCTACCACCTTTCCCATGCCAAGTGTATTCATCAACTCAACACAAACTTTGTTGTTTTCTTGGAAAGATGCATACACAATTTCTTCTACAACACGGGATATGTACTCAAGATACTATTCTGAGTTTCAAAGTGCCAAATCCAAAAGTTAACATTGTTGGTCGATCGCTGTGACTGTACTTGCTCATACGTCCACATCAAAACACTGACAGTGAATGCGATATCAGGATCTCAGTGGTCACAATCCACCATGTTTCGATTAGAAGTAGAGATGGGGTGGACAAAGAAGTGACTTACTGCAGAGCCATTTAAGAGCAACCCATGATGAATGTTTCAAAAGGACCTTTTTATTATGTAAAATGTAGCATCCAGGTGTGAATATGTGTTTTCATGAAGCAGCTGTAAGGACCCACGAGATGTTCAGAGCTGGATATATAACTGGCTGCTAAATCCAGTGAAACCATTAAAAATAAAGAGAATAAATGGAATTCGCAAACCTTTGTTAATGACCTAAAAAGTCTGGGTGTTGTTTTCCCCCCCCCCCTAATCTTCAACATGCTTCCTATAACGCAGCAGCCTTTTGTTGAGCTCCTGAATTTTAAACAGGCCTCTTTTTCTTTCTTTTTTAAACATTTGGGTCTCTGATTTCCAAGAGCTGGAAGGAAAGGTTAGAGGAAGTCAGCAGGTGGACAGGAGGTCACTCTGGCTGAATTACTAATATTTGGAGATGTGAGTGAGTTGCTAACTGGACGGCAAGGTAGGTCAGGCTAAAGGAGCTGTAATCACTGCTCTCACGTTGACCTTCTTTGCTGCGCAGAGCAAAGTTTGTTTTCCTCCCACACATTTTATCCATGTCTTGTATGTTTATATTAGATACTAAGACATTTGGGAAGTGGGTTGTTTTAGACACGGACCAAATGCGTAGCTCTTAGACTGTTTCACACTAGGAACTCCATCTTATCCTTTGTGCTTATGCTGCGTTATGATGGAATCTGAGCCTGAAAAGTTTTTAAAGTAATATTTGTTTATTCATTCATTAATTCTTTTATTGCATTTCTATCATGCCCATCTGGCCACTTGGCCACTCTCAACAGCTTACACCATTTAGCTATACCCAGAAATAAACAACATGATAACACTATTGGCAAAGGGAACCATAAGATATAACACAATCAAAACAAAAATAGGAGACCTCATACATTCATAACATCCTTCACAACATTCACATCAACATTAACATTACATTATGATTAAGACAGCAGGATGGTGCTAGTTCAGTTGACCAACTACATTAGAATGTAGATAGCTCGGGAAAATCTTGCTGAAAGAGCTATATTTTCGAGGTTTTTTAGAAAAAGATTTGTGGGAGGGAGGGAAGCTCGTTCCATAAAGTTGAGATAACCACCAAGAAGGTCCATGATCTTGTCTTCTCCTTCCGTGCATCTCTTGGGATCTTAAGCATCCAGTTTGAGATAAACATGTATTATGAGCAGTCAAAGAAAGCCTGTCAGGGAGCAAGACTTAACTAACTAAACATACTGTTACAAGTCCTCCCACCCCACTGCAGTTACTGGTTACTATTGTATATAAAGTTCTCAAAGAAAGAAAGAAAGAAAGAAAGAAAGAAAGAAAGAAAGAAAGAAAGAAAGAAAGGAAGGAAGGAAGGAAGGAAGGAAGGAAGGAAGGAAGGAAGGACAGAAGGAAGGAAGGAAGGACGGACGGTAGGAAGGAAGGAAGGAAGGAAGGAAGGAAGGAAGGAAGGAAGGAAGGAAGGAAGGAAGGAAGGAAGGAAGGAAGAACTGGTTTTTTTCTGTTTCCCAAAAGTACTGAAAAATATGTACTATAAAACAGTTCAGTAATGCCAGCAATACATGAAATGAATTGAACAACAATAGTCCAGAGCAGACCTATCATGGGGTTTGGCCATTCCATAAAAAGCCATCTGAGTGAAATCTTCCTGGGCTCACTTCCTCTCTTCCCTGGCTTTGTTACAGCCCTGTCTTGCCCTTTGGTCAGGGCCGGTCCTACCACTGGGCCAACTGCCTTAGGTTTGGCATGTCATGAAAATAACAAATGACCCGTCATTAAAACTATCATAACTGTATTTTTGCTGCAAGTGATGGTAAGATTTTCGGTTGCAAATCTCTCTTTCCTTGATGTGCCTTGATAGAATTTGGAAAGTTACTTTGTCAAGAGAATTAAAGTGTTTCACTGCATACAATGCTGAAAAAGTAACATAACACATTAGTGACTACACTGTTTTTTGTTTCATTAACTTCTGTTGCTTGAGCTTAGGGTTGACAAGAGACACAACAATATTCAATGTTCCTTTCAGACTGTCTCTAAAATGTTTTAAAATGCTTTTAACAGCAGGCATAATCAAGTCAGAGGTTTCCAGGTGTGTCAATGCATGTTTATTGCTAAAATATTTCAAGATCTCAGTGGCAAACCCATGAGTTGTTTATACATCATGAAAGGCTGAAATCATTACCTTCTACCACCAGCTTTTGAAAATAATTAGAAAATCTGTTAGAGTAACAGTGCTTTGTCCTTTGCCCCTTCCATTACTTTTGACGTGTGACCTCTGCCCAACGATTAGGCGAAAGAGCAAGCAAATGACTGTTTTATTTGCACCTTGTTACTTCCAAGCACAGATGTTTGACATGGCCAGGCAGGCACAATATTTCCTGCTACACTTCATGCAGTATCCCAAGCCTCTGAGGTGTGCAGAGATACAGGAGGACTATGCTGGGCCAACAGTGGTGAAGTGTTAAAAGACGGGGTGGGGGGATAAAGTGTGTGTTTTTCCCAAAGCCTCCCAGAACAGGCTAGGCAAGCTATGTTCACAGACCACAACACAATGAAACAACCCTTGAGACCTCTTAAACTGCAATGTGGATAGGGGTCCTTTTTTTTTTTTTACCAGCACACAGTGGGATAAGAAAAGCTCATTCATTAGCAACTCAAACACAACTCAATCAAAGGCGCAAACAGATGGGAAGTGGAGTGGTATCAAAAGAAGCAATGCATTTTTCCCCTTCTATTGACACACCAACCCTCTTTAGCACTCAAGCGATACATTTCTCCCCACCATCACTGGCCCCACCCCTTCCCATGGCATCAGAGGCCCTGTGATAGAAGCAAGAAAACACTGGTCCTGAGCCTGCCGCACTCAGAAGTTTCTAAAAAAGCTCCCCAAAAAAAAACACCCATGGGATTTCCTGGCCGTGCTCACTGCCATCTCAGATTTAAAAGAAGATAAAATGTAACAAAAGCAGTTCTCAAAGGCAGGTAGAATTCAAGAGAAAGGGGGGATCTTTCCCTATCGCTATTCATTCCAGAAACAAAAAAGAAACCTTAAACACCACCTTTGTTTTTTTACCTTTGGAGACTTGGCTTCAACATTCAGCTCCTGCCGCTACATCCACTGGTGACAGAGGACCTTTTTAACGCCAACCAGAGGAATGAAGGGGATGCGGCTGTCCTTTATTGTAGCACTGTTGGTGGTCAGATCTCCGGATATCATCATCTGCAGCAAGGAAAGCAAAGTGTCTTAATCTATGGTGGCTGAGAAGCTGCAATCATCATTTCAAAACAGCGTTATTCCAATCCAACCCAGTGCTCATGGTTCCATAATCAGTCAACATGTTCATCTTGTTCTTGCATGCCATATTCAGGTTGGGTTTAGGAATATAGTACAGCGGAACACAGTGATTGTCCTTGTGTTGGTATGACTGCAGTAGTATCTTGGCCATCCACAAGGCAGAAGGCACAGATTTGCATAACAATTGCAATGATTGATATCAACTGCTACTGTATTTTATAGGTAAGGTAACGGTAAATGACCCCCCCCCCCCCGCACATGCATGCTAAGCCATGTCAAACTCTAGGGATGACACTCATCTCCATATCTAAGCCAAAGAGTCAGTGTTGTTCAAGTCTGTGGCCATGTGGCCGGCATGGCCAAACACATTTCCGTGCACGGAACACTGTTTACCTTCCCGCTTTTTAATGGCAGTGCCTATTTATCCGCTTGCATTTACATGCTTTCAAAATGCTAGGTTGGCAGGAGCTGGGAATAACAAAAGGAGCTCACTCCACTGTGTGGCAGCCAGGATTCGAACCACTGAGCTGCCGAATTTGCAGCTGACAGTTTCAGCACTCTAGCCCGCTGAGCCACCATGTCCCTATTCTATAGGTACCGGGGTGTAAAGCATTCTCCCTAAATTCTTGGCTCCTTAGGCTCCCTTGAGTTGATGAAATGATTCAACAAGGAATTTTGGAGATCTGTTGGCTACTGTGCATTCCATTGTTCACCCATTGTGCATTTCAGAAGAGCCAGCCTAGGTGGTCTTGGACAAGCTGCATAGCCCAAGACCACCTAACCCTAACCCAGGACATCTCTGGAAGAAGGGAATGGGAAACCACTACTGAGTATTCCCTACAAAATAAACCCTAAAAATCATTGCCCTAAATCATACTTGACAGCACCCTATGATGACAACAACGACAATGCTCATCGCCTCTGTGCAAGTGCAAATATGATTTTCTTTTCTAATAAGGGTCTCCATAATTTGAGCAAATGTACTAGGCATAAAATAATGTCCCCTTCCCTTTGAAGCACACGGTAAGCCCATGTTTAAAAAGATGCCAAGCACCCCCAAAGCTTCTAATACTTAAAAGCCTAAGCCACAAAGCCATTGTTTTGCATAACTTCTCTCATTTGCAGAATTCTGCTTAATTTCCTCCCTCACAAAATCCTAGAACAATGGGGAGAGAGAAAGAATTTAAGATCAACCATACCCATCCCCACCATGCAGTGTGATTCCACCGCCACCCCACTGCTTACATAAAATATCTCAACTAATGAAGGAACCATGTTCTTACAAAGCTTATGCATTTCTTATCCCTCTACACCCCCACATTTCTAATTAGACTGCAAAGATATACTGTGGCTTTCTGAGTTGTTGTGTATGCGTGTGAAAGCTGAAGAGTGATTAAAGCTGACGGGGGGGGGGAGTGATCTCTTCAAAATGCAGTCCTGGAGGAAAGCTTTACAGATACTGCAGAACATCTGAAAGACAAATACATGGTACTAGGAATGTTGGCAAATTGGCGGGTCCAAGTCCCAAGTCCTGAATCTCAAGTCCCAACTCCAAGTCCCTAACAGAATAGGTGGTTTTTGTTTTGTTTTTTCAGGAAAAGAAGGAAGAGCAGATTGGTTCCAAATTGCCAGCTGAGTCCTGCTGAGTCAAGTTCAACGTGGCAGTGAATCCCTCAACTTGAGCGACCATCTCTGGTAAGTACTAGAGGAAATCAAACACAAACTCCCTGTAGATGCAAAAAATTCTCTACTGAGATTAACCTCCATCATAAGAAGATAAGATTCATTGGAAAAGTCAATAATGCTAGGAAAAGTTGATGGCAATAGGAAAAGAGGCAGAGTGGCCATGAGATGGATTGAGTCAAAAAGGAATACATGACCTTGAGTTTGTGAAATTTGAACAGGGCAGTGAATATCAGGGCTTTTGGGAGGTCATTAATTCATACGGTAGCCATATATCAGGGGGAACTGGATGGCATATATAAGCAACACTATAGCTTTCGATGCTACTTAACTATAGCATTCGGTACTCCCTAGCATTAAGTGATGGTTCCACCAGTTGGTGCGAAGGGTGGGATCCAGTTTGCCAACCTTCTTCTAAGCTTCTAGGAAATTATTAAATTTTCCTCAGCTTATTTGTGACTGTATATCAGGACAAAAAGGAGTCATTCACCCACTACATGACCGCAGTGGAGAAGAGCCCTGCAGAGTATTGTTAGTGTTCTCCTTCCAGTTATGACTAAAGAAAAAGTGAAAGACTGCATATTACAGATTTCTTTTTGTTCCTAACTTAGAAAAAAAGCTCAATGTGTTAGAAGTGTGATGGTCATGGACAGACCAGAAGCTTAAAAAACCAAGAAGATCCTGGGGGTGGAGCAATACCATGGAGCATTTGAACAGGCAAAGGTCAGAATGGTTTTTGTGGAATTTGAAGGCAGTGCCTTCTCCATTTCTGATCCAATGCCAACTCATGTTCTACACTCCTCATTAAAATAGCCCCCATACACCAAAAGAGAATGATCAAATCCTCTTTTCACCAACCACCAGCACATTCCAAAACAAATCTCTGAGCTATTGGGCTGCTGTTTTCTCTTTATCCCACTATCTGCATGAATCATGGCCACGTTATGGCGAAGTGATTTATTGCTACTGTCCTCCATTCCTCCCAGGTGGCAGTAATTAACCTTTGCCAACTGGTGAAGTAGTTGTCCCTTGAAGAAATATATCTCCTGATGAACTGTCCCATCAGCAATATAGTCATCCATTTCCACAGAGTGCAATGAAAAAAGATTTTTCTTCCTGGAGGTCAGTTCTTCAATTTGTCCAAGGCAATATATATATACATGGTTGTTTAGAAAACAATAAATAAGTCACTAAGCCCACCATATTATTCCATCTCTCCATTCCAGCTTTTGAGGTACAATTTGTGAGAAACAGCTAGTCCAGTATTCCCAACTTAGAGCACCCCACGCGGGGGCCTGGTCGCTTTTTATGTGTTGTAACATTTCGTAAAATAATTTCTTCCTTGATCTTTTGGAGTGAGATATTAAAGTGAGTGTGCATGTTTATGAAAAAGAACATACCCTTTTGCAGGAGAAAGATGTCTCTGCTTGATGAAACAGGATGATACTACTCCTGTTAAATATTTGGAAATAAGGTGGTGGAGTCACAGGTTACTTGGACATTATAAAAGGGAGTTGTGACTTGCAAAAGGTTGGGAACTAGAGATGGGTGTTTTGTTTTGGAAGGGAACTGGTTCTGAAATAAAACATACCAGCACAGCTGGAACTCAGAACCCAGTCCCACCCTCCAGAACAAAATCAACCATGGTTTTACCTTGCTGTAGCTCACACTGAGTGAAATTCCAACCAGGAAGCAGCCTCCAATACATCATCTTCCTCTCTCCCTGGCACTGGCCAATCAGAAGCTCTGCAAAGACATGCATCATCCCACCTCCTTGTCTGACTGGCAAGCACCAGGGAGAAGGAAAGATGACATATCTTTCTCCTTGGTGCTGATAATTTATTTATTTAGCACATCTGAAACACCTGGGACTGCTCCAAATTTGCCAGTGCCTCTCATGGTTGTGCTGTTTTAACTCCATATAAGCAATGGCAACCAACATACACATCTAAAACAGAAGAAATGATACATCTATAGTCCTCTTCTGGTGAATTTGGAAGGCCAGGTTGTGACTTTGTGTGAAAGATGGGGTTTTGGTAAAAGAAATAAATGTTAAGATAAGGAAAGAGTTGTTTATAAGTTTACCTTTCTGTCCTCTTAATTTGCACTCCCATCATCTCTCACACACATCAAATTGCAAACCATTCCTTTTCACTCACATATGTGGAAAAGTCTGAGGACAGTAACAGTGAGCAAGCACAACCCCCAAGGGTGAGGAGCTGAAAAAATCAGAGAAATCTTAAGGTTCACTGACATCAAAGCTATAGACTATTATAATTCTTCTAAAACTTTTTCATAGAACTCTGAAAATACTGCCTAATAAAGGAGACCACACACAAGAGCACTGCAAAATGTTTTTCTCTGACTTATCTTTGGCATCAATCCTGTATCAGAAGTTAAAAGTAACTCCCCTTAAGCTCACTGTGTGTCTCTCCCTGGTAACTCTTTATAGGGCTGTGGATGGCCTATTCCGTTTCTCACTTATTGACTGTGCATTAGTGTTTATTCTCTACTATATAAAATCACTTTTTTCATCTCTCCTTTAAACAAATACATAAATTTGCAACATATCAGGCAATGAGACAAAAAAAAATTGGTTAGCCTACCAATGGATAAATTAAATCAGAACGGCTAAGAGGAAATGAGTCTGGCATTATGTTCTTACATCATAATATAAATTCCTGTCATGCCGATAAATTTATACATGGTCCTTTTCATCTGTGATTTATATTGTTTTAGATGAGTAGGCCCTTAAAATCTCAAGATTCTTTAAAAAACAAAAACAAAGCTCAACCAGTCAGATTTTTTTTCCCGAAGAGGGGAAAAAAAACTTACACTGAGTAATTTCCAGGGTATTCTCTGGCCCTACAGGAATTCTAGTATGTTGAAAATTAGTAGTAGGTTAGGTTAGAGTGAGGCATGAGGTTGGTGTTAGCAGGTAAGGCATTCTGTGAACCCATTGAAAGCTCCAGGTGTTCCCTTCCAAGGGATCAACTTACCAAGAAATCACCACTTCTGTTTTTTTGGCATCACAGGCACTGAAACGTGGTATGGAAATCTCCACTAATGTAATTGGCTGGAACAAGGGCAAAACTGAATAAGCTCCTTGGGATAATTTTGGTCCTAGCAGTGTTTTTTTCTGACTTAAAAGACACAGAGAGAGAGAGAGGGGGGGGCAAATGGCTGAAACGCGCGGGGGGCATTGTTACATAATGTGTTGTAAACAAGGTCATAGAACGCCTATTTTGCCCCTCTAGTTCTGCAAAAATCTACACCCAAATGTGACAGGGATACAAAAAGATTCGGTCCCCTGGAATGCGGATTTAAAAGCATTCTAATAGCTGAGAAAATAATTGAAACACGTGGCTCTTTTATCTCCTATCTTGCTGCTCTTCTGAGTCTCCAAACACGCCCTCTACCAGCATCCCATTAAAATATCAATATGGTTTAGGGGGTTTGTTTGTTTGCTGGGAGGTGTGTGTGTGTGTGTGTGTGTGTGTGTGTGTGTGTGTGTGTGTGTGTGTGTGTGTGAGAGAGAGAGAGAGAGAGAGAGAGAGAGAGAGAGAAATTCTGTTAACCATAAGCATAGCAGATTAGTTTGTTGCTAGAAAAATGGCATTTGTGGCATCTTACTAAGTTTTATTGGCATCTGTTTTCATGGCTGGCAGCCCACCTCTTCAAACACAGAGAGTTGGCTTCAGGAGACAGTTATAAATGAAGTGCCTCTGGCTAGAGACACAGTACGCAGGCTGTTTATACTGGCATTACTGCTTTGGCTTTTTTTAAATTTTACTTTCAAATTTCCCCATATGAGTCGGACTTCTGACACTGGGTTGCATGCCCTTTGATCTCAAGGTGAAAGCAAACAGCTCTTCATGAGAACAGAAGATGAGGGAAGAAGACAACGGGGTCCCTCCCACACGGATACAGAGGCTGGGGTGTACCCATTCCCACACTCCATAGGAAGCGACTGTGACACAAGGCAGCTTCAGACAAGACATGTGTTGCCTCAACCGGGCAGAGATGACAAAAAAAAGAAGAGCAAAAAAAAAAAAAAAAAAAAAGAGCAAGAACAAAAAATGCCCTTGGAGAATTACAATGCTCTAATCTGCATTTCACTGATGGGCAAACGAAGGCCTTTCCGGATGGCTGCCTTTAATGCAACAAGATGAGAAGCTGTTAGTCAGTTATTGTGAGGACACAAGTGTTTATCCTCAAAGTAGCACAGTCATTGCTAGCAGCAGCAGGAGGTTGTGGGGAGTGGAAAAGGGGGAGATGTAGGATCCAGGCATTTTTCCTTAGAGTGGGCCTTCTTTTGGAGATAAATGTTGTTTCCTCAGCACTCTGATCACCAAGGTTTGAGGGTCAGGCAATAATCTGGTTTAAATTCACAGTACATAGTGGTGTGTAACTTAGGCCCTTACTTCACGAGGCGCGGCGCTCCACAGCGATATTGCCTGCGATTTGAATTCGGAGGCGGTCACATGGCAGTCACGTGTTCTCGCTTCGCTCCCGCCCCTGTTTCTCAGTACTCACGAGCTGCAGTTTTAGGACCGATTCGAGCACAACCTCACCTGCTCCCTTCGCATTCGCATGCCACTTTTCAACGTTCGTTATTTCCCATCCGTCCTTTAAAAAAATTCCTACCGACGGCGTATTGATGCATCGATACTGGACTGTCAGTTGCAATGGCTCTACTGATTTCAACTGTTTCCTGGCATCATTGGCAGCCCCCCCCCCGCCGCCGCCACTACTCGGGGGGAGCCCCGCATGGCACAGCCACCCGCCCGCCCTCCGCCGCTTGCACGCTGCCTGCCCCAGGTGCCCTGCTCTGGCCGGGCGAGGCGGCAGCGGCTCCTCCTGCTCCCGCCGCCGCCGCCGCCGCTGCTACTCGAGCGAGGAAGTAACAGCGCAAAGCGATGAAACGATATAGCAATGCATCGATAACCCTGTTTGAATATTTTTTAAAAAAACTTGAAATAAAAACCAAAAACCGAGACCACACGCCACGTTGGGAGCGAAGCGAAAAGATTCCCGGCAACTGGCAGGGGCACCACTCGCCCCGGTTGGAGCACGGTAAAGGGGGCGTGGTCGGGGTGGCATCACAGCCAAAAAGGAGGGGCTTGCAGACTAAAACGATCGATTCGGACAGAAAAAAAGGCTAGCCGCGAATAGAGCGGCTCGTGAAGTAACGGCCTTAAAGAGAGAGAGAGAGAGAGAGAGACAACCAGGGATTCCTAAATTTATCCTTTCAGGCTAGGATTTGCAGCATGTTCTGGGCAGCATGGTTAATGGGAGCCATAGTCAAAAGCACTAATCTACACGGCTGTAGAAAATTCATAGCTTGGTTCTTCTTTGAGACCAGTCATGGAGGTGAAGGAGGAAAGGTTTTTCCTCAGAGGGGCACTTGTAAAGGAAAGCTGATGTAGTCAGCAGGGCAAATATCTGAGGCTAGAAGGTGGGCCCTTTGTGATGTTACAGATATATTTAATCCCTCTGCACGCGCAAAAGCACATGAGCATGGGCACACACGTGCCTGTCCATATCAGGGTTGCACATATTTCCTTTTGAAAGGAGCATTGAGTGGATAATCCTTTTCAAAGGGATATTATGCTGCAAAATATTTTTTCACAGAATGTGCCTTTTGCTTCAGCATCAAAGACGTCACCTAAAACCAAGCAGCATCAAGGTGCCCTATAGGGCCATGTTTGACACTAGTCAAAATCCTGTTGGTTACTCATGTCTGCAGGAAGGCGAACAGTGGAGCTGCCATAGCAGCTTCTCGTTTCCATTTAACCAGTCACCACTTGGTCCTTCAGCCCTGTGCAAGTCTGGTGAGTTGGTGTGCACCCCAAATTCCTAGTGCAAAAGGATTTTGACCTATGAATGAAGATGGGTGAGCAGACTCCTATAAGGCAGTGTAGACCTTATTTTTAAGGGTGGCACTGCATACATCTTTTTCCTTTTACCTTACTTCAACAGCAATCCCAGCAGCGGCAGAGGAGATCCCAGCAGCAGCCGCTGCCTCCAAACACCCAGCAGTGACCGTGCCGGGCAGCAGGAGGCCTCGCCGAGCAACGGGAGGCCTCACTGCTGCATCCGGAGCCCCAGCTGAGGCTTCACTGGGCAGCAGTGGACTACCCCTCCACCACCTCTGGAGGCTCAGCAGCAACTGCGCTGGATGGTAGGAGAACTCGCTGGGCAGTGGGAGGCCTCACTGCTGCCTCTGAAGCCCCGGCTGCGGTCGCACTAGGCAGTGGCGGACTGCCCCGCCACCGTCTCCGGAGGCCTAGCAGCAACTGCACCAGGCAGCGGGAGGCCTTACTGCTACCTCCGGAGCACCAGCGGTGGCTGCGCTGGGCAGCGGTGGATTGCCCTGCCACAGACCCAGCATTTTTTTTTATTTTTTTAAAAGTCCCTGAAGCGGGGGCTTTTTGAGGTGCTGGCTTGGGGCCAGTGCCAATCAGCTGAGAGGTGCTGGCTTGGGGCCAGTGCCAATCAGCTGAGAGGTGCTGGCTTGGGGCCAGAGCCTCTAGAGGCGCTAGCTTCCCCACACCTGTTTTCTTCTCCCCAGCATTGACCATGCGGCCCCTGGGGCGAGGTCAGCACTTTTTATTTTTATTTTTGTTTTTTGTTTTTGTTTTACATTTTAGGATGCTGACCATGTGGCTCCCGGGCCAGGTCGGCACATTTTTAATTTTTTTTTTAAAATAAAATTTAGTCCCGATGCCTCGTTTTTTAAAAAATGTTTTTTACTTCTGGCTGGCCCACAGGCCAAACCAAGGGTTTTTATCCATTTATTTTTATTTTTATTTTTAATGTACAAGCCAGGTCCGGCACCATTATTTTATTTTATTTTATTTTTGCATTTCTAGTGCCGACCACAGGGCCCCCGTGGCCAGGTTGGCACTTTTTTATTTTTTTAAATTTATTTATAAGCCCCGATTTTTTTTCCACAGCTGAGAGGCGCTTGCTTCCCTGTGCCGAACAGGACTGGGGGCGGCAGTGGCGGGACCCAAGGTAAGTGTCCACAATGGAAAATGAAATGAATGAAATGGAAATTTCTGCTTTGTTTTTTTTTTGTTTTCCTTTGATGGGTTGGTTCGTTATTTGCTTCGTTAAGTAATGAAATGAATAATGAATAACTAAACAAATCAAAAGTTCATTTTGTGCCCATCTCTAATCTATATAAATAAAATCTTCCACCAGCAAAATCAAAATGGCGAGTTAGGAAAGACGTAACTTGGTTTTCGTGGATTGCTTTTGCATGAGTGTGTGCGACAAAGGATCCCTAAGCAATCCACTGGAGGGGGGACTGTTTAGCTTGCTTCTTCTTTCCAAATTGCTATTTCAAACGTAGCAAGGACAAAAGGACTGGTTTATTAGAAAAATAATCTAGCCAATACTTAAATTCTTGAACAAAGCAGAATTAGGGATGGACACAAAACAAAACAAAAATAGTGTTTCATTTCATCCCCCATCCCCGCATGTCATTTGGTTTCATTACAAAACAATTTTTAAAGTAGTTTCATTATGAAACAACATGAAATGAAGCAAAACACTATGCTACCCTGGGTCCTTTAGCGATTTTAGGTTAGCTCCCGAAATTTGGAAAGGTTTGGGGGTCAGGGTATTGCATAATTAAGGTCCAAAGGGGATGCCTCAAGGAAAAATTATTTCTAATTGGAATTGGAAGCTGATTGGGAGAGCAATAGTACTGCCGCAGCTTACCATTGTTTCTAATTAGAAAGAAGTTTTCCTAGGGGCACTCCCTTTGGAACTTAATTACTCAGTCCCCTTTGCACCTTTCAGGGGGTTACCTAAAATCACATGACAAAGGTGCCCAGTGCCTAAACGCACTGAGGGGAAGCTGTCAATTAACCCTATAATTGGTAAAGCGCACCGGACACACTTCTTCCATTAAGCACCCCTCCACCTCATTTGGAGCTTAATAACGCCAATCCCTGAAACCCAAAACTTTCCAAATTTCAAGGGGTTACAGGGGAGAGCTTGAGGAAGCATCCCTGACATTTCCTCTACAATGGATTGTTTCATTTTAGAGTGGGGGGAATAGCATTCCTTTCCATTTCGTAATGAAATGCTGGCTGGCATTTTGTTTCATTTCAAATCATTCTGTAACCTTATGACACAACAAAACAGTGTGTCATTTTTCATAAGGTGCCCATCCCTAAGCAGAACTCACCCCAGTTTTCGTTAAGATGGCAAAATTTTGTCCAGCAGGGACAATTTCAGTGGAACATCTTTCTGGCTAGGGTGAGAACTAAATTGAATGAGAATGGAACTCTTCACTCATTTGGGGTGAGAATGATGAGAATGTTGAATCTCAAAAAGAAGTACAGTGGACCCTCATATAACAAACAGTTTATATAACATAAATTCTGTACAACATAAAAAATTCTGGAGATAGGGGAAATTTGCTTAACAGAATCGTTTATGGGGCGAATCCGTACAACATAAAAATGGTCGTGATTAGGGATTACTCTGTTTTCAATGCATTCCTATAGGAAATTTGTATAAAGAAAAATTTGCTTAACATAATTTCATTTGGAACTAATTAATTCCTTTATACAAGGTACTACTGTATCCCAACTAGAGATGGTCACAACCCCCTGATTCTACAGTTCATGCTGGTTTGGCTGTTGGCCCCACAGGTGTTCCAAGGTTCTGAGCCATGCCTTGAGCCATGCCTTCTCTGACATGCACCTACCCAGAGGCAGCACCCAGAGGAGGTGGGACAGGGTAGCTGGGGTGCTGCCCCCCCAGTGGGCCCCTGCCAATGAAGGAACGTCTTGGAATGACATTGGAACTACGGAGCACCTGTTAGGCCAATAGCTGAACTGATAACGAACTGCCAAACTGACAGCTCCCATCCATCTCTAATCCATCTACTGGATAAAATTACAAAATATTTTGTACTTTCATCTTGCCTCTCTGGCATTCCTCCACACCAAAAAAGTGTGCACATTTTTCTGCCACTAACCCATATTTCATGCAAAACACTGTGTGTGTGTGCAGTTGTTTTTGCACACACACACAAATTGCATTCTGCCTAAAAATGCAAAAGGCAAGGTTTTCCCTGCCTCTAACGGTTCTGCTGCTGAGAAAGGCAGTGTTAACATTTTTGCTGTGGTGCAGGAGCAAAACATCTTGTAGGACATGACAACTTTTTTCAGCAGGGTGTCTTGATATGTGCCGAGACCCTTTCTCATGGAGGATGAGAGCATCTGTAAAATTTTATTGCAGCATTATTATTGAAAGCACCAGGAAATGTATTGCTATCATCATGGATAAGGAGAATATTGCACTTCCTCATCCACACGCATAAGGAGAAGGCATATAAGGAGGTCTATACCTAGTAGGGAGTGAATTCCCTAGTGACAAATGGTGGAACCAGAAACCGATGACTAATCAAGAAAGAAAGCACAAAACAGTCCATTAATTCTGCCTAGCCCTAAATGAAAAATGCTGATGCTTCTTCCAGAGCAGTTTTCTTTTTGTGGTGTTGTCCATATAGTTCTTCCTGGTTGCTCCAAAACCACATCTCTGCCTCCTGGTGCCTGCTGATGGATCTGAGCTTCTAAAACAGATCAACTAATGGAATGGTTACTCCAGAAGGAGCTGTGTTTTTCAACCGCATGACAAGACTTCTTGAGTAGGGTCCTCTAAGTTCACTCCCAATGGATCAGGCTGGGCAAATTACTTGTGAGACATCAAACATTCATTTTAATGAGAACTGAAGAGAGGGCCTCCTCACACATGTTCTTCCTTACTACTGACAGCTAAACAGGCCAGTTATTATTAATGTCAGAAGCAAAGTGGAAAGAGTCAGGTCGTACCCACTTCTTTCTCCTCCTTCCTTCACCCATTTTCTGTGGGCAGGAGGTGGAGGGAAGAGATTGGGTTATCAGAAAGTGTCTGTGAAGAGAGGAAGGATGATCGCAAGTGAGGTGCCATGGAGGCTCAAGTGCCAGCCCTCAGCTGACATGTCAGGTTAAATATAGCACACAGACTAACAGTGGCCTCCCTGTTAATATCACTATGACAGCTTTCCCCAGCTCTGAATGCATCATTAAAGCTATAAATGTGAACATACTGGTAGCAAAGGAGGCCATTGGGACAGTGAGGGGACTTCAGTGAGGGACAGAGAACAACAATTATGCCTCCTCCCTCTTCTTTTTAATCCATGCCCCTCTTTCCCCATTTCATTGAAGGACAGACCTTGTGAATATGTCACAAAACACTGCAGGAAAACCAAACAAGGTGATCTGGGTATAACCGGGCATAATCTTCCAGAGAACATGCCACCCTTTTTTTGTTTTTGAAAGCATGGAGGATAGCTTTTTAAATACATTAGAACCTTGACTTACATACTGCTTGACTTGCATCATATTTGACTTGCAGCAAGAAGGGGCCTGTTTGACTTGAGTCGCAGGCTTTGACTTACATCTTGGAGCCCCGGCGCAAGGCACCGGAATTGGGCGACAGCCACAACCCAGCATCGCGGCTGCCGCCTCCAAACTGCTCTTGCCTTCTTCCCCTCCTCGGCGAGGCCAGCTCAGAGCACCTGGAGCTGGTCCTCGGCCTCACCAAAGCCGCTGCTGCTGCCAGAAGAGAAGAAGGGCCGGGAGCTCGGGACTGGCCTCGCTGGTTAGACAGTCGGCTCAGTCTTGTAAAAAATCTGGCTGCAGAAGTCTGGTCCACAATGGAAGCATTTTAGTTGGGGAGCTGTACAGTTGTGGGACTCTAATGGTAAGCATAGAGTTGTTCAGAACTTGGAATGTCAGGTTAAAAATCAGTAAAACTTAAATGTTAGACATTGTTGCTATGAACATTAAAAAGTGGAGGTATATAGCTTGTGGACTATAATTCCACTGCCTCCTCCTCGCTTTGAAGAGACATTTCATTTACATCCCCAGAAGGAATCTCCTATCCCAGTCAAATTTGTGTTAAATTACTGTTTTCGGGGGTCTTTTTCATCATCTGAAACGGATGAATCCACTTTCCCATTACTTTCTATGGGAAATGTTCGTTTGACTTAAGGCATGTTTGACTTAAGTCTAGACCACTGGAACAGATTAATGACGTAAGTCAAGGTTCCACTGTAGATATCTATAAATATAGTATGGGCAGGATGGAAACATCCTAAGTATTAGAAATGCAAAATGCCCAGCAAGGTTGTAGCCAGAACAGTGGTTGTTAAGGGTCATTTAACAGCCCTGTGGTTGACAGTAGAGATGGGCACGACTCAGCGAAATTTTTGTTTTTGTTTCAATTTTTTCGTTTTCGTTACGCAACGAAAACGAAAATGAAAATTTTCCAGAAAACAAAACGAAAAATTTAGCCGTGTTTTTCGTTTTCGTTACGGCAGACACATCACAATGAAAAGAATGCTAACGAAAACGAAAAAATTTTGTTTTCGTTTTGTTTTTTTCATTTCGTTTCATAATGAAAACGAAAACAAAAAATGCGAAAAAACCTCAAAAAACGAAAATGAACCGAAACGGACCCCTTAACGAAAAACGAAAAACGAAAAATTATTCTTTTGAGTCGTGCCCATCTCTAGTTGACAGGTGCATAACGTAATGGTGGTTTCTAAGAGCCATTCAAAGGTCATTGTTGAGTGGCAAGTAGAGGTGGTCATGAACAGTTCATCCCAGTTCGTCGCAGCCCATAAAGGCGGCAGCTGAGGTTCTACTGCTACACTCCACCAACTCCTTTGGTTCAATCATTCACTCACCAGGCCCAGCATACTAGCTTCCTGCACCTCCACAACTGATCTTCCAGTTCCGGCACCAGCTCAGGCTTCTCCCACTCAGACAAAAGTGGAGGGCACCCAGCATGGTTCTTGATTTGAGGCTTATTTTGAGGGAGATAGCATGAGTCCACTGGATATGTAGCACCTTCTTGTGGCCTATTTTTGAATCAGACAAATCAAGGATGTAGACTTCTTTAGAAAATACATTCTCTGCGTTCACAAGAGGCTCCATCACAGGATTTTACCTATAGTTTAGGTAACACAGGGTAACTTAATTGTCATTACATCTCAAAGTCTGCATGAAAGCAAGTGGTTGAAAATAGCATTAATTTCTTTTTTGGAAGAAAAGATATTTTTGGTTCCATAGCCCTATTAAGGAGTGTGATACATCAAGGGCCATGTACTGCTGGTAAACCTGAGAAATTACACTAGGCAATTTCTTCTCCATTTAATTTGACAGATCAATAGCTGAGGTAAGAGGATAATAAGTAAGAGTGCTCTTACTTCCCATGATGATTGCATTTGAAGTCTGACTAGTCCAGATCACATACATTCATTCATGTTAAAGGAGGCCTCTGGCACATTTTTTTTTGCATGTCGCTATTTTTTGCAATCTATTCTAAAATCCATCCAAAATGGTAACGGAAAGGGGCTGTGGTTCTTCTAGGAACTGTAGTTCTGTAAGTATTCCCTTGTGTGCCCCCCACCTCAAAATTATAAACTGTAGAGCAGTGGTTCCCAATCTTGGTTCCCCAGATTTCTTGGACTAAAACTCCCAGAAAAACAGGCTAGCACCGCAATGCCTCCTTTTTAAAGACACACACGGAGTGCCTGAGGAGGCCTGAGGAGATGCCTGGTGTAGAGTCCTTGTCCCATTAAAGGTCCTCAAGGGAGAAGAGGAGAACCATGGGCAACCTCTGGCTCCCCTCCAGAATTTCCTATGAGGAGGAGGAGGAGGAACTCTCAGAAGGAGCAGCTGCCTAACCTGAACTCTGGGGAACCTACTGCCCTTCAGTTCTGACACTGGCAGACAAAAAATGCAAGAAGAATACCAGCAACAGGAGAAGAAGGGGGGAAGGTAAAGACGAGACTGGGACCACCTTAAAGACACTCCCAACTCCATGGCCCTCACTGCAGACACACCATCCCTCACCGTTTACCAGATCTTTTTGGACTAGGGGCCTCAGCTCTATCATCCACCCACAACTTCAGTGAACAGAATTGAAGCTTGGAGCAACTTTCTGCATCGTTTGGTGAAGAGAACTGGGGGATCACAGATAGTCTATAGCAATGTGACCCCAGGAAAAAGAACTGGGAAGTCAAGTGATTGTGTTAATCCTTCCCCTCTGTTACAATAAACTCTGTTTAGTTGCAACCCTCCTGTCCAGAGTTCATGGAACAGAAGATGGAAGATAGGAACCCAAATCAGCCAGCAGGATTCGCTCTGGGACATCACAGAAAACTGTGATGTCTCAGAGCGATGATGTCTTATCGTGAAAACTAAGGAATTGGGGAGCTGCTTACCCTCTCTCTTTCAGGATGCATTCCTGCAGAAGTTCATTGTCAAAAATTCAGCAAGTACAGCAGTGAATTGTGTACAGTGCTCCAAGATCTGTCCAGGAAACTTGTTCAATATGCAACACAGATCCACACATCTGTGAGGTTCGGTATTTCTAGACCAGCAATCTACCAACTGAAATATTATCCACAGAATGGCAAGCTTTATTTCATTTAATCCTTGTGACTACCAACTCAACCCACATCTTTGAGTACAGTGAGGTCTCTCAAACAGGAAGCATAGGGACATCTTCTTCATCCGTTCAGGAAATTTTGTACCCTACTGTCAAACTGACTCTCTAGAGCATCCCACTGAAATCATGCGGCAACGTACACTCACACGCTCAGTTCATTAGCTGTACTTTGGTTTTATTAGCTGTACCTTGGTTTCCTTGATGGGAAACCCTGGTGGTTTGGTGCCCACTGTGGTTGGTGGGGCCAAAGGACAGGTCATTAATAGTGGGTGCAGATGGGAGTGACAGGCAGGCAGACACTGCCTCACCCCAAACCCATTCATTCCATCTACGACTCAGCTTTGCCCTTCTCAAAATTAGAAATATCTCTGTTTTGGTACTACTTCTGTCTTCTCCCCGGTTGCAGAGTCTGCAGTTACGTAAGAGTACTAGGGGGGTGGGGTGTCCCCTCCCCCTAGGGAAGAAAGCAGGAATGGGTTAGCTAGAGAATTTTCTGAGATTGATGTTGGACAGTCACCCCTTTGATTCAATGGGCCAGTTTACACTTACTGGTAGCTCAGGATGCATGTCTGACTCCTTCAGGGATCTTTCATACCTTTTCCTCCAAAAGCTCCCGGAAAGGAATAAAAAACATGGAATGTGCTGTATAACCTTCATTGGTTACCATTTGCTCCCCGAGCCCAATTCAAAGTGCTTGTTTTGACATATGAAGCCCTAAACGGCTTAGGAACTAGAAAACTGAAGGACCGCCTCCTTCCATATGAACCTACCCGGCAATTAAGATCTAGCCAGGGGGCCTTCCTGAAAGAGCTCTCAAGGAGGTGAAAGGGATGGCTTGTAGGAACAGGGCCTTTTCAGTAGCTGCCCCCAGATTATGGAATGCCCTCCCAAGTGAGACCCACCTGGCGCCAACGGTGATGACATTCCGGCGCCAGGTAAAAATATTCCTGTTCCAGAATTTTTTTAACTGATTATTGTGGGTCCTGATGGCAATTTTAGTGTAGTATTTTAATATATTGTAGTTATTGTATTTAAATGTTTTATTGTTTTAATTGTATTGCAATTTTGATGTTTTAATTGTCTGAATTGTTTATTTTGACTGTGAGCCGCCCAGAGACCTTTGGGTAGTGGGCGGCATACAAGCTATATAAAATAAATAAATAAATAAATAAATCACCCTTCCTCAACCTGGCACTTGGGTCTGGCAAGATCCAGAGGGCACTGAGCTGTGGAAGAATTCTAAATATATAATTTGGGAGTGGTTGCCTCTGAGGAAAGGGTTAAAAGGAGAACTACAAGAACAGATTAAAAAATGTGTTGAGAAAAGTCTTGAATGTCTATACTTCTGTGAACCCTTGGCAACAGCAGCTTCCCTTCAGGTCATACTGGCTGCTGACTTCTAGCCACTCGGAACAGGCCTCGGCAGTCATGCGGACGCTGCTGTGACGTGCTGGCTTCAACACAGATTGCCTTTGGCCTCTTGATCACAGCACATTAAACAAAAAAACAAACATGTGGGCTCCCCTTCTAGAAAACACTGCTGGAGTCTTCTTTTTTTCACTTTTATCAAATCAGTTCCAGATATCAGCTCTTAAACCAGGATATAAGTATTATTGGTCCATTAGACTTTCACCTACATTCATGGGGGGGGGGAGCACCAACTCTCAAATTCTTGCCATCAAATTGATGACGAAGCTAGAGAATCCGAGGCAAGTTCTTTGCCAAAAGCAGGCCGAATCAAACTTTCAACCATTTAGAATGAGCCAAATTCAAGTAGGTACAGTGGTCCCCAGCCATTCCGTGGTTCATATACTGCGTCCCTGAAAGGGCTTGAGGTGGGGGAGGTTTTAAAAGCTGCGGCTTCCCCAAGCCCCAGGCTCCTGGGTGGGGAAATAAAAGGTTTTTCTCCCCCACCCCAGTGCCAATCAGCTGTTGCCCAGGGCTTGCCTCCATGGAGGCATTGCATGCGGCTCCCCTGCACTCGGGGGTGGACGGGAGTGGTACATGATGTTTAAAATGACTTTAAGCCTCATAGCCAAGCACTTGGTTCTGTTGCTTAAAGTCATTTTACACATCACTTGCTGCTTCTCCCCACCCCACCCCCAGGGTGTGGGGAAGCAGCGAGAGGTATTTAAAATGTCTTTAAGCAACAGAGCCAAGCTGGCTCCATTGCTTAAAGACATTTTAAACATTGCATACACACATACACACAAGGCCCGACACAACCTGCATCTGCAAATTACGGATTTTCAATGATAGATGGGGGGTTTACTGTATAGACATGCCCTGGGATGTGGCAGGGTAGGTTCTACCTGCTTCTGGTCACTCCCAGAAGATGGCAGCCCATATATCCACTTCACTGAAAGGGATAGTAAAGCAGCTCTGAGTAGAGATGGGCACGAATCAAAAAAAAATGGCATTTCATTTGTCGTTTGTCATTTGTAGGGTCTGTTTCGGTTCGTTTCCATTTTTTGTGAATATTTGCAAAAAAAACGTTTTCGTTTTCATTCATTTCGTTACCATTTCATTACCATTTATTTCAATTTTTGTGCTTTTTTAGGATTTTAAGCAATTCACTCATATTGCAGTAACGGAAACGAAACACATGACAAAATTTCCGGTGTTTCTGTTCGTTTCGTTTCATTTTAAAGACAAAATTCGTTTGTCATTTTGTTAGCTAACGAAATGAAAAAACGAAAATGGAAACGAAAAATTGTTCGTTTCATGCCCATCTCTAGCTCTGAGTATTTGCAGCCTGGAAAACACTGACTAGGGTTGCCATAAATCAGAATTGACTTGATGGCACATGATGATGATTATTAACACCCCTGAGAATACAGGGTTTCAATGCTTGAATGTTAAGTACAAATATTCTATTCAGGGATAAAATAACTCCCATACTATTTGTCACATTATGTAGAAATATGAGCTACTGAGGAAGTTCCATTGGGGAAAAAATGAGAAGAAAATAGTCGCACCCATCTCTGCTCTTATGTCCTAGTATCTCAATCAGGAATAGGCAGAATGAAACCGTCCAAATGTCTGCCAGTCCTCCAGTTAATCCAATTATTCTTCCGACATGTTAAAGGCACTGTACATAGCTCACCTCACAGTATCTTCACAAGAGTCTTGTGAAGTAAGATAGACTGAGACAATGGGACTGTCCAATGTCATCCAGTGGGTTTCCTAACTCTGTGGTTCAGGTCTCCTGAGTCGGATGGTCAAAAGACTACACTATGCTGGCACTCCCTATCGGACTGCAGCTCTCATCAGCTTGAACAAGAAGGCTAGGAGCTATACTCCAGCTGGTAACTGGTGGATAGTTCTGAGGGTTTCTAAACAAGCTAAGGGGGCTGACAACAATAGCTCAGATGTTGCTTCTAAATAGCCAAAGGCCAGGGCGAGGTGTATATGTCTTCTTTTCTGGAGTGAAAGAAAACCATGTAAATGACAGGGGAAAGGAAATCAACTGAAAACATGTCTACCAAGAAAAAAAATCAAGTTCTGAACTGGCACAGAATTGTCTCAATAAACAGCATGGCTTCTTTGGTCTTACCAGGAAGGCTGAGCCCACAAAGATGAATTCTGAAATGGTAGAAGTGAAGAATACTGTATATTCTTTTCATCATCACTCAGTAGTACCAAGGACAGAACAGGAAAACCCACACTCTCCTCCTTCCTTCTTTTAAAAATACACTCACTGAAAGCCACCGAGGTGTGACAGAGGAGGTGACAGAGAAGGATCTGGAAAACTAAATAAGCAAACTGTATCACAAGGGCTGGATTAGGCAGCCAAGAATTCTGGAGGAATGTGGGAAAGAAGTGGCAGAGGCCGATAAGACCAGCTAGCCTGTCTTTGGTGGGAGATGGATATTCTTGTAACTGGCCTGTAGACTGTTTTTGGGAAGCTTTCCAAAAATTCAAGATACTAAGCACTGCAATGTTATGTGTGTCAGGTCATTTCCAAGTTGTTGTGACCCTAGTTGGGTTTGTGAGATCTAGGAGATATTATAAGGTGTGTTTTTTAACATTCCTAACTGGCAATGAGTTTCTGTTACTAAGAAGAGATTTGAACCCAGGTCTATCCACTCCACTTCACTGACTGCATTTTCTGTATACATTGTCGGAACCCAGCATTCTGTTTCTGATCAGAATACTTAGTTGAGATAGTGTTAACCACTGCAACAATAAGGCTTAGACAAGCCTTGTGGAACAATCATCAAACTGCAATACTGCAGTCAAGACTCTCCTCATGACTTGAGTTCAATCCTGACAGTCTTAGGCAGCTGGTTCAAGGTTGACTTAGCTTTCATCCTTCCAAAGTTGGCAAATTGAGCACCCAGCTTCCTGGAGGTGGGGGCACTGTGTAGCCTACATCAGGCCTGCCCAACAGGTAGACCAAGGGCTACCAGTAGCCCACAAAGGGTTCAAAAGTAGCCCACCGGCCAGCAATAAAAAAGTGAGGGGATATGTTCTCCACCCCTCCCTCCCCCATCCCAAGGACCACCACTACCCCAGCAAAGTTCTGGGTCGGTCAGCCCACTGTGTCAGCCAAGTGGGGCAGTTCAAGGACCATGGTGCATTGAAATCTGTTCCCTCCAGAACAGATTAATTGGTTTTCAATGCATTCCTATGGGAAACCGCTGCTCTACTTACAAAAGTTTTTACTTACGAGCATGTGCTCAGAACAGATAAAATTCATAAGTAGAGGTTTTAGTGTAGTAGACACTTTGGGCCGGAAAAAGTAGACCTTGCCTGTTCAAAGTTGAACAGCCCTGGCCTACATAATTAAATTGTAAACCCAAAAAGAGAGAGTTTTGACTACCATGGGGCAGTATATAACCAGCACAGTTTGCTTTGTTTTATAAGGTTGCTGTGCCATTTTTCCTCCTTAACTTGACATGTGTCTGACATAGTTGGAAAATGACAGTGCCAACTCTTGATAGATAGTAATTGCTTTCCACTTGTTGATGCTAAGGCTAATAGTATAAGACTGAGTAAGTACATTAAAGTCCCGTTTGAAGATTACAGTCAAAGAAGAGTAAAACTATTGGCAGATTATGGAAATTATTGTCTTAAAACCTCCAACTATAAAGTGGATAAAATGTTCAGGGACCTACAAAACATTAGCTTTATGTCTACCCTCACTAGACCACCCCCTATTGCTTTGTTTTCCTCAACTGCCACTTACTGTTTCAATAGCTTACTTAGAGATTTTGGTAATAAAATAAAAATAAAAATGCAGTATCCTCCCGGTTCTTTATTAGAGATGGGGATGAATTAAAAAAAGAATCATGTTTTCTTACAAATTTGGCTGATTTGTCAAAACTAGTTGATTCATATTTGTCAAAAATGGATGTATTTTAGCAATTGTTAATTCATTAATTCATCAGGCCATAAGATTGGGATTCCCCAACTCATTTGTTAAAGGGTAATTTCCTCACGAAACATAGGGCATGTAGAGGAGGGTCAGGAGACTCTTCCCTAAAAATCTGGTATCTCCTGATGCCTTGGGAAACATTTTATAGCATTTAAAGGGAAGTTGAATTGATGAATTTAAATTTGTTGATTCATTGATTCATTGATTCATCAATTCATCAGCCCCAATGAATCACAGAAATGACAAACCATAATTTCTTTATTTGCCCCCTTGCCTATTCTTCATAGATCAAAACAAATAGTGTTCTGTAGAAAAAGAGAGACATGTTACATGTGCAGAGTTAGCTGATTAACTAACTTCATGGCCCATTTCATGACATTCTGACTGCCTAAATACATTGCTCTAACTGTCTTCAGGCTATGCTGCTAACAGAGCACTTTTGACTTTAAAAGAGCGGGAAAAGAACTAGAGAGGCGTGGCTCTCTTCCAAGTTCTGAGGTGGAAAGGGGACAATTGGCTGCTACTGGATTGACTAACGTTCACCCCAGTCCAGAAGGATTTCCCTTCCCCAAGCCAAAATCTTTTAAAGATGGCATATGAGGATGCAATAGCTAGAAAACAAAAACAAAAAAACCCCACTCCTGCTCAAGCAAATTTTAAAACTGCCAAGACTGATCTATTTAGATAACATAAAGATAAAAGGAAGGGAACACAATGTGGAGAAAGCTATGAACAAGTCAGAGAAGGCACACTGAGTCCTTTTCCCGACTTCTTCCTAACTGGCTTAACAGCAACAATAAAAAAATATGAAAGGCAACCTTTTTAAAACGGTTATAGAAAAAGATTTTCTTTTCTTTTTGATGGCCTATAATTCACTGGTTGCACTCAGAGCTGTGGAGGCCAATAGATTAAAAGAATTCAAAACAGGATTTAGCTATTTATACAGATAAGGAAAGCATTCACAATTGTATTAGAGAGAATCAGAATGTGTCCCCTTCCTCCTCCTGATGTTGCCACAGTCAAACACAAGCAAAGAAGCAAATGGGGGAAGAAACATTGTAAATCTATTTCCTGAGTGGACGGACCTAATCTAAGCATGCAACTACATTTGAAAATACTTCACAATTTGTTCTGGAATTGCCACGGGTAAGTTTGAGGTATTTCTCAATGATCACACAATGTAAAGGTCAATGTCTAACTGCTATGATTTGAAGGGTGCTATGCCTCTATCATTATTTGTTTTGTTCTGCAAAAGGGCTGGTGACCAGGGTGGTTTCTGTTGACATAGTAAGTTGGGGAATGATGTTTTGGGGTGTGGGAAACCCCACCCTTAGAATCATTCTCCCTAGTCTCCCCAAAGTCATTATAAGAATAACAAATCATTGAGTCTAGCACTAGATCACCTTATCATTGCAGTGCTATATAGGTTTAGTACCAGAGCACCTCTGCAGGCAAAAAAAGAGATATAAAAATAGATACAAAATCAAAACAGTTTCAAAGAAACCCCAACAGACTATAGTGATTCCATGGTCTATTTCCATGTTTGTACATGTATAGAGTACTTTTGAAAACTGTGTCTCCCCCCCCCACCACCCCCGCTGCTGTGCAACTCTTTAAATAGTCACAATGGCTTGATGGCAGACCATAAAAGGAAAGCCAGGGATTGGAAGGAGCATGTTATCAAAGGAAGGGAGGCTGTGGATGTTGATTGAACAGCATCAGATTGAGAGGCCAGTGTGGAAACTGGCATGGAAACAACCTGGAGTCAAAGGCCATGGTCTTACCATAATTTTCTGCATATATAAGTTTCATGCGTATTTTTTGGGGGGGGGCGGTCACATGGTTTTTAATGTGCAGTCAGTGTCCTCTCTTCTGTGTCGTATTTTCCTATTCTGGTTCTGTCTCTACCTGTTTACTTCGCATTTCCCCCTTCTTTCTAGCTCTACTTTCCAAGCCTCCGTGGTGTTTAACCTCAGAAAGC